>OZ007591.1:97627312-98851999 GCA_963931845.1 Maratus michaelseni
CTAATCAGGGAAGCGTCTTAACCCAATGAACCTATAAACAAATTTTGAAGCAAATGGGATAATTCTGCATGAAAAACCCATTTATATAAATTAAGGGGGGGATTAGCCCCCCCGTTCCCCCCCCCTTTATATTTAACCAATCAATCCCGAAAACTAATCAGGGAAGTGCCTTAACACAGTGAACCTATAAACAAAATTTGAAGGAAAACAGAATAATTCTGCATGAAAAACCCATTTATATAAAATAAGGGGGGATTAGCCCTCCGTTCCCCCCTTTATACTTAACCAATCAATCCCGAAAACTAATCAGGGATGCGCCTTAACACAGTGAACCTATAAATAAAATTTGAAGGAAATGGGAATAATTCTGCATGAAAAACCCATTTATATAAATTAAGGGTCGTATTATCCCCCCGTTGCCCTCCTTCATACTTAACCAATCAATCCCAAAACTAATCAGGGAAGCGTCTTAACCCAATGAACCTATAAACAAATTTTGAAGCAAATAGAATAATTCTGCATGAAAAACCCATTTATATAAATTAAGGGGGGTATTTGCCCCCCGTTCCCCCCCTTTATACTTAATCAATCAATTCCGAAAACTAATCAGGGAAGCGTCTTAACCCAATGAACCTATAAACAAATTTTGAAGCAAATAGAATAATTCTGCATGAAAAACCCATTTATATAAATTAAGGGGGGATTATCCCCCCGTTCCCCCCTTTATACTTAACCAATCAATCCCGAAAAACTAATCAGGAAAGTGCCTTAACACAGTGAACCTATAAACAAAATTTGAAGGAAAACGGAATAATTCTGCATCAAAAACCCATTCATATAAAATAAGGGGGTATTAGCCCTCCGTTTCCCCCCTTTATACTTAACCAATCAATCCCGAAAACTAATCAGGGATGCGCCTTAACACAGTGAACCTATAAATAAAATTTCAAGGAAATGGGATAATTCTGCATGAAAAACCCATTTATATAAATTAAGGGGGGTAATAGCCCCCCTTTCCCCCCATTATACTTAATCAATCAATCCCGAAAACTAATCAGGGAAGCGTCTTAACCCAATGAACCTATAAACAAATTTTGAAGCTCTGCATGAAAAACACATTTATATAAATTAAGGGGGGGGGGATTATCCCCCCGTTCCCAACCTTTATACTTAACCAATCAATCCCGAAAACTAATCAGGGAAGCGCCTTAACACAGTGAACCTATAAATAAAATTTGAAGGAAATAGGATAATTCTGCATGAAAAACCCATTTATATAAATTAAGGGTCGTATTATCCCCCCGTTGCCCTCCTTCATACTTAACCAATCAATCTCAAAACTAATCAGGGAAGCGCCTTCACACAGTGAACCTATAAACAAAATTTGAAGGAAAACGGAATAATTCTGCATGAAAAACCCATTTATATAAATTAAGGGTCGTATTATCCCCCCGTTGCCCTCCTTCATACTTAACCAATCAATCCCAAAACTAATCAGGGAAGCGCCTTAACACAGTGAACCTATAAACAAAATTTGAAGGAAAACGGAATAATTCTGCTTGAAAAACCCATTTATATAAATTAAGGAGGGATTAGCCCCCCGTTCCCCCCTTTATACTTAACCAATCAATCACGAAAAGTAATCAGGGAAGCGTCTTAACACAGTGAAGGTATAAACAAAATTTGAAGGAAAACGGAATAATTCTGCATGAAAAACCCAGTTATATAAAATAAGGGGGATTAGCCCTCCGTTCCCCCCTTTATACTTAACCAATCAATCCCGAAAACTAATCAGGGAAGCGCCTTAACACAGTGAACCTATAAATAAAATTTGAAGGAAATGGGATAATTCTGCATGAAAAACCCATTTATATAAATTAAGGGGGGTATTAGCCCCCCGTTCCCCCCCTTTATACTTAATCAATCAATCCCGAAAACTAATCAGGGAAGCGTCTTAACCCAATGAACCTATAAACAAATTTTGAAGCAAATAGAATAATTCTGCATGAAAAACCCATTTATATAAATTAAGGGGGGATTATCCCCCCGTTCCCCCCCTTTATACTTAACCAATCAATCCCGAAAAACTAATCAGGGAAGTGCCTTAACACAGTGAACCTATAAACAAAATTTGAAGGAAAACGGAATAATTCTGCATGAAAAACCCATTTATATAAAATAAGGGGGTATTAGCCTTCCGTTCCCCCTTTTATACTTAACCAATCAATCCCGAAAACTAATCAGGGATGCGCCTTAACACAGTGAGTCTATAAATAAAATTTGAAGGAAATGGGATAATTCTGCATGAAAAACCCATTTATATAAATTAAGGGGGGTATTAGCCCCCCGTTCCCCCCCTTTATACTTAATCAATCAATCCCGAAAACTAATCAGGGAAGCGTCTTAACCCAATGAACCTATAAACAAATTTTGAAGCAAATATAATAATTCTGCATGAAAAACCCATTTATAAAAATTAAGGGGGGATTATCCCCCCGTTCCCCCCCCCCCCCTTTATACTTAACCAATCAATCCCGAAAACTAATCAGGGAAGCGCCTTAACACAGTGAACCTAAAAACAAAATTTGAAGGAAAACGGAATAATTCTGCATGAAAAACCCATTTATATAAAATAAGGGGGGATATGCCCCAAGTTCCCTCCTTTATACTTAACCAATCAATCCCGAAAACTAATCAGGGAAACGCCTGAACACAGTGAACCTATCAATAAAATTTGAAGGAAATGGGATAATTCTGCATGAAAAACCCATTTATATAAATTAAGGGGGGTATTATCCCCCCGTTCCCCCCCTTTATACTTAACCAATCAATCCCGAAAACTAATCAGGGAAGCGCCTTAACACAGTGAACCTATAAACAAAATTTGAAGGAAAACGGAATAATTCTGCATGAAAAACCCATTTATATAAATTAAGGGGGGTAATAGCCCCCCTTTCCCCCCATTATACTTAATCAATCAATCCCGAAAACTAATCAGGGAAGCGTCTTAACCCAATGAACCTATAAACAAATTTTGAAGCAAATAGAATAATTCTGCATGAAAAACCCATTTATATAAATTAAGGGGGGGATTATCCCCCCGTTCCCAACCTTTATACTTAACCAATCAATCCCGAAAACTAATCAGGGAAGCGCCTTAACACAGTGAACCTATAAACAAAATTTGAAGGAAAACGGAATAATTCTGCATGAAAAACCCATTTATATAAAATAAGGGGGGATATGCCCCCCGTTCCCCCCTTTATACTTAACCAATCAATCCCGAAAACTGATCAGGAAGACGCCTTAACACAGTGAACATATAAACAAAATTTGAAGGAAATAGGATATTTCTGCATGAAAAACGCATTTATATAAATTAAGAGTCGTATTATCCCCCCGTTGCCCTCCTTCATACTTAACCAATCAATTCCGAAAACTAATCAGGGAAGCGCCTTAACACAGTGAACCTATAAACAAAATTTGAAGGAAAACGGAATAATTCTGCATGAAAAACCCATTTATATAAAATAAGGGGGGATATGCCCCCGTTCCCTCCTTTATACTTAACCAATCAATCCCGAAAACTAATCAGGGAAACGCCTTAACACAGTGAACCTATAAATAAAATTTGAAGGAAATGGGATAATTCTGCATGAAAAATCCATTTATATGAAATAAGGGGGGATTATCCTCCCGTTCCCCCCTTTATACTTAACCAATCAATCCCGAAAACTAATTAGGGAAGTGTCTTAACACAGTGAACCTTTAACCAAAATTTGAACGAAATGGGATAATTCTGCATGAAAAACTCATCTATATAAATTAAGGGGGGGGGGGTTAGCCCCCCCGTTCCCCCTTTATACTTAACCAATCAATCCCGAAAAACTAATCAGGGAAGCGCCTTAACACAGTGAACCTATAAACAAAATTTGAAGGAAAACGGAATAATTCTGCTTGAAAAACCCATTTATATAAATTAAGGAGGGATTAGCCCCCCGTTCCCCCCTTTATACTTAACCAATCAATCCCGAAAACTAATCATTGATGCGCCTTAACACAGTGAACCTATAAATAAAATTTGAAGGAAATGGGATAATTCTGCATGAAAAACCCATTTATATAAATTAAGGGGGGTATTAGCCCCCCGTTCCCCCCTCTTTATACTTAATCAATCAATCCCGAAAACTAATCAGGGAAGCGTCTTAACCCAATGAACCTATAAACAAATTTTGAAGAAAATAGAATAATTCTGCATGAAAAACCCATTTATATAAATTAAGGGGGGATTATCCCCCCGTTCCCCCCTTTATAAATAACCAATCAATCCCGAAAAACTAATCAGGGAAGTGCCTTAACACAGTGAACCTATAAACAAAATTCTAAGGAAAACGGAATAATTCTGCATGAAAAACCCATTTATATAAAATAAGGGGGTATTAGCCTTCCGTTCCCCCCTTTATACTTAACCAATCAATCCCGAAAACTAATCAGGGAAGCGCCTTAACACAGTGAACCTATAAACAAAATTTGAAGGAAAACGGAATAATTCTGCATGAAAAACCCATTTATATAAAATAAGGGGGGATATGCCCCCCGTTCCCTCCTTTATACTTAACCAATCAATCCCGAAAACTAATCAGGGAAACGCCTGAACACAGTGAACCTATCAATAAAATTTGAAGGAAATGGGATAATTCTGCATGAAAAACCCATTTATATAAATTAAGGGGGGTATTATCCCCCCGTTCCCCCCCTTTATACTTAACCAATCAATCCCGAAAACTAATCAGGGAAGCGCCTTAACACAGTGAACCTATAAACAAAATTTGAAGGAAAACGGAATAATTCTGCATGAAAAACCCATTTATATAAATTAAGGGGGGGGATTAGCCCCCCGTTCCCCCCTTTATACTTAACTAATAAATCCCGAAAACTAATCAGGGAAGCGCCTTAACACAGTGAACCTATAAACAAAATTTGAAGGAAAACGGATATTTCTATTAAGAGTCATCGCATTACGTACGTACATTCATACATACAGAACCGGCTGGCAAGCTCTCAGGGCTTGATAGCCAGTTTGATAGCTAAAAAATCGCAATTTTAGAACGTTTTTTGCTCCTGCACCCCCTGGGGTTAGTGTCACCGACATAAAATATAGCCTATGTTGGAGCAGGGATTGTCACCATTAATTTGCCACCATCACTTTTGAGATCGGTTCGGTAGTTCCAGAGATTACCCCGTACAAACAAACAAACAAACAATCTTTACTCCTTTATAATATTAGTATAGATTAGAAAAAAAAATTATAAAATCTAACATGCTATTACAAAGGGTTGACAAGGGACTGCAAAAAAGAAAAAAAGTTAAAAAAATTATTTTAAAGAAAGAGTTTTATGCATTTAACACAATCATTTATCATTCTGCATTCTACACAGTGACTCCTCATACATGCCTATATATTTTCACCCTTTTAAATTATTACATTTTTAATATTAATTTATCATTTACATATACTTTTCTTTTATTTATTTTTTCTACCTATACTATTATTTAATATTATTTTTTTTATCTACTCAATTTTTAAGTAATTACCTACGTTTGTCTTTCAACATTATTTAATACTTTTAATTATTGTTTACTACAATATTATCAAATTATACCTATTTATATATATATAAATATTTCAAATTATAATTTTTTCAGCAGTTCTCGTCCACCGTCTTTATTATCTTTTCCGGTTATATATATATATATATATATATATATATTACATATAATAAATTCTCAAATTGGTAAACGAAAGAGAATATTTAATGTTTTATTCATAATGTAATAAAAGAAAGGGGGTTATTTTTATAGCGGTGCTGTTTGTTTTAAACTTATTAAATTTGTCTTTGTATGTTGGGAAAACATAAACTTTTAATACAATTATAGTGATTTAGAAGAATATTTCTGTAAGATGAAATATGTATAGACATGAATTAAAGTTAGTAAATTTAATTGCATTAAATGAAAGATTATTTCTTTTATCATAAATATTGAATGTTAAAGTTTTATTTGGTTGAATAGTAAATGTAATTGTATTAAATGAAAGATTATTTCTTTTATCATAAATATTGAATGTTAAAGTTTTATTTGGTTGAATAGTAAATGTAATTGCATTAAATGAAAGATTATTTCTTTTATCATAAATATTGAATGTTAAAGTTTTATTTGGTTGAATAGTAAATCTAATTGCATTAAATGAAAGAATATTTCTTTTATCATAAATATTGAATGTTAAAGTTTTCTTTGGTTGAATAGTAATATTTACATATAAAATTAACACTAATTGAATTAGTTAAATTGGTAGCACTGAGATCTAGATTATGAGGATAAGCTACAGGAAGCGACATAGGTTGGTTATAATTTTTGAGAGAAAAATAACTATATATCGATTTATCTACTGTCAAATATTATTGTTAATGAAATTATTTTCATAGCAATAAAAATATACGTTAGATAATACAATATGAGCATGGCATTGTGTGAAATCCTTTGATGATGAATAAAAAATAGGATTTTTTTTGGAAAATATAGTTATAACAATGTAAAAAATTAGTTAAAGGTTTGAAATAATCAATGTCAATATTATCAGGTAAATGTAAAGATAAATAATATTCTATAAATAATGTATTACTAGTAGCATGTAAGTCCACTAAAATAATATAATTGAATATGTCCTTGCAAGTCATATGTAATAATACTGTTCAGATGCCTATATTTTATCTACTAATTCAAAACTGTTTTTTTAAACAGTGAGTGTTGTCTTTTTCAGTAGTTAAATCATAAATTTGTGTACATATATATATATATATATATATATATATATATATATATATGATGATGGTGATATGCATGTTAATAAAATCGAAGTAAACTTACCCTTGTGAATTTAAATTTAGATATTTTAAAAAGCTCACTAACACTGACCTTGCAAAAGCTTCAGAACCAGATAGAAATTTTCTCCTTACATACTATCAATAAGAGTTCAATTCCCTTTCAAACTGATTTTCAAAGGTTTCTAAAACACGTTAAGAAACTTAGAAAACAACATTCCTGTTTCTCACATCGCATTTCCCTTTTGAATTTGTTAATATTCACTTTGAGACCACGCCTGTTTCGGGTCCGGGCTCCAGTGATCGTCCCTCCCCCTCTCCCCCTTCTCTATATATTATAAATTATACGTATCTATCTATCTATTTATATAATAATTGCATAGTTGGAAAGAACATAAAACGTTTAATACGATTATAGTATTTTAGAAGAATATTTTTGTAAGCTGAAATATATAGACATGAATTACAGTTAGTAAGAGTAATTATATTAAATGAAAAATCATTTTCTTTATCATAAATATATATTATAATAGCAATATTACCATCTATGAAATTAATAATAGAATTAGTTAAATTGTTAGAACTAAGGTCAAGATTATGAGGATAAGCTACAGGAAGCGACATAGGTTGGTTATCAATTTTGAGTGAAGAATAAATATATCATCGTTTTGTCTACTGTCAAATATTAATATTATTGAATGAAATTTCTTTCATAGAAATAAAGATATAAGTTAGATAATATGCTAGAAACTTGCCACCGTGTGGGATTCTTTGATGCTAAATATAAATGACATTATTTTGGAATACATACGAATCGTTTATAACTCGATAAGTAATTTATTTATCAAAAAATGGGAAATTCATTTTGATCCCAAATAGCTTCAATAGTCAGGGCTTCCAAGTTTACGCCTTTGCATTTAAAATGAGTCTGAAATTGTGTCAGAAAGTTTCGCGTTATTGAGTGTTACGGTTGGTTTCAACAAATTTTTTTTTTTATTCTACATTAATTATTTAAATCACTTTCTCAACATTTATTTAAAAGCACTCTTTTTTTCTGTTTCTAATAAAAATTTAAATAAATAAAAGTAATTGTAATAATTATAATAAAATCAGTTTTTATTTTTTTTTTCTTCTTTCTTTTTCTTTTTGCAAAGTAATTTCAACGTTTATAGTCTAACGTAGCTTCCTGTTTTTCAAATACGAAAAGCAGACAGCAAGGGAGGGATGTTTTGTCAGTAGACTGCACAGGTGGAAAATTTGGAGTCATCTAGTCTGACTTTGATATAAGAATGACCGACCGCCCTGTATAAGAATTACGTTATCTTATGAGTGTACTATACACGCAATTAGGCTTTGTAAGTTTACGTCAGGCTTCAATTGGCTCTGCTATCAGGCGGATAGCTGGCGCCCATGTAAACAGAGGCTAACAGGACCCCCCTTCAGCACACGCCATGGGGGTGATGCATGGTTTCCTTCCCCCATGAAGCGGCCGGCAGAGTGGAGCGGCAAGCTGTAGTCTTCACGATGAGTCCATTTTTCCTTTTGTTTCCATTCCCGTACCCCTGGCAGAGTGGATCGGTCCCGTTTTTCAAGCAGCGCGGGAGAATGAATGTTTACGACACTTGTTGCTTGGCCAAGAGACCTGTCGTTTGACTCGTAAAAAAAATTCGACTTATTACGGGGCTCGAAGATTGGCCTGTGGGCTGGATCGCGAAGTTGTTGAAGGCGGACAGGTTTCTGGAAGATTTTTTTTTTTGAGAGTGGGGCATTGATGGCCCTACATTAACCATCCTAAATCATGATGTTATGATGAAAAGAGGCTATAAGGGCATTTTCGAATTGCGGATCTATAACTGTTAACGAGAAATTAAGAAGAAGATATGTGTAGCCTATTTTTTTTTTGGCGTAGTGGCGCTCCAAGATTATGACTTCTTAACCATCAGAAGTGATCATAGATATTGAACTAAACCGGTCGTTAGAAGTCGTAGTGTTCTGAGTTACGGTGATGGCTATCTTCGAATAAAACACATGCTTCAGGAAGGTGAAATTACTGACTCCGACGGTGAAGTTCTGGACCGTAGAACGATTTTCCCCTCCGGACTAGATGATGGACCTAGTAGTTGATGGCAAGTGATGCAGTGAGATGAGAGGATTGATGAATGTTAGCTTGAAACCACGTCTGAATTTTTTCCCAGCCTGAATACTCCAGCTTAAGTGCTTCATCAGATTTTGAAAAAGGAGGAAATGCTCCTAAGTGCCCATTGACTAAAATTGTAGAACTCTCTACCTGTTGTAAGTACTATTTGCATAGTTTTTCTTTTTATTTATTTGTACCTCTTAAAAAAAAAAAAAAAAAAAAAAATATGTTTGCTATACCAGAGTTTAAAAGTGAAATGAATATCTTTGGATAATTTCAATAAGAATAAACATTATGAATAGAAATAGTCTGTAGGTTAATATATAATGTTTGTATGTTTGAACGACCATTAAATGGTAATATGATGGTAATTTTAAAAATATGATGTGTAATTTAAAAGTAACCAGTGAGTGGTTTCAACTTAAAAGATCAGCTGTTATATTGTTTTATTAAGATTATTTTTGATAACTTAGTTGCTTCATTATTTTAAATGTTCAAATAAATTGTGTTTTTTTTTTGTTTATTATCAAAGTTGGTATGTTTTTCTTTGTATAAATCTCTAAATAATTAATTTTTTATATTCACAGTAGACCTATAAGAATGGCCTAACCTTTCTGTGATTAATTAAAAAAAAAAAAAAAGGGGAGAGAAAATTCAACTTTATTAAATTAGGACTTTAAAATTTCTTAAGTTTAAATTCATAACTGACTGTTTTAATGAACATAAATTGAAGTTCACTCAATGTTATACAATCGTATTTTTGATCTTGATTTAAGGATGGATAGATTAATAAGTGAAACAGTAATATTAAATTTAATTTCATAAAATGTTAAATTAAGCTTTAACTCTCCTCTTTCAGAAACATTGTTTTTCTAAAATATACACCAAAATTGTTTTATTTTAAAAAGTAAAAAAAAAAAAAAAAAAAAAAAAATATCCAGTCATTATACACCACTATACGATTCTTGGTTAACCGATCGGATCTTGTTCAGAATCTCTATGGTTGTTCTAAAATTTTAGTACATCATCATATCCCTATTCTATTGACGGATTTAACTCTTTCCCCTTTTGGTCCTCATATTGGAGGAATTTCAGGTTGTCTGCATTTTTCCAAATTATATGATGATTACACTTTTGTTAATTTAATGTGTATGGAGATTTGAGCTTGATCGGGTTGGAGTGGAGTTGGGTGTTCTTTATGCAATCCAGTATGCTACTTGATTTAGAAATCTGTTGCCCCTTACTACATTTAATATTGTCTTAAAATGATGAGTTCAAAATTATCATTGTTGTATTAACCTATTCGGATTCTTAAGTTTTGATATTTTGATTAGTTTAATATAATTTGCTACCTTTTCCATGGCAACAGATTTCAGTGGAGCTAATCAGGGTATACTTATTTTTTTTTAAATATTTAATTGTCAAGTGAAGATTGAGTAATAAATGAGCTTTTTAAGTTTAAGTAAGTTGTGTTTTAGAAAGAACCCCAAAACACCACAACAAATGGAGCCGTAACAATTCGGTCTCTGGGTTATTGATTTTTTTTTACTTGTATGTATTTATGTATCAAAGAGCAACTGGGTGTTTTTGCAATTAAAATTTTATTTATATGTTCAAGTGTAAAAAGAGGTCTAGGCTCTCTCTCTGTGCTCAGCTTAATTACTTAGCTACAATTCCCAGTCAAAATTATGCCTTGTGAGCATAACCTTTTCTTATTTACAAAAAGCATAGTCCTGTACTTAAGTTTTATGTATTTATAAGGTTTTCCTTTCCCCTCTCTTTTTCTCATTTTTAAGTTGTCCCCCCCCCCTTTTTTCATTTTCTTTTTGGTTTGTTTGTCATTTTCTAACTCTAACTATGGCTGATAAGCACTCGGAAGCAATTGCCACTATTCAGCGAAAAAATGCTTTAGTGGATAATTTGTCAAACATTCCCCCATTCAATGGAGAGGCCAGCTCAGTCTGCTTCTCAGATTTTTCTGAGAAATTTGAGAGTTTTGCCAAATTATTCGACTGGAATGAGGAGGAGAAAAAATTCGTTTTGTTAGCTAGATTATCAGGAGCTGCTTCTAGGCGAATAAAAATTCACAAAGCAAAAACATCTGATGAGCTATTAAAAATCTTAAAAGAGAGTTATACTTCACAGGCCACACCAGATGTTGCCCTCAGTCATTTTTTAAATTTTAAACAGCCACCCAATATGAGTGTTCAGGAGTTTTATGACAAGGCATATGATATGTCATTAAGAGCCCTTGTAATTGAAGGTATCCAGGGTGAAGTAGTCGATAAAAGCCGAACGGCTCTACTACACTCCATGCTGTTGAGCAATCTTACACCAGAAGTGCGAAAGGGGGTAATTGCGAGAAATCCACAATCCCCAGAAGAGGTCCTCAAAATTGCGCTTCTGAGCATATCATTTGAGAGCCACCTTAAATGATATATATATATATATATATGGTGGGGTGGTGGTAGATTTTTATTTAAAAAATAAATATGCATTTAATAAAATTAGTTTTAAAAACCTCATATCTTGCTTTTTAAAAATATTATATTAAATAAATAAAAATACCCCTTTATATTGCACATTATTTCAAATAACTATAAAAAACAAAATATGCAATTTTTAAACAGTAGAAAACCTTTTAAAATTTCATTTTTTGTTTACTTTCAAATATTTTGCATCTATATTTTCCAAAAATCAACATGCAAAAATAAATACCTCTTTTGAATAACTTACTTATACTCTGGCTAAGAAGTTAAATTAGCGGAACTTAAGATGAATTAACATGCATGTTAACAAAATCGAAGTAAACTTACCTTTGTGAATATAAATTTAGGTATTTTGATGTTTGTCAGCAATCTGCAGCAAATAATAATATCAGCTTCAGACAACTTTTTTTTATAATTTTCACTTTCCCATGGCGTTGTCAAATCAGTATTAATATAATAACATTTTTGATTTGTTCTTTTAAATAGTTCACTCACTTTACCAAAATCATCTTCCATGACAAATTTATTTCCAATTCTTATGCATTCTGACCAGTCTGCGAATTTGTCGACTAAAGTTATTTGTAAATTTTTAGGATAGTGTAATTCCGACAAAGCACTACAAAATCCAAGTGCGTCATTTCCTGGACCAGTCCCTAAACAAATGATATTTAAATCTGGCTTTCTTAGTCTTTCCTCCAAATGTTCGCAATTTTGTATTGCGTTTAATGTTCTAAAGCGGACTAGACCAGCTCCTAGTCTACCCCAACGATAGAGATACGCTGCTATATTTTCAAATTTAGTTAAATCAACATCTGAAAATGAAGTAGAACTATCCCTAAAGTTACGTGAGTGTGCAATATATCTTACACTTTCAGCTATTTTTTCATTTTCCAAATTTTTCTTAAGAATAATGCTGTCCAAAACAAGTGTGAGGAGTCGAAGGAAATGATATTCTTCTTCCCTCTTGTTTTTTTGCTGTTCATTTTCTTCATTTTCTGTATTGGATTCACAAACTTTATTTCCATCCGATACAGATTGATCGATCAAATTTTCATGTTTAATTTTTTTAATACTTCTTTCTTCATTTTCATTACCATCACTTGAACGTTTACTGCTCTCCATCTTCTTTATTTTATTTTATTTTATTTTATTTTCGGACGCTTTATTTCTCTGTTGAGCTGGCTAATACACTTAATGTCTAATACACTTGGTACAGCAACAAGTTATTTACTTAAAAATTTAACTAACAGATCAATATTTCTACGTAATTTTCTATGATACTACGCTTAAAACTACATACACAACATGCTACGCATAATACACTGCTCAAGATATTAAAGGGAGTCAAGATGCAAATCCATTGCGCTTGCTAGGGGATGCGTTCAAACATTTAATATGCACCAGAGCAAATTTAGCTGCAACCGAACGAGCTTTGCTCCACATCGTAATGTTTCAATCATCTCTTGAAACTTCGTTATCTCCTGTTCAACCAGGAAATACATGTCATTTTGAAAACGTGTATAGATTTTTTTCCTACTGAGCAGTGGCCTATTTTCACGCAAAACAGGTTGGTTGGGAAAGAATAATGGCTACATCTTAACTATGACAAGTTCCGCGTAGTGCCCATGAAAAAAATATTCGTGAAAATTTTTGATATTACACAACGGACGCAGCTAGATAAGGATTTAAGATAAAGAAAAAAAAATGGTAGATGATTTTGAACGATTTTGTTTATGAGGTCATTTTTTTTTCATCGTTTTTAAAATCTGCTTTTGGAAAGGATAAAATGTTGATGATAAAGAGAGTTGATGATGGTCATGATCAGGGATAGAAAAAACTACTTTTTTATTGTAGCGAACTACAACTACATCTACTTTATGGAAAATGTAGTTAACTACAACTACAACTACTTATATTAAAAAGTAGCGACTACAAACTACTTTTCAAAAGCAGTCACTACTTCGCTGCTTTCAGATTTTTTAAAGGGTTCAATTTTAATAAAAATTGAAGGCACGGATTAAATAATAAAGCGACCCCTCGTTATATTGCATCGGTCGGGATACAATTAAATAAATGCAACATAACTGAGGACATTAAAAAATTAGGAAAGATAAGATATAAGAAAATGTTCTCTGTTTGCCTCCAAAATGTTAGTTTGTACACCTATTAGAAATTTCGTAGCAAGATTAAGAGAGATAACATAATCTAGAAAGTTACAGAAAAACAACTCTAAATGCTAACAATAAATAAATTTGTAAATAAAGCAATTCTAAATAATAAGAAACCTGGAGTTAAAACATAAAAACCCAATAACGAGTAAATAGACAAATGTTGTCAGCAAAAAATTAATTCCTTTGGTGGGTTAGTACTTGATTTTAGCAGCAAGTGTGAATGGGAAAAATCTATGACTTCATGCAATGTTGCTAATACACTGCAGCTGAGATTTGCCGGTGAGTTTCGCAAATTGTTGAGCAGAACAAATTGTGCACAAAAGAAGAAAGTTTCGACCACTTGATTTCCAGATTGGCACATTTTCCCCCCTAAAGTAGCGTCGATTCTCGCTATAAACTGCTGATTTTTTGTATTGCGCTACTCGGTACACTACATTGTCCAAAATGTAGCGCGCTACACTACAAACTACTGTAAAAAGTAGCAACTACTGTAGTTTCGCTATTTCCGACCCCTGGTCATGATATATGTAACACATGGGCTGACAAGTTCCCGGTCTAATAAAGAAAACATAACTTTTTAACAAAGCTTTATAACTTTATGACTTTATAACTTTATAACTTTAATAAATAACATAGCTTTAATAACAAATAATAATAATTTAATAATAATAATAATAATTTAAAAATAATAATTTTATAATAATAATTTAATAATAATAATTTTAAAAATAATTTTATACTAATAATTTTATAATGATAATTTAATAAATGATTAATAAAAATAATTTAATAATAAATAGCATAATTTTATAACGAAAAAGCTCCAAACAGTGCTCAGAACTCGTTGTTGTTTTTGGTCAAAAGTCAACAAGCGCGGCAGCCACTTTGACAACAGCTTTTTCATAGACAAATGTTCATTCAAAATAAAACCTACACGTTCCTTGGATATCTTCAGAGTCTGAGCTATCTCCTGCAACTTCACTTTACGGTTCACCAAAACGATTTTGTGGACTTTTTTTATGTTTTCCGCGGAGTAACCACCTCTTTTGCGTGGTGCATCACTGGTGTCCGTACGACCACGTTTAAATTCAGCAAACCAGTCAATAATGGTTGATTTACCTGGTGCAGTGTCCGGATAACGCTTATCAAGCCAAGCGTGTGTTTGAACGGTGTTTTTTCCCATCAAATAACAATTCTTGAAATTCTTGTTTATCCATTTTTTGGTTTATCAACAAAGTCGTTCAACTAAAACCACTCTAACGTTTTATCCACACGGCGAATCGTTATGGCATTTTTTCTGCTACCTTTTAAAGGTTAGTATTTACTAAAAAAGACATCGGTTCGGCGATTGAAACGCCATCTGTGTGCCAGACCGGGAACTTATCAGCCCATGTGTTATTGCATAATTTTACGAGAATTATTTCTACAGAGAATAAGGTTATTGTAATTATTAATTTATTTATTTAGCACATTAGCCAGAGGATGAAGAAAATTCCTATTTATTTCATTCTAGCTGTTTCCATTCACTCAACAGTCACAATTTCACATAACAGTTTTTTACCTGAATTTTGTTACACTGAGATGTGAAAAAGTATGATCTAAATAAATGACAAATAGAGAATTTATTGAAAAGAATCCTTTAGTTTTAGTAAGAGTTATCTCTAAAGTAGTGAATTTCTTTAAAATGTGATACACGAGTAACGTGTAAAGATTTCCAAATTAATTTAAAATAAGCAGTCGTCTATGATTGTTCTGCCAATGAGTTTTAAATTTATCTCCACACATAAAATCATAAGCTAATATATGCAAGAATTTTTGAAAAAGTTTATGCAGTATTTTAAATTGGAGTTTTTTTTTTTTTCAACGCGTATGACAATGAAATTTAAATAAAGTTAATATTAAGTTGTCAAAGTTTCTAACAGCATGCCTCCTATTGAAGGTGATGTGCATAGCATTTATAATTATTTCACAGCGGCTCGAAAAATAATTTGAATATACGCGTGATGCCTATGTCTGTAATTATTGAAACGATTTTTTTTTAAATTAATTTTTGATTTTTTTGCTGATGCTTTAAATTAAAGATTTCGTAACGATGACTTCAATGAAATTTAAATGTATCGTTATGATTAGTACCGAATGCTCTTTACTGAACCATATGTGCAAAACATTTACAGCTTTTTACCAAAGCCCCTGAAAAGAATTCGGATACATCATCTTCTGTAAGGCGGTAAATATTGTAAAGATTTTATAACCCTTTTTGAAATATTTTTTAAAGTGCTTTGAATCAGGATATTTAGAACGAGTATGTCAACGAAATTTAAATATTTTATTCTAGTCCTAGACAGCGTGTACTCTTTTGTTGAACAATGTTGCGCACAGATTGTTTTTGGTGCATTTCTTTAATTTGGTGACATTACTTCTGTGTAGTAATGGTTTCGCCTGGATTTAAGAAGCTGCAGTGGATCACTCTACCAATATGTGACCATGACTTTTTAACACTTTCCGACATAGTTGACAAGTGTTTATGAATTCGGTTTCTGTTGGTCTGCGGTTTGTCTGTCCGTACTCTAACTCGCGTAAGTATACTCGGATTGCCATGCAATTGATATATGTTATTGAAGCTTACTATGGCATGTTCAGTATTGAAAATGAAGTATGTATAGCACTTATAGTTCCTTTACAAGGACATTAAGAATAATTCCTTTACATTACGGTCTGTGGGGAAAAATCATTTGCGGTTTATTTTAATGATGTTACACTATTTCAAAAATATTGAAATTGATATATATCACTGAGGAGCACTACGAAACGCTTACTATGGAATATGGTGTGCATAGCTCTTATAGTTCCTTTACAGGGACACTCAAAAGAACTCCGTTGCATTACGGTGCATGGGAAAAATCGTCTGTGATTTATTTTAATAATGTTTCACTATTTCAAACTTTTTGAAATTAATATATATCACTGAGGTGCCTTACAAAAGCTTATCAATAAAACATTGTGTGTATAGCCTTCATCCTTCATTACATGGACTCACAAAAGTATTCGGTTAAAGTACTGCCTCTTAATAATAATTGATGGAAGTGCGTTTTCAGTTGTGGTACGCGTTTTTAAATTTAATTAAATTTTTGCCTATAACTTCATGTGTATAAATTTTATAGATCATATACAGGGCAGCAGCACAAAAGCTACATTTCTAGTACATTTCCTTTTATCGACAAAATTGATAAAGGGGAATTTGCAACTGTGCTATGCGTTTTCTAACTGAACTAAATTTTAGTATACTATGTAGTATATATATATAAATCCATAGATCATATACAGGGATGCACATTAGAATTGGAATATTTTTCCGACTATTGGTGGTTATTGCGGAAATTGAATTTTTAAATGTGTTATGCGTTTTCCAAACTGTTCACTTAGACATCATCTTTCACCTTATTAAACTGTGCAGTTTTGTTCACACTTGTCCATCATTCTCTCGCTAGGCTCTCTGCTTCACGGCTTCACCTGTGGCCGTTGAACTCTCCTTTTTTACTACTGATATTAAACAATATACGAGTTAAAAAAAGATCCCGTAACAAGGATACATTTATTAATAAGTTTTCTTTTAACTAAAAGAAACTACAAGAATTGACCTTTTCCCATTTATTTCGAGAGAAGCTCACATATCCCCCCTCCGTTGTGGTATAATAAATTTATAAAATTAGGTAATATTTTTGAAAATATTAGTGAATTTTTTCACAGAAATAACTGTGTTTCTTGGCCGAATGTACGAAGAACCGGCGTACACACATGTCGGTGTTTTACTGTATTGCTACTTTATACAAGCATGTGAATTGTAAGAGATTCCCAGCAATTTTATTTTCTATGAGCTGTGTGCGTTACTCATGATACTTGGCAGGCATAACGGATTTTAAAGTTGTTCTCAAATCCTAACTGGCTACTTTCTGACACATTTTTTTATTACTTTTCATTTGAAAACGTATCAAAATTGGCAGGTGGTATGTTTTTCCATTTTTCGAAAAATGTATAAAATCTTTCTAAAAATGCTGCCAAAGCTGGCGTCTTGAACCAAATTTCCGGACGCGATAGCGTAGACGAAAAAAAAAAACTGCCATCCTGAGACGAAAATCGCTTATAACTCAAGATACAGGGGTGATTCTGACTAAAAAAACATTTTCGAACATCACAGCATATTTTCTGAAAGGTCACAGCAGAGGAGGGAGAGGGGATGCCCCCCCCCCAGTGCTAATTGTTTTTGTTGCAGGTCAGATTAACCAATTGTTTTCGGTTCGGGTGGTTTTCACGCTGAGTTTAAATTCCTGCAGGTTGAGTTCAGGTTAACCCGATTTTTCAAAAGTTAGTTTGTTATATTGTTTCAGATTAAAAACAATATCTAATAATAAACATAGATGTTTCTCTGTGTGTACATAAAGTTTTCTAAAGAGACCGCTGCGCATAGAGCTACAAGATTTGGCAGCGACGTAACTTATGTCTTAAGATATGCACCTCGAAGAAAGTTTTTTTTAATTTTTTTTATAATGATTTTTCTAATTTAATTTTTTTTTTTTTGAGTTTCGCAGCGAAATTTCTACATTAGTAAAAGGAATCCGGTTACAATCTATTAGCCCAATATAGTAAATTTTTTCCTCTTTTAAATAAAGTTTATTCGGAATTCCTACAGCAATTTATGAATTTTTCATTTATGCGATTTTTCGAGGTTTTTCGTGTTTTGCATTGATTTTTAGACATTCATAAAAGTAATCTGGATTTAATCTTTCAGCTCAATATACTAAATTTTCTCTTCTGTGAATTTTATACGATTTTTAGCGTTTCTTCTCCTTTCTCAGAGATAATTTGACATTCATAAAAGGAACCCGGTTTCAATCTTTTAGCCCTCTGCAGTAAACTTTGTTCTTTGCAATATATTTTTTTAAAATTTATTTTTAACATTTATTTTTTATTTATTTTTTATTTTTTTGCGTTTTAAGGCGATTTTGACAATTTTTTCTGATACAGAAAACCTGTTTTCTGTTTCAGGAATATTTACCTCTGGTAAATTTTTTCATCTGAAAAATATTTAGGATTTCTTTGAAAAATTCGGTCAACACAAACCCACTCGCAATAGTTAAAACCCAACCCAAATTCAAAGCAAATAAAATCAAGTCAACCCGACCCGCAACTTACAACAACAACAAAAAAAAAAAGCAGCGTCAACTGACCCAATCGACTCTATCTGAGACCGCAAGGGCTTTCTAGTTTTCTGAATTATATCAATATTAAATCATAGTCTGAAGAAGAAGGAAAAAAATCATGATTGAAACTTTTTACTGACACAAAACCATTAATGAAATTTTTTTTATCCCTATGGAGCAAAATATCAGCAGCAAATTTCGTAAGCTATTGATGACGTTTGTATGCTAATTACATCGTGACCGATTGAATTTCACGATTTTTTTTTCAAGCGACATTTGACGAAATTCATGATTTTTTTCTGCGATCGTTTCACGAAATTCACGATTTTATCCCTATCTTTCTGCGAAATTCACGCTTTCTTGATACGGTCCTTTCACGAATTATTCTGTATTGGATTCACAAACTTTATTTCCATCCGATACAGATTGATCGATCAAATTTTCATGTTTAATTTTTTTAATACTTCTTTCTTCATTTTCATTACCATCACTTGAACGTTTACTGCTCTCCATCTTCTTTATTTTATTTTATTTTATTTTATTTTCGGACGCTTTATTTCTCTGTTGAGCTGGCTAATACACTTAATATCTAATACACTTGGTACAGCAACAAGTTATTTACTTAAAAATTTAACTAACAGATCAATATTTCTACGTAATTTTCTATGATACTACGCTTAAAACTACATACACAACATGCTACGCATAATACACTGCTCAAGATATTAAAGGGAGTCAAGATGCAAATCCATTGCGCTTGCTAGGGGATGCGTTCAAACATTTAATATGCACCAGAGCAAATTTAGCTGCAACCGAACGAGCTTTGCTCCACATCGTAATGTTTCAATCATCTCTTGAAACTTCGTTATCTCCTGTTCAACCAGGAAATACATGTCATTTTGAAAACGTGTATAGATTTTTTTCCTACTGAGCAGTGGCCTATTTTCACGCAAAACAGGTTGGTTGGGAAAGAATAATGGCTACATCTTAACTATGACAAGTTCCGCGTAGTGCCCATGAAAAAAATATTCGTGAAAATTTTTGATATTACACAACGGACGCAGCTAGATAAGGATTTAAGATAAAGAAAAAAAAATGGTAGATGATTTTGAACGATTTTGTTTATGAGGTCATTTTTTTTTCATCGTTTTTAAAATCTGCTTTTGGAAAGGATAAAATGTTGATGATAAAGAGAGTTGATGATGGTCATGATCAGGGATAGAAAAAACTACTTTTTTATTGTAGCGAACTACAACTACATCTACTTTATGGAAAATGTAGTTAACTACAACTACAACTACTTATATTAAAAAGTAGCGACTACAAACTACTTTTCAAAAGCAGTCACTACTTCGCTGCTTTCAGATTTTTTAAAGGGTTCAATTTTAATAAAAATTGAAGGCACGGATTAAATAATAAAGCGACCCCTCGTTATATTGCATCGGTCGGGATACAATTAAATAAATGCAACATAACTGAGGACATTAAAAAATTAGGAAAGATAAGATATAAGAAAATGTTCTCTGTTTGCCTCCAAAATGTTAGTTTGTACACCTATTAGAAATTTCGTAGCAAGATTAAGAGAGATAACATAATCTAGAAAGTTACAGAAAAACAACTCTAAATGCTAACAATAAATAAATTTGTAAATAAAGCAATTCTAAATAATAAGAAACCTGGAGTTAAAACATAAAAACCCAATAACGAGTAAATAGACAAATGTTGTCAGCAAAAAATTAATTCCTTTGGTGGGTTAGTACTTGATTTTAGCAGCAAGTGTGAATGGGAAAAATCTATGACTTCATGCAATGTTGCTAATACACTGCAGCTGAGATTTGCCGGTGAGTTTCGCAAATTGTTGAGCAGAACAAATTGTGCACAAAAGAAGAAAGTTTCGACCACTTGATTTCCAGATTGGCACATTTTCCCCCCTAAAGTAGCGTCGATTCTCGCTATAAACTGCTGATTTTTTGTATTGCGCTACTCGGTACACTACATTGTCCAAAATGTAGCGCGCTACACTACAAACTACTGTAAAAAGTAGCAACTACTGTAGTTTCGCTATTTCCGACCCCTGGTCATGATATATGTAACACATGGGCTGATAAGTTCCCGGTCTAATAAAGAAAACATAACTTTTTAACAAAGCTTTATAACTTTATGACTTTATAACTTTATAACTTTAATAAATAACATAGCTTTAATAACAAATAATAATAATTTAATAATAATAATAATAATTTAAAAATAATAATTTTATAATAATAATTTAATAATAATAATTTTAAAAATAATTTTATACTAATAATTTTATAATGATAATTTAATAAATGATTAATAAAAATAATTTAATAATAAATAGCATAATTTTATAACGAAAAAGCTCCAAACAGTGCTCAGAACTCGTTGTTGTTTTTGGTCAAAAGTCAACAAGCGCGGCAGCCACTTTGACAACAGCTTTTTCATAGACAAATGTTCATTCAAAATAAAACCTACACGTTCCTTGGATATCTTCAGAGTCTGAGCTATCTCCTGCAACTTCACTTTACGGTTCACCAAAACGATTTTGTGGACTTTTTTTATGTTTTCCGCGGAGTAACCACCTCTTTTGCGTGGTGCATCACTGGTGTCCGTACGACCACGTTTAAATTCAGCAAACCAGTCAATAATGGTTGATTTACCTGGTGCAGTGTCCGGATAACGCTTATCAAGCCAAGCGTGTGTTTGAACGGTGTTTTTTCCCATCAAATAACAATTCTTGAAATTCTTGTTTATCCATTTTTTGGTTTATCAACAAAGTCGTTCAACTAAAACCACTCTAACGTTTTATCCACACGGCGAATCGTTATGGCATTTTTTCTGCTACCTTTTAAAGGTTAGTATTTACTAAAAAAGACATCGGTTCGGCGATTGAAACGCCATCTGTGTGCCAGACCGGGAACTTATCAGCCCATGTGTTATTGCATAATTTTACGAGAATTATTTCTACAGAGAATAAGGTTATTGTAATTATTAATTTATTTATTTAGCACATTAGCCAGAGGATGAAGAAAATTCCTATTTATTTCATTCTAGCTGTTTCCATTCACTCAACAGTCACAATTTCACATAACAGTTTTTTACCTGAATTTTGTTACACTGAGATGTGAAAAAGTATGATCTAAATAAATGACAAATAGAGAATTTATTGAAAAGAATCCTTTAGTTTTAGTAAGAGTTATCTCTAAAGTAGTGAATTTCTTTAAAATGTGATACACGAGTAACGTGTAAAGATTTCCAAATTAATTTAAAATAAGCAGTCGTCTATGATTGTTCTGCCAATGAGTTTTAAATTTATCTACACACATAAAATCATAAGCTAATATATGCAAGAATTTTTGAAAAAGTTTATGCAGTATTTTAAATTGGAGGTTTTTTTTTTCAACGCGTATGACAATGAAATTTAAATAAAGTTAATATTAAGTTGTCAAAGTTTCTAACAGCATGCCTCCTATTGAAGGTGATGTGCATAGCATTTATAATTATTTCACAGCGGCTCGAAAAATAATTTGAATATACGCGTGATGCTTATGTCTGTAATTATTGAAACGATTTTTTTTTAAAATTAATTTTTAATTTTTTTGCTGATGCTTTAAATTAAAGATTTCGTAACGATGACTTCAATGAAATTTAAATGTATCGTTATGATTAGTACCGAATGCTCTTTACTGAACCATATGTGCAAAACATTTACAGCTTTTTACCAAAGCCCCTGAAAAGAATTCGGATACATCATCTTCTGTAAGGCGGTAAATATTGTAAAGATTTTATAACCCTTTTTGAAATATTTTTTAAAGTGCTTTGAATCAGGATATTTAGAACGAGTATGTCAACGAAATTTAAATATTTTATTCTAGTCCTAGACAGCGTGTACTCTTTTGTTGAACAATGTTGCGCACAGATTGTTTTTGGTGCATTTCTTTAATTTGGTGACATTACTTCTGTGTAGTAATGGTTTCGCCTGGATTTAAGAAGCTGCAGTGGATCACTCTACCAATATGTGACCATGACTTTTTAACACTTTCCGACATAGTTGACAAGTGTTTATGAATTCGGTTTCTGTTGGTCTGCGGTTTGTCTGTCCGTACTCTAACTCGCGTAAGTATACTCGGATTGCCATGCAATTGATATATGTTATTGAAGCTTACTATGGCATGTTCAGTATTGAAAATGAAGTATGTATAGCACTTATAGTTCCTTTACAAGGACATTAAGAATAATTCCTTTACATTACGGTCTGTGGGGAAAAATCATTTGCGGTTTATTTTAATGATGTTACACTATTTCAAAAATATTGAAATTGATATATATCACTGAGGAGCACTACGAAACGCTTACTATGGAATATGGTGTGCATAGCTCTTATAGTTCCTTTACAGGGACACTCAAAAGAACTCCGTTGCATTACGGTGCATGGGAAAAATCGTCTGTGATTTATTTTAATAATGTTTCACTATTTCAAACTTTTTGAAATTAATATATATCACTGAGGTGCCTTACAAAAGCTTATCAATAAAACATTGTGTGTATAGCCTTCATCCTTCATTACATGGACTCACAAAAGTATTCGGTTAAAGTACTGCCTCTTAATAATAATTGATGGAAGTGCGTTTTCAGTTGTGGTACGCGTTTTTAAATTTAATTAAATTTTTGCCTATAACTTCATGTGTATAAATTTTATAGATCATATACAGGGCAGCAGCACAAAAGCTACATTTCTAGTACATTTCCTTTTATCGACAAAATTGATAAAGGGGAATTTGCAACTGTGCTATACGTTTTCTAACTGAACTAAATTTTAGTATACTATGTAGTATATATATATAAATCCATAGATCATATACAGGGATGCACATTAGAATTGGAATATTTTTCCGACTATTGGTGGTTATTGCGGAAATTGAATTTTTAAATGTGTTATGCGTTTTCCAAACTGTTCACTTAGACATCATCTTTCACCTTATTAAACTGTGCAGTTTTGTTCACACTTGTCCATCATTCTCTCGCTAGGCTCTCTGCTTCACGGCTTCACCTGTGGCCGTTGAACTCTCCTTTTTTACTACTGATATTAAACAATATACGAGTTAAAAAAAGATCCCGTAACAAGGATACATTTATTAATAAGTTTTCTTTTAACTAAAAGAAACTACAAGAATTGACCTTTTCCCATTTATTTCGAGAGAAGCTCACATATCCCCCCTCCGTTGTGGTATAATAAATTTATAAAATTAGGTAATATTTTTGAAAATATTAGTGAATTTTTTCACAGAAATAACTGTGTTTCTTGGCCGAATGTACGAAGAACCGGCGTACACACATGTCGGTGTTTTACTGTATTGCTACTTTATACAAGCATGTGAATTGTAAGAGATTCCCAGCAATTTTATTTTCTATGAGCTGTGTGCGTTACTCATGATACTTGGCAGGCATAACGGATTTTAAAGTTGTTCTCAAATCCTAACTGGCTACTTTCTGACACATTTTTTTATTACTTTTCATTTGAAAACGTATCAAAATTGGCAGGTGGTATGTTTTTCCATTTTTCGAAAAATGTATAAAATCTTTCTAAAAATGCTGCCAAAGCTGGCGTCTTGAACCAAATTTCCGGACGCGATAGCGTAGACGAAAAAAAAAAAACTGCCATCCTGAGACGAAAATCGCTTATAACTCAAGATACAGGGGTGATTCTGACTAAAAAAACATTTTCGAACATCACAGCATATTTTCTGAAAGGTCACAGCAGAGGAGGGAGGGGGGATGCCCCCCCCCCCCCCAGTGCTAATTGTTTTTGTTGCAGGTCAGATTAACCAATTGTTTTTGGTTCGGGTGGTTTTCACGCTGAGTTTAAATTCCTGCAGGTTGAGTTCAGGTTAACCCGATTTTTCAAACGTTAGTTTGTTATATTGTTTCAGATTAAAAACAATATCTAATAATAAACATAGATGTTTCTCTGTGTGTACATAAAGTTTTCTAAAGAGACCGCTGCGCATAGAGCTACAAGATTTGGCAGGGACGTAACTTATGTCTTAAGATATGCACCTCGAAGAAAGTTTTTTTTAATTTTTTTTTATAATGATTTTTCTAATTTAATTTTTTTTTTGAGTTTCGCAGCGAAATTTCTACATTAGTAAAAGGAATCCGGTTACAATCTATTAGCCCAATATAGTAAATTTTTTCCTCTTTTAAATAAAGTTTATTCGGAATTCCTACAGCAATTTATGAATTTTTCATTTATGCGATTTTTCGAGGTTTTTCGTGTTTTGCATTGATTTTTAGACATTCATAAAAGTAATCTGGATTTAATCTTTCAGCTCAATATACTAAATTTTCTCTTCTGTGAATTTTATACGATTTTTAGCGTTTCTTCTCCTTTCTCAGAGATAATTTGACATTCATAAAAGGAACCCGGTTTCAATCTTTTAGCCCTCTGCAGTAAACTTTGTTCTTTGCAATATATTTTTTTAAAATTTATTTTTAACATTTATTTTTTATTTTTATTTTATTTTTTTGCGTTTTAAGGCGATTTTGACAATTTTTTCTGATACAGAAAACCTGTTTTCTGTTTCAGGAATATTTACCTCTGGTAAATTTTTTCATCTGAAAAATATTTAGGATTTCTTTGAAAAATTCGGTCAACACAAACCCACTCGCAATAGTTAAAACCCAACCCAAATTCAAAGCAATTAAAATCAAGTCAACCCGACCCGCAACTTACAACAACAACAACAAAAAAAAGCAGCGTCAACTGACCCAATCGACTCTATCTGAGACCGCAAGGGCTTTCTAGTTTTCTGAATTATATCAATATTAAATCATAGTCTGAAGAAGAAGGAAAAAAATCATGATTGAAACTTTTTACTGACACAAAACCATTAATGAAATTTTTTTTATCCCTATGGAGCAAAATATCAGCAGCAAATTTCGTAAGCTATTGATGACGTTTGTATGCTAATTACATCGTGACCGATTGAATTTCACGATTTTTTTTTCAAGCGACATTTGACGAAATTCATGATTTTTTTCTGCGATCGTTTCACGAAATTCACGATTTTATCCCTATCTTTCTGCGAAATTCACGCTTTCTTGATACGGTCCTTTCACGAATCTTTTCTCTTCACTGACTCTTTGACGAAAATCGCTTTTTTTCCCCGCGATCCTTTGACGAAATTATAGTGTTTTTTCTGCGATCGACTAACACACACACACATATATATATATGTGTCATTTGTGCGACCGATTGACGAAATTGATTTTTTATTTACCCATTTCTCGAAATTCGCGATATTTCTGAGCGACCGACTGCCAAAATTTGCGATATTTTTCCGCGACCAACTGACAAAATAGCGATATTTTTACGCGGCTGATCGACAAAATTCGCTTTTTGTTTCCGCGATCTTTCTCACAAAATTCGCGATATTTTTTCTCGATCATTTATCGAAATTCGCGATTTTTTGCGCAATCTTTTGACGAAATTCGAGATTTTTCTGCGCAATCTTTTGACGAAGTGTGCGTTTTTTCTCTGCGACTGATGGACGAATTTGATTTTTTTCTGAGACCGATTGAAGAAAATTGCTATTTATTTTTGAAATCTTCACAATTTTTTTCCACGATCGTTTGAAAAATTCGCGATTTTTTCGCGATCGATTTACAAGTTAATTTTGCTAAATTTCTGAAAAGAGAAAAAAATATCTGACTTCCACGAAAATTAAAAAAATATTCGCTGAAGAGTCACATGTCTGTGAAAGAATTTAAGGAGGTAAAATACCGCTCAGCATGATTTATTTTGAGTGATTTTCCTATTTTGCGCGCACGCTATTTCAAAATCCTCCCAAAGAAAACTTTGACTGACCGCAGAAAGTCTTGAAATTGTTCCCCTGCTTCTGAGGAAGAAAATTCGTGATGTAAATATTCCCAGAAACACGATTCATTCTTAGTTAATATCTATTAAGAGGGTTTTATGTTAAGAAGTTTTTTTTTCCATCCCAGATTTTTTTTTCTTGTGCCTTTTTTACTTTAATGTCCAAATTTTTGGATTGCTGATCGATTTTAAAAAAAAAAATTCGGAATTAAATGCTTTAAATTTTCAGAAATTTGGAAAAATTTGGAACAGAATCACCGCTGTCAAGACGTAATTAATTTTTTTTTTGAAGATGAAAAGGCTGTAGGATTGCAAATCTCTTCAATAATCATGTCTGCAAGTATCATGCTTTTATGTTTAAAAAACGAGTCTGAAAATATGTCACATAGTTTAACGTTGTTGAACGGAATTTATTTATTTATTTATTATTATTATTATTATTATTATTTGAGAATTTGTTTAAGAGTGTCACAACGCTAAGCTTTCTAACGTAAACACAGAATAATTTTTATGCATAAATGCATGAAATTTTCAAGCATGAGAACAGTTATAAGAATATTAATTCGGATGGTATTCAGTTGTTTTATAATCGAATAGAGTTTTTCATTTTCCGATATATGTAGTGAGTTATAAACGATTGCTTCCCTATGACGACCCTCCCAAGTTTGCCTTGTATCTGAAATCATTTCATAACGTCAACTTTGACACCCTTTTCTGAAAAATCCGTTGCCTTTTTAGAAAATAGAAAACACCATTCCATTTCATTGTATCTGAGTAAGAATACTTGCAAATTTTGTGCATTTAAAAATGAAAGTGAATTAGAGAATGTGTCAGAAATTAGCGAGTTTGGAATTTGCGCCTTGCTACTTGCATGGCCTCATTAAAAAAAAAAAAAAAAAAAAAAAAAAAAAATGAAATAAAATAATTATAAGGTCTTGCGAATCATTCACACAAACAAACAAAAAAATAAAATAAAAGCATTCGTAAATTGCCCCAAATGTATAAGATAAACAAACTATAAAAGGAAATATTGGTTAACAATACTGAATTTTATAGTTATTGATAAAATTTAAATGCACAAAACTTTACATCCTAAATCTTCCTAAATGCCATCATCCCAGTTACAAGAAATTTGCTATTTCATGTTAATCTTGTCTAATTTTGAAATATGTTGTCCAGTATTGAAAAAATTCCCAACTTTACTCAAATGAAAACAGTAAAAGCGATTCTCCAAAAAAATAGAAAAAAAAAATATATCCACACATTTTCTGACTCTTTTTTAAACCATAAAAGTATGATACTTGCAGTCATGATTATTCAAGTGATTTGCAATTGAACAGTTTTTTCATTTTCCAATCAATGAAATTCATCTTGAGTTATAAGCTACTGTTGTCATAGGACGGCAGTTTTTTTCTTGTCCTGCACTGTTACGACCGGAAATTTGACTCAAAACGCCAACTTTCACATAATTTTCTTTAAAATCTTCTGCTTTTACCGAAACCCCCCCCAAAAAATCGATTACATGCTTTTTGTAATAAGAGCACCTATCAATCTGATATTGCGATTGATACGTTTGGGAACAAAAATGAATTTAAAAAAAATGTCAGAATATACCCAGTTTGGATTTGAGAACACTCTTAAACCAAAATTTCGCACGCGACAGCAAGAGAGATAAAAAACTGCCGTCCTGAGACAATAATCGCTTATAACTGAATATGTGAAATTCATTTATATGAAAATGAAAAATCCGTTCGATTACAAATAACTTCAATAATCATGTCTGTAAGTATCGCACTTTTATGTTTAAAAATGTGTCAGAAGGTTTCACTTTGTTGAGCGGGAGGAAATATTTTTTTGAGAACTGCCTTAAGAGTGACAACGTGAAGCTTTCTAACTTAAACTCGGAGTCATTTTTATGTATAAAAGCATGAAATTTACAAGCATGAGTATTCAACTACAGCGCCTAAAATACATAGTGTGGAAACCGGCTACAAAATAGTACTAAAAAATTGTATCCAATAAATGTACAACGTTGCTGAAAATCTTAGGATGGGTTCGCAGCGCCATCTGCTAGCTCTTGACATTGTATTAGAATGTTTCGGCTGGTGGTAAGTATTTTAAATACTTAAATTATATCATTTTCTCCTCTGACTTAGTAATTTTTATAAGTTTTTTTTTAATTATGAAAGCATGGCTAAAAAACGTGATGCGCATTTTTTTTGTCTCTGGTTGCAACATTATCGTAGGCTTGGTAGGAGCACCGTTGCACATTTATAGGCTACAACATTTTAGCACTTTTTAAAGCATTACACCATTTGCCGGTTTCCACACTATGTATTCTAGGCGCTGTAATTCAACTATTTTATAATCGAATAGAGTTTTTCATTTTCCAATAGATGTGTTACATCGTGAGTTATAAACGATTGCTTCCTCATGAGACGACCTTTTACGAATTGACACCCTTTTCTGAACGATCTCTTGCCTTTTTAGAAAATAGAAAAATGCCATTCCATTTCTTTGTATCTAAGTAAGAATATTTGCATATTTTGTGCATTTAGAAATGAAAGCGAATTTGAGAATGTGTCAGGAAGAGTGAGCTTTGAACTTGGGAACAGCTTCAGCAATGACGTCTATACTTGCATGGCCCAGAATGTTGCAATACTTGTTTTAGGCTTGGTTGATTCTCACGTCCTTGCTAATAAATAAATAAATAAAATAAGATAAAATAAATAAATGTATGGTCATATGAATCATCGATGTTTCACACAAACAAAATTAAGTAAAAACGTTTCGGAAATTACCTGCGATGTATATAAGGTAAACAAACGATAACTGAAAAAATATGATTAACCGTACTAAATTTTGTTCTTAATGAGAAAACCACTTCAAGATACATAACACTTTTTACATCTTAAATCATCCCAAATGTTTTTCGGGGATACAAGAAATTTGGCATTTCATGTTATATTTTGTCTAAATTTTAAAAAGTCCTTCCGGCCTGTACCGGGAGGAAAAGGTAGCTTTCCTATATCTTCGTTTAAAAATTTTAGCTAATGTTACACGAAAACAGCAAGTTAAAATGCAAAGAAAACGTTTACAAAAGATTCATTAATACTGAATTTGAATAAGAAATTCGCCAAATTATTGAGCAATAGCCAAATTGGCTTCATTTATGAAGACTTATTTTGGTCGCCAAATTTGGCGATATTTCGCAAAATGTCGCCAAGTTTGGCGAGAATTTGGCGCTAACGGATATGAATATATAGTTTTATGCGTATGATTGGAAAAATTATTACGACAATGAAAATTTTTGTAATGTGCTATCTTGTTTCAAAATGTCAGCCACCCTAGAATTTCAAACTACTCTATCTCAGCCATTTTTTAAGATAGAGGTAAACCAAAAAATGCTCTGGAATCCTCGTATCAAGGCCTAACACTTAATTAAAAAATAAATTTGAATTTTTAACTTTTTTGTATATTTATTTTAGTTTTAAATTTTTAAATGGCCGCCATCTTGAAACAAAATGGCGGACCAAGCTAGCCAACGAACTCGGTCGAGACATTTGTGAGCTTAATACACACAATTAGTTTAATCAAAATTGATTTATAAATATGAGCGTTATCGTATGACATAGGTCAGATATATATATATATATATGGATATATATATATATATATATATATATATATATATATATATATATATATATATATATATATATATATATATATATATATAACTTTAAGTAAAATTTAACCATTGAAACATAAGAAACTGACCACATACACTGAAATCCCGATACCAAAGAGCCCTGTCAATTTACAAATTAAAATTGTAGTCCTAATAAAAGTAACATTATTAATTATATATATATATATATAAATGAACATTTGAACGGAGGGTGGTTTTGGGGTCTGGGGGTCATGATCGGTGAAAATATATCAAAATTTTCCGGAACTGCTTTCCTCCGAACGGCTGCAATAGGTAGCTTTATACTTTTTTGTATTGAAAGTTATCTAATATGTTGTCAAGTATTGCGAAATTTTCAACTTTACTCATATGGGCATGGACATGGAAATGGACATGAGAGAACGTAGTCCTAAAAAAAAAAAAATCCACGAAGCTTTCTGACCCTTATTTACTGATTCATTTTTAAACGTAAAAGCAATGCACTTGCAGGCAAGATTATTAAGGCGATTTTTTATAGAGCGATTTTTTTTTTAATGAATTGCATCTAGAGTTATAACCGATTGTTGTTTCAATTCGGTAGGTTATTTCCTTTCCCACGCTGTCGCGTCCAGAATTTTGGTTCAAAAAGCCACCTTTGATAGTATTTACAAGAGGATCTTCTGCCTTTATTGAAAAAAAAAATCAACCACATAGTTTCTGTACAATTCCTGCCTATTTCATGCGTTTGAACAGCCTTGAGGCTATTCTCAAATGCAAACTGGCTTCATTTTGACACATTTTTGAATTCATTTTTGTTCGCAAATGCATGAAATTGACAATTGCTCGTAAACTATGTAATCGAGCAGCTTTCCATTTTTTGATGAAGGCAGAAAAATAGTTCAGAAAAAGCTGCCAAAGTTGACAGTTTGAACCAAATTTCTGGATGGAAAAGGGAAAAAAATCCCGTCATTAGACATCTCTCGCTTATAATACAATATGTAAATCATTTATTGAAAACGAAACAAACTGTTCGATTACAAATCATTTCTTTAATCAATCCTGCAAGTGCCATGATTTTAAGCTTAAAAATGAGTTCGGAAATGTATTAGAAAGTTTTGCCTTTTGTTGAGCTGGGAAAAATATTTTTCTTGACAGCTGCCTTAAAAATTTTAATCTTTAGAAGCTGTTGAGAATATAATGAACTTGTGTGTTAGGTTTACAAAAACGTTCTATCCGTTTTCAGAAATTTTCTTTTTTTAATAAAAAATAAATAAACAAACAAATCTCAATCAATATGGCCATGGTCATCATAAGTTTCGACTCAGGCAGCTTCTGGATTCCGTGGCGAAAAAAGAGCTGGTTTTTGACGCTATGAATTCCTCCATTGCTGTTCGTACCTTATCTTCAGTCTGAAAATTTTCTTTTGCTAAATTGTTTTGTAACGAGCTAAAGAGTTGTTAATCGCATGATGCAATGGCTGGTGAGTCAATAATGTCAAATTATCTTATAGATAATGGCTCAGGACTGTCAACTCTAAGTGGTATGGCATAGTTGTGAATCGAACGACTTTATAATGTGTACATTCATTCGCGCTGTCATGCTTTAACTTTGTAAATTCATTTTGAGAAATTTTATTTGTAATTATGATTTTTTTTTAAAGTGCACAAATGAATTGTACCCTTTTGTAAGGTTATAAAACAAACCGAAAGTAGCTACTTTTGGCTTCCAAAAGATGAAAAATTGAAAATCAAATGGATTGCTGCTAGTTATTGGAAAAATTATTTTCTAATCAAGCATTAAGCAATCTCAGTTTTTTTTAATTGTAATTTAAGAATTTCAAATTTTCTTTGTTGTTGTTATTTTTTTAATTAACAAAAAGTGAAAGTGAAAGAATCACAATAACTGAATAAATTGTTCATGTATGGTTAAAGAAACACAATGGTCGCGGGCGTAAAACAGCTAGCCTGCCAATGCCAATGTTGTGGTACTGGATTCGACTTCCAACAATATCCATTCCACTATCTTTATTGAGTTCCTGGATGTAATCCTTAGTCATGTCTATTTCGTTGTGTCTATTCAGTCCACATCTCGAAGACATATAAGAGGACATAGTAGCAAACAAGTCTAGTATTGCATGGTATAAATTAAATTAAATAAATGTAAGATTAATAGTAATTTTTTTTAATTGTGTGGGAGGAAATACTTTAAAAATTATAAAATATTTATAACATTTCTTCGTGGTATGCAAATTCAAACATAAACATTTAATTATTAAACATGAATTTTTATGTGGCAGTGATAAAAGTTAAATTTTCTTATGATTTTTGTAAGATAAATGAGAAATGTGAATAACTGCTAAATATTAATTTTTATGCTTGAAATACTCAGGATTTCACTTTTCTTTCTATGAAATTGTTTTTGGAATAGAATGCATATGATTTCAATTTCAAATTGCTTGGATTATGTTTCAGAGTTCGGACTGTTTTAAATGAATTTAACAGACAGATTATATTTTACTTACTTCTTTAAATTGTAAAAAAAATACTTCTTAAAATGTTAGATCAATCGTAAACATCTACGAATCACAACACTGATGTTGATCGGCCAATCAAATTTCAGCTCTTAAACATTATCTATAGGATGGTGTTGTGTGAGTGCACACCTGATACAGTAAAATTTCTCACTGCAGATCATTTATGGTTTGGCAGGTAACGGACCTTCTATATTTACTGGCATTGTCGTGTTGCAATATTACTGACACTGTTAATGACACCCATGTCCAGTATCAGGCCTTTTTAACAAAACAGATTTAATGAAGAACGTCACGTTCGCCAGTTCAACAATTTCTATTGTTTTGGTTTATACCCCCCCCCCCCCCCGCCCCCACCTTTATCCTACTAAATACAGATCACCAGTTTTTTATTATATTCAAACTGAATATCTTGCGCATGTAATCTGTTTGTAGAGTACAATAAGCCGTGTAAACTTGTGCAAATATTACTAATGTACGTGTAATTGTACGTCAGATAATGTCTTCTAATGAAAATATTTCTGTACATCTAGTAGCAAATTGACAATTCAAACATTCTTTTATAATAAATTTTATGTTAAATAACAATGTTTTATTTCTTATGTTGAATACAGCTTTAATTTATATCATAGCAGGGTAACAAATAAACAAATAAACAAATAAAATTATATAATAGCCTCTAATAAAAGGGCTCACAGTTTATTGGCGAGCAAGAAAAATGCGATTTCTTCAAAATGTCTTTCAAATTTTATTTGAATTTCTTATTTGTTAAATTCATATAACAAAGAGAATAAAATAGAATCGAAGATAATGTCATGACACTCATAACAGATATATGCAATTGAAGTTCATAATTTTATAATAAATAAATATATAATAATATAATAAATAAATACATAATAATATAATTAAATAAATATTATGATAACCATATGATAATATAGTTAATTAATATAATAATCCTTATATATTATTTCTCCTGTCAACATCCCTTTTACTCAGAAAATATGAAACGCAGAACAACGAATGAGATACCATATGAAAGGTTTTAGAACAGGCTTCTGACATAGCCCACTTAACAAATCGTTAAAACATGTTTTTGATTAAAATTTGCTGAAATTGAAAAATTAAATCGGCATTGTTTTCATGAAAGAAATGAAAGGTTTTCCTGAAATTATTGTTGCCAAAAAAATAAAATACCACATTATATGATGCTCATAGCAATTATTATAAAAAACACCGCACGGGTTTATTTTATACTTATGATTAAAGAGCGAAATTGAAATTGAAATGTTTAGATTGATATTTCTAAGTCCCATGGTTTTCCCGAAGCGGATGACGTCATCCTCTAATGCAGTCAAAATACGATTGTTAATTTTTTTTCTCGCGCGTGCCTTTAGCAATCTTGGATCAGTTTTTAGTCTAACTTTGATGGAATAAATTAGATGATATTCTGGCTTGACTAACAACTAAATGTTGTTTGCAGATATTTTTATCCTTGCTTTTTCTTTAGAAGTTTAAACCTGCATCTAATAAATATTACATATTGATAAAAAATTATACTTCTCTATTATCCCGTCGACCACTTTTCATAACAAAAAACTATCGCCAAATAAACGGGAGAACGTTGCCATTGGAATATCAAAAAATAAATAAAAAATAAGAATTTAAGGACACAATTGTTATTTTAATTAATAAAATAACTACTAAATCAGTAAAACATAATGAAAAATACACGCAAATGTCGAATGTAATACCACTAGATGACGTAACAAACCCGCATAATGATTCTGACATCAAGTAAATGGGACTGCATTTTTGGCGTTTAATCTTACAGTTTGTCGGTAGTTTTTTGTTATGAAAAGCGGTCGACAGGTTAATAGAGAAGTACCTAAAAATATTAGATTTCAGTGCGAAATCTTCGCACGGGCCCTCTGGTATACTAATAAATGTGTAATAATATAATTAAAACATTAAAAAATATTTAAGAAGCCTTTTAAAAGTTGCTCTCTACCATAATTAGTACAATCCATTTTGCTTCATTATTGTCTCTTCATCATGACAGTAATTGGATAGGTTGATGAGAAACGTTCAGGATGTGAGAATCTCATTGGAGCCATTTTACTCAAGGAGTATCCTTTTTCGCTTTGATATAATACGTCAAATTTCTCCCAATTATCAGGAAAAAACGAGTCAATCAGAAGTATAATAGCGTCTCTTCCCATGCCGCCCCACAAGTGCTGCAACAGAAAATAGATTTTTTAAATTAGAATTTCTATTTTCGATAGGCAAAACAAATTAATAATAAAAATTTAAATCGGAAAAAAATAAAGAACTTGATATAAAAATAAGAAATGTACGGTAATTCCAGTGACTGTAGTCATAATTATGCTAATAATTTTTGTTTTTTTGTCTTTAATATTTAAAATTAAAAAATATATATATTCTATGTATTACTTATTCCTATACTAACTGTAATTAAACTATATTTAAATGTATGGCATTAAAAACTGCTTTTTAAAAAAAATGGAAGTAGATTTACGACCTTCCCTGCTTTACTTTGCCTTTTTTGTGAACTATTCTCCTTTTGAAACAGTTAAACAACTTTCTTAGCATCTCTTCACTTATTTTTCTACGTAATTATTATATTTTAATGCTTTTTCTACTAATTTGTTTTAGGGTTTCGTTCATCTCACGAAACCCTATTACTCCCGCTCCGTTGTCTGAAAGTCACAGAGCCATTCTCCGAAACTATGTAACTTACAGAGTTAAAACTTTGCGTATATATAACTGAATACCAGCTATGAAGCTCAAAATATTAAAATTTGAAAAAATCCTATTATTTTAATAAATAGAGATAAAAAACCAAAATTCTAATAGCCTTTTCCTATTAAATTTAAATATGTTTCGTTATAGCTGTTGCCAAAAATTAAAAATCCACAATGAAATTATTTCTACAATAAATAATTTTCTATTGAACGATTTCCACGTGAAAAATGAAAATGAAATAAAAAGTTTCCCCAATTGAAAAAAAAGATAAATATAAAATAAAATTGAGTGACGTCATAGTGGTAATAAAACGAAAAATTTCTAAGATTTCTCAACAATACAAGGAGTATGAGTATGCGTATGTACACAAAGCAGATTAATATCACGTCATTAGAGAATTAAAAAGAAAATCTGACGTCATATTGGAAGTTTAACAAATTTTTCAAATTTTTGAGAATAATACAAAGCAAGTATCAATTTGAGTAATAGAGAATAGTAAATATATGAGTTTGAGAAACATATTGAATCGTGATAAAAATCCGATTATGGAAATATTCGCATATTTTAACATTTTGAAGGTGTACAACATGTTTAATTTTGAAATAATTTTTTTAAATATTGCATTTAGTCCGCATGACAGATATTATTATGACAGAATATAATAGCGGGCTGGTTTAGATATTCGAAAAAACGAAAAAATAGACCGGTAAATTTTTACTTTATAAAAAACAACTTTTTTTTTTTTTTGCTAAATGAAATCTATTTGGATTTATTAAAGAAAGGATAATTAAACGAAACCCTTTGAGCGATCTTCGATCACACTTACCCACTTGTTTACTTTGCCCCCTCTCCTTTCACTCTTATTCTGCAAGTTAAATTATTATCGGCTGCTTTACGCAAGTTAAATTTGATTGGCTGGCTTACTTATTTCGGATGGGCTCTGGAAGTTTTCAATCGAATCTTTTCCTTTTTTTTCCGTTTTCTACTGCTAAATTGCTACATTTATACATTTTTTTCTCATGCCTCCTCAATGATGTGATACATAACTACTCATATACCGGGAGTGGAGTTGTTTTACAACTGTGAATCCCATTGAAACAATAAACTGTTTCTGTTTCTGTTTTCCAGTGACTGTATAATAGCATTTTTTTGTTTTATCTTTCTTAATTATAAATATTTTTTAGCCTTATTTTATATTTCATTATTTCTATTTAATTTATTTAATTTAATCTGTACATTATTTATTTTTGGCCAAAAAGGTCTTTGTGCTGTTTATTTATTTATTTTCTTTTTTGCCCTTCTTGGGCCCTCTTTACTTTTTCCAATGCTATTGTGATTCTGGACTCCGGCTACGGTCATAAATTTAAGATCCATATTGCTATTACAGAGCCCAATGGCTTAGATACGGGGCCCATGGTTCCAGACTCTGTATAATGGCCTTGTCCAAAATTTTAAGTATTCTCTTTTTTCTGCACTTACTATATTTGTTTTTTTAATTTAATTACATTTCTCGTTTTTAATCATATTTTAAAGTTTTTGTATCTTTATTACTTACCCATCATACGTAGTATAGGGTAAGTCTTGTATTACTTACCCATCATACGTAGTATAGGGTAAGTCTTGTAGTCGTTTTGAAAATCGAAAAATTTTTTTGACGGATTTACACGTTTCAGACACTGGAGATTCCGAAAAACATATTTTTAGAAAAAAAAAAATGCCGTACGTCTGTGTGTCTGTAATGTCTGTGTGTCTGTAAACGCTCTGTCTCCCGAACAAATTGAGATAGAGATTTGAAATTTGGTATGTACTTAGTATATGTAATAATGGGAAGAAGCTTATTGAATTTAAGTAACCTCGATTTTCCGGAACTATTTTTTTCGGACTCTCGAAATATTCGTTCTGATAAAAGGTAGATAAAAATTTTCGAAATTGTTTATTTTAAGGAGTAAATATAAAAGACAATAAAAAAAAAACATAAATTTTGCATAAAGAATGAAGTCGATCGAATATTTAGTTGCCGAGATATTTGAAATCCTATTTTTCACACTCTTCGATTTTTCGTGACCCTGTATTTCATTCAAATTTCAATTCAAATATATATTTTAAGTGGAAATGAGACGCTTAATCCGAGTCAGTAAACCGTTAGTTAATATGATTATCAATTTTGGAGTTATAAGGATGTTTCTTTTAGGCAATTCAGCAGTAGAGCATTTAAAAATTATGACTTCATCAAGCCACGATTTTATTAGAATTGTAATGCATTTTATAAGTAGTTTACACATGTTTTATTTTCATATTTTATATTATGCATATCCATGATGGGTAAATATTACGGTTGATTAGTTATTACAATGACTAGTTTATATTTAAAATAATATTTACTATTGAGTATTCCTACGCAGTTAGACTTTTTTCTTATGGCTACTCAAGATTTAGAAATTTAGCTACTCCTAGACAGGCCGTAAAGTTGGCATGAACTAGGAAGCCCTTGAGATGCCTAGATGAAGATAATGTCACGTAGATGTTGGAATGATGACTCGCAAGAGTTATCACTAAATGGTTTATTTGCGAACAATACGTACAGCATCATCAAGATCTCACTGCCTGATCTCACTCCGACTGCCTGAGTACTGAGTCAGTACAGCTTATATACTATCCAAAGATAGTTCTAAGCAGGAAATGACGATTACATACGTTATCCGAATACATTTAAGACAGTTCTAGAAACTGCTAGAACCGGAAATAAAGAAATGTACATAAATTAGCTAAACAAATTAACCCATTAAGCGCCATTGCTTTCATTTTGGGAACATTGCTTTAGGATATTTTTCTAAAGTGAGTATTTTATATATTGTTAAACGGTTCATGTTATTTGCGATTTTAATATATGAGATGACTTCAGAAATTAAAAAAAAAAGTTTAATTTGAATTTTCTATTTTTTAAAACGTGTTAAAAAGGTGAAAAATAGCTTTTTGGCCGCATTCGAAAGAAATATAACTTTATAATAAAATTTATATTTTTTAGCTAAAACATGTTTATAATTGTGTATTATATTAAAAAAAATCAATCCGGAACTAATAAGTATAATAGATACATAAGCAATGATTTTTCGGATGCTACGGAAATCTTTTGTTTGCCACCTGATCGCTGTATTGTAACAGATGAGGACGATGTAATAGTTCAAAAATAGTTTGGAAATTTGTTGAAAATTGAAAAAAAAAATTTTTCCTTATTTTATCTTAAAATAAAATATTATTCATAACTTTTATTTCTAGTCTACACATTACTTTTCCAAGAACAAATATTTACAAAAATAACTGAGAGGGAATGGGTTAATAACAATTCCGGAACTGACCCTTGCGGCGTACGCCATACGCTGAGAAACTCTGATCTAAATTGTGAATCCCAACTGTGAAGATACACATTTCGTACTTTAATAAATCTCCTAAAAACCCTTAAAAAAGAAAATAATAAAATTATTACCCAAGTATTTACTTATACTGAAAATGCTTATTCTCTGATTCTTCCACCGCAGCTAAAACTGTAAATAAAGAAGCTGAAAATACTGCACTAGATCTTGTAAACACCTTTGTATTTGCTAATGTAAATACTAATATTAATATCAATACTCTTGATATGGTGGTTGAAAAACTAAAAGTTGTCATTTGTTAGTGAAAACTACAAGTTACCACTAACAAGTTCAGATTTGTCAGAAAAAATTGACTTGTAATGTAAAAACTAGTCTGATGTGCCAATCCCAAAACTTTCTTCTATATAATACATGTTAATATTTCAAAACTCGCTATCACAGTGTCAAAATTAAATGACAATTTATGCACATCATGAAGGTTCTAACAGGTATAGGTTCGTTGAATTCTTTGCATTTAAAAAGGAGATATAAGCATCGCATTTTTCAAACATATCATTGAATTTCGGCACCCGTTCTCTTAGATGTCTACAACAAAAATTCTAACCCAAAGAGCATAAAAGCGACACCTGTTGTGAAGTATAAGTAGTAGAAGAATGTTCGTTAGACCCCAGCAGGCGCTATGTGCGCGGAGCCGGAGCCGGAAGTCGCAGGTGTGGATAACAGACATGTTGAGACAGGAAGTTCTGCGAACGGTGAAGGTCACCGGAAGTCGCAGGTGTGGATAAAAAACAGGTTGAGACAGGAAGTGAACCGGAAGGAATTTGGAGATAAGGACAGGATGAGATGTATTTTTTCTAAAAAGGGATTTAATCAGATTCTTTCTTGACAGGGATTTTTTTTTTTAATTGTGGACCCACCATAACCACCCGCTATGAAATCAATTCATAACTCCACAATTTTTTTTTTTAAATCTGCCAATCCTGTTACATCAGTCATCTGTGACAGACCTGTAACGAAATAAAAGGTTTAATTATTATTATGTTTAAGCGAGAGTTGTGTCATACGGGAAATCAGATGTGTGACGTCTGCTAAAGTTGTAGAGTGTCTATGAGGAAATCCAGCTTCACGGAACCTAGAAAAAAAAAAACAAGTCTTGCTTGATGTATGTGATAGCTAAAGGTCCCCCAACCTATACAAAATTTTAAATAATTTTATATAGGTTGTATTATCTGACTAAGCAGGGGTCGCATGGCCGCCACACCACTCATTGTTGCCTTCGATAATAATATTAACAGAATGCTAGTGGGGTTGAGGGGTAGAAAGCCTGCTTTAAAAATAATAATATTAACAGAATGTACAATTTTTGTTTTGTCCCTTTAAACATTAACTTAAATGTGAATGAGATTAAAATAGATGTTAGGGCTAAATTTTTAGTAACAGAATGTCATCAGTGCTAGTAGAGTTGAGTGGTAGAAAGCCTGCTTTAAAAATAATAATATTAACAGAAATATATATGTGCTACCTTTCGCGCTCATCGACCTAACTGTTTAGAGTTTAACATGAAATTTACTTATAATTCACCTGTAAAAGAATTTTTTTCCCTTCTTTAAACATTAACTTAAATGTGAATGAGATTAAAATAGATGTGAAGGCTATATTTTTACATTTTTTAAAAAGTTTATTTATCGAAAAAGGAATCATACGTTTTGTGTTCGTCGACCTAACTGTTCAGAATTTTCTTCGAACCCATTATTTTTGACTTTATAAAAGTTTCATGTAAAAAATTATTCTTTAAGTTTTAACTGAAATGAGATTGAAATAGATGTAATGGCTAAATTTTTAAGGATTTAAAATGAAAATTGTGATAGCCATGTAAATGAAAGTAATGCGATTACTTTGCTTTATAAAAATCTAACACGAAAAAAGCTGGTATAGACGTTTACCTTTCGCACTCGTCGACCTAACCGTTCGGAATTTTGTTCAAACTTACGAGTTAGGATCCCTTAGAAAGACCTACATGAAGACGCTTATCCCTAACGTAGATAATAAACCCTATATTTAACTAACCAGTTACAACACACTAGTATACCTGTAAAAGAAAAATAATACCTATAAAATAAAAAATAATACCTGTAAAAGAAATATATATTTTTTTAAAGTTTGAAAAAACAGAGATACAAATTTTTTAAAATTCGAACCTTGTGTCAATACGAGTTAGGATCCCTTAGAAAGACCTACATAGAGACACTTATCCCTAACGTAGATAATAAACCCTATATTTAACTAACCAGTTACAACATACAAGACATAATCGTTACATTCAGTTAATAAGTGATTTGACATGTAAAATATTAAATATAAAAACATGCAATATGATATATACAACACACAAAACAAATTTAAAGATTTTTTCTTGTTCATATGAACAATTTTTAACAAGAATTTAGCAATAATTTAACTTGAGAGCAGGTATTTTGTTTAGAGTTATACAATTATAATAAATTTTAACCCTATTTTACTTAATACAACCAACATTTAAAAAAAAGAGAACGACATCTAGTTTTTTTTAACGTCACATATTTGAATTATTAACCTATTTTAGTTAAAAGTAAGATACTTAAGTGATTTTATTTGAAAAATCAATACAACATTTTAAAAGCAGTCGAAAGATTTTTGCTTTTGAAAAATAACTAACAGAATTTTAATTTTTTAAGCATTGGGTAGATGACACTAACTTTAAATTAATTTTTAATAGGTCACTTTAAATAAAATACATATTTTTTATTATTAAAGAAATATAAATTACTCACACATTATTATGCTGCATTTTAACATAACTGAAATACTACATCCTTTCTGCTGACATGTGGTCACAGAGGAAATCTTTTCATATAGAAGGCAAAATAAGATAATGAATTGATAATCATGATTCATTATGCATATGTTTAAACAGGAAATTATTTAAGACATGTGATTAAGACCATTTTACATGGTATTACAGAATAAATCTTTTCGTAGGATACAAGATAAGATAAGATAATATCACGTAATGATTTAATAAACGCGATTCGTTATGCATATTTTAAAACAGGAAATACATCCGTCAGATAACATTACTTTGTTTATATGAAGTGACCAAATACAAATTTTGCTGATAAGATTAATTTAATTTCGAAAATATTATTGACAGAACATTCAAATTTTACACAATATTTTTAAAAATTTAAATAAGGGAAATCAGAAAATTGTACACGATATTTTAAAAAATAAATAAATTAGGGAAGTTACAAAATGTTGTACACTCTTTTATTTAGAAAAAGAGAGCGGGTATTTTGTTTTGAGTTATACGATTAAAATAAATTTTCATTATATTTGATTTTACACAACCAACATTTTCAAAAAAGAGAATGGAATCTAGTTTTTATAAATTAACGTACTTCAATTTTTCAAATACTTAACACCCCCCTCTTTTGTTAGACTTTATACACATAAGACATAAAAGGTGTTTTCGAATACATCATTTAGAAATTAAGCGACTTGATAAGTAAAACATTATTTATAAAAGCAATAGATACGAAAGTAATGAAGATTTTTACTTACAAATGTACGAACTTGTGATAGGTAAGACTTTCTTAATCACTGCGCAAGAATTAAGTGGTGATTAAACTTATAACATTATATGATGAAATAATCACGTGACGTATTTTTAAACCAATAAAATGTCAGTATTTTCAAACTAATACAAAGTTAGTATTTTTACACGAGCGCCCTCTATCATTATATAAATTTCAATGAAACGAGTTCATAACATTCTACTGCGACCTGATATCGTTGTAATAGGTTGTATTTTTCGTTAAGTTAGTTTTCATTTAAGTTATTATGGAACGAGTTATGAATTCTTATGTTGGTGATGTAACCAACTTGGAGTGTCAGCACTCATCACCAGAGTTAAATAATCAAGAGATGGATTCGACACTTTTATCTAAACAAGGACCCGTTTCGAATTGTGAAGTGAAACCCACATCATCCGGACTAAAGAAACAGAAGTTACCTCATGTGTGTAAGATGTGTAACAAGGCATTTCCTCGAAAAGTTAACTTAGTGCTTCATATGAAATGTCATTTAAAGGAAAAGTCTTTTCGTTGTGAGGTGTGTGCTGAAGTTTTTTCGCGAAAGAGTGATTTACGTATGCATCAAAAGATTCACAAATCACCCAAACAATACAAGTGTGGGGATTGCAACGAACTGTTTTCAAGAATGTATGATTTATTAATTCACAAGAAGACCCATAAGACTCATAAACAACATTCATGTATAAAGTGTAGCGAAATGTTTGATTGTGAAATCAGATTTAGTACAACATTGTGATACTTTTCATAAAGTTGTGAAATCACCCTATTCAAATGATTTGTTATTTGAAAAAGTGAAGCATTTTAAAAGACAAAATGATGTGCGAAATATTTTTACTAAAACTATCATTGTATCCAATGAGATGAATCAAAAAGACTTTCATTCATTTTTTAACAGTATTCGAACGGATGTTTTAAACGAATTAAATTATCAATTGCAAATGAAAAAGTCAATAAAATGGTATGCAGCCGTTAAAGTGGATGTCTGTCGTGAATCACAGGATGGTAACTTAGAGAGAGCAACCCTCTTTTTCCTTTCCAAAAGTGAACTGGAATTAACAGACCAAAACATACAAGTGCATGTTGAGAATGCCTTTCTAAAGTTGTACAACGGCTTTGAAGATTTTACAGAACGTGTGTTTAATTGAACATTACAAAAAAATTTTAAATTAGAATTGATTACAGCTCAATATGACAGTCTTATTTGATTTGTATTATTTTAGATGAATAATAAATAGTTTGATTGCGAAAAAAGTGTTTTCTTTAACCTACACTGTTAAAACTGATGTTGTGTATTTTGAGTATTTTGAATGACTTAGACAAAATGTTAATTTAAAAAAAAGATTTTAACATGAGATAAGAGAGTTATAATTAAAACTGGACTTACCTAAAATTTTTTCAAGATAGTCTCGATATTCTTTCCATTACAACTGTTTTAAGGAAATAGAATTCAATTTTATTGCGAATAACACTTTGTTGTTAACATCACGTGGTTTGTCTTATCATAACTATGAGATCACTTCCGATTAACATGATAACGAAGAGTATAAAAATGACTAATGCAAACCGATTTTCCTGCCTAAACTTGTTATCAGCTTGCATGAGTGACTCATCTTTACTTGACCTATATCGCCACCATCTTGTGATATTTCAAAACTTTGAAAATTTATCACATTTTAAAAACTTTAAAAATTTGAGTTAGCGAAATTTGTTAGATGGACACATTTTAAAAACTTTAAAATTTCGAGTTAGTGAAATTTGTTGGATTGACACATTTTAAAAATGAAACTTAAACATTGGACTTTGTGAAATTTGTTAGACTGACACATTTTTTTTAAAAAAAAAGGCTGTTAAACATTTGAAATTGAAAAATCAACATGTCATTTTCAAAGCAGTGAATAGATGTATACCTTTAAAAATTCGACTTAGTGGAATTTAATAGTGAAATTTTTAATCTCACTCAATTAAAAAATAAAACTTTATAAATTTTTTCCATTTTTAAAATAAAACTTATTTAAAAAATAAATAAGCAACTATTAAAAATTTTGAATGTCTTAGACAAAGTGTGAATAAATTTGTTGAAATTATATAAAACATGAAAAATTTCATTACTTTTAAAGGAAATTTTATTTTTGGTGAAATAAACTCGAGGTATTTATTATATGTTACTTAAACTACATGAGAATTATTGAAAATGTGTTACTTTTAATCACTCACAAGATAAGACATGATGTTACAACATACACATAGGAATGACATAGGAATTATAGATGGGTTTTTCTCCCACACATGACGTCACTGATAACATATTTACTGATCAAGTCATAAAATCATAGTTTAGGGTAGGTTTTTCTACACGAAGTTGAGTTGAGATTTAAGATATTTGAGAAATAAAAACTACAACTTTGACTACTTTTTGAAATTTCCCCCTACATAAGAAAAAGAACATAGAAAAATAAAATGAAAAGTCGTATTTGAATGGAATTGAAGTATTATCCTTTCGGTTAACAGATGAATGCGTTGCCAATTACACCACAAAGGTACTGTTTGAATATATTGTGTTTCTTTTTTAAGGTTAAATTGATTTAATATTCAAGTTATTTCTTAATGTTACACTTAAAAACAATAAATTTAATTAGCATTCAAAAAGCAAACGATCACATTATTGTGTAAAACAATCAAATGTTTTAAAAGTCACGAGTTAAAATTAGAAATGACTTAGAGTTTAAGTAGAATTTAGATGTGAACCTTTTAAAATGAAATAATAGTTTTTTTGTATCGCCCTCTATCGGTGGGTAATAGAATTAAGAGATAATTAAAAGTTTTAACTTGAATTCGAACCCACAACAAAAATTATTTTTCGGTTTTATAATTTAGGGTAGGTTTAACTGAACAAGTCATGATATTTCAGTATTTATAGATGATTTAAGATATTCGATAAAGGAAATCATCTGAATTTTTTATTTAATTGAAAGGTTTACTGCTTAAAGTACTACAAAATGAATACAACACGATGCATAGTTTTTTAATTAATTATATTTTTCGAAAGGTTAAATTGACTTATTGATAAACTTAGGATTTATGTTTAAAGTGAATAAAGTTGATATGTTAGGTTCACTTAATAACAGAGGGTTGAATAAGTTATTTTTAATAAAAATAAAGTTTACTAAAAGTTTTTAAAGTTAAAAAAAAAAAATGTAAGTTACGTTAAAAAAGTTAACAAAAATATAGTTTTAAGAAATTTAAAGTTTACAAAAAGTTTGAAAATCTCTATGTTAATCAAAATTAACTTTTTAATTTTAACTATTGAGAAACTATAATCTGTTTATCCTTGTAACCAACTGGTGCATATCAACTATCTGCACATGTGCAGTAAAAACATACACTTTTAAACTAACTTGAGTTCGATTTTAAATTATTTGCTAATTTTTATACAGCTCGATTACCTTTCAGAAACAAAACAGAATGAAATACTTACCAAAAAACACGTCAACGTCTTATACTTGCTTTCACTTAACTAATCTTTCTACATTAGCTTTGCTAGGGGGCGCTGCAATCGCCGCTAGAGGCGCTACTAGTTTCCGGTTTGTGACGTAGTTTCCGGTTTGCGATAAGAACAAGGTTAAAATAAAACCCACGTGCATTCAGTTGGTGTTGTTTACCTGTACCTTGTTATAAGCCGTTTGCCTTCTCTTGCTCACTTATCACTCGCTTGTCCAGACTTGTTTCTGTGCTGCACGCCTGTTTTGCTGACTCATCTCTTGCTTTAACTGTTTGGACTTGCCTGATGTGAACTATCTCAGGTCTTTTGTCATAGCTTGAATGTACTTTATGTCGATCACTTTAATATAAAAGTTATGTCCCAACTTACTTAAACTTTAATAAAAATATTATTTATTTATAAATTACATAAAATTCTTATTTTTCTAACACATTTACTAAGTCACTTTCGTTCAAAAATATGGTAAAACCCGATTTTAAATCGAAGTTTAGGATAAATTCCCCAAATTTTGTAACATTTTAGCACTAATAAGAAATATTGTAAACACCCTGTACATACAAGTTTTATAAAAATAATATTAAATTCCCCAAATTTTGTAACATTTTAGCACTAATAATAAATATTGTAAACGCCCTGTTCATACAAGTTTTGTAAAAATAATATTACTTGTAGCTAACTCGTTTAGTCCCATGATAAGTGTAATATCATGACAGCCGAATGACACAACGATTCTTCTTTTTAAAATTTAAATGCACAGTTTATTAAATGAGAGCTGATATTTACAAGATGATTATTTACATTATGTACACTTTCACTAATATTCATAAAAATTCCACCTAAACCACATTACTTCTTAAACAACCAAAATATACTCGGATGCCTTCCCACATCCTACTTACTCCGAACGAACCACCATTCCTTCTCCTCTTCTCTTCACTTCCGTTTACTTTTTTAAACAAAAAAGGGTTGGAAGGATATTGGTTGCATGACACCCCCCCGATAAGATTGTGCTACGCAAAGCGAAGCAAAATCTGACAAATAGCAACCATACAACTATACAGCATAAAATATATATAAAAACACAATTCAAAACAGATGTATAGAAGCCTTGTTATAATAGTTATAATGAATATATAATAAACATATAAAAACACTAACAATTCACAACAGACGGAAAGACGACTTGATATAATACTGCATACCAAAATTAAACACAAAATAAAGTATCATTTAAATAATCCTTATACAGTAACTAGTCGTGACAGACTATCTGCATTTTTTAATTTTGCACCTCGGCAATGAGAAATATTTATATTATATCTTTGTAGAGATAAGGCCCATCTTTGTAATTTTGCAGACTGAGGTGCAGATTTCTGAAGATATATTAAGGGATTGTGATCAGTTATTAGTTCAATTTCAGCACCAAACACATAAACTTCAAATTTTTTAATGCCCACACTACCGCATAAGCTTCACGCTCAATAGTCGACCAGTTTTGTTGCACCTTAGTGAGCTTTTGGCTAGCAAAACTAATAGGACACAAATTTTCTTTCTCATCTCTTTGCGATAGACAAGCACCAACTCCATAGGAACTGGCATCACTTTGAATAGTGTAAGGCTTTTTAGGATCTGGTGTATACAGCTTAGGAGCTTCACACAATGAACGTTTTAAAGTTTGGAAAGCCTCTTCTTCAACCTCAGACCACGGAATGATTTCTAGGATTTTCTTTTTTGTCAAGTCGGTTAAAGGCTTGGCGATTTCAGCATAGTTTCTTATGTAGTCACGATAATAATTAAATAAACCCAATGCACTTCTGAGGGCTGTTTTGGTTTTAGGCGATTCTATTGTCTCAATGGCACGTAACTTCTCCGGATCGGGCTCATGTCTACCTCCTCCTATGACATGACCTAGATACTTGATCTGTGCCTTTGCAAAAACACATTTTTTAACGTTCACCGTGAATTTCAGTTCAGTTAATTTGGATAAAACAGCGTCAAGATGTTTCAGATGATTTTCCCAGTCATTTGAAAAAATAGCAATATCATCCAGATATGCTCGACTGTACTCACGATGTTCATCCAGAGCATTGTTGATCGATTTCTGGAATGTGGCAGCCGCATTGCGCAATCCAAAAGGCATGACTTTCCATCGGTATTGAGCACGATGGGTTTTAAAAGAAGTAAGATCTCGACTCTGTTCTTCTAGAGGAATTTCCCAATACCCTTTTAATACATCTAAACATGTAATTATGTTAGCACTTCCTATTTGATTAATTAATTCAGTTGCATTTTCCATAGGGTAATCAAAAGGTTTTGTCACTGTGTTCAATTGACGAAAATCTATACATAAGCGCATGCTACCGTCCTTCTTTGCGACACATACCACCGGATAAGCTATTTCAGCTTCACTTTTTTCTATAAGTCCTAGATGCTCTAACTCTTCTATTTGTTTGTCCACTTCATTTTTTAGTGATTCCGGAATTTTATAAATATATGGTTTCTTTCTTTCCGCACCTGGTAATAAACGAATTTTGTGTGCTCCAACGTTGGCAATTTGAATTTTACCTGAGAATAATGGTGTATGTTTTTGTAGAAGTTTACTTAACTCTAATTGTTTATCAACCTCCAGATGACTAAGGTCTACTTCTATGTTATTTTCATTCAAAGCATTAGCTTTAATTGGTGTTGGGTGAATTTCACCAAATTCTACATCGTCTTCAAAAATGACTCCAACAGTCTGTACTCTTACGTTAAATTTCCTTATTTTATTCGCATGAACATGTCTGACACCCCCATCAGGTAATTTCACTTTATATGAATGTGGTTTTATTCTTTCAAGTATTTCTCCGGGTCCTGTCCATCTAGCATATAATTTATTGGTAGAATCAGGGATAAGTAAATATACTAAATCACCTTTTTCAAATTCTTTCATTCTACTTCGACGATTGAAATAGCGAGTGTAATTTTCTTGTTTTTCTGCAGCAGTTAAAGAAGCAATGTCAGCGGCTCTTTCCAAATTTATTTTTAATTCTTGTAAATAGTCTACTGCTGAATTACTAAGATTCAATGGTAAGGGGATTTCACCTGACCATGATGACTTTAGTACTGCCAAGGGACCTCTAGCTTCCCGACCATACATGAGCTTAAACGGTGATACTCCAGTTGTGCAATTTGGCACTTCACGGTAGGCAAAAAGTAGAAAAGGAATATGTTTATCCCAATTAACAGGATCCGTACGAATTACATGATGTAGCATTTGTTTAAACACACGATTAAATTTTTCAATTAATCCATTCGAAGCGGGATATGATGGAGTTGAAAAGCGAGGACATGCCCCTAACCGGTTCTCAAATTCTTTAGTCAGTTCAGATTTAAAATTAGTGGCCTGGTCTGAACAGATAACTTCAGGAATTCCGGTGCGCATAAAAATATGTAATAAAGCATCACATGCTGTTTTCGCAGAGAGACTCCGTAATGGTACTACTTCCGGCCATTTAGAGTTTTGATCAATTAAGGTAAGACAATATTTATGCTTCCTTCCTGACGGCGGAATAATTTCACCTATACAATCAATATTTACAGTATGAAATGGATATGGTGCGCGGACAACAGGTGTAATCGGAATTTTATCTGTTTGTTTCTCAGGGCTTTTTAACTGACAGTTCTTACATGTTCTACAATAATATTCTACATCTCTTGAAATATTCGGCCAATAAAAAGATAATTTAATTCTTTCTTTTGTTTTTCGCATCCCTAAATGATTCCCAAAAATTGAATCATGAGCTAATTCTAACACTTTATTTCTATAACTTTCCGGTAGAACGAGCTGATATATTTTATCACCGCAAATAGTTTATTTATGATACAATAAATTATCCCGTATCAAAAAATTATTTTTTCCTAATCTAGCGTCCTTGAATGAATTCTTTAAAGTTGCGCAATCTTTTTGTTCTTTACAAAACTTGTTAAACTCTGAAAATTCATCATTTCGATCATTTTGTTTATTCTCTGAAGAAATAAAACAAACATTTAATTCCTCTTTCGCCAGTGGGGCGTCTGAGCTATTTTTAGCTTCGTGACCTTCGAACTCCTGCAGTTGACTATTATTACACAACTCTTCATTTTGAAGTTCAATCAAAGCATTATACACGTCTGGAGTTAATAAACAAGGCACATTTAAGTTTTCAGTGAAAGCAAAAAGCGTATTTAAGGTAACATAAATTCCGCTGTTAGGTAATTTATAATGGATGGGTATAGTAGCCAAATTTGCTTGTACTTTTTCTTTGAAAGCAAATTGTAACAAAATACTACCTTTAGCTTCGATTTTCAGATCGGGAATTAATGACGTATTTAAAATACTAATTTGGGTACCGGAATCATTAATAGCTTCTATTTCTTTACCTTCTACATAAATAGTGATTTTTTTTAAAGGAAAAAGAGTAACTTCGTTTAATTGATCATTCATGTGTAAATGTGTGGAACTAACATTAGTGACTACTGCATTACTATTTTTATTTGGATTCAATTTATTTGTATCTTGTTGCATTTTCGGTTTTCTCTGACCCTGATCATCATTTTGAGAATAAGATTTATCATACTTATTTCTTCTGTTTGGGCACAATTTTGCTAGGTGTAATGGGGAATTACAAATATAACAATCACGTGATTTTGAGAAGTGTCTGTTCTCATACGTAGCTTGATTTTTCCTTAGTTATGGGGGAACATATTTAGTATTATCATCATTATTCACTTCACGATAAATAGGCCGTTTCTCAAATTTTGTTTCCTCGAAAGACCTGCCTTTTGCAGTAAAATAAATGTCACAGTCTTTCGATAACTGATCGGGCAAAAGCCAACTTTCTCCTTGCTTGACTGCAATGTGAGTAGCTAGCTCATTATCTAAAGTTTCAAAAATTTTATCTGATATTATTAAATTAATAAGTGAATCGAAATCTTTAACGTTTCGAATTCTACAATAATTTAACCAACAGGATCTTAATCGCGAACCGAACTGTTGATGGGTTTCACCAGGTAATCTTTTAGCGTTTCTAAAATTTTGTAAACAAGTAAATGGGGACGGTTCATATTCTTTCAAAATTAAAGATTTAATTTTATCATAATCAGCTAATTCTTCATCATCAATATAAACAAGAACATTTCCTGCTTTTTCACCTACTAATTTTAGCAAAATTTCCGATTTATATTCCTTAGGAACATTTTTGTGCTTAAACGCTCTTTCTAAAGAATCAAAAAAAAGATTCCATGTTTCATTTTTCTTGGGCACTGGGATTACCAAAACTTGAACTGCTTTAATTAATTTATCTAATGATAATGACGTATTATTTTCCCCTTCGTTATGGGTTAAATTCTCGCTTCTCATTTGTTGTTGTAAACGCAATCTATTTACTTCCTCGCCATTTTTTCTTTCTGACACTGTAGTCGATAAAAATTCAGTTACGAAATCTTTATCTTTTAAGTATTCTTTAGATTTCAATAACAAATCTTTTAATTCGGGTACTCTCTTACTAGCATCAGCTTCTTCACCTATTTCTTCCAGAACAATAAGTAAATCTGCTTTAGTTACGTTTTTAAACATTTTCGAATAAAGTTAACAGTATCTTACTACACAATCAGATAAATAAATAGCTCACCTCTATTTTGTAATCCAAACACTGTGATCCAAAGCACAACTTTTATTATTTTAAATCGTAGAAATAACTCTTGTTCTCGTTATGAGAGCGTGCTGTAATATCATGACAGCCGAATGACACAACGATTCTTCTTTTTAAAATTTAAATGCACAGTTTATTAAATGAGAGCTGATATTTACAAGATGATTATTTACATTATGTACACTTTCACTAATATTCATAAAAATTCCACCTAAACCACATTACTTCTTAAACAACCAAAATATACTCGGATGCCTTCCCACATCCTACTTACTCCGAACGAACCACCATTCCTTCTCCTCTTCTCTTCACTTCCGTTTACTTTTTTAAACAAAAAAAGGTTGGAAGGATATTGGTTGCATGACAATAAGAACCTTCAATATCGCTAAAATCAGTGTTAAACAAAAATGCAACCATAGGTTTAACCGTCTAATTACATGTCTTTACATATTATTTTAAAATGTAAAGCATTATAGCTGAACGAATGATATAAGAAAAAGTTAGAATAGATCACATATTTTTGTTATTAAAAAAAACTTATATGCAAACAAACTTTTTAAACTTAGTAAAATATTTTATTTTTAATTTAAATTTATAAATTAAAAATATTTTACTAAGTTTAAAAAGTTTGTTTGCATATAAGTTTTTTTAATAACAAAAATATGTGATCTATTCTAACTTTTTCTTATATCATTCGTTCAGCTATAATGCTTTACATTTTAAAATAATATGTAAAGACATGTAATTAGACGGTTAAACCTATGGTTGCATTTTTGTTTAACACTGATTTTAGCGATATTGAAGGTTCTTATCATGGGACTAAACGAGTTAGCTATAAGTAATATTATTTTTACAAAACTTGTATGAACAGGGCGTTTACAATATTTATTATTAGTGCTAAAATGTTACAAAATTTGGGGAATTTAATATTATTTTTATAAAACTTGTATGTACAGGGTGTTTACAATATTTCTTATTAGTGCTAAAATGTTACAAAATTTGGGGAATTTATCCTAAACTTCGATTTAAAATCGGGTTTTACCATATTTTTCAACGAAAGTGACTTAGTAAATGTGTTAGAAAAATAAGAATTTTATGTAATTTATAAATAAATAATATTTTTATTAAAGTTTAAGTAAGTTGGGACATAACTTTTATATTAAAGTGATCGACATAAAGTACATTCAAGCTATGACAAAAGACCTGAGATAGTTCACATCAGGCAAGTCCAAACAGTTAAAGCAAGAGATGAGTCAGCAAAACAGGCGTGCAGCACAGAAACAAGTCTGGACAAGCGAGTGATAAGTGAGCAAGAGAAGGCAAACGGCTTATAACAAGGTACAGGTAAACAACACCAACTGAATGCACGTGGGTTTTATTTTAACCTTGTTCTTATCGCAAACCGGAAACTACGTCACAAACCGGAAACTAGTAGCGCCTCTAGCGGCGATTGCAGCGCCCCCTAGCAAAGCTAATGTAGAAAGATTAGTTAAGTGAAAGCAAGTATAAGACGTTGACGTGTTTTTTGGTAAGTATTTCATTCTGTTTTGTTTCTGAAAGGTAATCGAGCTGTATAAAAATTAGCAAATAATTTAAAATCGAACTCAAGTTAGTTTAAAAGTGTATGTTTTTACTGCACATGTGCAGATAGTTGATATGCACCAGTTGGTTACAAGGATAAACAGATTATAGTTTCTCAATAGTTAAAATTAAAAAGTTAATTTTGATTAACATAGAGATTTTCAAACTTTTTGTAAACTTTAAATTTCTTAAAACTATATTTTTGTTAACTTTTTTAACGTAACTTACATTTTTTTTTTTAACTTTAAAAACTTTTAGTAAACTTTATTTTTATTAAAAATAACTTATTCAACCCTCTGTTATTAAGTGAACCTAACATATCAACTTTATTCACTTTAAACATAAATCCTAAGTTTATCAATAAGTCAATTTAACCTTTCGAAAAATATAATTAATTAAAAAACTATGCATCGTGTTGTATTCATTTTGTAGTACTTTAAGCAGTAAACCTTTCAATTAAATAAAAAATTCAGTTGATTTCCTTTATCGAATATCTTAAATCATCTATAAATACTGAAATATCATGACTTGTTCAGTTAAACCTACCCTAAATTATAAAACCGAAAAATAATTTTTGTTGTGGGTTCGAATTCAAGTTAAAACTTTTAATTATCTCTTAATTCTATTACCCACCGATAGAGGGCGATACAAAAAAACTATTATTTCATTTTAAAAGGTTCACATCTAAATTCTACTTAAACTCTAAGTCATTTCTAATTTTAACTCGTGACTTTTAAAACATTTGATTGTTTTACACAATAATGTGATCGTTTGCTTTTTGAATGCTAATTAAATTTATTGTTTTTAAGTGTAACATTAAGAAATAACTTGAATATTAAATCAATTTAACCTTAAAAAAGAAACACAATATATTCAAACAGTACCTTTGTGGTGTAATTGGCAACGCATTCATCTGTTAACCGAAAGGATAATACTTCAATTCCATTCAAATACGACTTTTCATTTTATTTTTCTATGTTCTTTTTCTTATGTAGGGGGAAATTTCAAAAAGTAGTCAAAGTTGTAGTTTTTATTTCTCAAATATCTTAAATCTCAACTCAACTTCGTGTAGAAAAACCTACCCTAAACTATGATTTTATGACTTGATCAGTAAATATGTTATCAGTGACGTCATGTGTGGGAGAAAAACCCATCTATAATTCCTATGTCATTCCTATGTGTATGTTGTAACATCATGTCTTATCTTGTGAGTGATTAAAAGTAACACATTTTCAATAATTCTCATGTAGTTTAAGTAACATATAATAAATACCTCGAGTTTATTTCACCAAAAATAAAATTTCCTTTAAAAGTAATGAAATTTTTCATGTTTTATATAATTTCAACAAATTTATTCACACTTTGTCTAAGACATTCAAAATGTTTAATAGTTGCTTATTTATTTTTTAAATAAGTTTTATTTTAAAAATGGAAAAAATTTATAAAGTTTTATTTTTTAATTGAGTGAGATTAAAAATTTCACTATTAAATTCCACTAAGTCGAATTTTTAAAGGTATACATCTATTCACTGCTTTGAAAATGACATGTTGATTTTTCAATTTCAAATGTTTAACAGCCTTTTTTTTTAAAAAAAATGTGTCAGTCTAACAAATTTCACAAAGTCCAATGTTTAAGTTTCATTTTTAAAATGTGTCAATCCAACAAATTTCACTAACTCGAAATTTTAAAGTTTTTAAAATGTGTCCATCTAACAAATTTCGCTAACTCAAATTTTTAAAGTTTTTAAAATGTGATAAATTTTCAAAGTTTTGAAATATCACAAGATGGTGGCGATATAGGTCAAGTAAAGATGAGTCACTCATGCAAGCTGATAACAAGTTTAGGCAGGAAAATCGGTTTGCATTAGTCATTTTTATACTCTTCGTTATCATGTTAATCGGAAGTGATCTCATAGTTATGATAAGACAAACCACGTGATGTTAACAACAAAGTGTTATTCGCAATAAAATTGAATTCTATTTCCTTAAAACAGTTGTAATGGAAAGAATATCGAGACTATCTTGAAAAAATTTTAGGTAAGTCCAGTTTTAATTATAACTCTCTTATCTCATGTTAAAATCTTTTTTTTAAATTAACATTTTGTCTAAGTCATTCAAAATACTCAAAATACACAACATCAGTTTTAACAGTGTAGGTTAAAGAAAACACTTTTTTCGCAATCAAACTATTTATTATTCATCTAAAATAATACAAATCAAATAAGACTGTCATATTGAGCTGTAATCAATTCTAATTTAAAATTTTTTTGTAATGTTCAATTAAACACACGTTCTGTAAAATCTTCAAAGCCGTTGTACAACTTTAGAAAGGCATTCTCAACATGCACTTGTATGTTTTGGTCTGTTAATTCCAGTTCACTTTTGGAAAGGAAAAAGAGGGTTGCTCTCTCTAAGTTACCATCCTGTGATTCACGACAGACATCCACTTTAACGGCTGCATACCATTTTATTGACTTTTTCATTTGCAATTGATAATTTAATTCGTTTAAAACATCCGTTCGAATACTGTTAAAAAATGAATGAAAGTCTTTTTGATTCATCTCATTGGATACAATGATAGTTTTAGTAAAAATATTTCGCACATCATTTTGTCTTTTAAAATGCTTCACTTTTTCAAATAACAAATCAATTGAATAGGGTGATTTCACAACTTTATGAAAAGTATCACAATGTTGTACTAAATCTGATTTCACAATCAAACATTTCGCTACACTTTATACATGAATGTTGTTTATGAGTCTTATGGGTCTTCTTGTGAATTAATAAATCATACATTCTTGAAAACAGTTCGTTGCAATCCCCACACTTGTATTGTTTGGGTGATTTGTGAATCTTTTGATGCATACGTAAATCACTCTTTCGCGAAAAAACTTCAGCACACACCTCACAACGAAAAGACTTTTCCTTTAAATGACATTTCATATGAAGCACTAAGTTAACTTTTCGAGGAAATGCCTTGTTACACATCTTACACACATGAGGTAACTTCTGTTTCTTTAGTCCGGATGATGTGGGTTTCACTTCACAATTCGAAACGGGTCCTTGTTTAGATAAAAGTGTCGAATCCATCTCTTGATTATTTAACTCTGGTGATGAGTGCTGACACTCCAAGTTGGTTACATCACCAACATAAGAATTCATAACTCGTTCCATAATAACTTAAATGAAAACTAACTTAACGAAAAATACAACCTATTACAACGATATCAGGTCGCAGTAGAATGTTATGAACTCGTTTCATTGAAATTTATATAATGATAGAGGGCGCTCGTGTAAAAATACTAACTTTGTATTAGTTTGAAAATACTGACATTTTATTGGTTTAAAAATACGTCACGTGATTATTTCATCATATAATGTTATAAGTTTAATCACCACTTAATTCTTGCGCAGTGATTAAGAAAGTCTTACCTATCACAAGTTCGTACATTTGTAAGTAAAAATCTTCATTACTTTCGTATCTATTGCTTTTATAAATAATGTTTTACTTATCAAGTCGCTTAATTTCTAAATGATGTATTCGAAAACACCTTTTATGTCTTATGTGTATAAAGTCTAACAAAAGAGGGGGGTGTTAAGTATTTGAAAAATTGAAGTACGTTAATTTATAAAAACTAGATTCCATTCTCTTTTTTGAAAATGTTGGTTGTGTAAAATCAAATATAATGAAAATTTATTTTAATCGTATAACTCAAAACAAAATACCCGCTCTCTTTTTCTAAATAAAAGAGTGTACAACATTTTGTAACTTCCCTAATTTATTTATTTTTTAAAATATCGTGTACAATTTTCTGATTTCCCTTATTTAAATTTTTAAAAATATTGTGTAAAATTTGAATGTTCTGTCAATAATATTTTCGAAATTAAATTAATCTTATCAGCAAAATTTGTATTTGGTCACTTCATATAAACAAAGTAATGTTATCTGACGGATGTATTTCCTGTTTTAAAATATGCATAACGAATCGCGTTTATTAAATCATTACGTGATATTATCTTATCTTATCTTGCATCCTACGAAAAGATTTATTCTGTAATACCATGTAAAATGGTCTTAATCACATGTCTTAAATAATTTCCTGTTTAAACATATGCATAACGAATCATGATTATCAATTCATTATCTTATTTTGCCTTCTATATGAAAAGATTTCCTCTGTGACCACATGTCAGCAGAAAGGTTGTAGTATTTCAGTTATGTTAAAATGCAGCATAATAATGTGTGAGTAATTTATATTTCTTTAATAATAAAAAATATGTATTTTATTTAAAGTGACCTATTAAAAATTAATTTAAAGTTAGTGTCATCTACCCAATGCTTAAAAAATTAAAATTCTGTTAGTTATTTTTCAAAAGCAAAAATCTTTCGACTGCTTTTAAAATGTTGTATTGATTTTTCAAATAAAATCACTTAAGTATCTTACTTTTAACTAAAATAGGTTAATAATTCAAATATGTGACGTTAAAAAAAACTAGATGTCGTTCTCTTTTTTTTAAATGTTGGTTGTGTTAAGTAAAATAGGGTTAAAATTTATTATAATTGTATAACTCTAAACAAAATACCTGCTCTCAAGTTAAATTATTGCTAAATTCTTGTTAAAAATTGTTCATATGAACAAGAAAAAATCTTTAAATTTGTTTTGTGTGTTGTATATATCATATTGCATGTTTTTATATCTAATATTTTACATGTCAAATCACTTATTAACTGAATGTAACGATTATGTCTTGTATGTTGAAACTGGTTAGTTAAATATAGGGTTTATTATCTACGTTAGGGATAAGTGTCTCTATGTAGGTCTTTCTAAGGGATCCTAACTCGTATTGACACAAGGTTCGAATTTAAAAAAATTTGTATCTCTGTTTTTTCAAACTTTAAAAAAATATATATTTCTTTTACAGGTACAGTGAAACCTGTAAAGTTGACCACCCTTGTAAGTTGACCACCTGTCTATGTTGACCTCTGTTGTCGGGAACCAAATTTATCCTATACAAAACTATAAGACAAACCCTTTGTAACCTGACCACCTGTCTATCTTGTATCTTGACCACTGAAATTATTCAGATTTGACTAGAACTATTATAAAATGCCCATCAAAACCCTTTATAACTTGACCACCCAAAAAGCTAACAAATCATGAATAAAAAAAAAGCAACTCTCCAAGTATTTTTCTTTTTTTTCCTTTTTAACTAGAATTTCTAAAAAGGTGAAATAGTATTACTCTGGGAAATTCTTTTAGTAATGATAGGTGTAGGGAAATAATTCAAGGCTTATCTATTCTTACATTGTTGCTCTTGTGGATTTGGCTTTTCAACCCTCCCCCTCCATTCTTTGATTGATTCTTGATTTCTTTCTTCTATTCCCCATTCTCTCTTATCATTCCTTTCCTTCTTTCAATAACCTCAGGTGTTAGTTAGTTGGTAAGCAGAAATATTTCCACCAGTTGCAATAGTTTGGGGCAATTGTAACAACCCAGTTAAAAAAATTATTTGTGATGAGTTACACTATAGAACTGTGTTGTAGTGCAGAAGGATTATTATTTTCATCTAGTAAACTTGGTGTAGAGGTAGTACAAGGCATTTATATTTGTACTTGCAAGGAAGATTTTGTTAACCTAAAATGACTGCAAAAAGAAAATTAGTTGAACTTTCAAATGATAAAAAATATGAAATATTAAATTTAATTAGAAAAGGAGAAAGCCAGAGAAAATTAGCGGATAGATATGGCATTTCCAAAACTACATATCAAAGTCTAACATATCAAAGAATGGGGAAGAAATAACTAAATTGTGGTTAGAGAACTGTAGTAGTGATAGAAAAAGAAAATTGAGAAAAACATCAAATGAAGAAATTAATCTGGCAGTTTGGAAGTTTTTTAAGCTATGTCGTTCCAAAAATATTCCAGTTTCAGGACCTATGCTACAAGCTAAAGCTAAAGATATTGCAAATGAATTGGGAATTTCTGAATTTAATGCAAGTAATGGATGGCTAGAATCTAGAATCCTTCAGATCAAGAAACAATATAAATTTCCGTACTCTTTGTGGTGAATCTGCTTCAGCAGATTATAATGCTGCAGAAGACTTGAAAGCAAAATTAACTGAAATTGTGAAAGATTATCCTCCTGAAAACCAATTCAATGCAGATGAAACAGGGCTGTTTTTCCGTCAATTGCCAACAAAATCCCTTGTATCAAAAAATGAAAAATGTTTTGGAGGCAAAATGCCGAAAGAAAGACTAACTGTTTTACTTTGCTGTAGTGTCACAGGGGAAAAATGGAAACCCATTGTAATTGGAAACGCTGCTAACCCTCGTGCTTTTAAAAGAAATGGTGTTAAAGTTGAGATTCTACCTGTAACATGGAAATATAATAAAAAAGCCTGAATGAATTCATCCATTTTTGAAGAATGGCTTCGCGATATTAATTCCCGAATGAAAAAACAGGGTAAGAGGATAATTTTATTTATTGACAATGTATCCAGTCATAAAATTTCCAAATCTTTCACCAATATTGAAATAATATTTTTGCCTCCAAATTTAACGTCACTCGTGCTTCGTGCAACCTCTAGCTCAAGGCATTATTTGTGCAGTTAAGTTACATTATCGTAAACTAATGTTGAAGTGCCTCATTACAAAAATTGAACACTGCAATGATGTTTCAGACTTTACTAAATCAGTAAATGTTTTGGACGCAATTCGTTGGCTTAATGGTTCTTGGAAAAACTTATCTTCTTCAACTATTTCCAAATCGTTTCATAAAGCAGAATTTAAAAGTGTGGATGAAATATTGAACGAAGAAGAGACTGAATTTTGTTTGAAGAGTGATATTCAAACTTTGCCAGTAAGTATTCAGCAAGAGCTGGTCGATGGAAAATCATTTCTCTCATTTGACAGTGACATCATTGTGCACGAAGAAGTTGAAGAAAATGCAGAGGACATAGCTGCTAATATCTTATCAAAGATGAAAAACCCTCTAGAAATAGAAGATAATCAAGAAGACAGTGAAGAGGAGATCGTTAATGAAAACACAAGGAAGACTCCTTTAACTTTTTCAGAAGCTTTAGACTGTATACAAAATTTAATGTGCTATGCTTCTGATAAGCAGCCTGATATTTCTGTTGCATTGAAAAACATTGGGCTGATGTAAAGTCCAAAAACCAGCATCAAACTACAATAACAAAGTTTTTCTTGGACAAATAGTTAATGTAAATGACAAACTTAAATTTTAAAATTTTAGAATGTGTATGTTTCTTAACATGTGATTTTTTTTTATATAAATTATGTGTAATAACTAGTATAGTTTGAAGAATCACTAATTGGCTGTGTATTGATTGATTGTTTAAAAAAAAATAGTAGTATATTAACTGATTTTAAAATTGATATAAAACTATTAATTCACTCTTGTAGTTAATCTTTTCTTTTATAAGGTGTTAGAAAAATGCATGGTATTACAATATTATTTTAAAGCCCTGTCAATAAATGAAATTTTTGTGGTAAAGAATGATATGGTATGAATATTACGTTAAAAAAAAGTAAATTTATCATCACCCTTTATAAGCTGACCACTTCTCTAAGTTGACCACTGAAGTGTGGCACCGCAAGTGGTCAACTTACACAGGTTTTACTAAATATATATTTCTTTTACAGGTATTATTTTTTATTTTATAGGTATTATTTTTCTTTTACAGGTATACTAGTGTGTTGTAACTGGTTAGTTAAATATAGGGTTTATTATCTACGTTAGGGATAAGCGTCTTCATGTAATTTTATTTAAAGTGACCTATTAAAAATTAATTTAAAGTTAGTGTCATCTACCCAATGCTTAAAAAATTAAAATTCTGTTAGTTATTTTTCAAAAGCAAAAATCTTTCGACTGCTTTTAAAATGTTGTATTGATTTTTCAAATAAAATCACTTAAGTATCTTACTTTTAACTAAAATAGGTTAATAATTCAAATATGTGACGTTAAAAAAAACTAGATGTCGTTCTCTTTTTTTTAAATGTTGGTTGTATTAAGTAAAATAGGGTTAAAATTTATTATAATTGTATAACTCTAAACAAAATACCTGCTCTCAAGTTAAATTATTGCTAAATTCTTGTTAAAAATTGTTCATATGAACAAGAAAAAATCTTTAAATTTGTTTTGTGTGTTGTATATATCATATTGCATGTTTTTATATCTAATATTTTACATGTCAAATCACTTATTAACTGAATGTAACGATTATGTCTTGTATGTTGTAACTGGTTAGTTAAATATAGGGTTTATTATCTACGTTAGGGATAAGTGTCTCTATGTAGGTCTTTCTAAGGGATCCTAACTCGTATTGACACAAGGTTCGAATTTAAAAAAATTTGTATCTCTGTTTTTTCAAACTTTAAAAAAATATATATTTCTTTTACAGGTATTATTTTTTATTTTATAGGTATTATTTTTCTTTTACAGGTATACTAGTGTGTTGTAACTGGTTAGTTAAATATAGGGTTTATTATCTACGTTAGGGATAAGCGTCTTCATGTAGGTCTTTCTAAGGGATCCTAACTCGTAAGTTTAAACAAAATTCCGAACGGTTAGGTCGACGAGTGCGAAAGGTAAACGTCTATACCAGCTTTTTTCGTGTTAGATTTTTATAAAGCAAAGTAATCGCATTACTTTCATTTACATGGCTATCACAATTTTCATTTTAAATCCTTAAAAATTTAGCCATTACATCTATTTCAATCTCATTTCAGTTAAAACTTAAAGAATAATTTTTTACATGAAACTTTTATAAAGTCAAAAATAATGGGTTCGAAGAAAATTCTGAACAGTTAGGTCGACGAACACAAAACGTATGATTCCTTTTTCGATAAATAAACTTTTAGAAAAATGCTGTCAAAGTCGATCATCTCCTTTTATTTAACACAACCCTCAGTGGATTTTCATTTTAACTCTCTAAAAATATAGCCTTCACATCTATTTTAATCTCATTCACATTTAAGTTAATGTTTAAAGAAGGGAAAAAAATTCTTTTACAGGTGAATTATAAGTAAATTTCATGTTAAACTTTAAACAGTTAGGTCGATGAGCGCGAAAGGTAGCACATATATATTTCTGTTAATATTATTATTTTTAAAGCAGGCTTTCTACCACTCAACTCTACTAGCACTGATGACATTCTGTTACTAAAAATTTAGCCCTAACATCTATTTTAATCTCATTCACATTTAAGTTAATGTTTAAAGGGACAAAACAAAAATTGTACATTCTGTTAATATTATTATTTTTAAAGCAGGCTTTCTACCCCTCAACCCCACTAGCATTCTGTTAATATTATTATCGAAGGCAACAATGAGTGGTGTGGCGGCCATGCGACCCCTGCTTAGTCAGATAATACAACCTATATAAAATTATTTAAAATTTTGTATAGGTTGGGGGGGCCTTTAGCTATCACATACATCAAGCAAGACTTGTTTTTTTTTTCTAGGTTCCGTGAAGCTGGATTTCCTCATAGACACTCTACAACTTTAGCAGACGTCACACATCTGATTTCCCGTATGACACAACTCTCGCTTAAACATAATAATAATTAAACCTTTTATTTCGTTACAGGTCTGTCACAGATGACTGATGTAACAGGATTGGCAGATTTAAAAAAAAAAAAAAAATTGTGGCGTTATGAATTGATTTCATAGCGGGTGGTTATGGTGGGTCCACAATTAAAAAAAAAATTCCCTGTCAAGAAAGAATCTGATTAAAACTCTTTTTAGAAAAAATACATCTCATCCTGTCCTTATCTCCAAATTCCTTCCGGTTCACTTCCTGTCTCAACCTGTTTTTTATCCACACCTGCGACTTCCGGTGACCTTCACCGTTCGCAGAACTTCCTGTCTCAACATGTCTGTTATCCACACCTGCGACTTCCGGCTCCGGCTCCGCGCACATAGCGCCTGCTGGGGTCTAACGAACATTCTTCTACTACTAGTATACACCCAAGCAGGGCTTGACAAATGCGGTCGCCAGGTCGCCACTGGCTACCAAGTTTTTTGATCTGCCGACCAAGTTATTTAATCATTTGGGTGTGATTTCTGTAAACAAATTGGCATAAGAAATGAGCACAAATGGCATTTTTCTCTCCTCCACCCCCTACTCAAGCGCGGCAAGCAGTGATCTTCCTCTTCTTTCTTAATTTTAACGAAAGAACTAAATTTAAAAGACATTTTCCAACTCATGCGCAGAAAACACCATTATTTTCAGCTATAGCCAGCTAGTATATGTCGCATGATTAGACTGTGGGCGGAGAGAGGATATTTCAATAAAACAGCAAGAAATAGTGTCAATCCAGCCTCTATGGTATCTAAAATTGGATACAATGCTAAAAACTGCTAGAGTTTTTTGTAAGTTTCAAATCTCATTTTAGTGTTTATATAAGTTGCAACATAATAATAGTGATTATAAGTTTTATAAGTTTTATTAGAAAACTTAGTTTATATTATCTTTCTAAATTGTACTATTCTAAACTATATAACTAATAATTGTAAACTACACTCTCAAAAATGAATACTCAAATTTCAAGAAATTTTCTTCGTTTTTGACGAAACGGTTTCTTGGGAAATGCTCCGAATAAACGTTTCGTCAAATCGAGTAAATTTGCATCCTCAAAATTACGAAGAAATCAGTTTCCTCAAATTGTTTCTTTGACGAAAGTTCCAAAAAGGTTGGTGCTGCCATCTATCGGAGTTTTTAGAAGCATCCTTAATTGACTAAGGCAAAATAAGATCACTTGGGATTCGAACACGCGATGTTTAGCTTGGCAGATAAGTGCTTTAACCACCTAGCCAGTGGGACTTCGGAATTACTTGATTTAAATGCATTTATCGGATGTTGATGTGTGTTTATATTTTTAGAAAGCAGATTGTATTTTTATCGCTGCTGTTATTCTTTCTACATGTTTTAATTAATAAGGCTAGATTATTATTATGGTTTTTCTATGGTTAATAAATAATTAGAAAATGGCTTGATTAATATAATTTATTAGAGAAATTTCCTTTGTTCAATGGATGATTAAAATATGGTCTAATTAATTTGTTGATCAGAAATAATAAATTTTGAAGTGAATATTTTGGAGACGAGTTCATCAGTTTTAGCGGATAAGATTACTGTTTATAGAGGGGGATCAGTTATACATATTTTAAATTTAATTGTTATATGAATATATTTCTTAAATAAAAAAGAGCTCCTATAAAATTGTGATTTTTTTTTTTTTTTTTAACCATTGGGAAAATGTTGATCTTTCGGTCGAAAATGGACCAAATGATGTTCGCATTTTACTATTTTAACTGTTTTTAACGAAATTCTGTAACTTTAGAAGAATTTTTTAAGCGTTTTTAACGAAATTCTGTAACTTCAGAAAAATTTATCTTTGAATAGGCAATAGAAATGCATGAAATCGTTACAAAAAGGATAGACGCAAATTATCAGATATAAAAAATAAAGTAGAAATTTGGTACATTCCTGTTATAGCGGCCCCCAAGGATGAAATATTTTTGTTTCTGTTTTCATTAATATATTGTAAATTTAATACTTTTGTGTATTTTTTTTTTTTGAACGATTTTGTAACAAAAATAATCTGGCCGGGAATGGGGAAACATTTTTGTCAAATATTTGAGATTTTCCATTTCATTAAAAATCACTTAATTTTGAGACGAAATAATTGTCAAAAATGACAAAATATAGCTCAAGAATTGCGGAATCGTCAAAAGTAAGAGTTTTATTTTTGACTGCGAGGAAACAGTTTCGTCAAGATATTTGAGGATTCGCGTTTCGTCAAAACCCACGTGACTCAGTGACGAAATGATTGTCAAAAACAACGAAATGAGGCCTGAGGATTGCGGAATCGTCAAAATTGAGTGTTTTATTTCTGAGAGTGTATGCTTGTTATTATTTTTTTTTCAATTAATTCATAAAAAACTCGTGTTTTTAGGTAGATTTCGTAAGAAATACTACCTATTACATTGTCACCTAAGTTGGAATTTTTGAAAAATTTTTGCAGATCTACGCTAATCATGACTCCCAGAACCCAAAAACTAGCCCCCAGTTCGAAACTTTATATATACTACATCTATCTATCTATCTATCTATCTATCCATGTCACTTTTTTATGGACACGATAACTGCAATAATTCTGCACAAGATCTCTTCGAAACTGATACATAAAATCAAGGGGCATAAAATCTCGGTCAAGTTCGTTAATGGGCAAAATCGAACCAAGAGGGCGGGAATGAGGAGGCTTTTTGTGAAAACAGAAAAAAACCCCATAATTTCTTAATTATAATACGTATCTAATCCGTTTAAAGTTATTATTACTTTTAGGAAAAGGACCGAAAATTTATGTATGACAGATTTTTGATATAGTTAAAAATGGCCCCAAGGGGGGGGGGGGGGTTAGAAGAAAAAATTCATAACTTCGTCAATTCCCAAGATTTCAAATCCGCTTAAATTTATTATAAATCCTCTTAATAGTATCTAAAACTTTTATATTGACAAGTTTTTTATAGGACCAACCGTTATAGGAAAAAAAATTAAAAACAAAAAATCCCTGCCGGCTCCGCCTGCAAACAAGTTAGATTTCGAAGTAGGCTGTTCCAACTGCCGCATCATGGCAAAAGGCAATTTCTTCCGCAGTTCCCAACAAACAGGCGCCCCACGGTCTGCGTCTTCGAAATCTACCTGTGCCTGTAGGCCGAGCCATCAGGGATTTTTTTTAAAAAATCAGTGACGAGAAAGAGGATGGGGGTAATTATTTTTTACTGGCTACTAGTATTTTTTTCTGGCTACCAGATTTTATCAAATTTGTAAAGCCCTGCACCCCAGCATAATAAGGATCTATTTATGTGAAAGCGTGACAGAATATGAAGTTTGATTAAATTCCGTGCATTAGTTTCTGAGATATAGCTATCGCGAAAATCGTGAAAATGCCGCATAGCAGCGCCACATGCTACATGATTTACACGAAAATCTAATAAGCGCCAACTTGTGTCAAGGTCTAACAAAATATGAAGTTTGATGAAATTCCGTGCATTAGTTCTTAAGACATGACTACCACTAAAGTCATGCAAATCCCAGAAACTGAAGTATAGCAGCGCCAGCTGTTGGGCGATTTACACCAAAAACTAATCAACACCAATTTATATCAAGGGCTAACTGAATATAAAGTTGTATTAAATTCCGCGCATTAGTTCTTGAGACAGACTGCTCACAAAATTTTTGTCACATACAGACACACAGACTCACAATTAGATATTTTCTATAAAAACAGTCGAATCGTGTTTATTCAATCATCTTCTAAAACGTACAAATCTGTCGAAAACCGAAATTAAAATTTTTTCACGAATCCAAAACTTTCTACGTGTAAAGTTGGGAAGAAAGTAAAAATCTAAAAATTATTACCCATATATATTATTAATCATACATATTATTCCTGTCGTCAACATCCCCTTTTCAATGCATCTACAAAACGCAGAACAACGAATGAGGTATCATTCGAAAGGTTTTTGAACCGGCTTCTGACATAGTATACTCACATTTCGTTAAAACATGTTTTTTTTTTAAATTTAAAATTGCAGATAATTAAAATTTAAACCAGCATTGTTTTTATAAATGAAACGATAGTTTTTCTCAAATCAGTGTTGCCACAACAATAAAATACCGCATTATATCATGCTCAGGAATGATTATAAAAAATTAATAGTACCGAAAAAATAGTGTGATGTTATATACCCGAGTTTATTTTATAATTATGATAAAAAAGCAAAATTGAATTTGAAACGTTTAGAACAACAGATACCCACAGATCGACCAAAGCAGTAGTATTGCACGTATAGCTTAAAAGTTATGATTTGTTGTATTAGATTAAATTGCATTGTATATGTATGCTATTTATTTTTCTTTCTGTGTTTTTCCCGAAGCGATGACATCATCCTTTAATGCATTAATTCTATGCTAGTTAATTTTTTTTCTCGCGTTTGCTTATTGAAAAAAAATATCGAGTTTTTAATCGGGTTTCTATTTAATTTTTACGTGTGCGTCACCTATTGTTTTCTTCGTTTCTTCATGACTGTGTATAAACGTACTGTATCTGAGTACCAGTAGATTACGTAATGTAAGTATTATCTTCCAATTGGATATACAGTTCATTAGGATTTACAAAATTTGTAAGTATTTATTTTTTTAATATTTCATTACGCTGTTAATACGCCAGCAAAGTTTGACCTAACTTAAATGGCTGCCAGAGACACAAAGTTTGAATATCCCATGTTTAATTTCCTATAAAAAGTCGTGTACCAATATTAATTTAAGTATTTAAGACATTTCTGGAACAGTTTTTCGAAATTTGAGGTTGGTTGGCTTAAGACGGCCGATTAACTACTCGAGGGACATAGTCCCTAGGGAGGGAGTGCCCTCCGTGGTGGTCTTTTCTAAGGTATACTAACCGGCATTTCCAGCAAGGTTCGAAAAAAAAAACGGAACATTCCGAAAGGTTAAGTTGACGAGTGCGACATGGTTTGAACCCAGCGCCTGCCGTCTACCAACTTTGAGAGCAGAACCTCTCAGCCACTGGTGGGACTCGAAATCTGAGGAAATGCTTTCTTATGAATTCATTAAACTTTTGTTTCAGTACTTAAATTTTTTTTTATAATTCGGCATTTTTTGAGTATAAGAGCCTTGGCAAGATAGAGAAAATGACCTTGGCAAGAGAAAAAAAATTTGGCAACCTATTCACAATTTCATATACACGGGCAATTTTTTCAATATTTATACAATTTATTTAATATAAAGAATCTATTTATTTATTTTTATGTACCAGCAGAAGTAAATTGTATGTATATATATCATCATACAGTAGAGTCCCGCTATTTCGAACCTCGCTATTCCGAAAATGCGCCTATTCCGAACAGAGATCAGAAAATTGCCGATTTTTTTTAAACTTAAAAACAGGAAAAATTAAAAAGACGTTGGTGAAAAAAACGTACATTTATTGTTATACAAAGAAGTTAAATAGAGACATATATATAGCCTAAGCTTCATGAGAACGCCTGAAACCAAATTGAAATGAAAGCTGGTTACTTACAGTACATGTCGGCTCCATTTATACAATTGTGTAGAATCATTTTTAATCACTGCTAAACACAAAAAAATAACTTATTTATACACACTTAAGAAGTAAAGTCAATAATTTTTTCCTAACGAAGAGCACTGAATCGACTTTAGGATGCAATGTTCCGACATCGCCGCATGAACATGACATCATTTGGTGTTGATTAAGCATGTTGTTCGACGTCTCGAAGCTGGTAGACGGGAGGTGCTGGGTTCGATCCCAATCGCGCCCGTCGGCCTAATCGTTCGGAGTTTTCGTGGTTTTCTTCGAGCCGTGGATTTATCCATGCGTAAATACGGGTTAGGTTCCCTTAGAAAGACCCCCACGAAGGGCACTCCCCCCGGGCCTATATCCCATGTGTAGATAATTGGCCGTCAATAATCAACCCAACCCATGTTGTTCGACGTAACGTAAGGCGAGGTCAAGAGCATTTGCCGCGTCTGTGTGTGATATGAGTTCAGTTTGAGCGTTCACCTCCTCATCGTTTTCCTCCGAGTCGATCTCAGCTGATGAGTCCTGGACCATTGCTACGATGTCTTCGTCTCCGTACTGCTGTGGCCCCACCAGTGGCTGAGAGGTTGTGCTCTCGAAGCTGGTAGACGGGAGGTGCTGGGTTCGATCCCAATCGCGCCCGTCGGCCTAATCGCTCGGAGTTTTCGTGGTTTTCTTTCGAGCCGTGGATCTTCTCCATGCGTAAATACGGATTAGGTTCCCTTAGAAAGACCCCCACGAAGGGCACTCCCCCTGGGCCTATATCCCTAGTGTCGATAATTGGCCGTCAATAATCAACCCAACCCAACCCGTACTGCTGTGGCCATTTTTGACAATAGCAGTACACTCCTCAACACAGATTTCTTCTGCGTCTTCACAGCCAGGGATTTTCTTGACTAGTGGAAGAAGATGACAGTCTTTCACTGGTGTAAAAGTTGTTTCAACAAATTCCAACGTAAGCCAGAGTGATAGGTAGTGTTGGTGGAGTGATGAGTGGTCGAAGGTCACTGCCCTTCCGTTCCCACTTTCACTAAACCTGTTCATCACGAGCCGATCAACGCTGCATAGAGATGACACTCGCAGATGTTCCCGCACTTAATTTACACCTTAACAAGTTAATACATTGATTATTATTAATGAAATCAGCCTATTCCGAAATCACGCTAAACCGAACAGTGATCGGTCCCAATTAGTTCGGAATAACGGGACTCTACTGTATATATTATTTCTGCTGTCAACATACCTTTTTCTATGAATTTACGAAACGCACAACAACACTGTAAAAGAAATCTGTAATTTTGACAGAAAAATATCGTATTTGATACAGAAAAAACTGTTTTTTTTTTCAGTAAAAAAGAATGTGGATTTTGTAATTTTTACAAAAACAATCTGTATTTTTTACAGAAAAAACCCCTGTTTAAATGAAAATATACACATATTTTCTGTAAATTAAACGGTTTTCCACGAGCGCCAAAATTTACAGCTTTTTCCTGTTAATTTGAAATATTTTTTTTTTTTTTTTTTTTTTTTTTTTTTTTTTGCAGTGAACGAATGAGATATCATTCAAAAGGTTCTTGCAGCGGCTTCTGACAAAGCACATTCCCGATTCGTTAAAACATGTTTTTGATTAAATATTAAAGTTAATTAAAAATTAAATTGGCATTGTTTTTATAAATGAAATTTGCATAATTCATAAATGAAAGATTTTCCTCAAATTAGTGTTGTCACAAAAATACCGTATTATATGATACTCAACAATGATTATAACAAAATAAATAGTACAAAAAAGATTAAGTATGATTTTTCCGCACGGGTTTATTTTATATTTATGGTTAAAAAGCAAAATTGAATTTGAAATGTTTAGAAAAAAGAGACACTATCCATCGATCGAAGCAGTGGTATTTCACGTAAGATTATGTTTATTAAATTAAATTGTATATTAAATGCATTGAATTTATTTTTCTTTGTTTCATGTTCTTCATGCAGCGGATGATGTAATCTTCTAATGTAGTTAAAATATCATAGTTATTTTTTTTCTCGCGCTTGCCTTTTGCTATCTTCGACCAGTTCTAACTGTAGCTTTGATGGAATAAATGAGATGATAATGTGGCTTGACTACTGTTATTTGCAGATGTATTTTTATCGTTAATTTTTCCTTAGAAGTTTAAATCTTCATCTAAAAAATATTAGACACTGCTAAAAATGATTAGAGCGCAGTGTGAAATCCTCGCACGGGTCTACTGGTATATATTATTTCTGTTGTCAACATCCGCTTTTTAATGCATCTACAAAACGCAGAACAATGAATGAGGTATCATTCGAAATGTTTTTGAACCGGCTTCTGACGGAGTACACTCACATTTCGTTAAAACATATATTTTTTAAAACTAAAAACTGCAGTTAATTAAAAATTAAATCAGCATTGTTTTCATAAATGAAATGAAAGGATTTTCTCAAATCAATGTAGCTACAGAAATAAAATAATTCATTATATCATACTCAGCAATGACTACATATATAAAATTTTAAGTAAAATGTAACCATTGAAAAATAAGAAACTGAAAATATACATTGAAATCACGATACCAAAGAGCCGTGTCAAATTACAAATTAAAAATGTAGTCCTAGTAAATGTAACATTATTAATTCAAATGAAGAAAAAATAAAAATAAAACTGCCCAGTTAAACTGAGGGCATTGAGCTCACAGGCTATTCACACAAATTGTATATTATACTCTTATTTCAAAGAATTTAAAATAAGCCCCTCGAAAAATAAAGAAATCGACAATATATTAAGGGGGATCACCCCCCTTATAATTAACCAATGAACACCCAGAACTATTCATGGAAGCGCCTTATTACAATGAACATATATACAAAATTTGAAGCAAATCGAATAACTCTGCATGAAAAATCCATTTATCTAAATTAAGAGGGGGTTAGACCCCCGTATCCATCTTTATACTTAAACAATGCACCCCCAAAACTAATCAGGGAACTCTTTACCACAATGAACCTATATACAAAATTTGAAGAAAATCGGATAATTCTGCATGAAACACCCATTTATCTAATTTAAGGGGGGTTAGCCCCCGTTTCCCCTCTTTATACTTAACCAATTGATGCTCAAAACTAATCAGGAAAGCTCCTTACCACAGTGAACCTATATACAAAATTTAAGGGAAATCGGAAAATTCTGCATGAAAAACCTATTTATCTAAATTAAGGCGGGTTACCCCCCGTTTCCCCCCTTTATACTTAACCAATGGACCCCCAAAACTACTCAGGAAAGCTCCTTACCACAATGAACCTATATACAAAATTTGAAGAAAATCGGATAATTCTGCATGAAGCACCCATTAATCTAATTTAAGGGGGGTTAGCCCCCCCCGTTTCCCCTCTTTATACTTAACCAATTGATCCCCAAAACAAATCAGGAAAGCTCCTTACCACAGTGAAACTATATACAAAATTTAAAGGAAATCGGAAAATTCTGCATGAAAAACACATTTATCTAAATTGAGGGGGGGTTACCCCCCGTTTCCCCCCTTTATACTTAACCAATACCCCAAACACTAATCAGGAAAGCTCCTTACCACAATGAACCTATATACAAAATTTAAAGGAAATCGGAAAATTCTGCATGAAACACCCATTTATCTAATTTAAGGGGGGTTAGCCCCCCCGTTTCCCCTCTTTATACTTAACCAATTGATCCCCAAAACTAATCAGGAAAGCTCCTTACCACAGTGAAACTATATACAAAATTTAAAGGAAATCGGAAAATTCTGCATGAAAAACCCATTTATCTAAATTGAGGGGGGGGGGTTACCCCCCGTTTCCCCCTTTATACTTAACCAATACCCCAAACACTAATCAGGAAAGCTCCTTACCACAATGAACCTATATACAAAATTTAAAAGAAATCGGAAAATTCTGCATGAAAAACCCATTTATTTAAATTAAGGGGGGGGGGGGGGGTGACCCCCCCGTTTCCCACCTTTATACTTAACCAGTGAAATCCCCAAATTAATCAAGGAAGCGCCTTGTCACAATGAACCTATATACAAAATTTGAAGAAAATCGGATAATTCTGCATGAAAACCCCATTTATATAAAATTAGGGGGGTAGCCCCCCCCGTTTCCCCCTTTATACCTAACCAATGAACCTCCAAAACTAATCAGGGAAGCGCCTTATCACAATGAACCTAGAAACAAAATATGAAGCAAAACGGTTATTTCTATCAAGAGTTATCGCGTTACGTACATACAAACATACGTACATACATACATACATACATACAGAACGGGCGGGCACATTAGCTCTCAGGCTTTGATAGCCTGTGAGCTAAAATAAAAAGGAAAACTGCCCAGTTAAACTGAGGGCATTGAGCTCACAGGCTATTCACACTAATTGTATATTATACTCTTATTTCAAAGAATTTGAACTATGCCCCTCGAAAAATAAAGAAATCAACAGTATATTAAGGGGGGGGGTCATCCCACCGTTACCCTTCTCATAGTTAACTAATGAACCCCTTAAACTAATCAGGGAAGTGTCTAATTACAATCAAGATATATACGAAATTTGAAGAAAATCGGATAATTCTGCATGAAAAACCCATTTATCTAAATTAAGGGGGGGATTAGCCCCCCCTTTCCCCCTTTATACTTAACCAATGAACCCCCAAAACTATTCAGAGAAGCGCATTATCACAATGAACCTATATACAAAATTTGAAGAAAGTCGGATAATTCTGCATGAAAAACTCATTTATCAAAATTAGGGGGGTTATCCCCCCCCTTTCCCCCTTTATACTTAACCAATGAACCCCTAAAACTATTGACAGAAGCGCATTATCAAAATGAACCTGTATACAAAATTTGAAGAAAATCGGATAATTCTTCATGAAAAACCCATTTATCTAAATTAAGGGGGGATTAGCGCCCCTTTCCCCCTTTATACTTAACCAAAGAACCCCCAAAACTATTCAGAGAAGCGCATTATCACAATGAACCTATATACAAAATTTGAAGAAAATCGGATAATTCTGCATGAAAAACTCATTTATCTAAATTAGGGGGATGGTTATCCCCCCCTTTCCCCTGTATACTTAACCAATGAACCCCCAAAACTATTGACAGAAGCGCATTATCACAATGAACATATTTACAAAATTTGAAGAAAATGGGATAATTCTGCATGAAAAACCTATTTATCTAAATTAAGGGGGGATTAGCCCCCCTTTCCCCCTTTATACTTAACCAATGAACCCCCAAAACTATTCAGAGAAGCGCATCATCACAATGAACCTGTATACAAAATTTGAAGAAAATCGGATAGTTCTGCATGAAAAACCCATTTATCTAAATTAAGGGGGGATTAGCCCCCCCCCTTTCCCCCTTTATACTTAACCAATGAACCCCCAAAACTATTCAGAGAAGCGCATCATCACAATGAACATATATACAAAATTTGAAGAAAATCGGATAATTCTGCATGAAAAACTCATTTATCTAAATTAGGGGGGGTATCCCCCCTTTCCCCCTATATACTTAACCAATGAACCCCCAAAACTATTGACAGAAGCGCATTATCAAAATGAACCTATATACAAAATTGGAAGAAAATGGGATGATTCTGCATGAAAAACCCATTTATCTAAATTATGGGGGGTTAGCCCCCCGTTTCCCCCCCTTTATGCTTAACCAATGAACCTCCAAAACTAATCAGGGAAGCGCCTTATCACAAGGAACCTATAAACAAAATTTAAAGTAAAACGCTTAGTTTTATCAAGAGCTATCGCGTTACGTACATACATACATACATACAGAACCGGTGGGCACATAAGCTCTCAGGCTTTGATAGCCTGTGAGCTAAAAAAGGGAATGAAATAAAAACCACACGAGTGAACATAAACACAAATGAAAGCTTATCATGTAATTCACTTTTTCAAGGGCAAGGAAATCATATTTATAAGCAAAGAACGATTGTTTTCTGTATATGACACCAGATTTTGCCAAACATCATGTCATATCTTGCCCGAACAATCGGTGAAACAATTTTGAATAACAAGACCTTTTAAAATGGAATATTATAAATCATACATACAATTTGAATAAGAGTGGGAAAAAGAAGAAAAAAAAAGTTTATCTATCTATCTATCTATCTATCTATCTATCTATCTATCTATATCTATATCTATATCTATATATAATATTATAAAAAAGTGTGATGTTTCTCCGTACTGGTTTATTTTATATTTATAATTAAAAAGCAAGATTGAAATTGAAATGTTTAGAAGAAAAAGACACTATCGATCGAATGAAGTAGTGGTATCACACCTGTAGCCTAAAATTATGCTTTGTTATATAAGATTACATTGTATTTTATATTTATTCGGTTACCTCACTTCCCTCCCACTTCCCCCGAACGAGATGACGTCGTCCTCTAACGTCATACATAACAAACGCGTCATCACAAATTAATAGCTTTGTTCAGCTTTTCAAGCAATAAAAGAGCAACATCTGGTTGACTATATCTGAATCAAATAGGATCCAACTAATGATATGATAGTCTGACTTGACTAATGTTGTTTGTAAATATTTTTATCCTTAATTTTTCTTTAGAAGTTTGAACTTGAATCTAAAAAAAAAAAAATTAGATATTGTTAAAAAATATTAGACTGCATAGTGCAAAATCCTCGAACTGGTAATTTATTAATTTCAGAGCGATTATCCTTCCTATATAAATATTAGCAAAATCCTCGAATGGGTCCACTGTTAATTTATTAATTTCAGAGTGATTATCCTTCCTATATAAATATTAGCAAAATCCTCGAACGGGTCCACTGGTAATTTATTAATTTCAGAGCGATTATCCTTCCTATATAACAATTATAGCTCGACTGTATTGGTCGATTATTTATCAACCGATCCAGTAAAATAAATTGCAATATATCCTTTCTGCAATATTTTACCTATTTTAATGTAATTTTATCACTTTATAGAATTTTTGTAGCATATTTTAATATCTTATATGGCTGCCTGAAAAGACCCTTTTTTTATTTTGGGGGTTTCCTGTTTAAATTTTAATACTTATAGCATTGACTAGGACCAAATGCTCTCTGTGTATAGATGTTTAAGATTCTTTTATTTTTCCACCAGAGTTGTGGAATTATGGACTCTAGTTACTTTAAAACAAGTGTCTTCCCAAGTTCCAAGTTACTAAACAAATTCGCATAATAACTGACATTACTTTATCAAATAAATATCCAGTATTAAGCTAAACATAAAATGTTTTTGATAGTAGAAATTTTGACAAATATTTTAGAAATAAAAAAGCTGTAAAAGAAATACAAAAAATGTTTCATCATTACTTATATAAAGAACGAATTTGTTAGAACCATTTTTTTTTCTTTTAGAAAATCTTTTTTATAATTCAGAATAAACTGTTTTTACAATTAGTTTTGCACTAAATTTATTCCACATTCAAAAATTTCAGTTTCATATATAAGAAAGATTGTTTATCTTTCCATAATTGTGTTTATTTTAGATTCGACATTTTAATCCTTTTAATTTTGAAGTTATTGCAAAAAGATTTTCTTGATGAGTTGCTCTCTTTTGACTGCTTCCATTTTCAAAAAGCTTTAATTTCTGTATGTAAAAAATAAATAATGCTGCTTCAATAAACTATATCGATTTGTTTCGTAGCTATTACTGAAATCAAATTCATTTTGAAAATAATAATAATAAATTTATCAAAACTTTAGGTAAAGAAAAAACAAACTTTTATGAGTGAAAAAAATACATGTATGTACAAGAATAATTGAATGCATATGCATCTTTATTCACTAATCAATATTTTTTCAGATTAAGATTCAACCAAGCAAGGAGGCCTACCATATGGCTTTAGCCTCTGCAAGCCTTGCTTGGCAAGTTTAAAAAAAGAAAAAAATGGAAGAATGAAAGCAATAATTAAAGAAAGTGAAATTTTCGAAAGCATGTTTACTGTTTATGATTTTGTGTTATGTATTAGACGCAGCCATCATTTGATGAAGAATTAAAAAAATAAAAATTTTCATTAGTGTTGTGGGTTTGGGGTTCTTTCTAGAATAATTTATTTAAATTTAAAAAGCTCATTTATTACTCAATCTTCACTTGACAATTAAATATTTAGAAAAAAATAAGTATACCCTGATTAGCTCCACTGAAATCTGTTGCCATGGAAAAGGTAGCAAATTATATTAAACTAATCAAAATATCAAAACTTAAGAATCCGAATAGGTTAATACAACAATGATAATTTTGGACTCATCACTTTAAGACAATGTTAAATGTAGTAAGGGGCAACAGATTTCTAAATCAAGTAGCATACTGAATTGCATAAAGAACACCCAACTCCACTCCAACCCGATCAAGCTCAAATCTCCATACACATTAAATTAACAAAAGTGTAATCATCATATAATTTGGAAAAATGCAGACAACCTGAAATTCCTCCAATATGAGGACCAAAAGGAGAAAGAGTTAAATCCGTTAATAGAGTAGGGATATGATGATGTACTAAATTTTAGAACAACTATGGAGATTGTGAACAAGATCAGATCGGTTAACCAAGGATCGTATAGTGGCTATAAAATAACTGAAAACTTTTTTTTTTTTTTTTTTTTTTTTTTTTTTTTTTTTTTTTACTTTGTCAAAAAACAACCATTTTGTTGTTTGCCTTGAATAATACTTCAAAGAAAGGATAATTAAAAATTAAATTAATCAATTATGAAATTAGACTTAATTTTACTTTAGCATCAATTATCAGTATATCCATTTCTGAGATAGGAACAATAATTACATCTAATAACCTTGCGTAAACCTCAATTAATTTTCAAATAAATTATTACCATGAATTAAAAATTTAAGAAATAAAAAAAAAAATATTAATTTAGCAAAATTATAGCTTTCATATTTTTAATCTCACTTACTGAGAAGTTAATTCCTCCTTATAGGTATGTTGTAATTATAGAAATACTAATTATTTAAAAATTATATATAAAGAAAAACATACCATATTTGAGAATAAACAAAAACTTTCTTTATTTGAATAATTAAAAATTATAAAAGTAAGGTAGTTCTCAAACAAAATATAATAATAACATAATAACAAAGTTGATCAAAAAAAAAAAAAATACTGAAATTACTTATTACAACACTTTACATTAAGCAGCAAAGTCCCTAAAATTACCACAATACCATGATTTAAAGATGGATCAACTTTTCAAAATTTAATTATTGATTAATTTTCAATTAAATATCATAAATCTTAAACTATTAACAAACCAACAATTCAAATGTCGTTCAATCATAAACAAAAAGGTTACATGTTAATCATCTTAAAATACCAATAATTATATTTTTTTGTTTCTCCAGGTATTTATAAATATCACAACAGTAGACAACATGTAATAAAGAAGAAATATGGGTTACTTACAATATACTTTGATATTTACTACCGTCAATGTGGGCACACTTCATTTATGATGAAAAGAGGCTATAAGGGCATTTTCGAAGTAAGGATCTGTATCTGATGGAGGGCGAATGAAAAGAAAATATGTTTGACCCATCATGTAGTAGTGGCGTTCCTAGAAAAAGTGTTGTCTTGTGTTGACTTCTTAAGCGGCGGTTGTTAATGATACCTTGACGAAAAATGAATTAATGATTAGACGAGCATCATTTCTGGAGATGGGGCATTATCAATCCTAGACTAAGAAGGCTGGCGAGACTAGCTGAGTAGACTTGCCCGCTTTACAAGGTATCGGTGATGTGACGACGTTTTGAATCGGGAATAAATCAAAATCTCCAAGTGATGTATGGAGTAACGGTGTTGACTCGTAGAGGCAGCTGAAAAGAATAGGTTGAGAAAAAAAAAGGGAGATTATGGCAGATCAACATATCTGCAATGAAGTGTGCCCACATTGACGGTAGTAAATATCAAAGTATATTGTAAGTAACCCATATTTCTTCTTTATTACATGTTGTCTACTGTTGTGATATTTATAAATACCTGGAGAAACAAAAAAATATAATTATTGGTATTTTAAGATGATTAACATGTAACCTTTTTGTTTATGATTGAACGACATTTGAATTGTTGGTTTGTTAATAGTTTAAGATTTATGATATTTAATTGGAGCTTTTTAAATTTAAATAAATTATTCTAGAAAGAACCCCAAACCCACAACAAATCCGATCAAGCTCAAATCTCCATACACATTAAATTAACAAAAGTGTAATCATCATATAATTTGGAAAAATGCAGACAACCTGAAATTCCTCCAATATGAGGACCAAAAGGAGAAAGAGTTAAATCCGTTAATAGAGTAGGGATATGATGATGTACTAAATTTTAGAACAACTATGGAGATTGTGAACAAGATCAGATCGGTTAACCAAGGATCGTATAGTGGCTATAAAATAACTGAAAACTTTTTTTTTTTTTTTTTTTTTTTTTTTTTTTTTTTTTTTTTTTACTTTGTCAAAAAACAACCATTTTGTTGTTTGCCTTGAATAATACTTCAAAGAAAGGATAATTAAAAATTAAATTAATCAATTATGAAATTAGACTTAATTTTACTTTAGCATCAATTATCAGTATATCCATTTCTGAGATAGGAACAATAATTACATCTAATAACCTTGCGTAAACCTCAATTAATTTTCAAATAAATTATTACCATGAATTAAAAATTTAAGAAATAAAAAAAAAAATATTAATTTAGCAAAATTATAGCTTTCATATTTTTAATCTCACTTACTGAGAAGTTAATTCCTCCTTATAGGTATGTTGTAATTATAGAAATACTAATTATTTAAAAATTATATATAAAGAAAAACATACCATATTTGAGAATAAACAAAAACTTTCTTTATTTGAATAATTAAAAATTATAAAAGTAAGGTAGTTCTCAAACAAAATATAATAATAACATAATAACAAAGTTGATCAAAAAAAAAAAAAATACTGAAATTACTTATTACAACACTTTACATTAAGCAGCAAAGTCCCTAAAATTACCACAATACCATGATTTAAAGATGGATCAACTTTTCAAAATTTAATTATTGATTAATTTTCAATTAAATATCATAAATCTTAAACTATTAACAAACCAACAATTCAAATGTCGTTCAATCATAAACAAAAAGGTTACATGTTAATCATCTTAAAATACCAATAATTATATTTTTTTGTTTCTCCAGGTATTTATAAATATCACAACAGTAGACAACATGTAATAAAGAAGAAATATGGGTTACTTACAATATACTTTGATATTTACTACCGTCAATGTGGGCACACTTCATTGCAGATATGTTGATCTGCCATAATCTCCCTTTTTTTTTCTCAACCTATTCTTTTCAGCTGCCTCTACGAGTCAACACCGTTACTCCATACATCACTTGGAGATTTTGATTTATTCCCGATTCAAAACGTCGTCACATCACCGATACCTTGTAAAGCGGGCAAGTCTACTCAGCTAGTCTCGCCAGCCTTCTTAGTCTAGGATTGATAATGCCCCATCTCCAGAAATGATGCTCGTCTAATCATTAATTCATTTTTCGTCAAGGTATCATTAACAACCGCCGCTTAAGAAGTCAACACAAGACAACACTTTTTCTAGGAACGCCACTACTACATGATGGGTCAAACATATTTTCTTTTCATTCGCCCTCCATCAGATACAGATCCTTACTTCGAAAATGCCCTTATAGCCTCTTTTCATCATAACCTCATGATTTAGGATAATTAAAGTAGGCCATCAATGCCCCACTCTCAAAACAAAATCTTCCAGAAACCTGTCCGCCTTCAACAACTTCGCGATCCAGCCCACAGGCCAGTCTTCGAGCTCCGTAATAAGTCGAATTTTTTTTTTTACGAGTCAAACGACAGGTCTCTTGGCCAAGCAACAAGTGTCGTAAACATTCATTCTCCCGCGCTGCTTGAAAAACGGGACCGAACCACTCTGCCAGGGGTACGGGAATGGAAACAAAAGGGAAAATGGACTCTCCTTGAAGGCACCAGCCTGTCGTTCCACCCTGCCAGCCGCTTCATGGGGGAAGGCAGCCATGTTTCACCCCCATGGCGTGTGCTGAAGGGGGTCCTGTGAGCCTCTGTTGACCTGGGCGCCAGCTATCCGCCTGATAGCAGAGCTCATTGAAGCCTGTCGTAAGCTTACAAAGCCTAATTGCGTATATAGTACACTCATAAGATAACGTAATTCCTATACAGGGCGGTCGGTCATTCTTATATCAAAGTCAGACTAGATGACTCCAAATTTTCCACCTGTGCGGTCTTTAACTGACAAAACATCCCTCCCTTGCTGTCTGCTTTTCGTATTTGAAAACAGGAAGCAAAGCTAGACTATAAACGTTGAATTTACTTTGCAAAAAGAAAAAGAAAGAAGAAAAAATAAAAACTGATTCTATTATTATTATTACAATTACTTTTATTTATTTAAATTTTTATTAGAAACAGAAAAAAAGAGTGCTTTTAAATAAATGTTGAGAAAGTGATTTAAATAATTAATGTAGATTAAAAAAAAAATTGTTGAAACCAACCGTAACATTAGCAGAAATAAACTCACTATTGATATAGTTTTAGAAATAGTGATGCTGAAGCAGGCTACACCTTAAAATCAATAAATACTCATTTTTTAAATTTTAGGCTTTTTTAACAAATTATTTAGATTGTAATAGAGTATACCAATGACAGTTTAATGCAAAATAAAATATAATATTAAAGAAACAATATTTTACATAAAAACTTATCTCTTAAGTATGTTCTCAAATCCCAAATGGCAACTTTCTTACACCATTTTTAAATTAATTATTGTTCGCAAAAGTATTAAATTGGCAGGTGCTCTTATTAAGAAACTTTGTAACGGAACTATTTTCTCCGTTTTTTGGTAAAGACAGAAGATTTTTTTAGAAAATGTTGATGTCAAAGTTGACCTTTTTGAATGGAATTTCCGGACGCGAAATCATAGCAAAGGGGAAAAAATGCCATCTTGAGACAACAATCTCTTATAACTCAAGTTGTAACGCATTTACCAGAAAAAAGTGTTCAATTACAAATCACTTTCAATAATTATGCTTGCAAGTATGATGCTTTTATGTTTGAAAATGAATTAGGAAATGTGTCAAAAAATTGTTGGAGCTGCGTTAAGGAAATTTGCAAGAATTTGTCAAAAAATCCATTCTTTAAGACAATCTGGAAAATAAACTTCCCCACAAACCCCCCCCCCCCAAAAAAAAAAAAAACGAAGTAGTTTATGAACAGTTAAGAGTTAAGGGTTAGTCAATTAAAGTTATTTCAGTCATTTTTCAGAAATGCGTTAAGAGCTTCTTCTTCTTCTTTTTTTTTTTTTTTTTAAGAATGTGGCACAAAAAATTGTGGCACACTACTGGTATACTATAGGTGCAATTAAGTCATATGCATTTAAAATAAAATTGAAATACTCTACTTACCTCTGTGAACGCCAATTTACGCATTTTCGTGGTCGTAAACCATCTGCAAATAATAATGACATCAGCTTTTGACAGATCTTGAAGATAATTTTTATATTTTGGTGTCTGTCTCATTTCGATGTCTGTGTCAATATAGAATAATTCAACTTTTGTTTTTTTACATAGCTCACTGACTTTTCCAAAATTATCTTCTTTTATGAATACATCTGCAAGTTTGCTGCAAAAGAACCATTCTTTGAATTTGTCAACCAAAGTTATACTCAAGTTTTCAGGATAATGTAATTCTGATAAAGCACTTAAAAATCCCACTGCGTCAGTTCCTGGACCAGACCCTAAAGAAATTAAATTCAAATTACTTTTTTTCAACTTTTCTTCCAGTTTTTTGCAATTTCGTGCAGCGTTCAATATTTTGAAACGAGCTAGACCAGCTCCAAGTCTACCCCAACCATAGAGATACGCTGCTATGTTTTCAAATTTAGCTAAGTCAACATCGTAAAAATTTATAGTTTTATCTTCAAAATTAAGTGAACGTGCAAGAGTTGCTATACTTTTGCAAATTTCTTCATCCTTTATACTTTTTACATCAATTATAACATTTAAGATATGTGTAAATAGCCGAAGAAAGTGATCTTCTTCTGCTTCTTTAGCGCTTATGTTCTTCTGCACCTCATTGTCTTCAACAACTTGACAAGATTCACAATTTTCAGACTTCGTTTTTTTCGCACTTGATTCTTCTATTTCATCACTTTCTCGTAAACGTTTGGCAGTAACTGATTCCTCTATATTGAACTTTGAAATAATATCATCTCTTCTAGTTTCTGTATCCATCTTCTCTTCATTTTTATTATTAGATTTATTAGATTCATCATGTTTTTCATCATCTGATTTAAATTTTATCTTTTCCATGCTTGAGTTTCCAATTTCATTACTTTCACCTGAAGACTTCTCATTAGGGGATCCTTCCATATTTCTGACCGTTTTTCATTTACTTGATTTGCTAACGAATATTTTGTTAAACAAATTCACAAACGGATTAAAAAACTGTTATCAACATCTTGATAATATTTAGTTTTCGATAAAAACAATGGATTGATTTCACCTTTTTTATCTGATACAAAATAAATTTAAGTAAGTAAAATAATGCTATAAAAATTGTCATGACTCAGTTATCTGCATTTCTGAAAGTTTCTATTAATTTTCGGTTTTGTGTTAAAAAATGTTATCAACAAAAGCATTATCAACATTATGAAAGCGTTATTAACAGCTTGATAATATTTCCGTTTCGTTAAACATGATTGATTCCATACATTTTTTTATCTTAAGCAAAACAAAATTGAGATTAATATAAGTAATGTTATCAAAATTGTCAGGGCTCAGTTATCTGCAATTCTGAAAGTACATATCAATGTTTTGTTTATGTCCGGTTTTGTTACCGTCGGGCCGTCGTGTGGTCGGTTGCTTTGTTTGGAAGTGCCATTTCGGAAATCCGCGTGTTGGAGGCACGCCTCCGTTTAAACTGGGCCGGAGTTTATCTAACGGTCAGAGTAAAAATAGAAGTAAAAATATATTAGGTCTATGATCTAGCGTTGCAGGGGGACATTCCGGGAAAGATAATTTTGGGAAAATCAGCGAACTCTTTCAAAAGACAAATGTGGAGTTCATTTATTCAAACTGACTTATCAGTGGACTCTGAATCAGGAAAAAAATATTTTAAGGTACTAGGGGAAACTGACGTCATTGTTACTTCTAAATATCTTACCAGCTTGGACAGATAAAACGATCAAAAAGCTATCGTAAAGGTAAATGCGTTCCTTATTTTTTCTTGCATTTATTTAAAAGATATTTTATGCTGAAATTTGAATGGCTAATCAATTATCATTTATGTTATTTCTGTTGTCAACATCCCATTTTCTATGAATTTACTAAACATACAACCCCGAATAAGGTATCATTTGAAAACTTAGCGGCTTCTGACATAGTACACTAACATTTCGTTAAAACATGTTTTTTAATTAAAAATTACTGTTAATTAAAATTTTAATCGGCATTGTTTTCATAAATAAAATAAATGCTTTTTTCAAATCAATGTTGCCCCAAAAACAAAATACCGCATTTTATGATGCTCAACAATGATTATAAAAAATAATAAATAGTACAAAAGAGGTAAAATGTGACGTTTTCTCACGGGTTTATTTTGTATTTATAATTAAAAACCAAGATTAAAATTGAAACGTTTAGAAGGAAAAAAAATATTATTGATTGATCGAAGTAGTGTTATTTGACACGTGTAGCATAGAAGGTATGATTTGTTATATTAGATTTAATTTTAATTTAAGTGTATTTCAATTCATTTTTCTTTGGCCCGTATTTTTCCGAAGAAGATGACGTCATCCTCTAATGCAGTTAAAATACAATTATTATTATTATAATTTTTCCTCGCGCGTGCCTTTTTCTATCCTCTATCAGATTTTATTGTTAGGAATAAATGAGATGATATTCTAGCTTGGCTAATGGTGTTTGTAGATATTTTTATCCATAATTTTTCTTTGGAAGTTTAAACATGCATCTAAAAAATACTAGATATCGCTAAAAATTATTAGACTGCAATGCGAAATCCTCGCACGTGTCTACTGGTATATATTATTTCTGTTGTGTCAACATCCCCTTTTCTATGCATTTTCAAAACGCACAACAATGAATGGGGTATGATTAGAATGGTTATTGAACCGGCTTCTGACATTGTACACTCACATTTTGTTAAAACATATTTTTTTGTTTAATAATTACACTTAATTAAAAATTAAATCAGCATTCTTTTCATAAATGAAATGAAAGTTTTTTCTCAAATCAATGTGGCCACAAAAATAAAATACAGCAATACATCGTGCTCAACGATGATTATAATTAAATAAATAGTACAAAAAGATAAAGCGGGACATCTCCGCCATCTTTTATTTTATATTTGTCATTAAAAAGCAAAATTCAAATTTAAATGTTTAGAAGAAAAATACACTATCGAGCGAGCGAAGCAGTGGTATTTTACTTGTAGCGTAAAATGTATGCTCTGTTACATTAAATTAAAATTTATTTTACATGAATTCAATTTATTTTTCTTTATCCCGTGTTTTTTCTGAAGGTGATGACGCCATCCTCTAATGCTAATTAAAATATGATTGTTATTTTTCCTTCTCGCGCGTGCTTTTTGCTAACTTCTATCAGTTTTTACTGAAACTTTGATGAAATAAATTAAATGATATTTTGGCTTGACTAATGTTTTTTACAGATATTTTAATCCTTAATTTTCTTTAGAAGTTTAAACCTGCATCTAAAAAATATTAGACATTGCTAAAATATGTTAGACTGCAGTGCGAAATCCTTGCACGGGTCCACTGGTAGAATAAATAAATGAGGCAAATGAAGGCAATAAAATGTTCAGTTGAAATATGAAGTGGTGCTTGTAATTTTTTGTATGCGTTCTAAACGTACAGATGGAACCATTTAAATTTAAAATTTTTTAAATAGTTATTTAATATATAAAATATTTATAAGTACGCTTAACTTAATTTGATTAGATGTGTGCGATTTTCTTTTTCATTTAAAACATGTAATATGAGATTTAAAGTGGTTCTAAAAAAATATTTTTTGGCCCTCAACAGCACGAAACTGTCTGACACATTTAACGAACTCCTTTTTAAACGTAAAAAAAGGAGAGATTTGCAGGCCTGATTATTGAAGTGATTTATAATCGAAAGGTTTTCATTTTTCATTAAATGAATTACATCTTGAGCTATAAGCAATTGTTGTCTCATGATGGGAGTTTTTCCTTTCGCGCGCTAACGCTCCCGGAAATTCGGTTCAAAACGCCTACTTTGACAGCACTTTCTGAAATACTTCTTCCATTGCCGAAAAATGAACAAACTTATCTATTATATATTTCTGAATAACAACACGTGCCATTTCCATGCGTTTGTAAACAAAAATGAATTGAGAAATGTGTCAAAAACAGCCAGAGTTTGGATTTGAGAACGGTTTTAACAACATCGCTTGAAGATTTGATTTAATAAAGGAATTTTCCTTTAACGAAAAAACAAGTCTTTCCCATCAGTTGAAGCAATTTATCATAGTTTAATAGAATTTATAATTTCAGTTTGTCTTGCTTTTTTTTATATTTTTAATTTTGATTTAAAACTTTTTAAAGTTTAAAGATACTTGTAAAATTATAATGTTTTTTGTATGAGATTGTGCTTTAAAAACTTAAATATGCTGGTTATCTATACAGTGTCAATTTATTTAATCCGTAATATTGTTACTAGGACTTCCCTGAAAGGGATTAGTCTGAGTGATATTGCTGAGAACATAGGGTTAACAATTACAATATAAAGAAAAAGAGCAAATTAAATGATAGAATTACAAAATATCATATATAAATTCATATACACTGTTAAAAAAATAGAAAAGAAGTACCGTTCATCAGATGTGCTGTCAGAATTTTTTTTAACATGTGGCAAAGAATCTCATTTTCTTAAGCGCGTATTGCGCAAAACTTGAAAAAAAAAAAAAAAAAAAGAAAAAAAAAAAAAAAAAAAAAACGCCGGATCTTTTAAAACGCCAAGCTTTTTAAAGTTACGTAATTGGATTTGCAGCCAATAGATTATTCTATCAAGCGTGGCTTAACGCAAATTTAATTTCATTGTTGCACCGTTTTTGTGTGTGAATTAAAAAATTTTCTTCCTTGATTATATATCTATTATTTGTATAAATGTTTATAGAAACTCTTACACTTCAAACCACATTGATAGCATGCTTTGCTACAAACCAGATTGCAAAACTATAGTCTAAATTACTATTAAATCTTTCGATGACTTCTGTAAAATAACTTCTACATTAAATCTCCATATCGGCAAAATTGAAAAATTATATATATTACAAAGTTAAGCTTAACAGATACTTCTTGATTATTCTGTAGGAGGTTCTGCCCCCTGCGCCTTTACTGCGCCAATCCACAGACTTTTCTTTTGCCTGTCTGTCTGTCTCTCCAGAATTTGTCTGTTTCCCTATCCGTTCTTCTGCCCGTCTCTCTAACCTATTGTCTATCTCCCTACACGTCTCGCTACCTGTCTCTATATTTCTCTACCTGTCTCGCTACCCGCCAATCTATTTCTCTAACCGTCTGTCTATCCGTCTACCTACTTGTATGTCTAGCCGTGTCTCTATCCACTTCGCTACCCATTTGTCTATCTGTCTCACAACTTGTCTATCTGTCTCTCTACCCGTCTGGCTATACTCCTCTCTACCCATCTTCTTACCCATCTCCGTACCCATCTACTGTCTCTCTACTCGTCTGTATACCCGTCTCACTATCCGCCTGTTTTTGTACCCGACTCTTTACCCGTCTCGCTACCAATCTCATTACCCGTCAGTCAACTCGTCTTTGTACTCATCTCTCTACTCGTCTCTTTATCTACCACGCTACGTGTCTCGCAACCTTTCTCGCTACATTCCTGTCTACCGGTGTCGCTACCCGTCTCGTGACCCATCTCGCTACCCCTCTGTCAACCCTCTTTTTACCTTTCTCTCTACCCATCTGTCTATTCGTTTCTCTACCCGTCAGCCTACCTATGTCGCTACTCGTCTCTCTACCCATGTCACTACCCGTCTGTCTACCCGTTTGTTTACTCGTCTTTCTACCTCTCGTCACCTCTTCCCAATATTTAAACAATTCATTTAATATACAGAAGCCGTTTATCAGTTATTAAATGCAAACAGAAGTAATTTATCTAATAAGTGTAATCAGATGCAATTTTTTAAAAATACATACATAAACCTGAATAATAATTCATCAGTTTTGTGTTCATAGTTGTTTATATCATTTGACAGTAAATCTCAAGCTTTTTAAAAAAACCACAAGGTCTGTATAACTGCAAAGTACCCTGAGGGCTATATTAGCTACATGTTATTAAGTTAAGTGAAAGTTTCGTTATCGAGTTTGCAGCCAATTGCTTATGTCAGAAAGCGTGGCTTAACGCCATTTTAAATTCATTACTGTAACTAACTTTCTTCTCTTTTCTTTTTTTTTTCGGGGGGGGGGGGGGGGTTTCAAATATATACATTTAAATTAAAACTTTTGCCTCCATGCCATTAGTGTTGTTTGTATTATTAACTAATACCTTGTAGACCGAGCTTCATTTGAAACAAATGTAAAAGATTTCTTCTACAGTTTTTTTAGGAGAAACTTTCGTAAATGGGACCAAAGCCAATCGGAGCATTTAATATCATTATTGTAACTCTTATAGAGTTAAAACAATATTGTTGCTATAGCTTTACTCTTGTTTCAGACCAGCCTTGCCTGTGTATCTGAATGGGGAAAAGTTTCGTATCCTATGTCGGTTGGCGAAAAAAATTTAAAATGGTGCCAAAATGTAGTTTTAGCATCTTACAAAATTTTTCAAGAGAGCGGTAAAACATGTTTTTCAAATATTTACAAACATACGTTTATTAAAGCAGGTTTTTGCACCATCTTAAAAATTTAAGCACGACGCTAAAATAAAATTTTATCGCCATATTCGATATTTTAATAAGTAATGAAAATACATAAACAAACTTATTTAACAAACCTAAGAGGCATTTTTGTGATAAATAATTGTTACTGTCAGGGGGATAAATTGTAAACAATTAATAAACGGCTAGTAAATAATAAATAGCATTTAAAATATAAAAATGGAGAAGTGGTCCGTATAAAAATGCAAAACATAACATTATACGCTTGATATATGTAAATCTTTTTTTATTTTTTAATATTTCCGAAGGCACAGATAAAAAGGTAAAAATCTCTTTTCCAAATGCCAAATAGAAAATATACAAAATAGAAAAATATCTGCAAAAAATATATTTACATAATACTACATCTGCAAAAAAATAAGATTTAGAAAAAGTAAGCCAAATCCTGCAGATCCCAAATCACATCGTAAAACTTATCACCAAAAAAGAACTCGCCAAATCTTACGGCATAGGAGATGGATTTTTCCCTCTGAATGCAGAATATTAGTTTTTTTTCTTGTACGATGGGTCATTATAACATAATTGTTTCATTTCACATACTACATACGGTTTGATATATTGGTACTTTTATGTTATCCTGGCGCAGTTGATAAATCGCCAAATATTGTTCCTATAACATATTCATATTGAATTCATTTCATTTACATATAAACCTTTGACTCATTTAATTTAAAATACATGCCTTTCATTAATCTCATTTAAAATGCTAAAAAGAGAGAGAAAAAAAAAGAAATAATGCCATAAATCGAAACCTTTTATTTAAACACCAAAGATTTTTTTTGTTTTTAAATTTACACACGCGAAATAAAAAAAGCTGCTATTGCTGAGATTTGTGCCAAATCTCTAATACCAAGTCTATCAAGTTATTGCGGGGTTTTTCTTTCAAACAGAAAAAAATCCAGATTAATTTTTGATTTCTACTAAATTGAAATATATTTTATTGTGCTGAATATTAGTGCGTGCATATTTTTTTGCTCCATGCACTCCATGAACTTTTCAATTCCGATTGTCTACGAAAATCTCCCGCCGGTGAAAATGACGTACGCACAAAATTTTCGCGACGTATGTACTTTAATTGTGCTTTTTTATCTGTTTTGTTAATATAATTTCCAAACGGTTTGACATTTATTCTTGGTAATAAATAGACATCGTTGTCACCTTTATAGGTACCTGCTGTGAAAATTTGAACAGAATTCGTTAAATATTTTTTGAGTTATGCTCGCCGAAAGGTTTTAATATCCATCGTAGCTATATGGGGCAAAGTAATACTGCGCTGTGTATGAGTCTTCGTTGCACTCAGACAATAAATATTTTTTGAGTTATGCTTGACGAAAGGTTTTAATATCCATCGTAGCTATATATGGGGCAAAGTAATACTGCGCTGTGTATGAGTCTTCGTTGCACTCAGACAATAAATATTTTTTGAGTTATGCTCGACGAAAGGTTTTAATATCCACCGTAGCTATATATGGGGCAAAGTAATACTGCGCTGTGTATGAGTCTTCGTTGCACTCAGACAATTATTACAGCAATATTACAAATTGACCTTATTAGACTACTCGAATCTTTTTGAGAGACTTTCAAATTCATTTTATTCTTAGATATAGATGAAAAATTCAGATATCTTTGTTTAGGCACAGAAAAATTAAACAAAGGTATTCAAAAAATGAGTTAAATTTAAAAACTCGCTCAGTAACTGAAAACGCACTTTCATCAATTACTGTTAACAGGCAGTACCGAATTATTTTGTGTGGCCCTGTAAATGAACGATGAATGCTATACACATAATATTCTATAGTAAGCCTCTTGTAGTGCACCTTAGTTATAGATATATCTATTTCGAGATATTTGAAATAGTGAAACATTATTAAAATAAACTGCAAACGATTTTTCTCCATAAACCGTAATGTAAGAGAATACTTTTGAGTGTCCATGTAAAGGAACTATAAGTACTATGCACACCATATTCGATAGTAAGCCTCTTGTTAGTGCACCTCAGTGATATATATCAATTTCAATATATTTAAAATTGTGTAACATCATTAAAATAAGCAGCAAATGATTTTTCCCCATAGACCGTAATGTAAAGGAATTATTCTGAGTGTTCTTGTAAAGGAACTATTGTGCTACTAAGTGCTACACACTTCATTTTCAATTCCGAACATGCCATAGTAAGCTTCAATAACATATATCAATTGCATGACAATCCGAGTATACCTACGCAAGTTAGAGTACGGACAGACAAACCACAGACCAACAGACAAACCGAATTCATGAACACTTTTCAACTATGTTGGAAAGTGTTAAAAAATGGGTGTTACCATTTGAAAAATACAAGTTACTAAAATTTTTAAATTGTATACGTCCCCAATTTTAGAAACTGCATTCATATTCTTAAAGAAGACAATATTTCGAGTCTAATGACACTTTTGGTGTGATTTTATCTTAAACGGTCTGCGAATAAAGCAAAGGCGTGTCTTTTGTTATTTTTTTTAAATATCTACAGACTGTACATGAATAAGTTGAATGGTATATCTAGTTTTAAAACATGGGGAATGGGGGGGGGGGGTTGTATTGGTTTTTGGCATTTTGATGGGGGTTTTTGCATTTTTGGCAAATCCTGACACAATCACAACAAGTAATATAAAATTTCTTTTTAAAGTCAATTCCTACTTTTTAATCATAAATATATAAAATAAACCCGTACAGCATTAATGTCCCACGTTATCTTTATTGAACATTATTTTATAATCATCGTTGCGGTATTTTATTTTTTGTTGGCATCACTAATTTGAGATAAATCTTTCATTTCATTTATTAAAACAATGGGACAATTTTTTTTTCTCCCATATAAAAATTAAAATTAATTAATTAAATTTAATTAATGAATTAATATTTGAAAAAACTGTATTAACATCAACTGTCATCCAGGACAAGTCTAAAAAAATTTATTTGAACTTGAATGGATGAATAGAAAATATTTTATTAACGATTGAAAATTCCAACAAGATTTTAGAGAGAGTGTGAGCTAATAGTAGGAATTAAAAAAAAAATAGATTTCAAAAGAGTATTTCTTAATAAAAATTCTGAAAAATTCGATTTTCAAAGGGAACACAGAGATACACATTACTTGAGAGTGTAGATGTGCATTGAAACCCCGTGATTTTGTTGAGTTTTCTTAAAGCTCAATTCCATGCTAGCTACTTTCTGATACATTTCTGAATTCATATTTGTTTACAAATGTATCGACAGGCTTTCTTATTTAGAAACTATGTAATCAAACAGTTTTCCCATTGTTTGGTAGAGGAAAAAAATCTTTCAGAAAATGCTGTCAGAATTAGTGTTTTGAATGGAATTTTCGTATCCGACAACTCTGGAAAGGAAATAAAAGATGCTCAGATGTCAACGCTTATAACTCAATGTGTAATTCGTTTATCGAAAAATGAAGAAAACTGCTCAATTAAAAATCATTTCAATAATCATCTCCGCAAATATCATGCTTTTATGTTTTAAAATGCATCAGAAAATGTGTCAGAATGTTTCACGTTGTTGAGCGGGGAAATATATTTCTTTATGATCTGCCTTACGGCTCTTTGCATAACCAAATTTCAAAATCACATTTGTTTGCTAATGCACGGGTGCTCTTATTCAAAAATTTTGCTACCGAACAGTTTTTTCAATTTTTCGGTAAACGTAGAAGAAGATTTTTCACAAATTGCTGCCAAGTTTACATTTTGAACGAAATTTCCATTCCAGACCGCGCGAGAAAGAAAAAGAAACTGCCTTCATAAGAAAACAATCGCTTAGAACTCAACGTGCAGTTCATTTATCGAAAAAGGGAAAGAAAAACTGTTCGATTAGAAATCACTTCAATAACCATGCCTGCAAGTGTCATGCTTTTATGTTGAAAAATACGTCCGTTGACGTGTCAGAAAATTCCACGTTTTTGAGCGGGGAAAAAATATTTCTTTGAGAATCTCCTTAATATGTTATTTTGTTCAGATTCGATTTTCGAGTGATCGCGTGAAGAGCGAATTATAAAGACATACAACAATTATACTTTATTAAGAGACAAGGTAAGATCATTCCCTAATAGTTTAAAGAAAATAGTTTTTTCATTGTAGAACTTTTCTGCCTTACCAATTTCAGTAGTAAAATATTTTTATGATATATGAAAAAGAATAAGAGAAATTATGTAAAATTTTAAGAGTAATAATAGAAAAAAAAAATAGAAATTCATAGAAACCTCAGAAAACTCTGAGCACTTAAATATTCTATTTTCATATAAATACTCTCTTTTTACATTAGGATTAGGTTTATTGGCCAATGGGGTTATAGGAAATTACAGGGAACAACTAAAAGGAAATTGCATATGTTAGATATTGTAATGTTTACAGTTAGATCCACCAGATGGCTGTACCAGCTAGGGAACACAGCAGTAGAATAAAGAATGTCGCCTGATAGAAAAACGTGTGTTTCTTGATCTCCTAATATGCATAAGCTAAAAGCTTATAAACGATATCTTTAAGAATAATATATAACATATTTGACATGGTGTCAGAAGTTTTAAGATACTTCACGTGATCAACGGGAAAATTTATCGTAAAATACGAACTTTTTCGCCGAATAAAAAAGGCTTCAGAAATCGAAAGTAATGGCTAATAGCTTGCCGACAATCTCGCCGTTCGTAACAAGTACGAATCCATCAGAAGCATGGAGATATTGGAAAGCAGATTTTGAAGATTAACTGGAAGCTTTAAAATATGGTACAGAATCTGAAAAAACAAAAACCGCACTCTTTCGTCATGTTTGTGGAGAAGAATTAAAAAAGCAGTTACGCGCGTTCGATCTTCAACCAGCCACTGACACGGAACATGTTAGTTTAAAACAGATCTTAGAAGAATTTGATAAATATTTTAAGGATTATCAAAATGAAGTCTGTGCATCCTTCAAGTTTTTAGAAATTAAACAGGCAAAAGGAGAATATTTTTCTGACTATTATTCGCGACTTCGTAGCGCGGTAGTCGAATGTAATTATGGTGCTTTGCAAGATAGAATGCTCCGATATAAGATAATTCAAGGTCTATGGGATAAGCCGCTACAAGAAAGATTAATACGAGAAACCAGTAAGAAAGAGAAAAGTCTTACAGATATCGTAAGTGAATGCAAAGCAGCTGAGCACAGCAAAGCTCAAGTTTCTGAAATGAATGCTGAGAACAATTCTGTAAACGCTATCAAGAAAGCTAAAAATAGCTCGACACCGCCTCATTTTTCTCAACATAAAAATATTCATAATCAAAAGAAGACTTGTAGATATTGTGGAAAATATCATGAACCGAGAAAATGTCCTGCATATGGTACAAAATGTAAGCGATGTGATGGGAATAACCACTGGGCGATCGTGTGTAAAACGAAAGTAAACAAAAATCGTAATTCCAAAAAAGTGAACACGATTGAAGAAGCAGATTCTGACGTTGTTTATATTGGTGAATTAAAATCACTAAATCAGTTAAATTCTGAAAATTTGGGTTCGGTTTGGCTTCAAAAGCTTACAGTCAACAATAAACAAGTTATATTCAAGCTGGATTCTGGATCTCAAGTAAATGTAATACCAAAAGCAGAATTGCTTAAGTGGAAAGAAAAGCCAGTGGTAAGAAAAAATCACACTCCAGTTTTAGATTACAGTGATAATGTTGTTCCTATAATAGGTGAGTGCTATTTAAAATGTAAAACTGATAAATTTCAAAGTGATTTTAAATTTTTAGTTACTACTCTTGATTCTTGCCCTATTTTAGGTCTTGATGCTTGTAAAAAGTTAGGTTTGATTAAAAGATTGAATTTAATTGATAAAAATCCAAAGTTGTTTGACACACCACAACAAATTATTAAAGAATATTCTGATGTTTTCACTGGGTGTGGACGGTTAAATAAAACGGTTCATATTAAATTAAAAGATAATTCAAGTCCTCATGTTGCAGCACCTAGAAAAATTCCACTAGCTTTACGTAACAAAGTTAAAGAAGAACTTAAAAGAATGGTTGAGACTGGTATCATAACTAAAGTTAATGAACCAACTGAGTGGGTTAGTAATATGGTTATTGTTAATTCACCTAAGAAATTACGCATTTGTTTAGACCCCAGACCCTTGAATGAGGTAATTCAAAGACCTCATTACCCAATACCCACTGCAGATTCACTCATAACAAAACTTCAAGGTTGTAAAGTTTTCACAATATTAGATGCTAAGAATGGCTTTTGGCAATTGCCACTTGATCAGGAATCCTCTTATTTAACAACTTTTACTACTCCTTGGGGAAGATACAGGTTTCTTGTTTTACCATTTGGTTTAAATAATGCTCCCGAAGAGTTTCACAGAGCTATGGATGAAATTTTTGAAAATGAACCAGAAATAAATCCCTATTTTGATGATATTGCTTTAGGTTCATCTACAATGGAAGAACATTGTAAATTATTGCACAGAACACTTGCATTGGCAAGGAAAGCAAATTTAAAATTTAACATATCAAAAACTCAGCTTTCTTTAACTTCTGTGAATTATTTAGGACATGTACTGTCTGATAAAGGTATTGAACCTGATCCAAATAAAGTAAAGGCCATTCATGAGTTTGCAACTCCCAAAAATAAAGAAGATTTACAACGATTCTTGGGTATGATAACATATCTCGCAAAGTTTACTCCACATTTGTCTAATTTGACTCATTCTCTACGTCAACTTCTGAAAAAAGACACTGAATGGTTGTGGGACAGTAATATTCAAAAAGATTTTCATCTCATAAAAGAAACCATAATTAAAGCTCCATGTTTACAATACTTTGATGAAAATAAAGTTGTAACTGTGTCTGTTGATGCTAGTAAAAATGGATTAGGTGCTACTCTTCTGCAGGAAAATAAACCGGTTGCTTTTGGGTCAGCTTCTTTAACTGATGCGCAACAACGCTACGCACAAATTGAAAAAGAACTCTTAGCTGTCATCTATGGATTAGAACACTTTAATTATTATACGTATGGTAGACCTGTTGTAGTACAGACTGATCACAAACCTCTATTAGGCCTTAGTAAAAAACCATATGATTTAATTTCTCCTCGTCTGCAACGCCTGTTGCTTAGGCTAAATAGATATAATGTAAAACTTGATTATGTTCCTGGAAAGCAACTTATCATAGCCGATACTCTTTCTAGAGCACAGTCACCTACAGAAACTTTTGATGAGGGAGATTACCTAGAAACATTTGCCAAAATTAATCTTTTGACACAGGCTTCTGAAGAAAAATGGAATGAATTGGCAGAAATGTCAGCTAACGATGAAGAATTACAAGATGTTCTATATCATATTAGGAATGGCTGGCCTGAAAAATGCAAAACAAAAACAGCTGCAAAAGCATATTGGCATTGTAAAGAAGAATTATCTGTAACAAAGGAAGGTATAATTTGTAGAGGACAGAAACTTGTTGTACCAGCTGCAGCTAGAGAAGAAATTTTGAAAAGATTACACATTTCACATAAAGGGGTAGTATCCACTAAAGTTAAAGCAAGAGAATATTTTTATTGGCCTAACATTAACAAAGATGTAGAAAATTTTATCTCCAAATGTAAAGTCTGTCAGATGTATCAACGAGCAAATCAAAAAGAAGTCCTTCTAGATACCGACCTACCAGAAAGACCATGGCAAAAAGTATCCTGTGACTTTTTCTATTTAAAAGGGCAGCAAAATCTTTTAATGTTAGATTATTTTTTGAAGTATGTTGAATTGAAACCTTTGAAAAGCACAACAGCCCAAGCTGTTATACCTGTTATGAAGTCTATTTTTTGTACTCATGGAATACCTGAAGAACTTGTCAGTGATGGCGGTCCCCCCTTTGATTCTTATGAATTGCAGAAATTTTTTAAAGAATGGAAAATTTTGCCCCACATAACTTCACCACATTTTCCACGAGCACATGGTCAGGTTGAAAGAGCAATTCAAACCATAAAAAATTCTCTCAGAAAAGCTGAAGAAGATGGAAAAGATATTTATTTAGTACTACTAGATTACAGAATCCAACCTGCTAAAGATCTTCCCTCTCCATCTGAATTGTTAATGGGCAGAAGATTAAGATCCTTTTTACCAGCTCATCCTGCACTGCTAACACCAAAGTTTGATATAAAAGAAGCTTCTAAATCTTTGAAAGAGAGGCAGGTAATGCAAAGTAAATATGCCAACAGACAAGCAACTCATCTACCAAAAATATCTGACAATAAAAAAGTATGGTTCCGGCATAAAATGAAAAGTCCTTGGAAGCAAGGTACTGTTGTTCAAGTAGGACCTCAACCTAGATCTTACCTAATAAAAGGAAGAGATGGAGGACTGTACAGAAGAAATAGATATCATATTAAGCTGGATCATTCCAAAGATGATGACAACAGAAAAACACCAACAGTTGAAGATCTTTATCCAACTTCATCAGATGCAGAGCCAGATCCCAATTCCAATATAAATAATTCAACTGATTCCTCAACTGTTAATACCCAAACAACATCTCCGGATCAAAGAAGATCAAAAAGAAATATTGTTAAACCTATCCGCTACAGAGACACTTAAGACATTTGAACTTCTTATTAATTTGAAATAATTTAGCATTAGAACTCTAAAATAAAGTTAACTTAGTTTAATCTCACTTAAAGACTATAAAGGTAAATAATTTAATTTTTGTTTGTTTAATTTAAAGTTAAATATCCAGATCAGGTAATTAATGTTAAGTTTATTTGTGTATGTACTTTTCCTGTTTTTGTAAAAAGGGCATGTTAGATATTGTAATGTTTACAGTTAGATCCACCAGATGGCTGTACCAGCTAGGGAACACAGCAGTAGAATAAAGAATGTCGCCTGATAGAAAAACGTGTGTTTCTTGATCTCCTAATATGCATAAGCTAAAAGCTTATAAACGATATCTTTAAGAATAATATATAACATATTTGACAGCATAGGGAAAGATACTGGCAATGTGGAAAAGTATTAGTAAAAATTAAGAAAATGAGGTTTTTTTTATAATATTTACAACAATCGACAATGGTTGTAGAAAAATTTAAAAATAAAGTAATCGTTATTGATTCTTCTTACTTTGTTTCATATTCACAAAAAATAAAATAAACTTGACAAAACACAAACTTGACAGGCACAATCACACAGAAAAACAATGGAAGTTTTGGTTTCACATCTCTTCGCTAATTCAAAAATATTATTTAGAATAAACTTATTTCAAAATGCTTGCATATTACATGAAAGCCATCAACTAAATTATAAAATAAATTGTAAAGTCCCCAACCGACAAGGGCGAAGCAAAGAAAAATAAAACATAATAAAAACTTGGACATTTTATGCCCTGCAAAGCACCTCTACCATCCAATTCAAGCTGACTGATCTGTCAGAATTCTGAATCAAAATATTCTAAAAATTTTATAGTGGCGCCATCTGTTGTCAAACAGAGCAACTGACTCATAAATGCCAGTAAAAATTTTATTAATTGTACTGAACATACTCCCACCCATCAAGAAGTTATTCTTGATGCAACGGAAGTAAACAAAGTTTTGCAATTGGTCACTGAAATACCGAAATTACCTTCTTGTGGAGATCCAGCCGTTAAGCATAGGAACTTTTCTCCACGAGGGGAAATGTTTATTGAAAATTCATATTTTAGAATACAGATGTTGAATATTACATTAAAGATTAAAGTAAAATTAATACAAAGTTAGTTTTTACAATACTGTTTGAAATCACAACATTTCTTAATATTAATATATATATATATATATAAGAAAAAGTATACAAGAAAGTAATTAGAAAATTTATGAAAAGACTATTTAATCATAGCACAACTAGTAATTTTGCATGGTTCAAGCTGTAAGCTGAAATAGGAACAGTATGAGTACAAAACTGTGAACAGTATGTGAACTATAATACACAAATTACAAAAACAAAATATATTCTATTAAAAAATGCTTTATAAATGTAGGAAAAAGGATCATACATCCTTTTTAATAAAGGAGAAATGTTTATTCAGAATGTTGTAATTTTCTTTTAGTTTATTATAGTTTAAAGGATCAAATTATAGTTTAAAGGATCAAACAGAGTTATATTCAGATTTTGTCTCACTGTGACATTTTTATTGAAATTGAAAGTATGTCAATTACCATATATGTAATGTAGAACAGTTCCTGAGATTTTTTTGCATATACATGTTGGGGAAGAGCGTTTTCCTATTTTATTTAAAAATGATGGGAAGCTACCGTGTCCACTAATGTAGTAAGCCATGACTGGTTTTTTGCAAATAAAGTTCAGATCCACTTTTCGTAAAATTTCATAAGTATCTCGGTATTTTAATGAATATGACCAATCTTGCTGCCAATCTGTGACTATTTTTAGTTTAAAAAATAATTTGACTATTGAAAATGGGAATAAGAGAGTTTCCTTCTCGTTGTAACTATCATTTGTGATAGCACCTTTTGCCAGTAAATCTGCTCGTTCATTACCCCCTGTTCCAGCGTGCTATTTGGTCCATGCAACTGTTACTCGTTTTTTGGAAATTGACAATAAAATGCTATATATTTTAGTTCTTAAATAATTTCGTGGAAACACTATTTTGAGGGCTTCTAGTGATGAACGGCTATCCGTTGAGGAGATTTTTACAATTGGACACTTCAAGACAACCCTAGAAGTTTTAACAGTTACTACAGTTACATTCCTACTTGAATAAATTTCCATAATTTTGCCCAATGGCCAAACAGACGGAGGAACATTATCCTCTTTCAAAATTACTACGTCATTTACTTTAAAATTTTTAGTATGTACTCTCCATATTTTTCTATTTTGCAAAGAACTCAAATAATCAATACTTCACCTTCTCCAAAAACATCACTTTAATTTTTGTACAATATCAGCTGGAGAAGTAATAACATCACCAGTTAAACTAGTCGGATGTGTCAATCCCAAAACTTTCTTCTATCTCACACAGGTTTCGCATACACTAAAAAGAATCAGCACCAATTTATATTAAGGTCTAACTAAAACTCAAGTTTTATTAAATTCCATGCAATATTTCTTGAGATAGGACTATCGTTAAAATCGTGTAAATCCTGCAAAATGCTGCATAGCAGCGGCACCTGCTGGGAGATTTTTACCAAAAACTAATCAGCACCAATTTATATCAGGGACTAATTGAATCTAAAGTTTTATTTAATTCCGAGCATTAGTTCTTGAGATAGAGCGCCCCCAAAATTTTTGTCACATACAGACAGAATCACAGACAGAGTCACAGAGACATTTTCTAAAAATAGTCAAATCGTGTTCAGGAGCTTCTAAAACGCATAAATCCGTCAAAAACCGGAAGTCGAACATTTTCATGAATCCAATACTTTCTTCTTGTAAAGATAGAAGAAAGTAAAAATGATATGGAGTCAATATATTTGTAATTGTTAGAACCGTCAACTGCAACTAACTGTCTAGAATTTAAGATAGCTCCAATTTCACTCAAAAAGGTATAAATTCTTCAAATGTTAAATTTGTATTTCAAATTACACGTTTAACCCCTTAATCGTCGCGCCCGACACATTCACTTCACGGGCAGTATAAGCTACTATATTTTTATTCGAATTGTTTGATTTCCACCAGTTTTTTAAAATATTGTAATTGGCTTTATTCTCGCATTATTTTATCTGTCATTAAATCAGGCGACTATTTCTACTTTAAAAAATTGGTGACAATCAAGCAATCTGAATTTTTAAAAAGCAGCCTTACGCTTATCGTGCGCGACGTTTAAGGAGTTAATATGAAATTTTACAGAACGAACTGCGGCTTCCCACCGTTCACCAAAATGTGGATTTACTATATGAATCATATGCCACTCAATATTTCTTTGAGACAAAAAATAGCAAATTTTTTCATTTCTCTCAATTGAACAAATGAATTTATATAAAGCTGAAAGTTGCCTTTTAGCACCTACAAATGTTGTATCAGTATCACAATAAATATGCCGAGAAGCACCTCTTCGAAAGCAAAATAGGTTTAATGAAGAAATGAATGACTCGGAGGTTAAATCACTTACCAACTCTAAATGTAGAAATTTAGTTGTAAAACAAACAAATAAGACAATATAGCATTTAGTAGTTTTAGCTCCTCTTCCTCGAAATTTTTAAATATTAATAGGCCCTGCATAATTGATTCCACATGTAGAAAATGGCCTGTTAGGAGTAACTTCGTTAAGAGGAATATCTCCCATTAACTGTTTGGAAGATGCTGCTCTATATCTACAGCAGGTAACACATTTATGAGTACAATTTATAATTATCTGCTTAACACGTATTATCCAATAACTCTGTCTAAAAATACCTAATAATAAATTTAACCCAGAATGAAAATGCAAAACATGAAAATATTTAAAATTAACACACTTAATTTATGTTGAGATGTCAAGATCACAGGATGTTTCGCATTGTACTGTAGGGATAAATTTCGTAGTCTAGCTCCCACCCTAAGCAAACCATCTCTATCAATAAAAGGACAAAGTCAGAAAAGAGAAATTTTTTAGAGACTGGACTATTTGATTTAATACAACTAATTTCATCTGCGAAATATAGCTTCTGGATATGAGAAATAATGAAATTACCTGAATGCCTTTTTTCGTTTGGTGATAATGGGTAAAACCTATTTTTATTCATAGGGCTGGTGTTCATTTTGCGAACTCTTTCTTTATAATTTCTCACAAACCTAATACAAAATCTAAAACATAAACAATTTTAGTAAATGAAGAATATTTCTCAAACAGTAAATCAATTAAATAATTAATAAAAATTACTGGAAAACAAAATTTAGAGTTAGTTTTCTCTTTATTAACTGTGTCTAAATTAGTCTTATTTTTAAGTTGTTCAGGCCAATGTTCTTGACTTAAAAAAAGCCATTTAGAACCCTACCAAAGGAAGCAATCAGGAAGATCTTTAGGAGATAGCCCTCTAGAAGCAATATCAGCTTAAGTTTCCTTGCCTGGGACATATCTACAGCAGTCAGATCTTCAAGAGTTTAAAATTTTAAATGCTCTATTGGCAACATAAGGTTTCCAGTATCTAGGATTAAATGACAGCCATGATAGAACTATTTGTGAATCAGTCCATGCATAGAGCTTAATACTGAAGGTATTCAAAATAGTCACTAATGTAGTGTATAATATAGAAAGTAGTAGAGCACCATTCAGTTCAAGCCTTGGATTCAAAACTGTGGTGCTACATTGCTTTTAGTAACTAAAATGGTCACCTTTGACTTCATTTCTTGGATTTGTACCACATATATGACTGAAGCATATGCTGATTCTGAAGCATCACTAAATCCATGAAATATGAGCTCTTTACTGGAAATTTGGACCTATCGAGGAATTCGAATAAAACAAACTTGATCAAATTCTTTTTGGAATGTTTTCCAATTTGCTTGTAGACTTTCAGAAAGCGCAGTATTCCAACCTTATTTCATCAACCACAATTGTTGATAAAAAAAAAACTTTATAGAGATGGTGCAGGGAGCCAGAAATCCGAATGGATCAAATAACTAAGCAGATTTGGAAATAAATGTTCTTTTAGTTACGTTATCATCAAATTGCTAATTAACTTTGAAAATAAAGGCATCATTTGTAGAATCCTAGATAAGTCCTAAAGCCTTGAAACAATCACCTGGATGAATTTCTAAATTTGTTGACTCAAGAGAATTTAAAGAAAAATGAGTCATACTATCAGAAGAATTAGATCTCCATTTTCTTAAATGAAAACCTCTATCTTCCAAAGTCATTGAAAGTTTTCCAATCATTCTAATAGCCTCTTCACTTGAAATTGAATCTGACATACAATCATCAACATAGAAGCTTTCCTTAATTATTTCAGCTATTGCAGAGTCATCTTTCTCTATGTCTTTTCCAACTTGATATAAGCTACGAGTAGCCAAAAATAGAGCTGAAGATGTACCATAGGTAAAGGTTTTCAACCAGTATTCCTTTATGGCAGATTTTCGAGACTCTCTCTAAACAATACGCTGTAAATCTTGGTTTTCTGGAGCAACTAAAACTTGTCTATACATTTGTTTAATATCAGCCGTGATAGGGTAAAGCCAGCAATACGATTTATTCTAAATCTTGACAAAATAGTGAAAAGACTTTGTTGTGGAATTTCACCAACTGCTAAAACAGAATTTAAAGAATTAGCATTAGGAGGCTTGCATGAACCATCAAATACCACTCTTAACTTTGTAGAAATAGAATAACTTTTTATAACAGGTGATGAGGAAGATAATATACTTTGTTGATGGTGGAATTTAAATTTCCTTGAACAGGTGTCATATGACCAAGTTCTTCATACTGCTTCATAAAATTTCTATATTCCCTTTCAAAGTTTTTTTCAAACTGAAATTTTCTCTCCATAGCAAACAAACGCGATATTGTCGTGGCTTTAGAATCGTTTAAGGATATCAAATCCTTGTAAACTGGCAATTTAACTTCAAATCTACCCTCAGAAGTAATTTGATAAGTTGAGCAAAAATGATATTCACAAAATTCTTCTTCCTCAGACAAATGTGATTTTTTAACATTTATTTCTTCAGCCTGCCAAAATTTTTGCAATAACATATCATTATCTAATTCATTTTGAACACTAAGGAAATGTGATTTAATAGTAAAAGAATATTTACATTTAGGTTCCTTTTTTCCGGATACCACCCAGCCAAACATAGTACTTTGGGCAATTGGTTCATTCTCAATACTCACAATTCTACCATATCTTAAAATAGTAAAGAAACGGTCAGATCCTGAAATAATATCACATTCTTGAGATTTCATGAAATCCTCATCTGCTAACGTAATATTTTTAATATACTCTATATTTTTTGTACCAAGTAATTCAGCTGGTATCTGAGATGTCATTTTAGGCAGTATGTACGCCCGAACCTTTAAGGACTCATTAGAAAGCTTTGAACCAACTGTAAGAATCCCTGAATACGAGTTTGTCCAGCTGATACTCCGACAATGCCATTTAGAACAATTCTGTCATTTTTTCTTTTTAAACCCAAAGTTCTTATGTCATTTTTACTTAAAAAGGTATATTCTGAACCAAAATCCAGCAAAGCTCTGAAAGAATAGGCCTTATTTTCGTTATTATATAACAGAACTCTCGCCGTTAAAAATACTTTTTTTCTTCAGGTCTCCGACTTTGAGAATGTGATAATAGCAAGGTTTTAGCGAATATTATTGATAATTATTAATTCATGTGCTTAAAGTGTTTATTTATTGATAATGTTTCTAATTTAGTCAAATTTGAGATGAAATTTTTAGATTTTATGAAATTGAAATTACATAAAAGCTAAATGATGAAATGAATAGCTTTTAGGATGAAATAATTGAAAATTTAAATAATGATATAGCAATTGATGGAATTTAAATGATGAGATAAAAAAAGAAAACTGCCCAGTTAAACTGAGGGCATTGAGCTCACAGGCTATTCACACTAATTATATATTATACTCTTATTTCAAAGAATTTGAAATATGCCCCTCGAAAAATAAAGAAATCAACAATATATTACGGGGGGGTCATCCCCCCGTTACCCCCCTCATAGTTAACTAATGAACCCCTTAAACTAATCAGGGTAGTCTCCAATTACAATGAATATATATATACAAAATTTGAAGAAAATCGGATAATTCTGCATGAAAAACCCATTTATCTAAATTAAGGGGGGATTAGCCCCCCTTTCCCCCTTTATACTTAACCAATGAACCCCCAAAACTATTCAGAGAAGCGCATTATCACAATGAACCTATATACAAAATTTGAAGAAAATGGGATAATTCTGCATGAAAATCCCATTTATCTAAATTAAGGGGAGATTAGCCCCCCCCCCTTTCCCCCTTTATACTTAACTAATGAACCCCCAAAACTATTCAGAGAAGCGCATTATCACAATGAACCTATATACAAAATATGAAGAAAATCGGATAATTCTGCATGAAAAACTCATTTATCTAAATTAGGGGGGGGGGGCTATCCCCCCTTTCCCCCTTTATACTTAAACAATGAACCCCCAAAACTATTGATAGAAGCACATTATCAAAATGAACCTATATACAAAATTTGAAGAAAATCGGATAATTCTGCATGAAAAACTGATTTATCTAAATTAGGGGGGGGGGGGTTATCCCACCCTTTACCCCTTTATACTTAACCAATGAACCCCCAAAACTATTTACAGAAGCACATTATCAAAATGAGCTTATATACAAAATTTGAAGAAAATGGGATAATTCTGCATGAAAAACCCATTTATCTAAATTATGGGGGGTTAGCCCCCCGTTTTCCCCCTTTATGCTTAACCAATGAACCTCCAAAACTAATCAGGGAAGCGCCTTATCACAAGAAACCTATAAACAAAATTTAAAGTAAAACGGTTAGTTCTATCAAGAGTTATCGTGTTACGTACGTACATACATACATACATACATACGTACGTACGTACATACAGAACCGGCGGGCACATAAGCTCTCAGGCTTTGATAGCCTGTGAGCTAAAAAGCTTTTATGTAATTGAAATTATACATCAAAGCTAAAATCACTTCTCAGATTTTACTAAATTAGAAACATTATCATTAAATAAACATTTTAAACACTGAAATTAATAATTATCAATAATACTCGCTAAAATCTTCCTGTTGGAAATGATTTAAATGCTGAAAAAATTATTGAAATGATGAAAAATGAGTTAAAATGATTTAAAAATGATTGAGAAAATCTGAGAAGAGATTTTAGCTTTTATGTAATTGAAGTTATATAAAAACTAAATGATCAAATAAATAGCTTTTATGATGAAATAATTGAAATTTCAAATGATGAAATTTAAATTATGAAAATTTAAATGATGAAATTTAATTTAAAAAATGAGATAAATAGCTTTTATATAATTGAAATTACATAAAAGTTCAAATTACTTCTGAGAATTGGATAAATGAGAAGCATTAAATAAACGTTTTAAGCACAGAAATTAATAATTATCAACAATATTAGCTAAAACCTTGCTATAGTAACATTCTCAAAGTGAGATACTTTTATTCTTAATGGGTACTTTGGATGATTTTAAAAGTATATGGGAGAATAAAACTCTATCAATTGCTTCTCAGATGTGAACAACAGGATCAAAAGAATTTTTTGCCCCTTGAAAGAACACCCCCCTCTCCAAGAACGTTCTAAAATAACGTTTTGGACAATGTGAATAGTATACATTTCTACTTAGAGAACACCTTTTCAATCCACAACGCATATATATATATATATATATATATATATATAATTATAATACCTTTGAATTTCAAAAAACATATCAAGTTCTTGTAACAATCTAATTAATTCTCCAAAGAGATAATTAATAATAATGTGTAGACAGAATACCACATAGTTAATAAATTAACAAGTGCATTCATAATTTTACCATAGCTTGTGCTTCAATGGTAATTAGCCAAAAATACTGAAAATATGAAGAATATTTAAAAGGAGAGAGAGAGAAAAATTATATATATATATATATATATATATATATATATATATATATATATATAATAAACCATAAAATGTTAATAATTTGGAGTTGATATCAAGTGAATAAAAGTGGATTAAGTAATGAAAAATGAAGTAAATATAATGGAAATTGGATAACAAGAGATTTAAATTAGAATTGGATATGAAAAAACACGTGTAGATATAATTTTCAACCTGGATGTACCCACACGTGTTTTAAAAAATAATTCAGTATTTCATAATTATACTGGCATATATGCTAAGATCAGTACAATCATCCAGGTATACTGAATTATTACCAGAAGACAATTGGAAATAATAAAAATATGGAATGTATACTTTTGCCTCTGAAATCAAATGCCGTTGTTCAGTGTTGTTCAATGTTATTGAGGATTGGGGGAAACTATGGGGTATATTGATTTGTCTTTGAAAGCCACGAACAATTTGATCGTCCTATAACATAAGAAAATTGTTTCTTCGTGTTGGGGTGGGGGATGCGTAGGATTTTTCTTAAGGAAGAGGGTTTCAGTTTTAATGTTTCCAGTAATACTTTCATTTTTTCTTAAAGTATGCCACAGAAAAAGAAAAAAAAATGTAGTATTAAATTACACGGGTAAATTGAAAACAGTTTATAAGTTTAATTATAAACTGAATAACTCTTTGTAAATTAATGAAATATGTACTTTACTCAGTGGCGCAGCAAAGAGGAGTGGAGTGCAGGGGGTTCGAGGTTAAAACTCCTCCTAGAACTAAAATAGATACAGTTATGGCCGCTTATATGAATAATTGTTTAATGAATAAAGTGTCTCACAGTTTATTGGTGAGTAAGGGGATCCTGATTATTTATAACTATCTTTATTATTTTCACTTAAATTTCTTATGTGTTAATTTCATATAATGAAGAGAATAAAATAGAATCAAAGGTAATGTTATGACACTTATAATGCGTAAAATAGACTCTGGGAATGGAATGTTCTCCCCTTTGGTGTAAAGGTAACCCCTCTCCCCCCAATATTTAATAGAACCATTAGAAGAATTCTTACTGAACATAAAATCAACTTTGCTTGCTATTATTTTGATGACATAATTATTTGCTCTTCAACTTTGGACGAACATCTACAACATCTTGACAAAATTTTTGAATTATGCAGATTGGAAAATATTAAACTTAAAATATCTAAGTGTAACTTTGCCCAAAATAAAATTAATTTCTTAGGTCATGAAATAAAAAAAAGGTACCTTAACTCCTGATGCTAATACTATTATAGAAGCGATTTATGCAATTGAATTAAATAATAATACAAAGCATAAATAGATAACAATATAATTTAATAAATATTATAATATACATATAATAATATAGTTAATTAATACAATAATATAATTATAAGTGCATAATAATGTATTTAAAACATTAAAGATATATTTAAGCAACTCTTTTAAGAGCTATTTTCTTCCACATTTAGTACAGTTCTATAACCTTAAATGCAAAAAAAAAAAAAAAAAAAAAAAAAAAAAAAAAAAAAAAATGTTCATTTTACGGTATAATACTAGCAGCTGGGATGCCAGTATTATACCGTAAAATTAACATTTTCTTTTTTCAGTAAGGTGTTTTTTTGCAGTGTTTTTGCTGCATTGTTACAGCTTCCTCATCATGACAGTAATCGGATATGTTGATGTGCAAGACTCATAAGACGAGAATCTCACTGGAGCCACTTTACTCAAGGAGTATCCTTCTTCGCTTTGATATAATACGTCAAATTTCTCCCAATTATCGGGAAAAACTTGTCAATCAGAAGTACAATAGCATCTTTTCTCATGTCATTCCACAAGTGCTGCAAAATTGAGCAAAACAAATTACAATTAAAAAAGTTGAAAGCGGGAAACAATAAAAAATAAGATAAAACAAAAACGAAAAATCATACATCAAGCATATATTATGTAACACTCTCTAACACTTCCAATATACTTTTAAAAATCTTTACCGTTTAATAAGGAGAAAGATGATGTTTAAGTAAAGAAATTGGAAAAAGCATAACCTATTTAAAAAACAAATTTCAAGAATTATCAACAATATTGGGAAAAATAACCGAATTGTTTTGTGCAGCCCTGTATATGATAAATAGATTTGTATATATACTACATAGAATGCTAAAATGTAGTTCAGTTAGGAAACGCATAGCACAATTTAAAATTTCCCTTTTGGAATTTCCGTCAATAAATGGAAATGTGCTCGAGATTTTTTGGGCTTACCTGTATATGATCTGTATAATTTATACACAACCAAGTAATAGACAAAAAATCCGTTAAATTTAAAAACACGTATCGCAACTGAAAAATCATTTCCAGCGATTATTGTTAACGCAGATAGTACTTTAACCAAATTCTTTTGTGTGTCCCTGTAAATGAACGATGAATGCTATACACACAGTATTCTAGTAAGCCTCATGAAGTGCAACTCAATGATATATATCAATTTCAATATGTTTGAAATAGTGAAACATTATTAAAATAAATCGCAAACGATTTTGTCCCAGGCCGTGATGTAACAGAATTCTTTAGAGCGTCCCTGTAAAGAAACTATAAATGCTATGCTCATCCTATTCTATAGTAAGTCTCTTGTGCTGCACTTCAGTGGAATACATCAATTTCAATATATTTGATTTAGTATAACACCATTCAAATAAACCGCAAACTGTTTTTTTTTCTATAGACAGTAATGTAATGGGAAGCTTTTGAATATCCCTGTAAAGACGTAAATATAAGGGCCGCACACTTCATTTTCAGTACCGGTCATGCCATAGTGAACATCAATAACATATTTCAATTGTGTTACAATCCGAGCATATTTACACGAGTTAGAGCTCGAACAAACAGACAAACCGCATTCATAAACACTCTCCAACTATGTTGGAAATAACTCGAGAAAAAGTCTTCGAAGTCAGTTAAATCTATAATAATAATGAAAAAAGTTTGTCTGTCTGTTAGAGACGAGCAAAACGAGTTATTTTGATAATCGGATAATTTATGTTCGAGATATTTTGATAATCGGATGACTTATGTTCGAGTTATTTTGGTAATCGAATAATTTTAAATAATCGAATGATCTGAAAAATATAACAAATACAGATGACAATCATCCTTATGACTGATTTTCATTCAACGTTCCCCGATCTAGGAAAAATTACGTAAAATTAGGGATATTCAAATATCTTTCGGGATTTAGGGAACACTTCCTTAAATCTAGTGAAGTTTTGGAAAAGTAGCACAACTCTTCAAAAAGTGTCGAAGAAAGAGCATTTTAAGAGGCTTTTAACTATTTCTGGAGTATTACGTAGAAGGACTTTGAGTCATATAAAAAAACCAAATGACTCAAAACAACGCAGATAACACGTTTTTATCAATCTTCCTTTAGCTCGTGCATACAATAAGGTTAAGTTTAGGTTGATAGCGATTTGTTATGGATCTAGTCATCTAAAGGGATAAGCATGTGTTAAATGCCACCGAAACAATTATTTCTTTCGCTTTGAAGATAATTCTGAAAATATGAATCATCTTCATCCTAATATTTACAGATCTTCAAACACATTTTCGAGAACACCTTCTAAGAATTTCAACCCACATTGCTTCAATCCAAATTCCTACGATAACTTTAATCCTTTCTCTTTGAAATTTTCAGGAACTAATTCTTATACCATTTGGGATTTCTTTGATTGCAATGAAAATGAATAGATCTACGAATATTTACAAATAGAAAATTTAATTGTGTAATACATAATCATTCACAAACAAAAAAGTATTTTTAGAAATAATTGAGGCATTGACATGGGAAAGGTTAGTAAGTCAAGAAAACCTAATTTTACAGGGGAAGCAAAATACGGTTTTACACTGCTAAATTGCAAAGTTTTATTCACAAAATATACGCACATGGGATCCATGTATGAATATCTCAGCTTTACAACTTTTTTTTAAATCAAAATACTTATTTTAAAGTTAAAGTTACTTCTTCTATTAAAAATCCCAAAATCGATAATTCTTGACTTACTACCTTTTTCATGTCAATGCCTCAATTATTCTTGTTGGTGGAAAATGATTAGAGCTTTGAAATTTTTTTGCTAAAACAAATTTGTTAATTAGAAACTTTTCATCGTTAAAAAGAGGTTTTTTCCAAAGCTCTTTTTACCCAATATCAAGGTTCCAGAAAAAATATTGTTAAAACTGAATTTTGTAAACTAGAAATTCGCTAAACCGAAGTTTAATTGTATAATTTTACTTGCCAGAAAAAAACTCAATACACATTCTGTATTTAATCTCATGTTGATAAATATTCTAAATTAATTGTTTATTGCGTTAAAATAATTTCTTTGTATCTTGTTATCATTAGATTGTAACATTAAAATAATAAATTAAGAAAAAATGAGTTTAGGCTTTTATTAAACTAAATATAAATGTTTCGCAAAAAAGTACACAAGAACAACAACATAACCAAGAAGTAAATAAATACATAAAAATAACTTGGTCATGCGCAAAAGAAGTGTAGATGAATGACATACCCAATCCAGTAATAATCCCCTGAAATAATTCAATCAGAAAATCACTCAGACACAGAGCTAATGAATGATTTTAACCAAACGAGGACTAACTCCCTAAAATAACTCGTACATGCGTAAAAGCCAGATATGCTTTCATTCAAATAAAGACGAAAATAATTCGAATTAATAACTCGGGCATGCGCAGAAGCATAATTGTCAACCTAGTATTTTTTAAATCACCTAAATGCAGAAATTTCATAAGTAAAAGAATCACAGTATCAGAGACATGCAAACAAAAAATCTTTCAACTATTAGTTTTTCTGTTGTAAATTAGATATTAAAATAATTTCTTTGTATCTTGTTATCATTAGATTGTAACATTTAAATAATAAATTAAGAAAAAATGAGTTTAGACTTTTATTTAACTAAATATAAATGTTTCGTAAAAAAGTACACAAGAACAACAACATAACCAAGAAGTAAATAAATACATAAAAATAACTTGGTCATGCGCAAAAGAAGTGTAGATCAAGATGAATGACATACCCAATCCAGTAATAATCCCCTGAAATAATTCAATCAGAAAATCACTCAGACACAGAGCTAATGAGTGATTTTAACCAAACGAGGACTAACTCCCTATAATAACTCGTACATGCGTAAAAGCCAGATATGCTTTCATTCAAATAAAGACGAAAATAATTCGAATTAATAACTCGGGCATGCGCAGAAGCATAATTGTCAACCTAGTATTTTTTAAATCACCTAAATGCAGAAATTTCATAAGTAAAAGAATCACAGTATCAGAGACATGCAAACAAAAAATATTTCAACTATTAATTTTTCTGGTGTAAATTATATATCATTGACGGAGAAACCTTTCTTATGCAATTAATAATCTCCACGTGCAGTGAACGATCGAAAGAACATGTTAAAAACCAGACCCCAATTAACTATAAGTACTTTAAGTGATAACCGCAGATGCAAAACATAGTGAATAAAACCAGAGACTGTCGAAACCAATTAACTGTGAAATTCTGCAGACCTCCCTACTTCAACCTAGAGCTGATATCCCGCGCGCGTGCACTGAACTTAATAACAATTCTCCCTCAGTTTCCAAAATGTATCCGAGCAGTTAAGACGCTCTTGTATATATATGATGTAAATATATCTCAAATATAATGTAAAATTGGAGCACCTATATGCAGTCTCCAAAACGCGATAAAAATGTACATATCTAGCCAAGAATTATAATATTATATTCAAAGGAAAATGGATCTACTTCTTATTTCACACAATGTTATTTTCTAATAATAATGTTTCTTACTATTCAAATACAGTGACACGACGATCATTCAAAGGGATAAATATTTGGATACACTGTGGATATTCTGTGCGCTAAAGGAAAATCTCAGGTAAGCCGAAACAATATTCTTTACCATTATCGAAAGATGAAAATGTATATTAAAATATGAAGACTGATATAACAATTTATTAAGATAGAAAATTAATCATGCTACCGACGGTTCCCCTAACAATCATTAACTTGAAGGAACAGAAGGAAAATATGTATCATTCAGAAGAAAAAATAATAGTATGAGTGATTGTTCCGAGTTATATTGCTATAATCGAAATAAACGAATTATTTGTAATAATCGACTTTTTCGAATAACTCACTCGGCACAACACTACCGTCTGTCTGTCGGCTGTGCTCTGAAGACACTGCCACGGATGTCATTCGTAACCCGGGGGCGATGATGTGACCGGCCTAGCTTGGGGACCGGTCCTGCTCCGGCCCTTCTCGATGTTATTAGGTGGGGCTCTATCGCAGGGTACGGAATCGGTTTAACAAACCAGGTCATGATGACCAGTATTCGATGAGTGCCTTAACTTAAATTATCTTACAATTTGCTAAGTGATTTGGAAATTTAACGAAATGCGCAAATATATTTCAGAGACATATCTGAAAAATTCAGGAAATGGTAAAAAATATATATTCAATGCTCTTCTTTAATACTCAATGTTAGACTGAGCAGTAAGTTCAGACATGAAGGAAAAAAGAACAGTTGCACAATTTATATGAAATATGAACAAATTAGTTCATCAAATATCAAGTAGTTCCAAATTCTTCTTCTTCTCTACTTTATAGATAATATAGATAAACAAAAAACACCAACATTTCTTTGGCGTTCTAACAGAAAACAATTTTGACAAATTAAACGTAGGCAACAGTGGCTATGTAAGTGCACTAATACTGCAGTTAGAGTGAATCAAAATGCTATTATTATTCCTTTAAAATATATATTAATTATATAAAAAGTACTTTTACATGAAATGCAGGGTTTTTCAAATTGTAAATGGACAATTATTTTCGTAAATGAATAAAATTCCCTTAAAAATAAATAAATAAATAAATAAATAAATAAATAAATAAATAAATAAATAAAAAGAATTACTTCTCATGAAATGATGATGCACAGCGTCTCAACGTGTGTGTCTAAATGAAAGAATTATTCTTTTAAGATGTTTATCACTTCGGTTTGTCTGGCCGTATGGCCGTCTGCCGTCTGTCCGTCTGCCGTCTGCCGCCTGGCCGTCTGGCCGTGCTCTAATTCTCGTAAATATGCTCGGATTGCTCTGCAATTTTTATATGTTATTGTCGTTATCTATAGCATGCTCCCTATTTTAACGGAAGTGTGTAGCACTTATAGTTTTTTTACAGGGACACTCAAAAGAATTCAAAATTGCTCAAAGGCAAAAGGGCTACTTTCTGACACATTTCTGAATTCCTTTTTGTTCGGAAACGCATGAAATTGGCCGGTGTTCGTATTCAAAAAGTGTGTAATTAAAATAAGTTTTCCATTTTTAGGGAAAAACTTGGCATCACGTGACAGGAATCTCTTATAACTCGATAAGTAATTTATTTATCTAAAAATGGAAAACTCAGTTCGATTCCAAATCGCTTCAATAGTCAGACCTGCCAATTTTGTGGCTTTACGTTTAAAAGTGCGACAGAAAATGTGTGAGAAAGTTTTGTCTTGTCGAGCAGGGAATTTGGGAACCACTTTAAATTTAATAAAAAATTGCAAAAAGGTGAATTTTTTCTGCTTTACTCAACCCTCCTTCCCACCTTCCCTGTACTTAGATGACTGACTGCTTATTTATCTGCAAAGTAACAAATAGGGCGGGAATTTTTTTGAGGTAAAGAATTTTAAAGGCTGTTTGGAACTGTTCGAAGACAATAAAAAATAGTAATATAGATTATTATTATTTTTTTTTGTTAACACAAAATAACAAATAGGACAGAAAATGTAATATAATTGAGAGATTTAAAACTTTGTATGCTGGAAAAGGCAAAGGAGTAGCGGGATTCTGGTAAGAAGGGGGGGGGGGGATAAAAATTTTAAAAGACTTTTTTTTTTTTTTAGGGAGAAATTTACGGAAACACAGAAGATTCTCTACCTAAAAGTAAAAAAAAAAAAAAAATAGACAAAACCAAGGAAAACTTAGAGAATAAAAAACTACGCCCTTAAAAAAAAAAAAAAAAGCTTACACCAAGGCATCTATTTATCCTTATAGATAGAAATGGATAAATTTCACGGAATTTTTTGCCTTTGCATTAAAAATGAATCAGAAGATGTGTCAGAAAGTTTTGCATTGTTGATCAGGGAATTTGAGAACCACCTTAAAGAGAATATGGGGCATGTTCTTTAAATATTTATGTATACAGAAAATTTCACATGACATAAAATTAATGTTTTTCACTGCATTGATTATGTATGTATGAGTTATTTTTTATTTATAAAATGAATATACCTTTAATTATAAACTTTAAGAGCCGCATATCTTGTTTAAAAAAAAATATTATTGCCACGAATTACCACTAATAATATTCGTCTTTTAGGTAGCTTTCAATACAAAAAAGTATAACGCTACCTATTGCAGCCATTCGGAGGAAAGCAATTCCGGAAAATTTTGGTATATTTTCACCGATCATGACTCCCAGACCCCAAAACCACCCTCCGCTCAAATGTTGATTTATATATATATATATATATATATATATATATATATATATATATATGATGAAAAGATGGCAGTCCTTCAACGATATAGCAAGTTGCAGTCGATATTAGCGAGTATGGCGAAGTAGAAGGCAATGAAATGAGTCCACCAAAGTTTTCCAATAAATCCAGCCAATCTCCAGACAAATAATTTTATTAGAAGACGAACAACACAGAAACAATTCCCAAAGGTCTAAAACTTATAGCCCTCGGGCTAACGTTGCTTCACTTCATTGAATTAGGATGTTACTGGGCCAGTTGAATATTCTACGGACATAAAAACACCAGATACATATTTGTTTATGCTTCCGAAAAAGTCAAAATCTAGTGCTCCGATCGATGCGACCTGGTTTTGTTCCTTCAGCGGAGACATACAGTAATTTACGTCACGAGCGTACAAACCAATGAGTGAGAGGCTAGCTCCAGCCCAGCAAATGAGGTGCGAAGGAGGAGCTAAGACGGTAAAGAATTCCGAACCTGGTAGCGGATTAATTTTGGAGTGAAACTACCTCAGCGCGCGAAAAATTTAGCATAATAATAATAATAAAAAGAAAATGGCTTTTAAAAAACATTCGAAATGAGAACGCGTCTCAGAATTTTATAGATTGGGGAACTGATAAAAGCTACGAATGATCTTAAATTTTAGATTAAGATTTGGAATAAAATAATTATTAATATACGGATATTTACTTTTAAAAGGACTTTAAATAGGAATAGATATTATTAAGAATTAAGGAAATACTGACTATGACATAAGTTAGATTAATTTTAAAATATTAATGCGAATAAAATGGAAGGATACGAAGGAAATAAATTTTTATATAACATATATATATATATATATGATACATTCCTGTCGAAAATTGGCACATTATAGAAGATCGCTATTGCTGTCGACTTGAACGTTCTTTCCACCAGACAATCGGAACATCTCAGTCCGAAACCACTAAAATTACCTGATAATCATATCGAGGTAGCCGCAGTCGAGATCGTTGAAATGTAGTCATGACACCCGGACAGGGCATCACTTCGAGTCACTCACCATGAAGACAAATCTCGAAGTATATCACATCGGGAATCGTAATGTATTTGCAGTTGTAAAAATTGAGCAGAGGCAGTGAAATCCAGAAGAAATTTCCCAAAAACATTAAAAAGAAGACTTAATAACTTAATAGATGAGCAGTGGCTTTATTGTGATCACAGAGATGAAAGCAACTCCACCAACTTTCGCTTCATTAAAACTGAACACATTTGAAGATCTTGAAGAATTAGCAGAGCTTGAAGAACATACTACCGATGCATTAGTGTAGACTCCCCAGTGACGGCAATTAGATGACAACCACTAATTCGTGTAAATTCTGTCTCCGAAGCCAGTGTAACGGTATAAATACTTCAAAATTTGGCCCAAAGGTACAAAACGCGCGAACAAGCTGGTCCACTCGCATCCATGTTCGGAGGGCGCTAGGGGGATAAAGAAGGCGGAGCTTTCTCGCTAATGGATGAAAAAAATGAGGCCACGAAGACGTGTCTCTGACGTAAGATTAAAACTCTTTAACAGAAGCGGCAAATTAAAAAGGTAAAAAGGCCTTTGGGCGCGAAAACCGCTTGGAATCATGGGATGCCGAATGAATTAAATAGAAATAAAAATGGTATTACAAAAGTTCCAAAGAATAAAAATTAAATGTCTCAAAAGAAGAAATTAGGCAGGTGCGTTTAGAGGCAGTGTTGCAATTTAAGAGAATAAGGTTTTAATAAATACGTGTAGCTTTTAACAGATTAAGATTTTTAGAATGATAAATAAAAGAATATTTTGATTAAGTTATGGAATAAAATACAAAATAGATTTAAGAGATATTTTAAAAAGAGAGGGAAAAAAGAATTGAAGAATTTGGAATAATTTAACTAAAGAAATAGGGCGAAAATTTTTTATTATTACATATCCCCCACCCAAAAAGACGAATGAACCGGTAGGTCATATGACCTGCAAGTTCATTGAAGGGAAATGTCACACGGACTTGGATTACAATTTATCAACTGGAGGAAGTCAAAATAAGTACATTTCCAAAATTTATTCATTAATGCCCAATAACATTAAATTTAATAACTATAACGCGAATTGGTGGAGTTGTTAATAAAAATACAATTACAAGATATTAATCTTGTTAACAATGACATAAAAAGCTTTAGAAAATATTAAACAAAATAAGAAAAGAATTGTAACAATTTAAAATAATAGATAACATACTTCCAGAATATCATCTTACAAAATTTGTTGCAAATTGCTTGTAGAATTGTTGCTTAATTTGTCGTTCAGTTCTCGTCTGAGTGATAGTCCATCCAAAAAAGTTATTTGCATACCTCACCAACTGAACAGTTTACAAATTGAAAGAGAAAAATCCTTCAAATTTTAGATCTTACTGATCTTCCTTATGAAAGTCTATTTCAGAATTAAAGTTCATCTGAATGCTTTATATTTACTAGCAACAACTCGAAAATAGTACTAAGATTAATATTAACAACAATAAAACACAAATAATACAATAATAATAATAATAATAAGAAGAAGAATATCAACAATAAAAATTTTAAAATAATAATACTTAACAATAACAATAATCATAAGTTAATTTTCAAATATTAAACTTATGTTTGTCTGAAAAACTCAGTCCTGAATGGAATGCTAAGAAAAACTTAAGAGAAATGAGTATTTGTTATGGTATAGTTTGTCTGACAAATGGTAATTACTCTAAAAAGGCAAATAGGTAATGTAAGCAGTATAAGAGTTTTTTACTCAACATCAAAATTACTATTACCATTATTGCCTTTATAACTTCCATTACCTTTACTACTTTATTACTTGTTTACTTCTAGAAGTAAAAATTTATATATCTCAACATATTCAAATTCAAGTAGTATTCAAATTCAAGTAATATTTAATCTCAATATCAAATTATAAATAGTATAACTAATAATAATAATATTCAACAATAAGTTCAGCAATAACAAGCATTATAATTCAAAAATATCACACTCTTTCTTTAATTACTTTCTTAAGTATATAATTAATATCTCATCCATATAGTAGTGAATGAGGTATGAAATATACTCAATAAAATACATAATAAAAAAAAAGGAATAAATAAGAAAAATTCGTGAAAACAATCATTATTGTGTAGATGATGGTTATGTAACTATCTTGCTTTCAGTCAAACAAGAAAACATAAGTTGTGAAATGAAAAAATGGGACCTTATAGCATATTAAGAAAGGTTGGGCAATTCTCAATTAGTATTAAGATATCATATTTGATTAGTTTAAGATATAATTTAATCCAGTTTATTTTATTAGTTTATTTTTGGATTATATTAAAATCAAGACGAAACTATAAATTTAACATTAGTTTGTTGTTGGTTCTCATGGGATAATTTTAATTGATCAGGAGTATAATAAGGGCGTAATTTTGATACATGTACTATTTCAGTAGGTTTATTTTGAATTTGTCTATCAATTTCAAAATTGACATCAGATAACTTATTAAGGATTTGATAAGGACCACTAAAGACTTGTGAAAGTTTTCTGGTATTAGGATATTGGAACTCTTCATAAATTACAAGATCTCCAATCTCAAATTTTGGTTCTAGATAATTTCGATCATAATATTTTTTACTTCTCCAATAGAATTCATCAGTGCGTTTTTTAGCAAGTTTAAGGGCTTCTTGAACAGGAGGGTAATAATTTTGTTGAAGAGGAGAATCATAGGGTAATTGGCCAAAAAGTAAGTAAGCAGGAGGGAATTTAGTGATAGAATGAGGGGTATTGTTATACTCATTAACTACTTCTGTCAAAATTTTTGTCCAAGGAATTTTGGAGTTGGTAGAATTGACTTTACACTTCAATCTAGTAACTATTGTCTGGTTCGCTCTCTCACATTTGCCATTCGTTTGAGGATGATGTGATGTGGTTAAACGTTGCTTAATATTGTGGTTTCGCAGAAATTTTTTAAATCTAGATGAAGTAAAGGCTGCATTTCTATCACTTAACACTTTTTGATGGGTCTGGACATTAAGAATTTTATTAAAACAGAATAATTGTTGTGGTGTTTGAATATTAAAAACTTGGTTTAGACAATTAGTATAAGTTTCTGTGGTAACACTTTTTGAGGGGAAAGCCCAAACATATCTAGTAGCATGGTCGATGATGATGTGTAGATATTTTTTGGTGGAGTTATAATAATTGAATCCTCCCACAGTATCAATAGAAAGACATTCAAAAGGTTGATCTGTGGTGGGCATAGCTTGTAATAAGCCAAATATTTTCTGTCTGGGTTTTTTATTCTTTTGACAAATATCACAATGTTTTACAAAATTGGTTATATCTTGCGTCATGTCAGGCCAATAATAATTAGGGGAGATTAAATTTAACATTTTTTGGATACCAGGATGACCAAATTTTTCATGAGCAACATTTAGTATTTTTCTCCTTAAAGACATGGGGACTACTATTTTTCTAAAACCTTTTTTTTTTACTATCATAAGTCCATTTTCCTTTAGATAATTTTTACCACACACATTATCTTTTTCCTGCCTCTCTATAATTTCTTTAACGTCCAGAAGAAAAGTAAGTGGTTGAATAAAATGTGAAATTGGGTTTCTCGACAACATGTCGGCTTCGACATTTGTGGATCCCTTTTCGTAAACTATATTATATTCAAACATGCTCAACTTCAAAGACCATCTAAATAACCTGCCTCTCAAATGTTTAGTATTTTTTAACCATACAAGAGATGCATGATCAGTATGAATGGTAAATTTTACAGCATGAAAATAATGATAGAATTTGTCTAAGGTGTCAATGATGGCAAGACACTCTAACTCGGTAATAAAATAATTCAACGATCTCGACTGCGGCTACCTCGATATGATTATCAGGTAATTTTAGTGGTTTCGGACTGAGATGTTCCGATTGTCTGGTGGAAAGAACGTTGATTTTCCACTCTTTTTTATCTGGAGGGGCTGATCCTTCAAAGTGTCTAAGCCAAGACACAACATTCATCCCACTTTCTGGGTCAAAAATAATAACATTAAGCTCTTTTTCAGCCATTTTGGTTTGAGTACCCTTACTTTCAACAATAACTTTAACGAACCCTGACTTTAATAACATGTAAAAAAAATAACAATATTTCCAAATATTTGAAGGGCGAAGCATTAAAGGTGTATGTTAATGAATGTCTAGATTGTAAAGAGTATGAAAAAATTGCTGAGATCTTAACTGAAAAATTTCCGAAAGTAACAGTCCCCCGTTTTTCTGATTTCGCCTCGCTGAAATTGCATGACCTAAACAACTTAGAAAATTATTTCCGTCAGAAAATAGAGATAGGTCGACAACTTAAACTATGTGAAACTATTATTTTACAAGGATTGACAGATGGCTTAAAACCTGAATACCAGAACTATTTAATAGTAAATCCTCCTGAATCTACTACCGATTGGTATAGATTAGTTAAACAACTTGTTGTCATTCCATCTCATTCTAGCAGTAACAATAATAGTAAGGTTAGAAATATGTCTCAAAATTCCAGACCTTTTTCTCAACCAATTAATTCACCTAGACATTGGATTCGCCCTCAACCTAATTACAGGAATCCAAATTTCCAAGCAGCAACTAATTTTAACCCTTCAACGTCCAGGTTCGTTAGTCCCAGATTGCCTGTCAATCATTATCAAAGAAGATTTAATAACTTAATAGATGAGCAGTGGCTTTATTGTGATCACAGAGATGAAAGCAACTCCACCAACTTTCGCTTCATTAAAACTGAACACATTTGAAGATCTTGAAGAATTAGCAGAGCTTGAAGAACATACTACCGATGCATTAGTGTAGACTCCCCAGTGACGGCAATTAGATGACAACCACTAATTCGTGTAAATTCTGTCTCCGAAGCCAGTGTAACCGTATAAATACTTCAAAATTTGGCCCAAAGGTACAAAACGCGCGAACAAGCTGGTCCACTCGCATCCATGTTCGGAGGGCGCTAGGGGGATAAAGAAGACGGAGCTTTCTCGCTAATGGATGAAAAAAATGAGGCCACGAAGACGTGTCTCTGACGTAAGATTAAAACTCTTTAACAGAAGCGGCAAATTAAAAAGGTAAAAAGGCCTTTGGGCGCGAAAACCGCTTGGAATCATGGGATGCCGAATGAATTAAATAGAAATAAAAATGGTATTACAAAAGTTCCAAAGAATAAAAATTAAATGTCTCAAAAGAAGAAATTAGGCAGGTGCGTTTAGAGGCAGTGTTGCAATTTAAGAGAATAAGGTTTTAATAAATACGTGTAGCTTTTAACAGATTAAGATTTTTAGAATGATAAATAAAAGAATATTTTGATTAAGTTATGGAATAAAATACAAAATAGATTTAAGAGATATTTTAAAAAGAGAGGGAAAAAAGAATTGAAGAATTTGGAATAATTTAACTAAAGAAATAGGGCGAAAATTTTTTATTATTACATATATATATATATATATATATATATATATATATATATATATATATATATGTTAAGAACGAAGAGTATAGCAGACTCTCGTTCTCTGGGTGTTTGTAGGTGGAAAAAGGCACGATTCTTTTAACATTTTATACTTTAATTACTAATCTATAGACTATGTACATTATTTACATGAGGGATTATAATGATAGGGGAACTCAGGAGTTTCTTCTAAGTCCCGTGATACAATTCTGCAACACATTCTGTGCGATTCTGCTCTCGACTACCCGACACAATACGTCGTACTCCTACTTATAGATTTAATAACAGCTGACTCTGCTGTTTTGGACAAAGAGAAGTTAGTTCAATCTTAACTGAGTTAAGGAAAACAAATTACTCTGCTCCATTTTTCTGCTGTGCAAGGATTATTATTAAAGAAAGGGTTTTACGTCACAACAGAATCGCTGAGTATGTCTGTTGCTATGGGCTTAGTTTTTACACGTGTATCACTGTTGCTATGGACTGCGAAACCCTTCTGCGATACTCACACTCGGGCATCTGACTTTAGACTGGCCCCCCAGTCTGCATAGCAACAATGAGTATAATACACAAATATATATAAAATACAGATAAACACAATTCAATTACACTTCAAATCACTAAAAAACAGAGAAAAAAAATTCCTTTTGCAGAACTGTCTATACATCACTACTCCTTTTAATCATCGTCCGGGAAGCATCGTTCATCGTTATACATCGTATCATCGTCCATCGAAAATACCATTAAAAAATTACTATTGTTCATCGTCCTTCCTTCAACAACAACAAGGAATAATTTACTTCTTGAGTATCTTCACACACAACACCAAAGTAGGAAAAAAAAACTTTGTAACACTACATATACCGACCAGAAATTAAAAAAAAAATCACTATTTCTGTCAGCTGTACTTCTAGTAGGGAAAAAAACACATATACTGACCAGAAATTAAAAAAAAATCACTATTTCTGTCAGTTGTACTTCTACTGTGGAAATTCAAAAACAAAAAAAATCACTTGAATTTCCTAAAATTGTTTAAAAAATAATAAAATAATAAATGTATGAGCCCACAAAAAAAAATCACTGAGCATCATTGTTAAGAAGAAAAAACACTATAAGATATTTGGAGAAAAAAAATAATATATCAGCTTGAAAACAAAAAAAATCACTCAAGCGATACCAAAAATTTCTTTGCACTTAATACTTTTCGTTCCACTTAATGCACTCCAATACAAACAGATTTCTTTGAATAGATCACAGAAAAAGAAAAGAAAAAAAAATCGGTGACTCTCTTATCAGCTGTTTAATATTTCGTCCAAGGTTTCATAAAATCAGCTGCTCTTGTTGTCAATCTGGCACCGTCGTCGTTAGAGGATCTCCAAGAAGGGGGGGAAAAACAACTCTTGGATTCCATCAAATTTTTCTTTATGCTAATATTCTTTATAAAATTCACTATACACGTAAGATTAAAAAATTTTTTTTTTAAAGCTTGACAAACGACACACACTCAAGCTCTGTAGTACACATACACACCATATTGGTTTGAGAAAAAAAAATCGTAACACTTAAAATAAGGCGAAAAGAAAACAAAAATCACAGTTTCGCAGCCCGATAAACTGTATTTCGTGATGAATACGGCTCAGAAAAAAAAAAACACTTGAGCGTACAGGAAAAAAAAAATATTACTTGGCAAATGAAAATATGCACTGTGCATTCGATGCGTTCACTTTCTTTTTCCTATTTTTCTTGCGTCGTTTCCTCGCTTTTGCGCGTTTAATAAATGCACTAGGTGAGATGTAGAAATATGCCGTTATAAATAGTATGAAATATTCTTCAAGAAAGAGCGAAACTGTAGATATATCGAAAATACAGTTAGGTGATTCCGTTGAGAAAAAAAAATAGGGCGAGTAAACAGAATATTACCGAAATCAGAAAATTGTTGGTAGGCGACTGCTTTTGTATAGGTGTTTCGTCACGAGGGCAATTAGTGGACTGTGGCACTTGAGGAAGCACATTATCGGTAATTACTGGGGTATTCGAAACTGTGGGGTTCACCATAACATTGTCTTGTCTGTGGTCTTGTTCCATATTACGTACACTATCACAAACAGTGATGCAGTTGATAGATATTCTGGCTGGAGGTAGTTTTTGGAGGGAGATACCGTTCGGATCACACGTCAGTGTACCTTGTGAAATTATGTCTCTACCGATGATAAGAGGAAGGCTCATGCGAGGAAATTCAATAACATAAGCTGTAGTTTTATAGGCATTCTCATCTATATGGATAGTTGCGCTAAACGATCCTATTGGTTTTACGCTGCCATTACCGAATCCTGTGAGTTGTAAGTTCGCTTCTGTTAGCGTAGGGGAGCCAAGTAATCGGTACAAGTCTTGTCGTATGGCTGTTATTTGAGAACCTGTATCAAACAATGCATCTATCGCTAAATCTGCCATTTTTACTAATTTTGTCATATTTTGACATGGTTTATCTAATTCTACTACGCGAATTTCGGAGGGAGGGGTGCTTGGATTTGAAGACTTTCTATCCGCAGCGCGTTCTCTACACTCAAAACTTTTGTGGCCGAAATGAAAACAAGAAAAACATTTTGGGCCCTTATTTTTATGTATACAATCGCTCGCTTTATGATTTAAATTTCCGCATAAATAACAGCTAAACTTGGTCTGTTTTTCGATGGCAGGGGATATTGTCTGACTGTAGTTTTGGGTGCGCGTTCGGATTTCGCGTGTCGAGCTGCAGATTTCTTCATAAATTAAAAGTTTTTGTTTAAATTGAGCCAAATCAGTGCATCCAAATAGAATAGCCTTATTACGCGACGAATCCTCTATGCCTTGGATTATATAGTGGATAAGCGATCTTTCATCTATATTTCCCGTATTTGCGATTTCTCGCATATGCAAAAAGTATTCAATTAAACTCTCATTGTGCCGCCGTCTACGATTTGTTAACAACTCATGAATACGGGCCGGTGAGGAATAGTGTCCGAATTCCTTTAGCAACGCTTTTTTAATTTTCTCGTACGAGTTTATGTGTGGCTCGCTGCGTACAAATAATAATGCTATATCTTTTAAAGCACGCTCAATAAATATAAATTTTTGTATTTCAGAAAGTGAAAATGATTCGGCTACATTTTCAAAGCGATTTATCCAATTATTAATATTCTCTGTTTCCCGGCCACAAAAAAGGGGAATTAAATTTTCAAAATCCGCGAATGAAATAAGTGGTTTCGGTGAAATTTGTGCACCGCTTGAGTTACCTACTGTCTGCAAGCTCGTATTTGCATTATTATGTATTGTCGGTGGAACAGAATCAAGGTCTTCTGGCTCGGAGTCACTGACCACTCGAAGTGCATTGGAAAATGCCTCTAAATCTGTCAATGCACTCAACATACGATGAGAGAGTGCATCCGCGTTTCTTTCTAATTCAACGGACAGTAAGTTAGCAATGCTAATTAATTGTAGTTTTGAAAACGCGCCTTTTATTTCGAGTATTTTGGCCTTAAAATCAGCGCTGTCAGTTTCAAATGCGAAACCCTCAAAATTTCGCAAAATTCTTCGATTCAGCCTATTTTCATCTTTATTAAATATGAATTGGTGCAATAATTTTATTTTATCTGCCTTGGCTAATTGCAGAAAAGCCTTCAATTGTGGAATATCTATTAATTTCATTTTTACTAAAGAGATAAAATCGGGATATAATAATAAAAAAAAATATCAGTACTCACTCACTATACTAGACACTCTTTTAGCACATAAACAAAGTGGCTCCTTATTTTTTTTCGTAACTTCTCTAATCGCCTACACCAATATCGGTCAGCGCCGATCGTATCTAGGCCAACTTTCTCTTTTTCTTCTTCTTTTCTTCAATCAACGAAAAAAAAAGGTCTCGCTTTGAATCAGGCTTGCTTCTTGAGTCGTCTGTACATGAAGAAAATTTAGACTTCAGGCGGCATCAGGCTTACGGCGTTTCTTGCTGGGGCTCCTTGATGCGGCGTTTCTTGGGTCCGGACACATCAGGCTGGCGGCGTTGTTGGTGGATTGTCCCGGTCTGGGGCTGGTAGGGCGGCAGAATTCTCCAAAAAGTAGCTGTTGTGTAGAGGCTGGCTCGGGTGAGGCTGTGCCGAGAAGTAGCGACCGGGAAAAGTAGCACCGGTCTCTTTAAAATGTAGCTGGTTTTTGTCTAGGGACCGGCCGAAGCGCCCATGTTAAGAACGAAGAGTATAGCAGACTCTCGTTCTCTGGGTGTTTGTAGATGGAAAAAGGCACGATTCTTTTAACATTTTATACTTTAATTACTAATCTATAGACTATGTACATTATTTACATGAGGGATTATAATGATAGGGGAACTCAGGAGTTTCTTCTAAGTCCCGTGATACAATTCTGCAACACATTCTGTGCGATTCTGCTCTCGACTACCCGACACAATACGTCGTACTCCTACTTATAGATTTAATAACAGCTGACTCTGCTGTTTTGGACAAAGAGAAGTTAGTTCAATCTTAACTGAGTTAAGGAAAACAGATTACTCTGCTCCATTTTTCTGCTGTGCAAGGATTATTATTAAAGAAAGGGTTTTACGTCACAACAGAATCGCTGAGTATGTCTGTTGCTATGGGCTTAGTTTTTACACGTGTATCACTGTTGCTATGGACTGCGAAACCCTTCTGCGATACTCACACACATATATATATATATATATATATATATATATATATATATATATATATGATCTATGTCATACGATAACTCCTCTCGTATTTATAAATTAATTTTGATGAAACTAATTGTGTGTATTAAGCTCACCAATGCCTCGACCGAGTTCGTTGGCCAGCTTGGTCCGCCATCTTGTTTCAAGATGGCGGCCACTGAAAATTTTAAAACTAAAATAAATATACAAAAAAGTTAAAAAATCAAATTTATTTTTTAATTAAGTGTTAGGCCTTGATACAAGGATTCCAAAGCATTTTTTGTTTTACCTCTATCTTAAAAAATGGCTGAGATAGAGCAGTTTGAAATTCTAGGGTGGCTGACATTTTGAAACAAGACAAAACATTTCAAAAAACCAACGATTAATTTATGAGATTTAGTGAACGCGATTTCTCGCAAATTATTTTCTTTCATTGTTGTAACAATTTTCCCAATCATACGCATAAAACTATATATTCATATCCGTTAGCGCCAAATTCACTCCAAACTTGGCGACAATTGGTGAAATATCGCCAAATTTGGCGACCAAAATAAGTCTTCATAAATGAAGCCAACTTGGCTATAGCTCAATAATTTGGCGACAATTGGTGAAATATCGCCAAATTTGGCGACCAAAATAAGTCTTCATAAATGAAGCCAACTTGGCTATAGCTCAATAATTTGGCGAATTTCTTATTCAAATTCAATATTAACGAATCTTTTGTAAACGGTTTCTTTGTATTTTAGCTTGCTGTTTTCGAGTACACATTAGCTAAAATTTTAGAACGTAGATATAGGAAACATTCGATACACATTAGCTAAAATTTTAGAACGAAGATATAGTGTTGTGGGTTTGGGGTTCCTTTAAAACACAACTTACTTAAACTTAAAAAGCTCATTTATTACTCAATCTTCACTTGACAATTAAATATTTAAAAAAAATAAGTATACCCTGATTAGCTCCACTGAAATCTGTTGCCATGGAAAAGGGAGCAAATTATATTAAACTAATCAAAATAACCAAATTTAAAACAAACCCGAATAAATTAAGACAACGTGATACCTTTGAATTCATAATTTTAAAATAATATTAAATGTAGTAAGGGGCAACAGATTTCTAAATCAAGTAGCATACTGGATTGCATAAAGAACACCCAACTCCACTCCAACCCGACCAAGCTCAAATCTCCATATACATTAAATTAACAAAAGTGTAATCATCATATAATTTGGAAAAATGAAGACAACCTGAAATTCCTCCAATGTGAGGACCAAAAGGAGAAAGAGTTAAATCCGTTAATAGAATAGGGATATGATGATATACAAAAATTTTAGAACAAAATATGGAGATTCTGAACAAGATCAGATTGGTTAACCAAAATCGTATAGTGGCTTATAAACAAGGAATGCAATCCTTTCCTTTTTTTTTTTTTTTTTTTTTTTTACTTTTTAAAATAAAGCATTTTAGGTGTTTATTTTAGAAAACAATATTTCTGAGAGAGGAAGGTTAAAGCTTAATTTAGACAATTATGAAATTAGAATTAATATTACTGTTTCACTTATTAATCTATCCATCCTTAAATCAAGATCAAAAATACGATTGTATAACATTGAGTGAACTTCAATTAATGTTCATTAAAACAGTCAGTTGTGAATTTAAACTTAAGAAATTTTAAAGTCCTAATTTAATAAAGTTGGATTTTATCTCTTTTTTTTTTCTTTATCACTCACAGAAAGGTTAAGCCTTTCTTATAGGTCTACTGTGAATATAAAAAAATTAATTATTTAGAGATTTATACAAAGAAAAACATACCATCTTTAAGAACAAATAAATCTTTTATTCAAACACTTAAAGTTATGACAACGGAGTTACTTCAAATTATTATAAAAACACAATCTAAACGTTGATCTGTAATATGGGGATTAATTACTTAAATATATTTTAAACCAAACAACACATTTCTAAAATTATCACACTATCATGCTTTTAAGGTTGATCATCTTTGCTGAATTCACTTATTATTTTAATTGCAACTAGGCACAGAGAATCTTAAAAATATAACATTACATTAAAGCTTAACAGTCTAAAGTTTAACAGTCCATCAATTGTAAAAACATTATATAATAGTGTTTTAAAATACACACTTATCATTCTTAATCTCTCCAAATAGCCATAGATAATTTAAAGTGGGAGAACATACATTTATGAGGAAATAAAGAACTACTTACAAAGTTAGCAGGTTTAATCGAATCATCAGTGGGCAGACTCTATTTCCCTTCCCTCTTGAGAAGAAACAAAACTGTGGACGGGCACCATCTGACGTAATTACACCTCAGGGGGATGGTTTCCTAAATCACCAGAGCATCAGTCAAACTTCACTCCTTCTCAGCATTTCTTGTAACATTCGCGAGCATTTGAGTTGAGTCTTTTGCTTGTCAACTTTGCGATTCAACCGAACACCTCATATATCTCCCGACGACGGAGGTTTCTCGGACTACCCATATCTTCACAAATCCAGCTCCAACACACACAGCGATCAGTCTTCCTTATTATAAACAAGACAATATTAACGTCTCATAAATAGTTGAGACCTCTCTGGACTGCACAAGGAAAAAAAAACTTAATCTCTACGCATCTGGAATCGTTGACGCTCTTTCACTGACCATCATTTTCATTTCTTTGACCAGTAGCTTTTCGCTCATTATCACAAGTGCCGCTACGCAACGTCCACTAATTTTTCGAACCAAACGACAGGTATTTCAGCCAAGCAGCAAGTGTCGTAAACATTCATTCTCCCGCGCTGCTTGATAAACGGGACCTATCCACTCTGCCAGGGGTACGGGAATGGAAACAAAAGGAAAAATGGACTCTTCCTGAAGACTACAGCTTGCCGCTCCACTCTGCCGGCCGCTTCATGGGGGAAGGCAGCCATGCTTCACCCCCATGGCGTGTGCTGAAGGGGGGTCCTGTGAGCCTCTGTTTACATGGGCGCCAGCTATCCGCCTGATAGCAGAGCCAATTGAAGTCTGTCGTAAACTTACAAAGCCTAATTGCGTATATAGAACACTCATAAGATAACGTAATTCTTATACAGGGCGGACGGTCTTTCTTTTAACCAAAGCCAGACTAGGTGACTACAAACACATGATTCAAGGGTATGGGAGAAAACGTACACGACTGCCCAATACAATATGTGTGGTCTTTTACTGAGAAACCTCCCTCCCTGCTATATATCTTTCGTATTTGAAAACAGGAAGCAAAGCTAGACTATAAACGTTGAATTTACTTTGCAAAAAGAAAAAGAAAGAAGAAAAAATAAAAACTGATTTTATTATTATTATTACAATTACTTTTATTTATTTAAATTTTTATTAGAAACAGAAAAAAGGAGTGCTTTTAAATAAATGTTGAGAAAGTGATTTAAATAATTAATGTAGATTAAAAAAAAAAATTGGTTGAAACCAACCGTAACAATAGGAAACATTCGATACACATTAGCTAAAATTTTAGAACGAAGATATAGGAAAACTACCTTTTCCTCCCGGTACAGGCCGGAAGGACTTTTTCCTCTTACAATGGTAGTTTTTGCGTTATTTAATCGTCGAAAGTTTACTATTAAATGAAGCAAAAATTATCATTCAAAATTATTGATATATATATATATACACATATATTTGTAAAAGTTGGAGCTAATATATCCATATTTTTCCAATAATCAAAATTAAGATACAGAGGTAATTTTTTTTTTTAATGTATTACTTACTCATTGACTAAGTACATAAAAAGTTAAATCAATACAATTCAACATGAAAAAACTTAAGGCTGTTCCAACGCCTCCTAGATAAGAAAGCCGTGACACGCGTCACGAAAACGTCATGCCAAGCAGGCAAAACAAAGAAAAAAATTCGAACAACTTGCATGTTTCGATTTCGATGGCTTGTGGAATTATTAACTATTAGTCGTAAATAATAATTATTAATTCTATGAGCTTATGAAATGGAAACATGCAAGTTGTTCCAATTTTTTCCTTTGTTTTGCCTGCTTCGTAATGACGTTTTCTTGACGAGTGTCACGGCTTTGTTCTCAAATCCAAACTGGCTACTGTATGACATATTTTTTATTCATTTTTGTACGGGTTGTGTTGTGTTGATTTATGACGGCCAATTATCAACACGAGGGATATAGGCCCTATGGGGGGTGTCCTCCGTGGGTGTCTTTCTAGGGGATCCTAACCCGTATTTACGGCAAGGTTCGAAGAAAACCACGGAAAACTCCGAACGGTTAGGTCGACGAGCGCGACAGGGGTTTGAACCCAGCACCTCACGTCTACCAGCTTTGAGAGCAGAACCTCTCAGCCACTGGTGGAGTTCATTTTTGTTCGGAAACGCATGAAATTGGCAGGTGTTCTTATTCAGAAACTTTGTAATCGAAAGACGTTATCCATTTTTTTGATAAAAGCAGAAGATCTTTCAGAAAATACTGTCAAAGTTGGTGTTTTGAACCGAATTTCCTACGCCGCAGCACGAGAATGGGGAAAACGTGTCGTCAGGTAACACAATTTGCTTATAACTTGATAAGTAATTTATTTATCAAAAAAGGGAAAACTCATTTCGATTTCAAATCGCTTCAATAGTCAGACCTGCCAATTTTATGCTTTTGCGTTTAAAGATGAGTCAAAAATGCGTCAAAAAGTTTCGCGTTGTTGAGCCGGTCATTTGAGAACCACCTTAACGTGGTTCTTAAATTATATGTTCAACAAACGCGAAACTTTCTTACTCATTTTTAAACAAAAAAAAAAAAACACAAAATTAGCAGGCCTGACTATTGAAGCGATTTGGAGTCGAATGGGTGTTTTCCATTTATTGATTAATAAATTACTTATAGAGTTATAAGCGATTTTTGTCACGTGACGACAGGCTTTTCTACTCCTTTCCCGCGCTGTCGCGTCCAGAAATTCTGTTCAAAATGTCCATTTTGACCGTATTTTCTGAAAGATCTTTTGCCTTTAACAAGAAATGGAAACGCCATTCGATCACATAGTTTCTGAGTAAGAACACCTGTTAATTTCATTCATTTCCGAACAAAAATGCATTCAGAAATGTGTCAAACGTAGCTCCTTTGGATTTGACAACAACCTTATGGTAAACGTATCAAGATGATTAAGTATCTCTTAAGGATATTTATCTAATTATCATTAAATGATTAATGAACTCCAAAAGATAGTATATTGTTTACAGTTCCAAACAGTCTTTAAAATTCTTTACCTTAAAGAAACTTTTGCCCTATTTGTTACTTTGCAGATAAATCATCTGATTACTAGAAAGAGGAAAGAGGTGAGAAAAAAAAAATCTTTTTTTTTTTTTACACTTTTTGATTAAACTTAAGGTGGTCCTCAAAATCCTTGTTCAACAAGTCAAAATTTTCTGACTTATTTTTAAACGTAAAGGCCTAAGCGATTTGGAGTGGAAGTTAGTTTTCTATTTTTTGATGAATAAATTGCTTATCGATTATAAGCGATTCGTGTCAAGTGACGACACGCTTTTCTGCATTCTCGTGCTGCGGCGTCGGAAATTTGGTTCAAAACGCCGATTTTGATAGTATTTTCTGAAATATCTTCTGGGTTTACCAAATAAATAAATAAATAAATAAAATTTAACAAATTACAATAAGCATTGGGAAAATGTTCCGAAAGTTAAAAAAAATTACCGTACTTTCGTGTTATAGCGGCCCCACAATTATGATTATGCCAAGGTTGCAGTTATGATTTCGCCCAAGATCATCACAAAGCTTATATATGCATCCTATATACGCATATATATATTCCAAACACTCCTATATGTGCCATAGTCATTATACACAAATTATTTACGTCTTATATGCCGTATATACATCATATACACATATCATATCTATACATTTAGTCATACATGCGTCATATATGACTAAAACTTGGCCACATACGTCAAAAAATGTTATATATATATCATATATTATTATAATGTCATAGATGTTTTATAATTTGTCGATAAATCTTGGTCGCTTGACGATTCATCCTTGGGAGCCGCTATAACACGAAAGTACCAAATTTAAAGTATATTAATGAAAACAGAAACAAACAAACAAACAAAAAAATATATAAGACGATTTCTCATCCGACGTCCAATTTTTAATTCGTTTTTTTTTAAATTTTTTTTTTCATATCTGATAATTTGCATGTATCCTTTTGTAACTTTAATTTAATAATTCTCCGAACTACCTATTTTTACAGACATTATTATTATTATTTTTTTAACATATAGATAGGCATTGTACATTTTTCGAAAGTCTTAAAAGCATCTCTAAAATCACATAAAACTAGTCATATGTTAAAAGTTTCACAAAAGTAAAATATTTCATCATTCAACATTATGGAAAAATTAGCCAATTACAATAATTTAAACTACGCATTACAGAGAGAAGCAATAGAAATATGCACATCAAATTCAAAAACTTGAAACGACATGAGTCACGCCAATATTGATACCAGATAGCGCCGGATGTTGTTGGGAAAAGATGGAATGGAAGTTTCAAACAAATCGATTGACGGAGCGGAAAACCCTAACATCAGTGTTGAAGATGCCTGGGACAACAGGTGAAAACATTTTACTTTTGTGAAATTTTTTACATATGACTGGTTTTATGTGATTTTAGAGATGTTTTTAAGACTTTCTAAAAATGTACAGTGCCTATCTATATGTTAAACTAGTAAATCTACAGATCAGGAGCCTCAACGTCAGCTCTGAAAGTCAATGTTTTTTTTATCTCACTTTTCATAATATTTAACATCTTACAATCCGCAAATTAATTTTTTTAAATTACTGCATACATATTTATACGCTTTTAAAATAATTTGAAGGTTTCAGGAATTAGAAACGTTTAATTAAACATGGTTTATGCAATAATATTCTGACATTCTTATGAACTTCTTATTTTATGTTTTAGATTAAAAAAATACATTCCCCTGACCCCCCCCCCCCTAATTTAACAAATTTATATTCGTGATTTACTATTGATTGTGTGAATGATTCTAGTATATCTTGGATTTCGTTGTACATAGTGGTTTTATTAGAATAAGCAAAATTTTCGAAAATAATTTCATGTTATCCTAATGCCTAAATAGCAATATTTACTTACCTGCCAACCACGAAACACTCGCATCTGATAAATAGGTTGAATAATATCTCGTGTACAAAAGCAACTTATGGAAATGTAAACTGAATCTTTTCACTTATATCTATTTCAGAAATCTAAGTGCTATTGCAACTTTTGTTTCGGAAAAAAGTTTTGATGGTCATTCTATAATATTTCTTTTACCTAAGTACATCCTGATCTAACTCGATGGCAATAGCATACTAAAATCTCCCCAAAATAGGCTTATTTAGAAACTTTTAAACTTATTGGGTAATCATTCATAATTGTGCCCACTGCCAATTCACTAAATAGCAACCGTGGTTTGGCGCTATAAAGTATTTTTTGTGATAACTTTGTATGATCTCAGTTTCCAGTAATAGTGCTATTTCAGGCTGTATGGATGCGTTTTACTAAGCTAATTTCTTTAGATTAACCATCTCGTTGTTCGAGATATTATATCCTATTTTAAAGTAATACTAATTTTGAACCACGAAAAATCCATATCTCTTCCAGAAAATGAATATCTCATGTAAAAATGTTTCGGTTATCATTCTATAGTAGTTAAAAGGTAACTTGTTTCAAAATAAATTCTCATTTATTTCAATAAAATATTAAAATCACTCAAAACTATTTTATTTTGCGAATAAAATATTGTAGCAAAATAGTTTGAGTTATTTGAATTTTATTATTTTGATATTCTTTAAAATGTAGTTGCTAGGTTACGATTAAATTACAGAGAAAAATAAAAATAAATACATTTTAAAATTTGCAAAAAATGATAGAATAAAATGTATTATATTATTAGAACAGATGTATAAAATTGCAGCAAACATTGTACACCTAATTTAAAAAATCTGACGAATGTATTAACAAAATTTCAAATTAATTTGAATAATTTAAGACCTGACTTGATAAATTTTAGCCTTCATAACTTACACATTAAATACATTAATCAAATGCGCCATTTTATTTCAATGGATGAAAATTTTCAAAATCGTCTGAATTCCGATAGGAAAGCATTATGACCTAAAAAGAAATGTTTTATATTTTCCGAACGAATGAACCAAACATAACTAAAAACTATACAGCTAATTCCGGGTACCTCACCAACATACCTACCAAAAATCAAACTAATCGGATCATTTTTGCGGCAGTTATCGCGGAACAGACAGACAGACAGACAGACAAACAGACAGAAACCAAAAACTTTTCGGGTCTCCACAGTGAACCTCAACTGACGTTTCGGCAAAAAGAATAAAATAATGTCTGTAAAAATAGGTAGTTCGGAGAATTATTAAACTAGTAAATCTACAGATCAGAGGCCTCAACGTCAGCTCTACAAATCATTGTTCATTAATATCACTAATTATTAACATAATCTGCATAATATTTGATAGCTTAAAATTAAATTTTTTAACGTTATTTATACATTTATAAGAATATAAGGTTTATTGAAAGGTCCAAAAATTTTAGAAGTATCACATTAAACACAATTTTATGTCGGATAAATGATAAGATAAACTACTTATTACTGTATTTTTTTCAGAATAAGATTACACATCTTCAGGGGGGCGGAGCCCCCCTGAAACCCTCGTTGTCACTTTAATTTTATATTATCAATTTCCAGTAATTGTGCGCTTTCATTAATCGAGTGTATGTCTGAGTGCATTTACTATTTTAATTTCATTAAAATTAACCATTTCTTTATACAGGAGGTTTTATCCTATACTTAAAAGAATACTTCTTTTTCAATCACAAAGTATCATATGTTGCTAAAATTGAATAAAATTTCGTGTATTAAAAGATGCTTATACAAATGTAAATTTCTCTTATGAGACTTATATTCCATTTTCACATTCAACGTTTTTATATTTTTCGTTTGGAAAGCCGATTTGGTCATCTTTCTTTAGTAGTTAAAATAAATTCTCATCTATTTCATTAGAAAAAGCATATTAAAAAATTAAATCACCCGAAAATTAGCTATTTTGTTAATAACATTTCGTGTCAAAATAACTCGCTTGTTAATAACATTTCGCGTCAAAATAACTCACTTGAATTTTCCTTTGTTGATATTCTTTGAAATACAGTTGCTTAGCAACCATTTAATGAAAGAGAGAAATAAAATGCAATGGAATTTTTTGTAAAAAATGAGAATTTAAAATTTTCATATCTTTCAAATTAATGCGTAAAATTTCCCAATAATTTATACAATTAATTTAGAAATTCTAATAAATATATTGGGCAATTTTCAAACCTATCAAATTAAATTACGATATGCATTTCGTAAATTTAATATTCATAATTTAGCATTTACAATTATCCCAATGCGTGATTTTCTGTTCGCGAAATGTTAAAATAAAAAAAAAATCGTCTGACTTCCCATTGAAAAGCATTATGACTTAAAATAAAATGTTCTATATTTTTCGAACGAATAAACCAAATTTAACCAAAAACTATACAACTAATTCCGGGCACCTCGCCAACATACCCACCAAAAATCAACCTAATCGGACCCTTTTTGCGGCAGTTATCGCGGAACAGACAGACAGACAGACAGACAAACAAACAAACAAACAGACAGAAACCAAAAACTTTTCGGGCCTCAACAGTAAGCCTTCACTGACGTTTCGGCAATTAGAAAATGACATTATGAAAGATCATAGATTAAATACTGTAACTTTAATATTTTTGTAACGATTTTATGCATTTCTATTGCCTATTCAAAGAAAAATTCTTCTAAAGTTACAGGATTTCGTTAAAATGTCTTATAAAGTTACAGAATTTCATTAAAAATTCTTATAAAGTTACAGAATTTCGTTAAAATTTTTTATAAAGTTACAGAATTTCGTTAAAAACGCTTAAAAAAATAAAGTGACGACGTCAATGAAGAGACGACGTCCAGAAGTCCATTCTCAACCGAAAACAACAACCATTTTCCCAATAGTTAAAGAAAAAAAAATGGAAAGCGTCTTTAGTTACGTAGTTTATGAATAGGAACACCTGCCATTTTTATGCGTTTCTGAACAAAGATGAATTGAAAAATGCGTCAGAAAGTAGTAGTAGAAATAGAAGGAATCATAAGGAAGGAATTTACAAGAACGTAAACCAAAGTTTTCGACTTTGCAAACGATTGACCTAGAAAACATACATCTACAAATGAAAACATGCTTTTCAAAAACAATTTGAGAAAATAAAGAAAAAAAATAATAATGAAAAGCAAATATTTTGTGTGCGAAATTTGTTGTTAATTGGAAATTTGTTGGAGAACATGATCTTTCTTTACGAGGAAAAGTAAAAGATGCCTAAACACTTGACAACCATTTTCTCAATTACGAAAGCTTAAATATAGCTACTTGCTCTCTAATTATGATAAGAATTTTGGAAATCTATGAAGAATGTGACTGAGAGTAAATTTACAAAATTATTTTTGGGATTTTAGGCTACTAAAGCGACTATTTTTATTTACTTTATCTGAAGAACCCTTAAGATGGTTCTCAAATACCCTGCTCAAGAACATGAAAAATTTTGACTCATTTTCAAACGTAAAGACATAACATTGGCAGGCTTGAGTATTGAAGCGATTTAGAATCGTATAGCGTTTTCCATTTTTTCGATAAATACATTACTTATCGAGTTATCAGCGATTCTTTTCAGGTAACGACAAGGTTTTCCCTTTCTTGCGCTGCCGCGTCGGGAATTTTGTTCAAAACACCCACTTTGAGAATATTTTCAGAAGGATCTTCTGCCTCAACCAAAAAATGGAAAACACCATTCGATTGCACAGTTAACAAAAATAAATTTAGAAATCTGTCAGAAAGTAGTTCCTTTGGATTTGAGAAAAGCCTTAATTTGTGGCTCATGTATATAAAGATGGAATTTTGTAATCAATATTTGGCTCACTTCCTGATATGCTAGAATTATAAAAAGTATGTGTGCAGGTGTATTTACGATGACAGTGCAACATTTTAATATTTTTAGAATTTAATTATAAATTAATAAATTAATTTTAACTCATTTTGCCGTAAGTAGGGTCCAGGTGAGAAATTAGGTGAACAAATATTCTTTATGGTTACAACTGTAAACGAGTTACAACAATAATGGGATTAATTACGCGCCAAACTACGTTCGCTAAAATATGTCAACTGTCTGTAAAACTGCACTAGTAAATTATTTTAAACACTAAGTGGTAGAAAATAAAATATAAATAAAAAATAAAGAGTGTAGTATATATTTTAAATACTACTGGTGCATGGTAATACTACACTGCCAAAAAAAAAAAAAAAGTTTTTACAGTATAATACTGGTACCCCAGCTGCTAGTATTATACCGTAAAATTAACAGTAATAAACAGTAAAATAAGCAGTAATACGCTGCCTCGCATGCGCGGTAGCGTATTACTGCTTATTTTACTGTTAATTTTACGGTATAATACTAGCAGCTGGGGTGCCAGTATTATACTGTAAAATCAACACTTTTTTTTTTTTTTTTTTTTTTTTTTCAGTGCATGGTAATACTTATAGGTGCATTTACGTCATGTTTGTTAAATAAAAATTGAAATACACTAACCTCTGTGAATTTAACTTTAGGTATTTTGAGGTTCGACATCAGTCTGCAAATAATAATGACATCAGCTTGTGACAGATCTTGAAGATAATGTTCATCTTTTGGTGTCTGTCTCATTTCGATGTCTGTGTCGATATAGAATAATTCAACTTTTGTTTTTTCACATAGCTCACTTACTTTTCCAAAATTGCCTTCTTTTATGAATAAATCTGCAAGTTTAGTGCAAAAGAACCACTCTTTGAATTTGTCAACTAAAGTTATACTCAAGTTTTCGGGATAATGTAATTCTGATAAAGCACTTAAAAATCCTATTGCGTCAGTTCCTGGACCAGATCCTAAACAAATTATATTCAAATTACATTTTTTCAGCTTTTCTTCCAGTTTTTTGCAATTTTGTGCAGCGTTCAATATTTGGAAACGAGCTAGACCAGCTCCAAGTCTACCCCAGCGATAGAGATACGCTGCTATATGTTCAAATTTTGATAAGTCAACATCTGAAAAATTTGTAGTTCTTTTGCTAAAATTACGTGAATGTACAAGATATGTTATACTTTTATCAATTTCTTCATCATTTATGCCTTTTATATCAATTATAACATTTAAGATAAGTGTAAATAGCCGAAGAAAGTGATCTTCTTCTGCTTCAGCTCTTATGTCCTTCTGCTCTTCATTGTACTTAACATCTTCACTTTCTTTATAATCATTTTCGGTTTTTCTTTTTTTCACACTTGATTCTTCTATTTCATCATCTTCCCGTAAACGTTTACCAGTAGTTGCTTCCTGTATATTAAACTTTGACATGAAGTCTTCTCTCCTAGTTTCCGTATCCATCTGCACTGGATTTTTATCATTAGATTCACCATGTCTTTTATCACCTGATTCAGATTTCATCTTTCCCACGCTTGATTTTCCACGCTTAATATTTACTTGATTTACTAACCAACATTTTGTTAGAAATATTCACAAAAGTGTTGAAAAAGCGTTATCAACATCTTGATAATATTTGGTTTTTGATAAAAACGATTGATTTCATGCTTTTTTTTTATCTTATGCAAAACAAAAGTAAGGAAAGTGATGTTATCAAAATTGTCATGACTCAGTTATCTGCATCTCTGAAAGTTTCTACCAATGTTTGATTTTGTGTTCAAAAGTGTTATCAACATCATCAAAACGTCATTAACATCTTGATAATATTTCCTTTTGTTAGAAACGATTGATTTCATGGTTTTTTCTTCTTATGCAAAACAAAATTGACATTAGTGTAAGTAATGTTATCAAAAATGTCATGGCTTAGTTGCCTGCTATTCTCAAAATTCCCATTAAAATTTTTGGTTGATGTCCGGTGTTGTTGACGTCGGGCCGTCACGTCGTGTGGTTGGTTTCCTTGTTCGGGAGTGCTATTTTGGAAATCCGGGTGTTGGAGGCAAACCGTTGAAGGTGGGCTGGAGTATATCTAGCGAGCCCCTGCGTGCCGGGGAAATTCCGTGGAAGATAATTTTGGGAAAATTAGTGAACTCTTTCAAAAGACAAATGTCGAGTTATCATTTACTCAAAACGATTAACCGAGGAACCCAGAATCAGATAATTTTTTTTTTTTTTTTTGAGATACTAAGGGAAGCTGATGTCATTATGTCTAAATTTCTTACGAACTTGGACAGATCAAACTATGGCTACAATGAAAAAGCTATCGTAAGGGAAAATGCGTCCCTTTTTTATCTTGCATTTATTCAAAAGATATTTTATGCTGGAATTTAGTCAACAGTTTGAATATTCAATCAATGAAAGCAAAGTAGGTTCAGTTGAGAAATGAAATGTGATTGTAATTTTTGTATATGTATCCAAAACATATATACGGAAACAATTAAATTTTAAATTATTTTTTAAATTGTCATTTAATTTATAAATAATTTATAAGTATGATTAACTTAATTCGATTAGATTTGTGCGATTTCTTTTTTCATTTAATAAGTGTAATGTGTGGTTTAATGTTTAAAGCGTTTCTCAAAAAGATATTTTTTTGCCCTTAACAATGTAAAACTTTCTGACACATTTACTGATTTACTTTTAAACATAAAAAAAAAAAAAAAAAAAAAAAAAAAAAAAGACACATGCAGGCATGATTATTTAAGTGATTAGTAAATCGAACGTTTTTTCATTTTTCGATAAATATGCTACATCTTGAGTTATAAGCAATTGTTATCTCATGACGAGAGTTTTTTTTTCGTGCTGTTGCGTCCGGAAATTCGGTCCAAATGCCATTTATGACTGAATTTTCTGAAAGATCATACTCAATAAATACCTTTACCGAAAAAAATGGAAAACATTGTTCAATTATATAATTTGTGAATAAGAGCACCTACCATTTCCATGCGTTTGTAAACAAAAATTATATAAAAATTGTGTTAAAAAATAACCAGTTTGGATTTGAGAACAGCTTTAAAAACATCGCTTGAAGATTTAATTAAATAAAGGAATTTTTCATTGATAAAAAAATGTCGTTCCCTCAGTTGCAGCGACTTTGTACAGTTTAATTGTTTATAATTTCAATTTGTCTATTTTTTTAATTTTGATTTTAAACTTTCAATTTTACAGACACTTGTAAAATTATAATAGTATAAATTATTCTTGTATGAGATTATGCTTTAAAATACTGAAATAAGTTGTTCCCTATATATTGTCAAATTTTTCAAGAATGTTCTCAAATCCAAAAGAGCTACTTTGTGACACATTTCTGAATTCATTTTTGTTCGGAAACGCATGAAAGTGGCAGGCATTCTTATTCAGAAACTATGAAATCGAATGACGTTTTCCATTTTTTGGTAAAGGCAGAATATTTTCAGCAAATGCTCTCACATTCGACGTTTTGAACGGAATTCCCGACGCAGCAGCCCGAGAAAGTGGAAAAACTTATCGTCACTTGACAAAAATCGCTTATAACTCGATAGGTAATTTATTTATAGAAAAAAATAAAAAAGCTATTTGATTCCAAATAGCTTCACTAGTCAGGCTTGCAAATTTTATGCCGCCCGTTTTAAAATGAGTCAGAAATTTTCGCGTTGCTGAGCGGGGTATTTGAGAACCATATTGTTATTATGTAACAATATTACGAATCAACCTTATTAAACTAACTCGAATCTTTTTGAAATATTTTAAACTCATTTTTATTCTTTTATACCTGAAAAATTTAGATATCTTTGTTTAAGTACCAAATAATTGAACAAAGGTTTTCATTCTCTTTCCAATTAAAACAATCTCCAATTTTTGACGTTTGTTTCTGTTGATCACTTTTTTGCTACTTTCATATCTCAGCAACAGATTTAAAGTGATAATTACTGTGGCAATACTTTCTAAAATATACTTTTATTTTTACCAAAAATGGAATACTATTTTTCATTTATCGCAATTTAAATCAGATTATCCGCGTTTTATGCATTTACGAAGTGAACATTTTTTTGATTAAGAATGAAAATATTGAGTTTGGATTAGAAATGAGCTTTAAGTAATCCATAAGAGTTAAATTTAGCATATTATCATTATTACCAACACACCACTTACTAGAAAACATGCACAAACATTCATTCATAAATACTTCTTTTATTATTCGTAATTCTTACTTAAAATTGCTTGTTTCAAATAGTCTACAATGTTATTTTAAAGATTATATCGAATAGTTAATCGTCCAATAATGAAATAACTCTTCATATTCCTTTGAGATAGAATACTGGTGATCGTGTGGCTTCGAATTTATTGTATTTTGTGACTTTCTGGCAAGTCATTTAGACTTAAAGCACTGGCTATGGAGAAATCTATATTATTAAAATATGTGCGCGTCTGTCTGTCTAGGTGCGTGTGTGTATCGCTATTGCCCCCAGAACCACCGGGAGTAAAGAAAAACAAGAAAGTAAAATCACGCATGAAGTATAGCTTATGAAACTTGATTACTAGATTTACTAACCAACAATTTGTTAGAAATATTCACAAAAGTGTTGAAAAAGCATTATCAACATCTTGATAATATTTGGTTTTTGATAAAAACGATTGATTTCATGCTTTTTTTTTATCTTATGCAAAACAAAAGTAAGGAAAGTGATGTTATCAAAATTGTCATGACTCAGTTATCTGCATCTCTGAAAGTTTCTACCAATGTTTGGTTTTGTGTTCAAAAGCGTTATCAACAAAAGCATTATCAAACATCATCAAAACGTTATTAACATCTTGATAATATTTCCTTTTGTTAAAAACGATTGATTTCATACTTTTTTCTTCTTATGCAAAACAAAATTGAGATTAATATAAGTAATGTTATCCAACACTAACAGAATACTTTTAAGACACTTCGCTGTTTAATAAGGTAAATAAAATAGCTATGTATACATTTAAAAAAACGCAAAACACATTTGTAAACCAGATTTCAGCAATTACAGGCCATAGCCAGGAATCCATTCTTTTGTGCTGCTTTGTATATAATCTATAGAAATGTATATACTTTATATAGTATGCTCCAGTTTAGTTTAGTATAAGAAGACACATAACACAGTTGAAAATTCACCTTCAGCAGTACCTACCAATAAACAGAGACATATTTGAATTTTTTTGTACAGTGCTGTTACTATCGTAAGATTGTTATACACGCCACATATCAAGCTAAAGTGTAATTCACGCAAAAACACGCTGAAAACTATTGAAATCAAACTTACCAGAAATTATCATACAGAGCCGGCCATGTATCCAGTTCCTTGCGTGGTTCTGTGTATGATTTTATTTATATTCAGCAAACATCTCTTAGTATATACTAAATTTATTTCAAGCTCAACATCCATAACTCGATTAAAAAAAAAAAAAAAAAAAAAAAAAAACCTTTAAGCAATGTACGCTGGTACACAGTAATACTTGCGAATTCTTTTATGTAGTCCTGTATATGATGTACAGCAGTTATACATATAACAAAATATGCAAAAATTTAGTTAAAAGCATACCTAACTGAAACCGCACTTCTGAGCAATTATCGCTTATAGATAATATTTCGGATCAGATACAGTACTGTATCGGAAATCTTTTGTGTGTCCCTGTAAATGAACGATAAATGCTATGTACATTATACAATACAACAAGTATCTTGTAGTAAATCTCAGCAATGTATGTCTACTTCATTATATTTTGAATATTGTAACATAATTAAATTACGCTGCAAACTGTTTTTCCCGTAATTCATTATGTAACCAAATACTTTTGTGTGGCCCTGTAAATGAATAATAAATGCTTTATACTACATATTCTGCAGGAAGTATGTTTTATTGCACCTTAGAAAATGATATTAATTTCAATATGTTTTGTAATAGTGTAATATGATTAAAATACACCGGAAACGATTTTTCCCAATAAACTATAGTATAACGAAACTCTTTTGAGTTATTCTGTAATCTAATTATAAGTGCTACACCTGCTATATTCGATTGTTAGCATCTTATAGTGCACTTCAGAGATGTATATCAATATCAAGATATTTGAAATACTGTAACATCATCAAAATGCACTGCAAAGAATCCCCCCCCCCCATAGACATAATGTAACGGCATTCTTTTGAGTGTCCCTGTACACGAAGTGTAAGTGCTACATACTTCATTTTCAATACCGAACATGCCATAGTAAATCTCCGTAACATATATCTACAAAAACAACTTTTCAAAAGTATAAAAAGCCAAGCGTAAAAAAAAAATGTTGTGGCTAAAAAATGGTGTGATATCAAATTTCCAAGCTATTATATTACTTATTTAACTTTTTTTCATTAAATAAGTTATCATATATATAAGTCGAGTGCCTACGTATATATTAATAGAAATCGTTTTCTCCTGTACTAAATACATCCTAACGAGTTTCTGAAAATGCAATTTTTTTCAAATTATGCATGATGGGCTTGGCGGCCATCTTTGCATATTATTCACAAATTCTAAACACTCAAATCCGTAGTTAAAATCCGAAGTTCAAAATTATTATTTAAGCAAATGTTTTAAACGTTTAATTTATAGACTTGTATTCTCTGAAAATTGTGTCTTAAGATAATGATGACTTCCCTCAAAGATTCATCTTATGATTTATTTTTTAGAGTAATTAATAATTTCAAACTAGTAAAAATCAATTTCTCAAAATATCAGTCTTATCTAATTTATCTGTCCGTAGTTAAAATCTGAAGTTCGAAATTGTTATAAACATATTACAGTGCAAATATATTACTCTTTTACTTTAGAAATTTGGATGCTTAGAAATATGGAAAGATGGCCGCCAAGCCCATCATGCATAATTTGAAAAAAATTGCATTTTCTGAAACTCGTTAGGATGTATTTAGTACAGGAGAAAACGATTTCTATTAACATATACGTAGGCACTCGACTTATATATATGATAACTTATTTAATGGAAAAAAGTTAAATAAGTAATATAATAGCTTGGAAATTTGATATCACACCATTTTTTAGCCACAACTTTTTTTTTTTACGCTTGGCTTTTTATACTTTTGAAAAGTTGTTTTTGTAGATATCATTTCTTTTTTTTTAAATAGATTAAACATAATTTAAATAATCTAAACATAAGAAATAATTTAAAATTACATTTTACTTTCAGTCATTGTTTAAAGGGTTAACTAGAAATACCAGTAGATTTTTCAATTAAACTAAATACACTCTTAAAAACAACATACTAAATGTGGCTTGTTATAATACATGTTATCCTCCGTTAAAAAATATCACTGACTTATCCATGAAATGAATAAAAATGGAATACGTACATAGCTTGTCAGTGCTGCATTTGATATGAAACGTGATATCACCCTCTTTTATTATTAGCACTAGCTGGTTTCGCCCACTAGCGGGCCCTTAATTTACATCAGGGCCTAGAATCTTGTAAAACCTCGAATAAGATAAACCTCGAACCGAACGAACCTCCGACCAGGTTCCCCGCTGCCTTCGGCACCGGATAATCCCTTAATTTGCACATCGAATAGTATAAACCTCTAACCGAACGAACCTCCGACACGGGTCCCCACTGCCTTCGGCACCGTATAGCAGTCGTGCTGCGCACGCTCAAGTTCCATCTTCAACCACCAAGTAGCGCAATCTGTTCTATATGAACCTCGGGCACTGAAATCGTTAAGGCTATAGATGTCGAGTCGAATGAGCTATACACCGTCGTGATCCAGCCCATAGAACCAGATATAGGAAAGTGCCCCCTGGTGGTGAAAAAACGAACTAAAATCAGAAAGCTCTATCGATGTCGAGTCGAATGAGCCATATCCCGTCGTGATCCGACCCATAGAAACAGAGATAGGAAAGCGCCCCTGATGGTGAAAGCTAATCACGTTTAGGGGCAAAGTGGAGGGATGAACACCGGAGATGCATAATAGGATTAAGCGGTCACAGACCTTTCCAACGATGTATCACATGAGGGGTATGTGCAAAATTTAGAAATCTCCCTCCCCCCTCCCTGCATAGTATGATTAAGCGTTCACAGACCTTTCCAACGATATATCACATGAGTAGTGTCGGGGGGGGGGCGCAAAATGTGAGGGTGACACCTGTGATGCATAACAGGAATAAGTGGTCACAGCCCTTTGTAACGATATGTGACATGAAGGATATCGTTAAAATTTAGAAAAGTGTTCCACCCCCCCTTGTGTAGGCAAAACATGCTCCGCCCCTCCCTATAATTTTTGACGCGGCTTTATTTTTAAAATTTATGTTATGTGTTATAAAATATCGTAAAGTTTCAAACAGATAGCCTTATTATACTTCCTAATTTTGTTTACGCCCCTCCCCATCTCCTCCCCGAAATGTGACACGCCACTCTTTTTTATAATTTTTTTTATCATGTCTTATAAACTATCTTAAAGTTTAAATCAGATCGCATTGGAATTTAATATATTTGCTGAAATTACTATTATATATAGAATAATATAGAAATAAACCCTCCTTTAGCTTGTAATTAAGATATACGAACAATTTTTAGAATTTCTGAAAGCTGATTTTTATTTATTTATTTATCTATTTATTTATTTTTTGTTTATTTATTTATTTTTGCGTTGCCCTGTGCATGTTTATAATTTCTTAGCAATTTCTTAGATTTACATTATTTTATTCAATTAAACATTGTACTGTTACAGTAAATTTAAATGGAAACTTCACTTCTAAAACAAAAATAACACTGGCCTACAAAATTTAAATTTTTCTCTGGGGTTTTCATGAATTTATGTAAATTGTAAGAAATCTGCTATGCTTATTTCAAAATAATATCCTTTTTTATGTATCACGTCAGGATTTCTTTCAATTAAGAAACTAAGAATTTGGAATTTGAGAATATACAATTTACACAACATTCATTTAAAAATGTACAAAAAAAATCAGATAAATAAATAAAATCATATATACATATATAAATGTGAGTGCATGTTTTATAAGATATTATATTCTAGTATATACAGTAAAATTACTTTTCTTTATCATCAAAAGAACGCTTGTATACTTTAGATTTTGAAGCTGGTTTAGTGTCTCTTTTTAGCCTCCAGCAGTAATCTGCCAACATATTTACATTCCAGTGTCCTTGATAGCGTTTTTCCATGCATTTTATGTCCTGGTGAAATCTCTCACCTTGTTCTTCACTCATTTCACCAAGATTTTCAGGAAAACATTCAAGATAGGGGTGCAGAAAATGCATTTTTAAACTCATGTTACAACCTAGTTTTTGAAGTTTTGAATCATTTTTTTCAATGATCGTTGCATAGTTAGGATCTTTGTAATTTCCTAAACATTTCTGAGTAACGTGTTTGAAACTAACCCATGCATCTTTCTCGATTGATTTAATTTTTTCCTCAAAATTTTCGTCCTTCATTAACCATCTCATACCTGGGTCAACGAACACATCTTCTTTGATTTTACCTTCCGATAAATGTGGAAAATCTTCATTTAAATATCGAAAACTATCCCCTGTTTTATCTAAGGTTTTTACGAATTGTTTCATTAAACCTAATTTAATGTGCAGGGGAGGCAAGAGGACTTCTTTTGGATCAACTAAATTCTGCCGAATCACTTTTTTTTTATATCCTGGATTTATACAACTTCTTGATGCCATATTGCTATAAGAAACTGACAAAACAAACGTAAGATATAAATAAATGAACAAAATAAATGCATGTTCTCACTACAAATGCGCGGGGGAAAATTGCGCCTTCTCAGGCAAATATCAATACATAAAGTGGCGCCATCTATATTTATATTTCACATCCTTTAGTGCAGTATTGTATTTTAACATTTATTAATGTCACTTTACTAAGAAATTAATTTTTGTTTTTATTAAAAATGTATCTTATTTAATAAATATTACACATTGATTTTATTAAGAGGCACCCCCTTCTTTTTTGTTTTGTGAAAAAACTGCGGGTGTTAGAAAAAAACTAATGTCATATTTGTGATCAGCGTGACTGATTTACTAAGAAAAAAGTGCCATTCTTCAAACTCCAGATTTGTGTTGAGCTGTGTAATTTAACAACTGGATTTCATTAATTTATGGGAAAATGACGTGAAAGGTATTCCTGCGAACGAAATGCCTGTCCTTTACCGTGGTTTTTTTTTTTTTTTTTTTTTTTTTTTTTTTTTTTTTAAGAAATAAATGAATCACATTTAATTCATTTCAAAAATTTTGTTTACGTTTGGAGAGAAATTTTAAATGCCGATAAGTCTTAATGTATACATTTTAGAAGGTACATCTTCCCTTAAAAACTAATTTATTTTTAAAGATCTTTCTAAAAACGTAAATTATATATTAAAAATGTTTTTTAAAGCATAAACACTACGTCTGATTACTTTATTTTACAATATTATAAGAGCACGCATTTTATCAGACAATTAAATACACTAAACAAACATGAGTGAAAAGTTAACCGGGGGCATGGCTCGAACCTGGGACCTTGTGCATGCCGTGCTGACGCGCTGCGACAGAGCCACCCAGACCGATATCCTTGAGCGGCAATTTCTCATACTTATTCATGTTGGAAACAGTCATCTGCTACAATTTGCAGTCATATTTAATTGTCTGATAAAATGTGTGTTCTTATAATTATGAAGTTTTATTTTTTTTTAAAATATCTTCAAAAGAAAATGGCTGACTTGCAGATGAAATTTGATGTGGTTATATTATAACCTGTAACTGATTTGTGCTATTTTAATACAGATGGAACATGGTCGTTGGCGTGTTTTATCTCTGTTTTGGCATAATTTTTTAATCGCCAAGTTAATTAACAGTTTTTTGCTAATTAAGAATAGAAAATAATTCTTTTTTACACTGAATTTTATAAAAGCACATAGATTACGTAATTACTTGTCCAAAAATGCAATCCTTTTTTTATTCTGCCCAATATTAAGGCCTGTAGCTTGTTTGAAAAAAAAAAATTTGACGAAGAAAAAAGTGATCATTTTAAATAACTCGACGTTTTTTTTAAAAAAAGCTATATCTCTGTTTATAAATCACTTATAAAGATCAGTTTGGTCTGAAATTGAAGAAATTCTTCCTTAGATTCTTCTAGGTTTCGTTTTTTTTTTTTCTACGACGCTTGGTTTGTTTGATATCTGATATTTTAATCTGGCATGTTTTGTCGATTTAACATTGCGAAGTTGCTTTCTGTATATAAGCATCTACAAAAACAACTTTTCAAAAGTAAAAAAAAAAGCCAAGCGTAAAAAAAAAAGTTGTGGCTAAAAAATGGTGTGATATCAAATTTCCAAGCTAATATATTACTTTTTTAACCTTTTTCCATTAAATAAGTTATCATATATATAAGTCGAGTGCCTACGTATATGTTAATAGAAATCGTTTTCTCCTGTACTAAATACATCCTAACGAGTTTCTGAAAATTCAATTTTTTTCAAATTATGCATGATGGGCTTGGCGGCCATCTTTGCATATTATTCACAAAATTCTAAGCATCCAAATCTGTAGTTAAAATCCGAAGTTCAAAATTGTTATTTAAGCAAATATTTTAAGCGTTTCATTTATAGATTTGTATGATCTGAAAATTGTGTCTTAAGATAATGATGACTTATCTTAAAGATTCATCTTATGATTTATTTTTTACAGTAATTAATAATTTCAAACTAGTAAAAATCAATTTCTCAAAATATCAGTCTTATCTAATTTATCTGTCCGTAGTTAAAATCTGAAGTTCGAAATTGTTATAAACATATTACATTGCAAACATATTACGCTTTTACTTTAGAAATTTGGGTGCTTAGAAATATGAAAAGATGGCCGCCAAGCCCATCATGCATAATTTGAAAAAAATTGAATTTTCAGGAACTCGTTAGGATGTATTTAGTACAGGAGAAAACGATTTCTATTAACATATACGTAGGCACTCGACTTATATATATGATAACTTATTTAATGGAAAAAGGTTAAAAAAGTAATATAATAGCTTGGAAATTTGATATCACACCATTTTTTAGCCACAACTTTTTTTTTTTTACGCTTGGCTTTTTTTTTACTTTTGAAAAGTTGTTTTTGTAGATATCATTTCTTTTTTTTTAAACAGAATAAACATAATTTAAATAATCTAAACACGAGAAATAATTTAAAATTACATTTTACTTTCAGCCATTGTTTAAAAGGTTAACTAGAAATACCAGTAGATTTTTAAATTAAACTAATAACAACATACTAAATGTGGCTTGTTATAATACTTGTTATCCCCCGTTAAAAAATATCACTGACTTATCGATGAAATGAATAAAAATGCAATACGTACATAGCGTGTCAGCGCTGCATTTGAAATCAAACGTGATATCACACTCTTTTATTATTAGCACTAGCTGGCTTCGCCCGCTAGTGGACCCCTAATTAATATCGGGGCCTCGAATCTTGTAAAACCTCGAATAAGATAAACCTCGAACCGAACGAACCTCCGACCTGGTTCTCCGCTGCCTTCGGCACCGGATAATCCCTTAATTTGCACATCGAATAGTATAAACCTCTAACCAAACTAACTTCCGACACGGGTCCCCGCTGCCTTCGGCACCGTATAGCAGTCGTGCTGCGCACGCTCAAGTTCCATCTTCCACCACCAGGTAGCGCAATCTGTTCTGTATGAACCTCGGGCACTGAAATCGTTAAGGCTATAGATGTCGAGTCGAATGAACTGTACCCCGTCGTGATCTAGCCCATAGAACCAGAGATAGAAAAGTGCCCCCTGGTGGTGAAAAAACGAACTAAAATCGGAAAGCTCTATTGATGTCGAGTCGAATGAGCCATACCCCGTCGTGATCCGACTCGTAGGAACAGATATAGGAAAGCGTCCCCTGGTGGTGAAAGCTAATCGCGCTTGGGGGGCAAAAGGGGGGATGAACACCGGAGATGCATAATAGGATTAAGCGGTCACAGACCTTTCCAACGATGTATCACATGAGGGGTATGTGCAAAATTTAGAAAATACCCCCCCCCCCCTGCATATTATGATTAAGCGTTCACAGACTTTTCCAACGATATATCACATGAGAGGTGTCGGCAAAATTTAGAAAAGTGCCCCCTTTGGGTGGGAGGGCTGAAAGTTGGAGGATGGACCCCGAAGATACATAATATGAATAGCGGAACAATTTTTAGAATTTCTGAAAGCTGATTTTTATTTATTTATTTATCTATTTTTTATTTTTTGTTTATTATTATTATTTTTTTTTTTGCGTTGCCCTGTGCTTGTTTGGAATTTCTTAGCAATTTCTTAGATTTACCTTATTTTATTCAATTAAACATTGTACTGTTACAATAAATTTAAATGGAAACTTCACTTCTAAAACAAAAATAATTTAACAACTGGATTTCATTAATTTATAGGAAAACTAGCAAGCTACGCCCGCTGCGCCCGCTGCGCTGGTCGGTTTCTACAAATGAACCCTGAATCAAACGAAATATATCGTTTAATTTGACCTTGTATTTGAAAGCAATCTGTATATTTACGTGGAATATCCTTCCACATTACTGAAAAATGACGCGATTGCGCTATTATATTTTCTAATGTGCAGTCAAAATTTTAGCTGTTAAGGACCAACTCTTTTATTTGGTCATTTACAGTTAGGGTTTGCTAAAGAATGATAAAACTATATGCAATATACTAAAACCATCACTAAAAATTATCGAAATAACAATGCAAACAAATTAACTAACAAAATACATTCAGAAGAAGTTTTTATAAAGGCTAATCTTTGATAATCTGATTATAGAACTTTTCCACATAATTCTAAAACAACAAAACGATATAAAATATACTAAAACAATCCTTACAAATTATCTACTTAACAATGCAAGTCGCAAAAAATACGCCCAGTAAAAACTATCAAAAAGGCTAATATTTCGGAATCGAGTTCACTTGACTATATAACCTTCACACATAACTGTTGGACTAAGCAACGTAGGACAATATATAGTACATTAACACCATTTCTGAAATAGCATCTAACTAACAATACAATTCTCATCAAAATCCGTTCAGTAGAACTTTTTTAGAAGGCTAATCTTTCATAATCGGAATCAAATATTGAAAAGGCTAATATTTGATAAAAAAAATGGTCACCCGATTTTCGAATTTCCCCCTATAATTCTAGAACTAAGCAACGTTATATAATAAAACGTTCCCTAGAAAATTATTTAACAGTATAGGTTCCATCGAAATACATTCGGCAAAATCTTTTAAAAAGGCTAATCTTTCATAATCGGATTGATCTGATTATAGAACTTCCCAGAATAATTATATAACTAAGCTACGTAGAACGATATGTTATACATTAAAACCTTCCCTTAAAAATTATCTTAGTTTAAGTTCTACGAAAATGCATTCAGCAGAACTCGAGTTATAAGCAGCCGGAACGAAATTTCATATATGTAGAAGTAAATAGAAGTATATTGCCATTAATATAGTTTGCATTTGAATAAAAAAAGGTACTTTTCGGTTAGCCGGGCACCAGTGATATATGAACACACACACACACACATATATATATATATATATATATATATGTATGTATATACATGTATTTGTGTAGATATATGTGTATATATGTGTGTGTATATATATACAGTGTCTCACAAAAGTGATGGGACACTTGTGCTTTATAAAAAGAAACTGCAATAAAATAAATAAACAAACATGTGCAAAAATTTTTTGGGTGTGTTTCATATTTAAAGTTAGTAACAATTATTACATAACATACATTTTGTCAAAATATTAAAATATTAATTTAGTAAAAATACAATTGTTCAGAACGGAGCAAAAAATGGCTCACATAAGTGATGGGACACTTACTTTTCCATCAAATATTTATCCAAAAATTTTACTTTTTAAAAGGTTTTAATATTTTGTTGGATTTCCTTTTACTTTTAAAACATGATTTAATCTTTTTGGGATGGATTCGACTATTTTTTTTGTGATTTCTGGAGTGATTTTACCCCATTCTTCTTGAAGCACCGATTTTAGTTGTTGTTTTGAAGAAATGGTGTGTTTGCGAATTCTTGATTCCAATTCTTGCCAAATATTCTCTATGGGATTTAAGTCTGGAGATTGTGGTGGTGTTTTTATTATTTCAGGACAGTTATATAGCAGCCAGAGTCTAACGTTCAGAGCAGTGTGCTTGGGGTCATTGTCCTGGTAGAATTTAAAATCGTTATGAAGGTTCAATTTTCGTGCTGAAGATTTCAAATTTTGCTTTAAAATATCAATATACTTGTACTGATCCATTATACTGTCAATAAAAACAAGATTACCAACTCCAGCGGACGACATACACCCCCATACCATAACTCCTCCTCCACCATGTTTTACTGTTGGTACCAAGTTCTGTTTGCGAAGTTCTTCCCTGGGTTTTCTCCACACCAAGATTCTACCGTCAGAACCAAATATATTAAATTTACTCTCATCAGCAAATATAACTTTATTCCAGTAATCAGAATTCTTATTTATGTTGGATTTTGCGAAAGCTAGTCTGAGTTTTCTATTCTTTTCACTTACGAAGAATTTTTTCCTGGCTACTCTACCGTGATATCCAGCAGATCGAATTACCCTTCTAATAGTTTCAGGATTAACAATTATTCCATATAATGCTTGTAAATCAGCAGCAACTTTTGAAGCACTAATTCTTGGATTTTTTTTAATATTTCGAACGATAATTCGCTTTATTCCATTGGATAGCTTTGATGGTCAGCCAGGTCTTCTTTTATCCTGAATCATATGATTCTTTTTATATCGTTTAATGATATTGAAAACTGTTGAACGACTCAAGTTAACTGTTTCAGCAGTTTTTCTAATAGATTTTCCACGTTCAATATGCAAATTAATAACTAATTTTCGAATTTCAGGCGAAGTTTCTTTTCGTTTAGCATTCATGACTACACAGAGCTAAAAAACACAAAAATTCCAAAACAAACTGGAGAGAAATACTGCAGACGATTTTATAAATTATTGCCAATTGCTTTTAAGTAAAAATAAAACCCCAAAAAATATTTTTATTGCTTATTTCAGACGATTTTTGTTGCATATATAATGGTGTCCCATCACTTATGTGAGCTATTTTTTGCTCCGTTCTAAACATTTGTATTTTTATTAAATTAATATTTTAATATTTTGACAAAATGTATGTTATGTAATAATCTTTACTAAATTTAAGTATGAAACACACCCACAAAAAAAAATGTGTACATGTTTTTTTAATTTATTTGATTAGTTTCCTTTTGTAAAGCACAAGTGTCCCATCACTTATGTGAGACACTGTATATATCACTGGCGCCCGGCTAACCAAAAAGCTCCAAAAAAAAAAAATACTGCGAAAATGCAGTCGTACACTTGAAAAAAAAACACCTTTTGGCCTAAAATCTCTCATCAAAACTGTTTTTCTTTTTTTCTTTTCTTTCTTTTTAAAAAAAATAAAATCAGTAACAGTTTTTCTTTTATTTTTCCAGATGTATAGCCATTTCAATTCTTTCTGCAACAAAAAAAGACACTCTTTGGCTTAAAATCAAATTGTTTGGGGTCAAAAGTAAAATCAAAATCGCCAAAAACAAAAAATAAATCGCCAAATTTGTTTCAATAGAAATCTTGCCCCTTGAATAATGTTTTAAGCATTATGAACATTTCTAATTATGTTTAAATTAAATATTTTCGTTTTATAATATTCTCTCATCAAAACTCTTTTTTTTTTCTTTCTTTCTTTCTTTTTTTTTTTTTTTTTAATAAAATTAGTAACAGTTTTTCTTTTATTTTTCGAGATGTATAGCCTTTTCATTTCTTTCTGCAACAGTAATGATCGCCAAGAAATTAGCAATGGTAACCTTTTCGGCCAAAATAACAGAACTTTCCATCATAATTCGATAGCTATTATACGTAGAACGTTGTGTTACATACTAAAACCTTCCCTGAAAAATTATCTCTCGAACAGTGCAAGTTCCATCAAATTCCATTCAGCAGATCTCGAGTTATAAAGGAACGGAACGAAATTTCCGTTTGTGTTTTATATATATAGCGAGGCTAACGAAAAAGACAGGCTACCGCGGTGCGTTCCACTTATCTTTTTTTACAGACCGCTAGAGTGACGTGATGCTCTTTTCGTACACCTGCATTGGTGGATTCGAGCCTCACGTGATTCCCGTGGTCTGTAAAAAAAGATACGCGTAAAGCACCGCGGTAGCCTTTCTTTTTCGCTAGCCTCGTATATATAGTAGATGACGTGAAAGGTATTCCTGCGAACGAAATGCCTGTCCTTTACCGTGCTTTTTTATTTTTAGAAATAAATGAATCACATTTAATTCATTTCAAAATTTTTGTTTACGTTTGGAAAGAAATTTTAAATGGCGATAACTCTTAATGTATACATTTTAGAAGGTACATCTTCCCTCAAAAAGTAAATTATTTTTAAAGATCTTTCTAAAAACGTAAATTATATATTTAAAATATTTTTAAAGCATAAACACTACGTCTGATTACTTTATTTTACAATATTTATAAGAACACGCATTTTATCAGACAATTAAGTACACTAAGCAAACATGAGTGAAAAATTGACCTGGGCCTGGACTCGAACCTGGTACCTTATGCGTACCATGCCGACGCTCTGCGACTGAGCTACCCAGATCCATATCCGTAACCGGCAATTTCTCATACTTATTCATGTTAGAAACAGTCATCTGCCACAGTTTGCAGTCATATTTATATATTTGATAAAATATGTGTTCTTATAATTGTGAAGTTTTATTTAAAAAAAAATATCTTCAGAAGAAAATGGCTGACTTGCAGATGAAATTTGATGTGATTATATTATAACCTGTAACTGATTTGTGCTATTTTAATACAGATGGTACATGGTCGTTGGCGGGTTTTATCTCTGTTTTGGCATAATTTTTTAATCGCCAAGTTAATTAACAGTTTTTTGCTAATTAAGGATAGAAAATATTTTTTTTTTACACTGAATTTTATAAAAGCACATAGATTACGTAATTACTTGTCCAAAAATGCAATCCTTTTTTTATTCTGCCCAATATTAAGGCCTGTAGCTTGTTTGAAAAAAAAAGTTTGACGAAGAAAATAGTGATCATTTTAAGTAACTCGACGTTTTTAAAAAAAAGCTATATCTCTGTTTATAAATCACTTATGAAGATGAGTTTGGTCTTAAATTGAAGAAATTCTTCCTTAGATTCTTCTAGTCTTCGTTTTTTTTTTCTACGACGCTTGGTTTGTTTGATATCTGATATTTTAATCTGGCATGTTTTGTCGATTTAACATTGCGAAGTTGCTTTCTGTATATAAGCATTAGCGGTCTTTATTCCAGTTCTTGGCGTTGTTTGTGTGGCGTTTTTTTTTAAGCTTGGCTTGGCAGAGCGACCGCCCTGCTTGATCAATTGCATGGTAATCCGAGTATATTTACGCGAATTAGACGGCACGCGAATTGCCAGACAGACGGCAGAGAGACAGGCAGACAGACAGACAGACAACCAAATTCATAAACACTTTTCAGCGTTTAAAAACAGAAATATTGATGTAGACAATAATTCATAATTTTTCTAATATGAAATTATTAATAATTTTTTTAATTAAAATTATGCTTTTGAGTAAAATAACACTGCCTAGAATATATTTGAGTCTATTTAATGTATCTCACTGAAGCAAAAATTTTAAATCAGATCTTGTTTTGGGAAGATAACCTAAATTCAAGTGTTCCACGTGAATTTAATTCATCAAATTTTGACCTCTTCAAACTACATGAAGAGTTAACAAAAATACATATATGCTTTTCCGAGCGAATTCGGTAAGGAACTCAAAGTATAAACAAAAAAGAAAAATCATGCATCAAGCAGAGATTATGAAATACTTTCCAACATATTCAGAATACTGTAACCGAACTTCACCGTTTAATAAGGTGAAGGGTGATGAGATGAAAAAATAAATAAAATCACCCTCACTTTTCTTCAAGAGGGGAAATGTTTATTGAAAATTCATATTTTAGAATACAGATGTTGAATATTACATTAGAGATTAAAATAAAATTACTACAGAGTTAGTTTTTACAGGTTGAGATCACAACATTTCTTTAAAAAAAAAAAAAAAAAAAAAACATAAAAAAAGTATAAAAGAAAGTAATTAGAAAATTTATGAAAAAAATACTTAATCATAACACAACTAGTAATTTTGCATGGTTCAAACAATAATCTGAAATAGGAACAGTATGAGTACAAAAATGGGATTAGTATGTGAACTATAACATACAAATTACAAAAACAAAATATATTCTATTAAAAAGTATCTTATAAATGTAGGAAAAAGGATCACAGATCCTTTTTAATAAAGGAGGAATGCTTATTCAGAATCTTGTAATTTTCTTTTAGTTTAACATACACTGTAAAAAAATTTCGTAAAATTTCAGTAGATGTAACGTAAATTTCACGGTACTTGTACCGTTTTCACTCTTTACGGTATGAGTACCGTACTTCTCAAGTCTATTAAGCATAAAAAAAAAAAAAAAAAAAAAAAAAAAAAAACAGTATATGTGCCATTTCAATTATAAACGGTATTTATACCGTAAAATGATTGTTTTTCTGTAAAAAATTGCTATTTATACCGTAAAATAATTATTTTTCAATAAGGAAAAAGCTAGTAGCCCCGCTTTGGTGTACGGCAACCCATGAAGTGATGCTTTTGCTTTTGTTTCGTAATCCGTACAGCCCTGAGGAGGGGGGGGGGGTGCAGCCGGTACATATACTTTAAATATTTTACGGTACATATTACCGTCCAGTTAAATTACGGTATATATACTAGTCACAAAGTTGACAGTATATCTACCGTAATTGTTGATCAAAATTTTTTACAGTGTAGTTTAAAGGATCAAACAGAGTTATATTCAAATTTTGTCTCTTGGAAAACGCATAACATATTCGAAAATCCAATTACCATCATAATCGAAAAAATATCCAAATTCTTTTGTGCAGCCCTATATATGATCTATAGCTTTGTATATATAGCTACTACATAATATGCAAAAAATTAATTCACTTAAGAAATGCATCGCACTGTTAAAAATTTAACTCCGTCAATAAGAGGAAATGTATTTGAATTATTTTGTGCAGTCCTGTATATTATCTATAAAATTTATACACACCAGGTATTATGGAGAAATTTAGTAACCAAAATTGAAAACGCCCTTCCAACAATTATCGCTCATAGACTGTTACTGTAACCGAATTCCTTTGTTTGTCCCTGTAAATGAGCGATAAATGCAATGCACATCATACTTTTCAATAAGCAACTTATAGTGCACCTCAGTAATTAATATAAATTTCATTATGATCATTAAAATACTCTGCAGACTATTTTCCGCCGTAGGTAACGAAATTCTTTTGTATAATCCTGTAAATGGTATATAAATGCTTTGTAGTCCATTTTCTACAGAAAGCATGTTTTACTGCTCGTCAGAAATGCATAACAATTTCATAGTTTGAAAGGATGCAACATCATTAAAATGCACTTGAAACTATTTTTTCCCATTGACCGTATAACGGAATACTTTTGACTTTCCCTGTAAAGTACTATAAATGCTGCACACTTCATTTTAAATAGCAATCATACTATAAATAACATATACAAATTACAGGGCAATCCGAATATATTTACGAGAGTTAGAGCACGGCCAGACGGACAGACAAACGGAAGTCATAAACTCTTTTCAACTATAATGGAAAGTGTTAAAAATAGGTGTTACCATAATGAAAAATCGAAGCTGGTGCAATCCTAATAATATTATAAATCTGATTGTGTGCAAATGTTAGGGTGAAGCCAGCGCCAAAATGGAGCATTTAATGATCCTGTATCTTTGCATATAGGTTAATTAGAACCCTCATTTGAACATAGGCTGGTTTTTGTTTATTTTATTTAATTATTTTTCTTAATAATTCAAAATTTCGTTATTTTCATAGAGAATGAATGGACATTTTTTCGTATAATATTTTAAAATGGTTAAATTTACTTTACCGTTGCTAATACTTTATCGTTGCCAAAACTAATTCAAAACCCGGAATAATAATTTTTACTCAACAATTTAGTTTCAATTGAAAATTTTTCACGTGAAAAATGAAAATGAAATAAAAAAATCAACGAATTAAAAAGAAGATTAAATAATATTATTAGAAATAAAACGTACTTTTTTTAGTTTTTGATAATAATACAAGGTTTTAATATGCGTAACCATAGGAAACAGGTGAATATGACGTCAAATATCGAAAATAAAGCGGATATGCTTTGATTGGTGAAATAAAATGATCTTGGGTTTTTTTCTACACTTTTTTTCTTTTTTTTCTTCTTTTGTATGGTAACAATACTCGGCGTTTTACCGTCTGCTCACGGCTAATATAACTATACCGTATCTTTTATTTAAATTTTTAAAAAGTAAAAAGAAGTTTCAAAAGAAAATGGTTAGCAAATGTCAATAATATGCTCTGCAAAATTATCCACGTCGAAAAGGATGTCATGGATAGCGAGAAATAGTTATTTACATTCTTAAAACTAAAAGAAATAACTCGATTACATAAAAAAATGACGAATGTTAATAATTCCATTTTTGTTGATAAAACCTAAAGATTTAATATTATTTCGTTAAAGTAACATAATTTCCCCTATGCCAGTATTGAAATTAATTGCCTGGAAAAGAAAATGAACAAGAATTATGTCATTAAAAAGGGATTTCTCTGGGGAAAAGAGACGTCATATTTGAAATAAAACGGGAATTTTCCAATAAGTTTTAAAATGAGTGTGAATCAATTCCTTACATTAATAATACAAGGATCAGTAAGTATAGAAAGTAGATGAGTTTCACCCCATATTTATAACGAAAAATTTAAATGTTTGTTTTTTTATACTGATTATTGAGCATGAGTATCCGTTATATACAGATGTGAGTTTTCTGCTAAAAATCACATCATAATTTTAAGAGAAGGAAAATGAACACGAATCTATTATATTAAAATCTGACCGCGTGTTTGTATTTCGCAACTACTTCTAGACTATCGAACGCAACGCGATTTACTTAATACCGGTTATCATTGATCCGAGGATGTCACACAAACTCTCAGAACTTAAAAAATTAAATTACACACCATTTTTTTTTTTTTTTTTTTTTTTTTTTTTTGTAAATTTTAACGAAGTTTCTCTAAAAACGGAAAGTAAATTACTCCATATTTGTGCATAAAAAAGGAGAAATAAAACAGATCAGTATATTTTTTACACCATTTTCTCATTAAAACTGAAAAACAGAACTTATTTTCACTTTGAACAGATGGTGAAAACAAAATCTTGATTTCATTAAATTATCCGAAAAATAAAAACACATTTTCACATATTCAAACTTCATAAATCAATTTATTCTGGGGAACAAAAATTGCCTGTCAACATACTGTCATTTAGAAAACAAGATGTGTTTCATCTATACGTTGAACCAAGGAAGCAGAATTGAATTTAAAGAAAAAGCATATACTATTTCCAATTAATGTTTTTTTGAAGGATGGCTGTTAAAACGTTTCACAAAGGCCTCAAAAGTAAAATTGTTTATCAGGTACAATTGACATTTATTTTTATCCAATTCGTCTATTTCCACGATTTTATTTCGCCCTCCTTTTTGCATTGGTTACAATGTCATTTTCTCGATTATTTGGCACAAAATTTCACTTTTTTAAGACTGAGGGTCAAGGTCCCTATAACAAAAATACTGTATTGTCTCCTATGAAATGTGATAAATAGTTAGTTAATTATTAAGGTTTTTAGTAATCGGGAGTGAAATATTTTGCTTAATTAATGTATTTATTCTTCTTTTAATGTTGCGTGAACGAAGTCATGGGTAACAGCTAGTTTTTAATATATGTATACGACTCTGATTTCAAATATTTCATTCATATTCTGAAAGAAGACAATATTTCCGAATCTAATGACAATCTTTGGTGTAATTTTTATCGTAAACAGTGTACGAATAAAGGCAAGCTTAATATTTATTTATTTATTTATTTATTTTTACTTTTAATCAAGCATAGTTTTGGCGCCACTACGTGGTCTCCTAATGGAAAAACTGACCCTGTTAAGATCAAAGAGTATACACCCAGAAAAAGGAATTGATTAAAACTACAAAACATGTTTTGTTGAGTATACATTTTGGTTGTTTTAGCAAAATTCAAGTAAAATTGAACCATTTTACTTGAATTAACAAAACTTGAAAACATTTTTTGCTGACGATACAAAAATATTTTTTGGAATTGCAAAAAAAAATTTCTTTTTGTTGATTCAAACAAAATTTCTATTGACCTATATTTAAATAAAAAGTTTTGTCGGGTCAACCAAATTTTTGTTGATTCAACAAAACTTTTTCTGGGTCTAAAATCAACGAATACATTTATTTTTGGGTTGTAAGATTGCGTGACTTTTTTGCCGAAATTCCGTTATTGGTTTTTTGTACAGAAAGATGAATACAATCTTCTTTTGGCGCCTCCTTTAACACTGGCGCCCGGGCATATGCTCCGCTTGTTCCACTTTAATGTCGGCTCTGTAGACATTAAGAAATTTTTTTCTGAATTATTTCTGAAATCTGTCCCTCGAATCCGTTTCTAGTTTATAAATATATGGGCAAAATTTCATCATTCTTTGCACTGATGACGGTACGCTGAATGCTACCGAAACTAGTGTGCAATTAACGCTGTTCTCAAATCCAAACTACTTTCTGACACATTTTTAAATTCATTTTTGTATGAAATTGGCAGATTCTCTTATTTAAAAACTATGTAATCGTGCAGTTTTCCTATTTTTTGATAAAAGCAGAAAATGTTTCAGAAAATACTGCAAAAATGTTTGCGTTTTGAACAAAATTTCTGGACGCGAGAGCGCTGGTAGTGATAAAACTAGCGTCCTGAGACGACAATCACTTATAACTCAAAGTGTAATTAATTTATAGAAAATTGAAGAAAACTGTTCGATTATAAATCAATTCAATAATCATGTCAACAAGTTGCATGCTTTTATGTTTGAAAAAGAGTCGGAAAATGTGAGAGAAAGTTTCGCTTTTTTTGACCAGGGAAAATATTTGTTTTAAGAACCGCCTTAATTATAAAGTTCTAATCTTATAACGTTGTTTTATCTGCTATATCTGTGCTTGAACCTGGGGGAATGAGCGGGGAGTATGCCAGACAACGTATGCAACAGAGTGGATGGGGGCGCCAAAATATCATTTGTTTCGCCGTTCCATACAAAAAACAACTATCGAAATTTAGGCAAAAATATCATGTAATCGGGCTACCCAAAGTAAAGATCTATATGTTAACTTTATACTCTTTGCTTTGAATAGGGACGATTTTTCCATTAATTGATTGTCTAGGGGCACAAGAACAATACTTGATTAACGTACTCATCCAAGTTACTTGCAAGATTAATACACTGTCCTAATTAGGTTCGAATTGGTTCAGTATTTCGGATTTTATCGTGATTTGCATAATATATATATAGATATATATGTATATACTCGTATAAACGAAGTGATTGCAAAACGTCGATTTCTAAAGAAATCACCCTAAAATTCTAATGTAATGAGATGTAATTTCCTAAAAATTATTTCCTATTTAAAAAAAAAAAAAAAAGAAATGGATTGAATACTTCTCTTTATAAATTTATTTTGTAAAGGAGGGAGGAGGGGTAAACATTCTTGCTTGCTCCGGGTGAAAAAAAATCACAGTTTCGACCCTGACTTATATTGTTCTGCGGCAAGTATAATCTTAATTGTCAATTTCGTATTCGTTTCTTTTTGTTTTCATTTGGAAATTCCGTAATATATATTTTAATTCTAGCCATATTCTGTGCTCATTTGAGAAAAAAATGCTCACTTTCAACTTTTTAAATATCCTCTTTTTAATTTCTTCTTGTTCTTTACAAGGACGTTTTATCAGGAAATAGCGTTTGCAGCTGTACAACATAAAAAATTCCCTGAGAGCTGTAAAGGGCGACTGATAACATTATCGCTGATGATTAGTTTTGTTTTGCGTACAGCAGAAGGGGTAAATTCACGGACCTATTTTCTCAATAAACGTCAAAGTATCCCTAGGCTGATATGATTATCTAATATGATTAATTTATCATTGACATATTCGAGTGCATTTCTTTCTCGCTAAAGTAGATGATTATCACGCTTGTAAAAATGACGTATTGCATATGGAACCATCTACTATTTACAGAAATTCCAAAACTCATAGTGAAACCGAATAACTAAGTATTAGGAAGTCGAGATTGGATCGGAATAAAATTTTTACGTATAGATAAGAAATAACTTTTATTTTCACTGAAATTTATTCTTCATCGAAAATTAGCGGCACCTGAATAGTTCCAAGCACTCGTTAAATATTCCACTACCGCAGATAAACTCTGAATGATAAAAAAAATATGACAGTGATATCTTTTAATATTAGCTTTGTTTTGGATAAAATAAAATAAGAAAAAACAAGAAATCTGTGAATTGATTTCATTCACTGCTAAGTATTTTTGAAATGTTGATAATTTCCTAATATGTTTGGGATTTGGTAAAATTTATTTGTCAAAGCAAAAGTGTCATCATCCAGAAATACGAAAGAACTATGGAGGAATTCACAAGTGAGAAACGTATAAGAGAAGGTAACGAAACGGAAGAGTCAGTTATGAACAATATGAAATCTGAATCAGATAATAGAAAAGAGGATAAATTCAGTGAAGATGATGGTAAAAATCAACAGCAGACAGATATGAAAACTAGAAGTGAAGAATACGGTGGTTTTCCGTCATCATCTCGTAAGGAAGAGTCTATTATTGGTAAACGTTTAAGAGAAGACAATGAAATCAACGAATCACGAGTGAAAAAGAAGAAATCTGAAGCAGATAACAAAAAAGATGGCAAATCTAAGGAAAATGATGATAAAAATAAACTGCTTAAGTATGAGAGAACCAGAAAAGAAGAAGAAGAAACACATTTTCTACGACTGTTTACAAAGGTTTTGAATGCTATAATAAACGAAAAACATGTAGACGATGAAGATATATCAGAAAGCATAACTGATATGAAATATTCATTTTTACCTAGCCAAACATTTCATGAAACTGACTTTACTCAGTGGAAAAACATATGTGCTTTTCTTTATCGTTATGCCTCTCACGGAGCTGGTTTCGCTCGCAACAGAATACTAAATGCCATACAAAATTGCCAAGTTGTGGCAAATGTTCTCCAAAAGCCCTATTTGAAAATTATTTGCTTAGGATCAGGTGCTGGCAACGATGCCGTGGGTCTATGCAGTGCTTTGTCGGAATTACAGTTTCCCAAAAGCTTGAAGTTGACTTTGATCGACAAATTTGAAGAATGGTCATCGTGCATTGAACTCGCTAAAAGATTCATTGAAGAAGAAAATTTTGGGAAAGTCAGCGAACTATTTCAGAACACAGGTGTTGAGTTATCATTTATTCAAATTGACTTACCAGGGGACCCTGAATCAGATAAAAAATATTTTGAGATACTAGGGGAAGCTGATGTCATCGTTATGTCTAAATTTCTTACGAGTTTGGACAGATCAAACTATGGAGAACACGAAAAAACTATCATAAAGGTAAATGCGTTCCTTATTTTTCTTGTATTTATTCAAAATATATTTTATGCTGAAATTTGAATGTGGCTAGACAATAGAATAAATATTCTGCCAATGTAGGCAAAATATGTTCGGTTGAAATATGAAATGTGCCTGTAACTTTTTTAAGCGTTCAAAACATACAGAGCAACTTAAATTTTTTAAGAGTTATTTAATTTATAAAACATTTAAAAATATGTTTAGCTCAATTTGATTTTATGTGTGCGATTTTTGTTTTTCAATTAATAAGTGTAACAAGTGGTTTAAAGTTTAAGAAAAAATATTTCTCGAAAAAATATTCTTTCGCCTTCAACAATGCGAAACTTTCTGACACATTTACAGAATCATTTTTAAATGTAAAAGCATGACACTTGCAGGCATGATTATTAAAGTGATTTGTAATCAAACATTTGTTTCACTTTTCTATAAATGAATTACATATCGAGTTAAAAGCAATTATTGTCTCATGACGACAGTTTTTTCATTTCCCACGATCTGGTGTCTGGAAAATTGGTTTAAAGCGCCAACTTTGACAGCATTGTCTGAATGATCTTCACTTTTACTGAAATATGGAAAAACTGTTCTATTATATTGTTTCTGAATAAGAACACCAGCTAATTTTATGCTTTTGAAAAGAAAAATGAATTCAAAAATGTGTCAGAAAGTAGTTAGTATGGATTTGAGAACAGCCTTAAATAAATAGTAGTGAAGTAATAAGAGTCACGAATAGAACAGTGATCGTGGGAACAGTCTTAAATCAGTATCGCACTATAAGTGATACCTGGTCAAATGCTAGCAGGAAACTCAAGATGGAAAAAGCTTAAGAACTGCTCATTAAAAGTGAATTAAAAATATAGTTTTCTTAGTGAAAGTATTAAATTGATATGAATGAAATGATATCTAAGAAAACAATGCTAAATTAAATAAAACAGTGCTAGTACTTGGAATAACTAACAATATTTGTTTGACAATGAATAACTATAATAATATTTTTGAAAATGCAAATTAAATAATATGTTTATGAACTCATTTTTCTGCTGAAATGATGGCGAGTTTTTTTATTAATTAAACCAGGGAATCCAACCCGTAGTTCCCGGATTATAGACTATTCTACCCGGCGCACAGATCATAAGTAAAACACATTTTTAATTCAAAACTCTTAATATATATATACATTTATGTTTAAAATTTATTTTAGATTGTCCACTAACATCAGAAAGAGTAATTTTATACGAAAAATGTCAATTAATTATTCAAAAAAGTTTTAAAATTTATCAAAAATTGTACTTTTGTATTACCCGCAAGGAATCGACAACGATTTCGCTAATTACAATTGTTTTTTGGATTCTGATTATTGGAGTGCTAATTCGATTGTATATCTGTTAAACTTGTGTTTTATTTACTTTTTGTTTTGGCGAAGTTTTAATTTATTTATGGAATATTATCTGGAAATTATTATTATTATTGAAATGAAGCTGAATGGAGAATGGTTCAATTTACTATTTTTTTAATTAATAAGTTAAATGTCTGTATCACTAGGAGGCTCTGCCCCCTGCTCGCTACGCTCACCAACCCCCGTTCTGATTTCCCAGCCTCTTAAAACCTGGTAATGTATCCTGTTTTAAAAAGATGATGATGATGATATCACGAACGGCGACTTTCTTCTGTAATCAGGTTTTAATACTTTTTCATTTAACTGGTTATAATACTTTTTCATTTAATACTCCTTTTTTATTTTTAATATTCATGTGTAAACACAATTTTTCTGACGTAATTTATTTATTTCCTGCTTTCAACACGTGATCATTTAATTATTATTTTAAACTTTCATTATTGTTTTTAATAGTCTCGCGCAAATACATTTTTTATTTGAGATAAAACATAATCCTTTGCACTTATTTAGAAATTGGCAACAATATAAAAAAATGACTTTTTCAATAAATTTTTTTTTACTCGATTTTTACTTGACGGCAGTTTTTATTGTCCGACCGTGATAATTTTTTTAATTTCTGAAAGCTTGTTATATTTCGCGTCTGATGGTATGATTTTCGAATCCATAGGATGGCTAGAAAAAAAGTAATAGCTCCTCAAAAAAGTCCCTAGTAAAAAAGCGATGAGAATAACCCGGAATATCTACGCAGAATTTGATTGGTCCATTTTGTTTTTGGCTCAGTTCTAGATTACTTTTTTTTTAATATAGAAGGATAAAATATTTTTAGCCATTCATGAAAAAAAAGTATCTGATATTCTTATTCAGATACCAATAACTGCTACATTAGTTTTAATTAGAAAATTGGCATTTAAAAGTAAGCAAAAATTTTATTTAAAAATATTTTGAGAATCAAAATCATAAAGTCAACACAGTCATCTATTATTAAAAATACATTTTATTTTAATAGGAAGTCATCTATTATTAAAAAGAATATTTTATCTTTATAGAAAAATAAAACCTTATAAACTTTATTTAAAGCAGATGGGTTAATTTAATTTGAAAAATAGGCAAATAAAAAATAAGCAAATAAAAAACATGAAATTAAAAGCAAATTTCAGTTATAAAACCTAGTACAACCGCATTAGAATTTTAAAATTTATTTTACACTGTTGTAAAAAATATTACTTTCCGAAACAAAATAATAAATAAATATTTTACTATCAGTACAGTTCGAAACAAGTTAATAATAATAATAATAATAATAATAATAATAATAATAATAATAGTGATAGTGAAAACAAAAACAACAACAATAATATGTAAAAATTTGTGTTCAAGGAGTATTTCAGCGGCAAAAATATTCTTATATTTAGAATGTTCTTTTCTTTTCTTTTTTTTTTTCAACATATTTTTATCAAAATGCTACAGATAATAAATTTTAGGATGAAAATTATTTTTAACATATTAATTTGCAACACGAACTATCTGTTAATTTTGCATATGTTTAAGGTTCTGAAGCCTAGAATGTCATATCTAAAGGCATAGTCAACTCAACAAGAAATCAGTTTAAACTCGATAAAAACCTGCTTTTCCATACCTAATTAGCCCATGTCAAATATTTTAAAAATATATTGCTGAATGAAAAATAATACGCTTGAAAAAAAAATATATATACAGGGTGTCCACGTATAACCTGACCGACCTTTATTTTCGCAACCGTTGGTCCTAGATGCATACTTCCAATTACAAAAATGGTTTAAATAAGGTAAAGAATTATTTTTAAAGCGATTTGGGTCAAGAAAAACATTTGTTTAAAAAATACGAAAGTTAATTTTGTATACGGTCCCACGGTCCTATAAGTGATATTTAGTAAAAATTTACTGTGACACTAACAAGTAAGACAAACAAAGTCCCATTCATCTAACATTAAAATTGACCAAGTTATGAAACTTTGAAATGCATGACTTATTCCACTTTTTTGCATCTCAAAACAGATGATTTTGGCCATGCTTTCAGGGGTCGTATATAAAGTACTTAAACTTATTTCAAGGTATCTGCGTATTGAAAGGAATCGTACAACTATTACGATTGAGTTAATTTTTATTATTTAAGTTTCAGATTAATTAAAATAATTGTATTTTAACATATGTTTTATTTTGAAAGGATTTGAGGCTATGATTTCTTTTAACAAAAATTATGTTATTTTCATAAGATTTATTTAACTTGCAACGATCGTCTTTCCAGTTTAAAATTTGTATTCGAAGTTTAACTCACTTTTAAATGTCCGATCGAAGTTAAATTTTACATACTGACTTAAATCCGATGACAATGTAATATTATTATGATTGTCGACGCTTACTATCTTATACATACTTATATTAGAGGATAGCACAAAAAAAATTCGGATAGATTATCGTCAACAAGTTTAAGAAAGAATTTTAGATTAGATAACATAAACCTGCGATGGTTGTGTTTTTTAACTTTTATAATTACATTTTATGTATTTTTTAACGCTGAATAATAATAAAAAAAATACCTTCACCTTTAACCATCATATCAGGATTTTTCGCAAATCGTAAATTTCAAGGTTAAAAAATAGCGAAAAATCTGATATTATAAAATAGATGTAAGACTTTTTTATCTTTCAGTTTAATTTTATTTAATTCAATAGTTCATTCAAATTTTTGGCTTATACTGGGTTTCTTGCAGCTAAAAAGCTCAGGGGTCCGATGAGGTTGGGAGGAGAGGAGGGATCAATTTTAACTTTGAGCTTTTTAACTTTGAAATTTGCGATTTGAGAAAAATCTTAACGTGATGGTTTAAAATGAAGGTCATTTTCGGATTCAGCACTAAAAAATCCATAAGAATCATTTCTCAAAAGATAAAAAACATGGCACAACCCAAAATTTGAAAGGACAGTGTAATCTAACAGCATTTTAAAATCTGTATCATTTTGTAAAGATTTGAGGCTGTTGTTTTTCATCCTTTTATTTGACAAAAATTCTGTTTTTTTTTTATCCTCTTATATGTACAGTACAAATTGTATATTTTGCATTAATATGTCAGAATGATTATAGATTTCACAATTATATTAGATTGCAATGTTAATTTTTCTCTCAACTATTTTTTTGATATATCTGACGATTATTTATATTTCTACTACATTTGTGAATGACCCCTATTTCGCAGCAAAAAATATACTCCAACTTTAAACAGCTATTATTCGGTCAATATTAATGTTAGATGAATGGGACTTTTTTTGTCTTACTTGTTAGTGTCACAGTAAATTTTTACTAAATATCACTTATAGGACCGGGGGACAGTATAAAAATTTAACTTTCGTATTTTTTAATAAATGTTTTTCTTGACCCAAATCACTTTAAAAATAATTCTGTACCGTATTTAAACCATTTTTGTAATTGGAAGTATGCATCTGGTACCAACGGTTGCGAAAATAAAGGTCGGTCAGGTTATACGTGGACATCCTGTATATTGGCATTGTTAAGTAACAACAAGTGTCATTTCTTTCTAAAATTTTCTCTTCCAAAATAGTTTAAAATTTTTTCCAAACGTATAAATTTTTTATTTAGAAATATATATATATATATGCAGGGTGTTTCACAAAGGACCCCTAACTTTAAAAATCAATAACCCGGAAACGGTGATAGATAGAAACATAAAACCAGTGGTATGTTTATTAAAAAAAATCGTAAGGATCTTATACATAAATCTCAAAATTTAGTTAAAAATAGCACCGATAGATGACGCTGAGAGCATTAAGAATCCTTCTAAAGAGAGTTCAGAAGAATAGAAAGACTAGCCGTTGAAGGTTTCGCCATTGAAATCTGACCGCTATTAGCATATAGTGAAAATAATCCCGAAAGTGATGTATACCGTGGCGGAACATAGTTTATTGTGTTGGAGTACCACTGATTAAATCAGAGTCCTACTGCCAGGAAGTTCACAAAGGGGACACAAGAGGAAGTTTTCAAACGCGACTTCAAGTCGCAAAAGGCCCAGATGGGAAAGCAATTCGTGAGCTTTTTAAAAATTTCAACAGACAGGCAACGTGGCCGATGCGAATTATTTTTACTATACGATAATAGCGGTTAGCTTTCAATGGCGAAATCTTCGACGGCTAGTCGTTCTATGCTTCTGAAGACCATGAAGTTAGGGGTCCTTTGTGAAACACCCTGTATATATATGTATATATCTGCAAGTTTAAGAAAAAACCTTATTTTCGATAGCCGAAATTATCGCTAAAGCGCCCAATTTAGCAAACCAAATTAACGCCAATTATATAAACACGGGAACTTCACAAAGAAACTGTCACTTTATGCCCATAAGTAAAGAGATGGGATTGTTAATGATATTTCTAGACTAAGTGCAGTTCATACAGTTTTTAACAAAATTGTGATTAGCCTGAGTGCAGTTAACCTGTCTCCGACTTGAAAGGGTTAAAGTTGCTTTCAAATCCGAACTAGCTACTTTCTGACACATATTTTAATTTTTGTTCGCAAACGAATCAAATTGGCAGGTGCTCTTATTAAGAAATTATCTAATCGAGCTGCGTTCGAGAAGATTTAGCAGAAAATACTGTAAAATTTGGCGTTTTTAACCGAATTTCCGGACGCGACAGCACACGAAATTAAAAAAAGTAACGCCCTGAGGCAACAATAGCTTATAACCGAAGTTGTAATTCATTTATTGGAAACGGAAAAAAAAACTGCTCAAATACGACCTTAAGGATGGTCCAGACGCCTCCAGATTATAGACGATTGTATCTTCTATATTCTGGTCTCACGCTTTCTATCTCGCGTGTTTGAGTAAAATTAGCTGAATTTAAAAAAAATAGGAATAGGGAAGCTACTGTTTCCTTCCGGTAAAGGCCGAAAGGACTTTTTAAATTAAGGTTGTTTTTAAGTCCAAACTGTCCATACTTTCTGACACATGTTTTAACTCATTTTGTTAGCAAGTTCATGAAACTAGCAGATGCTCTTATTCAGAATCTTTTTAATCAAAAGTTTTTCCCTTTTTTTTAAATTTTTTTTTTAAATTTTTGGTAAAGTAATAAAATCTTTTAGAAAATATTGTCAAAAGTTTACGTTTTGAACCGAATTTCCGAACGGGACAGCGCGGTAGAGGAAAAAAAAACTGCTGTTTTGTGAAATCAATCACTTACAATTCATGATATATTTTATTTGTCGAAAAATGAAAGAAAAACGTTTCGATTACAAATCACTTTAGCTATCATGCCAGCAAGCGTCATGCTTTTATGTTTAAAAATAAGTCAGGAAATATGTCAGAAAGTTTCGCGTTTTTGAGTGGTAAAATATATGTATATATTTTTTTGAGAACCGCCTTAAGCATAAATGAATTAATTCTGATAAGTATAACTTTTTAAAAATAAATTACTATATAAAAATATAGCTTTATTTTTTAAATAAGTTATTTCTTGCAATTCCAATTATAACTTTTTAAAAATAAATTACTATATAAAAATATAGCTTTATTTCTTAAATAAGTTACTTATTGCAATTCCAAGTGTAACTTTTTAAAAATAAATTACTCTATAAAAAGAAAGTTTTATTTCTTAAGTTATTTATTGCAATTCTTTACTATTTTTTTACATTTTAAAGGAGTTTTAAGTATTATTTAATACTTAGCAAAAATGTCTTCACGAAAAAAATAATCATAGTTTACTATTTTTTTTCATTAAATATACACTTTTAAATGATGTAATGAAGTAGAACCTAATCTAAGCCTTAAAATCTTTCACAGATAACCATTCAAACTATCGTTATGGTGATTTTTCATGTATTTTCTGTATGTTAATTTATAAAAACAGCAGTAATATTTCACAAAATTTTCAGATATTTAAACTGATAGTTCATTTCCGTTACAACGTCAAATAAATTGTAGGCGATCAGTCTTATATTAATATAAATGACTTAGTCATTCTAGAAAGGACACTTGTACAAAATTGTCAAAAATGGTTTTATTGAAAAATATGATATTTTCCCCCATATTCTATCCCTCCTCAAAAGAAAAGACTCTAAATAGGAGCTCTAAATATTATTTTTCTATCTTTAAAGGAAGAGGAAAACAACTTTCAGTATTTCAATATCTATACTTGTCCATGGACATGTGTCCTTCTAGAAATGACCTCAGTAATGACGGATATTTTTTCCATTATAAAAAAGCAGTAAAAAGGTTGATAGAATCTATACAATGTAAAAGAACCTTGTTCGTTAATATTAAATACTTCAAAAAATTAGTATGGCACTTCTTCAGATGGGCGAAATGTTAAACTTTGTTAATTGTTGGCTCTTTCTGTACAAAGGAGGAGGCATTTTAGATGAATCGAGAAAGAGAAATATCTCAAAGTATGCTAAAAGTACGATTTCAGCCAGCATCTTTTATGCACTTTGAATATATATATGACAGTTCAGACATTGTCACTGTAAGGGAATACATTAATGGGTTAAACAACAACACGTTTTCACTTAAGCTTTAAGATAAAGTTGAGCTGCCATCTGGTTAAGCATGTGAAGAAACAATTCCCATTCTTGTAAAAAAGATTGGGGACTTTCGCCTCAGGACCTATATTCCTGACGAATTTAAATTATTTTATGAAGAAATTTTATTATGGCCAACAAATAAAGTTGAACAATCTGTTTATGAATTTAAAAAAAGTAATTTTACTGTATTGTTTTTCCATGCTTCACATCATGTATCTTTATATTTGATCAATGTATCTACTTTCTAAGTTTTGTAATATATTACTTTATCTATTTTAAGTCAAACTATATTTTTTATATAATTTATCCCCATTTCATTATAGAAAGGGCACTTGTCCCAAATTTTATTTTATTTGTGTTACATCATTTATAGATCATGAAGAAATTTCAACAATGTCAAATAATGTTAACTCATATTTATTGTAACTTACACTTCAAAAAAAGTACCTTTATGTTTCACAGTAGAACGTTTTTTGTGTCTCCTGAAAAGTTCATTTTCAGTACAAATGCCCTATCTAGGATCACTGTTTCAAATAAATTTTAGAGACAGTCTTTTTCCTAACAGATTGTTCATGAAAATAATGTTTTTCAGGAAGCACATTTAAAGTTTTATTTCTGACACTATTAAAAATATTCTCCTCAAGTTTTCTTAAAATTATCCAGGTTTATATACTGTACCTTTATTAATTTCAATATTAGTAAATCTTCATTTTTAGGGTTTCGATCATCTCACGAAACCCTATTACTCGCTCTCCGTTGCCTGTCTGTCACAGAGCTATTCTCAGAAACTATGTAATTTACAGAGTTGAAACTTTGTGTATATAGCTGAATACCAGCTATAAAGAGCTCGAAATATTAAAATTTGAAAAATTCGTGTTATTTTAATAAATAGAGATAAAAAAAAACAAAATTCTAACAGCCTTTTCCTATTAAATTTAAACATTTTTCGTTATAGCAGATGCCAAAAATTAAAATTCCACGATGAAATTCTTTCTACAATAATTAATTTTCTGTCAGACGATTTCCACGTGAAAATTGAAAATAAAATAAAAAGTTTTACCAGTTGAAAATAATATTAATTTGAAATAAAAATGATTGACGTCATAGTAGTAAAACGAAATTTAAAAAATTTCTCAATAATACAAGGAGTATGTGTATGTACACAAAGCAGATTAATATCAGGTCATTAGAGAATTTAAAAGAAAATATGACGTCATATTGGAAGTTTAACGGATTTTTCAAATGTTTGAAAATAATACAAAGCGCGTATCAATATGAGTAATAGAGAATAGTAAATATATGAGTTTGAGAAACATATTGAATCATGATAAAAATCCGATTATGGAAATATTCGCATATTTTAACATTTTGAAGGTGTACAACATGTTTAATTTTGAAATTATTTTTTTTAATATCGCATTCAGTCCGCATGACAGATATTATTATGACAGAATATAATAGCGGGCTTAGCCCGCTATCGGGCTGGTTTAGATATTTGAAAAAAAGAAAAAATAGACCGGTAAAATTTTTTATTTTACAAAAAAACATGAATTTTTTTTTGTTGTTGTTGCTAAATGAAATTTATTTGGATTTATTAAAGAAAGGATAAAGTGTTTTGAAAGGAATATTGAACGAAACCTTTTGAGCGGTCTTCGATCACACCTACTCACTTGTTCTTGAAACCTTTTGAACAGCAATTTCTGGTTCTGTTTGAGATTTGAACAAAATCAGCCATTATTACTCTTCAAATAATAGTAAGGAAAAATCAAAATCTGTTTCGGATAGCTAATTTTACAACAGTTCAAATAAAATTTGCCCGAAACTGCCTATTTAAACGTAGTGATACCTTAATATTTTATAAAATTAGCACTGTATAAAATTAATTTTTATTTACTTTATTTATAATAGAAAAATTAAGTATAAGATTCATGCTGTTTTATTATTTCAGAGTTTACATCAACATATGAAAGAAGATGCTGTGATACTAGTAAACGATAAACTAGTATACATAGAAGAGAGATGGTGTGATTTTAAAATCCTGTACAATTGGGGAGATATGAAAGAAGATGAATACGAGTCAACTGCATTAGCCGAACCAAGGTTTAGAAGTAATGATGATGTTACGCCTTCAACACTTCCAATCTACGTGATAGTTAAGAACGAGGGCAAATACGAAGTGTCTGACTGATTATTTATTGTTCTTCTCAAAACAGTGGTATTGTTCAAAATATGTTGCTCGAAATTGCTATAATGGCACTTTCAATATACCACTTATACTATCACATATCAGCACACGTTTATTACATAATCTTACAATAAATATCATGAAACCAGGGCCTGATTATCCAAAATGCAAGTGAAGCACGAGCATCTCCTCTAAAATTTAGGATGGGGAGAGGGGCAAAATGACTGTGAAATATGCCATCTAATTCCTTTTTTTTTTTTTTTTTTTTTTTTTTTTTTATGTATGTATCCTCAATAAAAAAAACTGCAACAAAAATCGAAAAAGTACAAAAGAGCGTGCATAGAGATCAAATCCAATGCAAAAAAAAAAAAAAAAAAAAAAAAAAAAAAAAAAAAAAAATCATTTAAAAATATTGAAATGCGAACGAGATATCTTAAAATATTTCCTCCGTAGGATTAACATTAGTGAGCGGGTGTTTTCGTCTGAGTGAAGTACATGAATACAAACATGAATACAATCAATAAACTGTTAAGAGACTACTTCATCCTCGCGAAAACACCCACTCGCTAATGTTAATCCTGTGGGAGAAATGTTTTAAGCTATCTCGTTCGCATTTTAATATTTTTAAATGATTTTTTTTTTTGCATCGGATAGCAGAGGTCACATTCTATGCAGGCCCTTTTTCGGTTTTGATTACAAGTTTTTTTTTTTTTTTTTTAAAGATACTTTCTCTTTCGGAACCGGTTTCGAAAGTGAAAGTATTCTCAATAAAGAAAAAAAAAAACTGAAACTAAAATCAAAAAAGTAAAAATGGGCCTACACAGAGGTTGACCTCAATTATCTAATGCAAAAAGAAAAAAAAATAGCTTAAAAATATTGAAATGCGAACGAGATATCGTAAAATATTTCCTCCATAGGATTAACACTTACGAGGGGGTGTTTTCGCGTGATTTGCTGGTTAGAAACCATCCGGGTAGTTCAGCATACAGCAACTATATGTACTACATTATGCAGCATGTATATACAAGAAATATAAAAAAGCTGTTTAATGAAATATCTGTGAACTAATCCACTCATGAAAATAATATTAATAGCACTGTGTATGTAGAATTTAGTAAGCTTTTGCAAAATGAAACTTGGCCAAAAATGATACTGTGCTTCTCCTAGATTCAGAGGTTAATCGGGCTCTGCACGGATCTTTTCTTTATGTAATTTTGTAATACATAAATTTTTGATTTGAAATTTTAATTTTATAATTCATTCTGAATTTGAAAGTCTTATTTGAATAATAAAGTTTGTATTATTTATGATATATTATTTATATAAATTTTTTATGATTTATTATTTTGCTTTTTTTCATCCTGAATCTTGCGCATACATAAAAAAACTAGTTGGATGTGCTAATACCAAAACTTTCTTCTACCTCACACAGGTTTCGCATACACTAAAATAAATCAGCACCAATTTATATCAGAGTCTAACTGAATCTAAAGTTTTATTAAAGTTTTAATAAAGTTTTATTTAAGTTTGATGAAATTCCGTGCTTGAAATATAGCTATCATAAAAAAAATCTTGAAAAAGGTGGTATAGCAGTGTCACCTGTTGGGATATCTACACCAAAACGTAATCAGCGTCTATTTATGTCAAGGTCTAAATGAATCTGAAGTTTGATGAAAATAATTGCATTAGTTCTTGAGATTGCTATTGCAGAAATCGTAAAAAAATGCAGTATAGCAGCGCCATTTATTGGGCGATTTTCACCAAAAACTAATAAGTGCCAATTTATATCAGCGATTAACTGAATATAAAGTTTTATTAAATTTAGTGCATTAGTTCTTGAGATAGAGCGCCCCCAAAATTTTTGTCACATACAGACAGACAGACAGACAGAGTCACAGACAGACATTTTCTAAAAACAGTCAAATCGTGTTCAGGATCGTCTAAAACGTATAAATTCATCGAAAACCGGAAGTCGCAAATTTTCATGAATCCAATACTTTCTTCTTGTAAAGATAGAAGAAAGTAAAAAAAAAACCCACAGGTGAAGCTGATTTCGAAAAACAAAAATCACAGTAGTAGACAACGGGGACTTGTAATGCGTAGGAGAGTTGAAAATTTCATGTTTGTAGATAATTTGTTTCTTCAAAAGTTTTTAAAAATATAATTATATCTGTAATAGTACGTAGAAGATGTAGAGAACTACATTTAAAAAAAAATCAGTACTTTTATGAATGTTTCAGTGACTTTTTTTTTCTGTGTGAAAAGTTAAGAATGCTTAATATTATAATTGTTAATTGATATCTTCTATTTAATTTTACTTTTGAAAAAGTTGTCTGTAATACTCTTTTAGAAAAATGCACCTTACAGATCTATAGTCATAAACATTTGGTCACAGTTAAAGCATTCACATTAAATAAAATTGTGCATGTAGCAAGTATTTTTTTTATGTGATATATGTAATAAACTATATCAATTTTAAATGAAAAAAACATTTATTTTTTTATACCTGTTTATGAACAAATTACATGATTACGGACAACTTGATAAATATGCAAAATGCAATCTGAATGTCACGTGTACGCCCTTAAGATTAGCGCCAGAGATAATTAAGGGTAGAAAAAATATAATTAAAAAATATGTGTTTTTTAAAGATTGAAGATCTCTGTTTTCAGAAAAAGTTCTGTTTATATGGCCTATAAGCTTTTCACAAGACATTCCTTATATAAACTAGTATCTACTAAAATGAGTTTTTATTGTTAAAGTAATGTTTTAGGTACTTTTCCAGTATATTAAACTGGGGGCCTTGGTGAGATAAATTAAATGGACTTGGCGAGAGAAGGAAATTTGGAAACATATATCTTGGCAGATTATTCACTGTTTCATATACACAAGTAATTCGTTCAATATTTATACAGTTTTTTACGTATAAATTCCTCTTTACCTCTTTTACCATTTACCTCTTTTTATGTACAAATAGGAGTAAATGGTTGGTTCCTATTTGAGACCACCATTTGGCGAAATCGTGCCAAATCGTCGATAGTTAGCCAGCCGGATGTAGCTCTTTATTGTTGGAAAGGCTGAGCAATGATATTTTTTTTGATGACGCGTTTGTTACGTATGACGTATTAGTTACGTCATCAAGTGATTCTTTCTTCGACGTTTATTTGTATTTTAATGATATATAAGGAATTATTAGTTATTTAAAACATGTTCTTTTTAATACAGTTAAATAATCACGTACGTCATTAGTAGTAGAAGAATGTATGTTTCACCTCAGCAGGCTAAGCGCTAAGCGGTGGAGGTGGGTACCGGAAGTGAGCCTGGCAGTGGAAGCGGAAGTGATGGAAGATAAGACAGGAAGTGATGAAAGATAAGACAGGAAGTGAACCGGAAGTGTTGGAAGATAAGAGAGGAAGTGAAGTAGGGGAGTTCTTAATTTTTTTAACCGATAAGGGAGAGAGGGGAGGGCTTATTTTTAGGGGGCTTAATTTTTTTTTGTGAAAAATAAAGGGTTTTAATCAGATTCTTTCTTGTCAAGGAATTTTTTTTTAAATACGAAGTTTAGATGTAAAATATTTAAGAAATATAAACTACAACTTGGAGTACTTATTGAAATTTTCTTATTTTTAGGGGGTCTTCTAGGTAGGGGAGGGCTTATTTTTAGGGGGGCTTAATTTTTTTGCAGGAAAATAAAGGGAGATGAAAGGATTGGACCGACCTATAGGTGAACTGAGACTGAACAAAATGCACGTCATTTTTTGTAAATAATATGTGTAACCTTTTCGAGTAGAGTTGAGGGGTAGGAACCCTGCTGTAAAAATAATAATATTAATAGAATATACAATTTTTTTTTCATAAAAGTTTCTTATGGTTGGTGGGAAATGTTAAAGTAACAGAATGTCAACAGTGCTAGTAGAGTTGAGGGGTAGGAAGCCTGCTATAATTCTTTAAAGCAACAGAATGTACAACTTCCCCCCCCCCTTTAAACATTAACTTAAATGTGAATGAGATTAAAATAGATGTGAGGGCTAAATTTTTAGTAACATAATGTCACCAGTGCTAGTGGAGTTGAGGGGTAGGAACCCTGCTATAAAAAATAATGCCTGTAAAAGAAATATATATCTGCTACCATTCGCACTCGGCGACCTAACTGTTTAGAGTTTAACATGAAATTTACTTATAATTCACCTGTAAAAGAATTTTTTTCCTTCTTTAAACATTAACTTAAATATGAATGAGATTAAAATAGATGTGAAGGCTAAATTTTTAGAGAGTTAAAATGAAAATCCACTGAGGGTTGTGTTAAATAAAAGGAGATGATCGACTTTGACAGCATTTTTCTAAAAGTTTATTTATCGAAAAAGGAATCATACGTTTCGTGTTCGTCGGCCTAACTGTTCGGAATTTTCTTCGAACCCATTATTTTTGACTTTATAAAAGTTTCATGTAAAAAATTATTCTTGAAGTTTTAACTGAAATGAGATTGAAATAGATGTAATGGCTAAATTTTTAAAGATTTAAAATGAAAATTGTTGATAGCCATGTAAATGAAAGTAATGCGATTACTTTGTTTTATAAAAATCTAACACGAAAATAGCTGGTAGACGTTTACCTTTCGCACTCGTCGACCTAACCGTTCGGAATTTTGTTTAAACTTACGAGTTAGGATCCCTTAGAAAGACCTACATAAAGACACTTATCCCTAACGTAGATAATAAACCCTATATTTAACTAACCAGTTACAACACACTAGTATACCTGTAAAAGAAAAATAATACTTACAAAAGGAAAAAATAATATCTGTAAAAGAAAAATAATACCTACAAAAGGAAAAAATAATATCTGTGAAAGAAAAATAATACCTATAAAATAAAAAATAATACCTGTAAAAGAAATATTTTTCTTTAAGTTTGAAAAAACAGAGATACAAATTTTTTTTAATTCGAACCTTGTGTCAATACGAGTTAGGATCCATTAGAAAGACCTACATAGAGACACTTATCCCTAACGTAGATAATAAACCCTATATTTAACTAACCAGTTACAACACACTAGTATACCTGTAAAAGAAAAATAATACTTACAAAAGGAAAAAATTATATCTGTAAAAGAAAAATAATACCTACAAAAGGATAAAATAATATCTGTGAAAGAAAAATAATACCTGTAAAAGAAATATTTTTTTTTAAGTTTGAAAAAACAGAGATACAAATTTTTTTAAATTCGAACCTTGTGTAAATACGAGTTAGGATCCCTTAGAAAGACCTACATAGAGACACTTATCCCTAACGTAGATAATAAACCCTATATTTAACTAACCAGTTACAACATACAAGACATAATCGTTACATTCAGTTAATAAGTGATTTGACATGTAAAATATTAGATATAAAAATATGCAATATGATATATACAACACACAAAACAAATTTAAAGATTTTTTCCTGTTCATATGAACAATTTTTAACAAGAATTTAGCAATAATTTAACTTGAGAGCAGGTATTTTGTTTAGAGTTATACAATTATAATAAATTTTAACCCTATTTTACTTAATACAACCAACATTTTAAAAAAAGAGAACGACATCTAGTTTTTCTAACGTCACATATTTGAATTATTAACCTATTTTAGTTAAAAGTATGATACTTAAGTGATTTTATTTGAAAAATCAATACAACATTTTAAAAGCAGTCGAAAGATTTTTACTTTAAAAAAATAACTAACAAAATTTTAAGCATTGGCTAGATAACACTAACTTTAAATTAATTTTTAATAGGTCACTTTAAATAAAATACATATTTTTTCTTATTATTAAAGAAATATAAACTACTCACACATTATTATTATGCTGCATTTTAACATAACAACATTCACAGTAATAGACATGCGATTAAGACCATTGGAATTCTACAAATTTTCTGTTGTCATGTGTTCACAGAGGAAATCTTTTCATATAGAAGGCAAAATAAGATAATGATAAACATGATTCGTTATGCATATGTTTAATCAGGAAATTATTTAAGACCATTTTACATGGTATTACAGAATAAATCTTTTCATAGGATGCAAGATAAGATAATATCACATAAGGTATTGATAAACGCGATTCGTTATGCATATGTTTAAACAGGAAATTTGTTTAAGAGATAACATTACTTTATTTATACAAAGTGTCCAATTATAAATTTTGCTGATTTAATTAATTTTATTTCGAATTTGAAAATAGTATTGACAGGATATTCAAATTTTACTTTTGCACAATATTTAAATAATGGAAATTGAATACAATATTTAAAAAAAAATAATTAGGAATGTTAGAAAAGGAGAGTGCTTTAAGGAAAATACGTTACGATTTAAAAAAAAAATTTTTAATACATTTCTAAGTTTTATAAACTTTATCGAAAAAAAGAAAAGAAACTTTTTGCATGTGACTTTTTTTAACTAATAAAATGCTAGTATTTTGAAACGAGCAGCCCCTACATGAGAATGTTATTTTACGAACAAAGTGCTTAATGCTATACAATACTTTGTGATTGATGTAAAAGGTTGTGATTTTCGTCTAAGTCAGTGTTTCCCAACGGGGGGCGTACGCCCCACAGGGGGGCAATTTGACTTTTCAGGGGGGCAATTTAACTTTTCAAGGGGACAATTCGGAATTTATGTGAACCCATACCTTCTGAAATGTTTTTCGAATAGTAATGTTGTAGACTGAAAATAAAAGTTACACATTCAAATTTCAAAAGCAAAATTAAAAAAAATAAGTTTTTTATTCAGTTTTTAAAAAGTATCCATTCAAACATTTTAAATACAATTCTACCAGAATAATTATAGATAAAACTTTTTAAAAAAAATAGATACCTTTTATATATTTAAAAATTCTTTATAATTTTTCTGATTTATAAGTATTTTAGAATTTTAAACAACTTTTTCGATTATTTATTGAATGAGTCGCACTGCAATATGTCACATAAAAATCAATTTTACACATGACACTATTCAAGTGTATATTTAACAATTACGTGACGACCTTCATTTACATAATCTTTTATCACGTTTTATTCTGATTAGAAATTGTTGCGTAATTTAATCGCAGAAATTCTGTGATTAAATAAGAAAAAAATTGTTTTATTCAAAATTATTGATTTTTCTAATCAAGGATTCTGAGCACTCTATGCATCACGCATATGTGGCGACCGTGTGCCAGTAAACTACGAGGAGTATCAGATGATTATAAAAAATATTTGATTCATCCATTACCTTCGGCACGTTTCAGGATCAATGTTAAATGCTTTTTACTCTATCAGGAGTAAATTCTTTTAAAATTTTATAAGAATTATATGTTATAGGAGGGGGGGGGGCATTATCATTTTAGAGATGTTTTGGTGGGGCGCGGCTGAAAAAAGGTTGGGAACCACTGGTCTAAGTATTAAAGTTGATATGGAACGCGCGATGCAATCTTGTATAGCGGATAAAGCCATGTCACCTAAAGCAATTAAAAAGGTACCCTATTTCTGCAAGTCGTGTAACAAAACATTTTCTCGAAAAGTTCACTTAGTGTTTTTTATGAAAAATCATCTAAAGGAAAAGTGTTTTCGCTGTGAGGTGTGTGGTGAAGTTTTTTCGCAAAAGATTCACAAATCGCCCAAAGAATTCAAGTGTAGTGATTGCAACGAATTGTTTTCAAGAAAGACAGACTTATTGAAAGATAAGAAAACTCCCAACTTAGCAAAACAACATTCATGTACAAAGTGTTGTGAAATATTTAATTGTGAATCTGATTTTTTACAACATTGTGATACATTTCATAAAGCTTTACCTAACATTGCGAAATCACCCTGTTTGAAAGATTTGTTATTTGAACTGATAGTGAAGCTTATAGATTAGTTCGAACTTATAGTGAATTAAAAGACAAAATGATATGCGAAATATGTGAAGTGGAATTAACAGATCAAAACGTGCATGTATAGAATGCCTTTTTCAAGTTGTTTAACTGATTTTAAGATTTCACTGAACGAGTGACTTATTGGACATTACAAAAATTTTGAAATTAGAATTGTATACATCTTAATATGACAGAATTATTTGATGTGTGTTATTTTAAATGATGAATAAAATAGTTTGATTGCGAAAAAAGTGTTTTCTTTAACCCACACTGTTAAAACTGATGTTGTGTATTTTGAATGACTTAGACAAAATGTTAATTTAAAAAAAGATTTTAACATGAGATAATAGTTTTATAATAAAAATTGACTCACCTAAAATTTTTTCAAGATAGTCTATCTACGTTTCCAATCTAAACTTGTTATCAGCTTGCTATATGCATGTTTGAGTGACTCATTTTTACCTGTGTCGAACTGTCTGTTGGGAAAATGATTGCCATTTTTAACACGTGTAGACGATTTTTACCCGGAAGCTGTTTGAACTATTAAATTTCAGATATCACCCATTTTTCTACAACATTTAAATATTTTAATGTATTTTCACTTGTATATTGGAAACTTGGGATTATCACCTTTATATCGGAACATGGAAGATAGAAAAAATAATAACTTTACACTGAGACAATATTTTAATCTAACAAAAATAGACTTAACACATTGTTAGAGGTTTTGGAAAAATATATAGTTGGTTAAAAATTTTAGAAAATTTAACATAAAGTAACAAATTTTAAAAAATAAACATTTCGATAAATGAAAAAAATTAAATTTTGGTAAACTTTACACTTAGACAATACTTCAAACTAGGAAAAAATAATAAATTTACACTGAGACAATATTTTAAACTAAGGAAAAATTAGACATAACACATTGTTAGAGTTTTTTTAAACTATCTAGTTAGTTATAAATTTTAGAAAATTAGCAACAACTAATATTTCATTAGATTGACAAAAGAAAATAATTAAATTTAAGTAAATTTTACACTTAGACAATACTTCAAACTAAGAAAAATAATAACTTTACACTTATACAATATTTTCAACTAAGGAAAATTAATAACTTATCACATTGTTAAAGTTTTTTTGAAAACAACACAACATTTTCAAAGCAGTGGAAATTGCATACCTGTAAAAAATTCAACTTAGTGGAATTTAATAGTGAAATTTTTAATCTCACTCAATTAAAAAATAAAACTTCATAAAATTTTCACCTTTTTTAAAATAAACAACTGTTAAACATTTTGAATGTCTTAGACAAAGTAGGAATAAATTTGTTAAAATTCTATAAAACATGAAAAATTTCATAACTTTTAAAGGAAATTTTATTTATGGCGAAATAAACTCGAGGTATTTATTATATGTTACTTAAACTACAAGAGAATTGATTGAAAATGTGTTACTTTTAATCACTCACAAGATAAGACATGATGTTAGGAATTATATATGGGGTTTTCCCCCACACATGACGTCACTGATAACATATTTACTGATCAAGTCATAAAATCCTAGTTTAGGGTAGGTTTTTATGCATGAAGTTTCGTTGAGATTTAAGATATTTGAGAAATATAAACTACAACTTTGATTACATTTTGAAATTTCCCCATACATAAGAAAAATAAAATGCAAAGTCGTATTTGAACGGAATCGAATTATTATCCTTTCGGTTAGCTGCTGAATGCGTTGGCAATTACACCACAAAGGTACTGATTGAATATATTGTGTTTCTTTTTTAAGGTTAAATTGATTTAATATTCAAGTTATTTCTTAATGTTACACTTAAAAACAATAAATTTAATTAGCATTCAAAAAGCAAACGATCACATTATTGTGTAAAACAATCAAATGTTTTAAAAGTCACGAGTTAAAATTTGAAATGACTTAGAGTTTAATTAGAATTTAGATGTGAACCTTTTAAAAAGAAATAATAGTTTTTTTTTGTATCACCCTCTATCGGTGGGTAATAGAATTAAGAGATAATTAAAAGTTTTAACTTGAATTCGAACCCACAACAAAAATTATTTTTCGGTTTGATAATTTAGGGTAGGTTTAACTGAGCAAGTCATGATATTATAGTATTTATAGACGATTTAAGATATTCGATAAAGGAAATCATCTGAATTTTTAATTTAATTGAAAGGTTTACTGCTTAAAGTACTACAAAATGAATACAACACGATGCATAGTTTTTTAATTAATTATATTTTTCGAAAGGTTAAATTGACTTATTGATAAACTTAGGATTTATGTTTAAAGTGAATAAATTTGATATGTTAGGTTCACTTAATAACAGAGGGTTGAATAAGTTATTTTTAATAAAAATAAAGTTTACTAAAAGTTTTTAAAGTTAAAAAAATATATAGTTTTAAAAAATTTAAAGTTTACAAAAAGTTTAAAAATCTTTAAATAAATCAAAATTAACTTTTTAATTTTAACTATTGAGAGACTATAATCTAACTGTTTATCCTTGTAACCAACTGGTGCATATCAACTATCTGCACATGTGCAGTAAAAACATACACTTTTAAACTAACTTGAGTTCGATTTTAAATTCTTTGCTAATTTTTATACAGCTCGATTACCTTTCAGAAACAAAACAGAATTAAATACTTACCAAAAAAGCACGTCAACGTCTTGTACTTGGTTTCACTTAACTAATCTTTCTGCATTAGCTTTGCTAGGGGGCGCTGCAATCACCGCTAGAGGCGCTACTAGTCTTCAGGTTTGTGACGTAGTTTCCGGTTTGCGATAAGAACAAGGTTAAAATAAAACCCACGTGCATTCAGTTGGTGTTGTTTACCTGTACCTTGTTATAAGCCGTTTGCCTTCTCTTGGTCACCTATCACTCGCTTGTCCAGACTTGTTTCTGTGCTGCACGCCTGTTTTGCTGACTCATCTCTTGCTTTAACTGTTTGGACTTGCCTGATGTCAACTATCTCAGGTCTTTTGTCATAGCTTGAATATACTTTATGTCGATCACTTTAATATAAAAGTTATGTCCCAACTTACTTAAACTTTGATAAAAATATTATTTATTTATAAATTATATCAAATTCTTATTTTTCTAACACATTTACTAAGTCACTTTTATTCAAAAATATGGTAAAGCCCGATTTTAAATCGAAGTTTAGAATAAATTCCCCAAATTTTGTAACATTTTAGCACTAATAATAAATATTGTAAACACCCTGTACATACAAGTTTTGTAAAAATAATATTACTTATAGCTAAAAATCGAAGTTTAGGATAAATTCCCCAAATTTTGTAACATTTTAGCACTAATAATAAATATTGTAAACATCCTATACATACAAGTTTTGTAAAAATAATATTACTTATAGCTAACTCGTTTAGTTCCATGATAAGAACCTTCAATATCGCTAAAATCAGTGTTAAACGAAAATGCAACCATAAGTTTTACCGTCTAATTACATGTCTTTACATATTATTTTAAAATGTAAAGCATTATATCTGAACGAATGATATAAGAAAAAGTTAGAATAGTTCACATATTTTTGTTATTTAAAAAAAAAAAAAACTTATATGCACACACACTTACAAGGTTACAAGACTCAGCAAACGATTCACCATGTTTTTTAAACTTAGTAAAATATTTTTAATTTATAAATTTAAATTAAAAATAAAATATTTTTAAATAAGAACATTTAAGAATTTTTAAAGCATTTTAATTTAAATTTATAAATTAAAAATATTTTACTAAGTTTAAAAAACATGGTGAATCGTTTGTCGAGTCTTGTAACCTTGTAAGTTTGTGTGCATATAAGTTTTTTTTTTTTAAATAACAAAAATATGTGAACTATTCTAACTTTTTCTTATATCATTCGTTCAGATATAATGCTTTACATTTTAAAATAATATGTAAAGACATGTAATTAGACGGTAAAACTTATGGTTGCATTTTCGTTTAACACTGATTTTAGCGATATTGAAGGTTCTTATCATGGAACTAAACGAGTTAGCTATAAGTAATATTATTTTTACGAAACTTGTATGTATAGGATGTTTACAATATTTATTATTAGTGCTAAAATGTTACAAAATTTGGGGAATTTATCCTAAACTTCGATTTTTAGCTATAAGTAATATTATTTTTACAAAACTTGTATGTACAGGGTGTTTACAATATTTATTATTAGTGCTAAAATGTTACAAAATTTGGGGAATTTATTCTAAACTTCGATTTAAAATCGGGCTTTACCATATTTTTGAATAAAAGTGACTTAGTAAATGTGTTAGAAAAATAAGAATTTGATATAATTTATAAATAAATAATATTTTTATCAAAGTTTAAGTAAGTTGGGACATAACTTTTATATTAAAGTGATCGACATAAAGTATATTCAAGCTATGACAAAAGACCTGAGATAGTTGACATCAGGCAAGTCCAAACAGTTAAAGCAAGAGATGAGTCAGCAAAACAGGCGTGCAGCACAGAAACATGTCTGGACAAGCGAGTGATAAGTGACCAAGAGAAGGCAAACGGCTTATAACAAGGTACAGGTAAACAACACCAACTGAATGCACGTGGGTTTTATTTTAACCTTGTTCTTATCGCAAACCGGAAACTACGTCACAAACCTGAAGACTAGTAGCGCCTCTAGCGGTGATTGCAGCGCCCCCTAGCAAAGCTAATGCAGAAAGATTAGTTAAGTGAAAGCAAGTACAAGACGTTGACGTGCTTTTTTGGTAAGTATTTAATTCTGTTTTGTTTCTGAAAGGTAATCGAGCTGTATAAAAATTAGCAAAGAATTTAAAATCGAACTCAAGTTAGTTTAAAAGTGTATGTTTTTACTGCACATGTGCAGATAGTTGATATGCACCAGTTGGTTACAATGATAAACAGTTAGATTATAGTCTCTCAATAGTTAAAATTAAAAAGTTAATTTTGATTTACTTAAAGATTTTTAAACTTTTTGTAAACTTTAAATTTTTTAAAACTATATTTTTTTAACTTTAAAAACTTTTAGTAAACTTTATTTTTATTAAAAATAACTTATTCAACCCTCTGTTATTAAGTGAACCTAACATATCAAATTTATTCACTTTAAACATAAATCCTAAGTTTATCAATAAGTCAATTTAACCTTTCGAAAAATATAATTAATTAAAAAACTATGCATCGTGTTGTATTCATTTTGTAGTACTTTAAGCAGTAAACCTTTCAATTAAATTAAAAATTCAGATGATTTCCTTTATCGAATATCTTAAATCGTCTATAAATACTGTAATATCATGACTTGCTCAGTTAAACCTACCCTAAATTATCAAACCGAAAAATAATTTTTGTTGTGGGTTCGAATTCAAGTTAAAACTTTTAATTATCTCTTAATTCTATTACCCACCGATAGAGGGTGATACAAAAAAAAACTATTATTTCTTTTTAAAAGGTTCACATCTAAATTCTAATTAAACTCTAAGTCATTTCAAATTTTAAGTCGTGACTTTTAAAACATTTGATTGTTTTACACAATAATGTGATCGTTTTCTTTTTGAATGCTAATTAAATTTATTGTTTTTAAGTGTAACATTAAGAAATAACTTGAATATTAAATCAATTTAACCTTAAAAAAGAAACACAATATATTCAATCAGTACCTTTGTGGTGTAATTGCCAACGCATTCACCAGCTAACCGAAAGGATAATAATTCGATTCCGTTCAAATACGACTTTGCATTTTATTTTTCTTATGTATGGGGAAATTTCAAAACGTAATCAAAGTTGTAGTTTATATTTCTCAAATATCTTAAATCTCAACGAAACTTCATGCATAAAAACCTACCCTAAACTATGATTTTATGACTTGATCAGTAAATATGTTATCAGTGACGTCATGTGTGGGGGAAAACCCCATATATAATTCCTAACATCATGTCTTATCTTGTGAGTGATTAAAAGTAACACATTTTCAATCAATTCTCTTGTAGTTTAAGTAACATATAATAAATACCTCGAGTTTATTTCACCATAAATAAAATTTCCTTTAAAAGTTATGAAATTTTTCATGTTTTATAGAATTTTAACAAATTTATTCCTACTTTGTCTAAGACATTCAAAATGTTTAACTGTTGTTTATTTTAAAAAAGGTGAAAATTTTATAAAGTTTTATTTTTTAATTGAGCGAGATTAAAAATTTCACTATTAAATTCCACTAAGTTGAATTTTTTACAGGTATGCAATTTCCACTGCTTTGAAAATGTTGTGTTGTTTTCAAAAAAACTTTAACAATGTGATAAGTTATTAATTTTCCTTAGTTGAAAATATTGTATAAGTGTAAAGTTATTATTTTTCTTAGTTTGAAGCATTGTCTAAGTGTAAAATTTACTTAAATTTAATTATTTTCTTTTGTCAATCTAATGAAATATTTATTTGTTGCTAATTTTCTAAAATTTATAACTAACTAGATAGTTTAAAAAAACTCTAACAATGTGTTATGTCTAATTTTTCCTTAGTTTAAAATATTGTCTCAGTGTAAATTTATTATTTTTTCCTAGTTTGAAGTATTGTCTAAGTGTAAAGTTTACCAAAATTTAATTTTTTTCATTTATCGAAATGTTTATTTTTTAAAATTTGTTACTTTATGTTAAATTTTCTAAAATTTTTAACTAACTATATATTTTTCCAAAACCTCTAACAATGTGTTAAGTCTATTTTTGTTAGATTAAAATATTGTCTCAGTGTAAAATTATTATTTTTTCTATCTTCCATGTTCCGATAAAAATCGTCTACACGTGTTAAAAATGGCAATCATTTTCCCAACAGACAGTTCGACACAGGTAAAAATGAGTCACTCAAACATGCATATAGCAAGCTGATAACAAGTTTAGATTGGAAACGTAGATAGACTATCTTGAAAAAATTTTAGGTAAGTCAATTTTTATTATAAAACTCTTATCTCATGTTAAAATCTTTTTTTAAATTAACATTTTGTCTAAGTCATTCAAAATACACAACATCAGTTTTAACAGTGTGGGTTAAAGAAAGCACTTTTTTCGCAATCAAACTATTTTATTCATCATTTAAAATAACACACATCAAATAATTCTGTCATATTAAGATGTATACAATTCTAATTTCAAAATTTTTGTAATGTCCAATAAGTCACTCGTTCAGTGAAATCTTAAAGTCAGTTAAACAACTTGAAAAAAGCATTCTATACATGCACGTTTTGATCTGTTAATTCCACTTCACATATTTCGCATATCATTTTGTCTTTTAATTCACTATAAGTTCGAACTAATCTATAAGCTTCACTATCAGTTCAAATAACAAATCTTTCAAACAGGGTGATTTCGCAATGTTAGGTAAAGCTTTATGAAATGTATCCCAATGTTGTAAAAAATCAGATTCACAATTAAATATTTCACAACACTTTGTACATGAATGTTGTTTTGCGTTGGGAGTTTTCTTATCTTTCAATAAGTCTGTCTTTCTTGAAAACAATTCGTTGCAATCACTACACTTGAATTCTTTGGGCGATTTGTGAATCTTTTGCGAAAAAACTTCACCAAACACCTCACAGCGAAAACACTTTTCCTTTAGATGATTTTTCATAAAAAACACTAAGTGAACTTTTCGAGAAAATGTTTTGTTACACGACTTGCAGAAATAGGGTACCTTTTTAATTGCTTTAGGTGACATGGCTTTATCCGCTATACAAGATTGCATCGCGCGTTCCATATCAACTTTAATACTTAGACGAAAATCACAACCTTTTACATCAATCACATAGTATTGTATAGCATTAAACACTTTGTTCGTAAAATGACATTCTCATGTAGGGGGTGCTTGTTTCAAAATACTAGCATTTTATTAGTTAAAAAAAGTCGCATGCAAAAAGTTTCTTTTCTTTTTTTCGATAAAGTTTATAAAACTTAGAAATGTATTAAAAAAAAATTTTTTTTAATCGTAACGTATTTTCCTTAAAGCACTCTTCTTTTCTAACATTCCTAATTATTTTTTTTTAAATATTGTATACAATTTCCCTTATTTAAATATTGTGCAAAAGTAAAATTTGAATGTTCTGTCAATACTATTTTCAAATTCGAAATAAAATTAATTAAATCAGTAAAATTTATAATTGGACACTTTATATAAATAAAGTAATGTTATCTGTTAAACAAATTTCCTGTTTAAAGATATGCATAACGAATCGTGTTTATCAATACCTTATGTGATATTATCTTATCTTGCATCCTATGAAAAGATTTATTCTGTAATACCATGTAAAATGGTCTTAAATAATTTCCTGATTAAACATATGCATAACGAATCATGTTTATCATTATCTTATTTTGCCTTCTATATGAAAAGATTTCCTCTGTGAACACATGAAAACAGAAAAGTTGTAGAATTCCGATGGTCTTAATCGCATGTCTATTACTGTGAATGTTGTTATGTTAAAATGCAGCATAATAATAATGTGTGAGTAGTTTACATTTCTTTAATAATAAGAAAAAATATGTATTTTATTTAAAGTGACCTATTAAAAATTAATTTAAAGCTAGTGTTATCTACCCAATGCTTAAAATTTTGTTAGTTATTTTTTTAAAGTAAAAATCTTTCGACTGATTTTGAAATGTTGTATTGATTTTTCAAATAAAATCACTTAAGTATCATACTTTTAACTAAAATAGGTTAACAATTCAAATATGTGACGTTAAAAAAACTAGATGTCGTTCTCTTTTTTTTAAATGTTGGTTGTATTAAGTAAAATAGGGTTAAAATTTATTATAATTGTATAACTCTAAACAAAATACCTGCTCTCAAGTTAAATTATTGCTAAATTCTTGTTAAAAATTGTTCATATGAACAGGAAAAAATCTTTAAATTTGTTTTGTGTGTTGTATATATCATATTGCATGTTTTTATATCTAATATTTTACATGTCAAATCACTTATTAACTGAATGTAACGATTATGTCTTGTATGTTGTAACTGGTTAGTTAAATATAGGGTTTATTATCTACGTTAGGGATAAGTGTCTCTATGTAGGTCTTTCTAAGGGATCCTAACTCGTATTGACACAAGGTTCGAATTAAAAAAAATTTGTATCTCTGTTTTTTCAAACTTAAAAAAAAAATATTTCTTTTACAGGTATTATTTTTTATTTTATAGGTATTATTTTTCTTTCACAGATATTATTTTTTCTTTTGTAGGTATTATTTTTCTTTTACAGATATTATTTTTTTCCTTTTGTAAGTATTATTTTTCTTTTACAGGTATACTAGTGTGTTGTAACTGGTTAGTTAAATATAGGGTTTATTATCTACGTTAGGAATAAGTGTCTTCATGTAGGTCTTTCTAAGGGATCCTAACTCGTAAGTTTAAACAAAATTCCGAACGGTTAGGTCGACGAGTGCAAAAGGTAAACGTCTACCAGCTGTTTTCGTGTTAGATTTTTATAAAACAAAGTAATCGCATTACTTTCATTTACATGGCTATCAACAATTTTCATTTTAAATCTTTAAAAACTTAGCCATTACATCTCTTTCAATATCAGTTCAGTTAAAACTTAAAGAATAATTTTTTACATGAAACTTTTATAAAGTCAAAAATAATGGGTTCGAAGAAAATTCCGAACAGTTAGGCCAACGAACACGAAACGTATGATTCCTTTTTCGATAAATAAACTTTTAGAAAAATGCTGTCGAAGTCGATCATCTCCTTTTATTTAACACAACCCTCAGTGGATTTTCATTTTAACTCTCTAAAAATTTAGCCTTCACATCTATTTTAATCTCATTCATATTTAAGTTAATGTTTAAAGAAGGGAAAAAAATTCTTTTACAGGTGAATTATAAGTAAATTTCATGTTAAACTCTAAACAGTTAGGTCGCCGAGTGCGAAAGGTAGCAGATATATATTTCTTTTACAGGGTTCCTACCCCTCAACTCCACTAGCACTGATGACATTATGTTACTAAAAATTTAGCCCTCACATCTATTTTAATCTCATTCACATTTAAGTTAATGTTTAAAGGGGGGGAAAAAGTTGTACATTCTGTTGCTTTAAAGAATTATAGCAGGCTTCTTACCCCTCAACTCTACTAGCACTGTTGACATTCTGTTACTTTAACATTTCCCACCAACCATAAGAAACTTTTATGAAAAAAAAATTGTATATTCTATTAATATTATTATTTTTACAGCAGGGTTCCTACCCCTCAACTCTACTCGAAAAGGTTACACATATTATTTACAAAAAATGACGTGCATTTTGTTCAATCTCAGTTCACCTATAGGTCGGTCCAATCCTTTCATCTCCCTTTATTTTCCTGCAAAAAAATTAAGCCCCCCTAAAAATAAACCCTCCCCTACCTTGAAGACCCCCTAAAAATAAGAAAATTTCAAAAAGTACTCCAAGTTGTAGTTTATATTTCTTAAATATCTTACATCTAAACTTCGTATTAAAAAAAAAAATCCCTGACAAGAAAGAATCTGATTAAAACCCTTTATTTTTCACAAAAAAAAATTAAGCCCCCTAAAAATAAGCCCTCCCCTCTCTCCCTTATCGGTTAAAAAAAAATTAAGCCCTCCCCTACTTCACTTCCTCTCTTATCTTCCAACACTTCCGGATCACTTCCTGTCTTATCTTCTTTCACTTCCTGTCTTATCTTCCATCACTTCCGCTTCCACTGCCAGGCTCACTTCCGGTACCCACCTCCACCGCTTAGCGCTTAGCGCTTAGCCTGCTGAGGTGAAACATACATTCTTCTACTACTGTCATTAAATGGTTATGTCATGATATTAAAAGAAAAAAAGCATTGAAAAAATTTCATCATCTGCTTCTTTATTTAAAGCTTGATTTTTTTTTCTTTTTTTTATGTATGTGAGTGGCTACTCTTGTTACTTTAGAACAGACTAAATTAATTGATTGCAGTTTTCATGGAAGTCTCATGTTCACTAAGCGATCATACATGCGATATAGTGATCGCCGCATTTACAAATTTCGTGTATTTATGTGATCTCTATACAACGAGGTTGCTGCATCCAGAGATGTTTATTTTTCGGTTTCATGTTCGCGAAGCGTTCATACGTGCGGTACAGTGATCGCGACATTAACGAATTTCATGTATTTTTTGGGATTCCGATACGACGAGGTTGCTGTATCCAGTGATGTTCTTTTTCGGTTTCATGTTCGCGAAGCTATCATACATGCGGTACAGTGATCGCGGCATTAACGAATTTCGTGTATTTTTTGGGATTCCGATGCGACGAGGTTGCTGTATCCAGTGATGTTTTTTTCGGTTTCATGTTCGCGAAGCGATCTTACGTGCGGTACAGTGATCGCGGAATTAACAAATTTCGTGTATTTCTCGGGGATTCCGATATGACGAGGTTGATGTATCCAGTGATGTTTTTTTTTTCAGTTTCATGTTCGCGAAGCGATCATATGTGCGGTACGGTGATCGCGGCATTAACGAATTTCGTGTATTTTTGAAGATTCCGATACGACGAGGTTGCTGTATCCAGTGATGTTTTTTTTTCGGTTTCGTGTTCGCGAAGCGATCATAAATTAATATATTATGCATCATACAAAATATTTTTAACCATTTTACAATCAGAATTTCCTAAGAAGCTATTTCAGCATAATATTAAACTTATATTTGAATTAAGGTTATATTTACAATAGATTCTGAGAAAGGATACACTGAAAATGGCCTACAATATAGGACATAATTATCAGTATAGGACGTTTCGTCACTTCTTAATAGGATTTTAAACACTGATTATCTGTCTAAAAATTTGTAAAATTAATTAAAAGCCGTATTCTTGAAAAGAGTTCTGAATAAGAATATTGAACGTCTTGAGAACAAATGCAGTATTATAAATGTTGAATATCGTCATTTTAGATTGACAATAGAGATGTTTTTAATATTTTAATGTATTTTTTATCATAAAAACTCATTTAAAAGACTTTTTTTGTCTTCGTGTGCAGAAAATGACAGTAGCTTTACAAATAAACCAGCCAACGGCTTTTAATATTTATATTTATCTTGTTGACTTTATAATTAACTATTAATTTACGGGAGTAACTATGACGGAGAAGGAAATTTGGAAATATATATTCTAGCAGCCTATTCACTGTTTCATATGCAGAAGCAATTTTTTCAATATTTATACAATTTAATTTACATAACGAAGACATTTATCTATTTTTATATAAAAGGAGATGTAAATTGTATATAAAAAGACAATAACAATATATGTTTAGGAACTCAAAATTAACTATTTTGAGTTTACAGTATTTATATTGATTAAAATTGAGTAACGTTATACTTGTACACTGCAAAATCAACAATTATTTTTTGCAGTGTACTAATGCTATAAATATTTTGTGTTTAATGCTTAGTAAGAGAATTTTCTCAAATGAAGAGTTCATAGTAAATTTTTGTACTTAATTACCAAACGCTAAAAATTTACTATACATGATAGCGTGTACAATTAAGAAAATTTGATGTTCACATAAAAACCACATAATGAAACAAGTTGGAAATGCACGTTAGCCGTAACAAATGAGGCGCGTTGGTACTAAAACTAGTTTTACAATGTAAAAAAAAAAATCATCGTTATTATTTCAGTGTTATACCGTCTGTTATGAGCGAAATGAGTATACATTTTTTATTATTACGTATGCCACGTTTACAGATGCGAATTCTTTTTTTTTATAACAAACAGCGCTGCAAAATTCACCATGGAGATATTGCTTTGCGAATGATTACTTTCATGGTTTAATATTTCTATGACTCACGATGAACGAATCTCTTGTGTTTATTTGCTTTAGATCAGCCATACTCAACCTTTTTTTCTCGCGGGCCGCAAACATATGTTTGCAACGTTAGGCGGGCCGCAACACAATTATATTATAATGTAAAAAAGTGTAATTAAAATAGTAAGATAACAAAAGTAGTATAACAAAGCTATATAATAAAGTTAATATAATTAGTAGGATTGTAGGTTTGTCGCGGAAGAAATGTTACCAAAAACTTTAACACCACTATTTCCGAACAGTATACTTCGTAGTAGATTTCTATTCATAATGATGGAGAAATATGCCGCGAAGATTTCTGTTTGGAATTAGTGATATAAAACTTACCTGTGCAAACGTTTAACCCTAATGTCCCTAATAGGCATTATTAGTTATATGATAAGTATAAACGTAATAATATAACAATGCAACATGTCCAAATTGCTAAAAAAAAAATCAGGAGATTTTCTTTAATAAAACAGTCATTATCTCAATGCAAAATATCTTTTAGAAATAGATAGGGCAAATTTAATTAATTTGAAATAATATGTGTTCAGTGTTGAAGATTAAGAAATATATACACCACTATAGCACAAATAGAACAGCTACGTGTAAAAAGAACTTTTGACTAACGATATGGCTTTTAACATGTTTTAAGATAATTTTAAATTAGATATTATAAATAACAGGGCAGATTTTGTCATCCCATGAAAATATATAAAAGAACATTAAAGACCTTAAGATAATTTTATACACATCTCAATTGATTTTATAAATAGAGATTAATGATTATGTGTCGCGAGCCGCATATTAGAGGTCGCCGGGCCGCAGGTTGAGTATGGCTGCTTTAGATGGATTGAGATATTGGGCTGTCAAACTAATTTCAACTGAAGTTATCTCAGAATTTATGAATTTTTTTAATATAACTAATCTCTCAAACAAACAATTTTTTTGAAAGATTTTTCTAAAAATGTATCTTTTACACAATTTTATTAATTTTTTTTTTAACAAAATGGCCGCCTGGTATATGAAAAAAGAAATGGTTAGTCCGTATTTGTTTTCCGAAGTCACACGACTTGTGCTTTTATTATATAGATTACATATGATAGGATTTAATAGAATGAAGAAAACTTTTATTAATATCCTTTTATGTTTGATACGAAATTCATAAAATTCGATAAGACTCGACAAAATTCTTCAACGATTATATACAGTACTAGCAGACTACGCCCGCTGGTCGGTTTCTCCAAAAGAACCTTGAATCAAACGAAATATATCGGTGAATTTAACCTTGTATTTTAAAGTAAAACCTTTACCTGGATATCCTAAAATAACATAAAAACGGTTACTTATTTCACTAAGTTATGTTTTTTTTAATACGCTTTACTATTACGTTCACCATTTATTGCTTACCGTTTTCCATTTATTTGCATGTTTTATAGCTACATTTGTTAGAAACGCGAATTAACCTATATTATTCACAAATAAAAAGAAATGGCGCATCTAATGTTTGTCGAGAATTAAATAAAAATCATGCACTCGTCACATCATAATTCACTTTTATATTTTAACAAAATAATAAGGCCACTATAATTTGTGACTCGTGCTGACACATTGCTGTTATTATTGTTTTACGCAAGAATTTTTCGCTGTGCTACTCCATTGTGAAATTTGGTAATTTTTGAAATTCAATATTTGAAAAAGGGCATAATCATTAGATTTGAAATTTATATCAAGAAAAATACAATTTTTTACCTTTCGAACGCAGTTTGCCTAACAATTTTCTGACAAATACTTTTCGAGCAATTAATTTTTTTAGTAACTTCAAATGTTTTGTTTTCCAAGATTAATCTGTGGCAACGATCCCAGTCGTCAGCAACACATACCTTTTTATTAGCTCACAGGCTATCAAAGCCTGAGAGCTTATGTGCCCGCCCGTTCTGTATGTATGTATGTATGTATGTATGTATGTACGTATGTACGTACGTAACGCGATAACTCTTGACAGAAATAACCGTTTTGCTTCCAATTTTGTTTATAGGTTCCTTGTGATAAGGCGCTTCCCTGATTAGTTTTGGGGATTGATTGTTAACTATAAAGGGGGGAACGGGGGGGCTAACCCCCCTTAATTAAGATAAATGGTTTTTTCATGCAGAATTGTCCAATTTTCTCCAAATTTTGTATATAGGTTCATTGTGATAAGGTTCTTTCCTGATTAGTTTTGGGGGTTCATAGGTTAAGTATAAAGGGGCTAACGGGGGGAGGAATCCTCCCCCTTAATTTAGATAAATGAATTTTTCATGCAGAGTTTTCCGATTTTCTTCCACTTTTGTTTATAGGTTCCTTGTGATAAGGCGCTTCCCTGATTAGTTTTGGAGATTGATTGGTTAACTATAAAGGGGGGGACGGGGGGCTAACCCCCCTTAATTTGGATAAATGATTTTTTCATGCAGAACTATCCAATTTTCTTCAAATTTTGTATATAGGTTCATTGTGATAAGGTTCTTTCCTGATTAGTTTAGGGGGTTCATAGGTTAAGTATAAAGGGGGTAACGGGGGTGTTAATCCTCCCCCCTTATTTTAGATAAATTATTTTTTTCATGCAGAGTTATCCAATTTTCTTCAAATTTTGTATATAGGTTCATTGTGATAAGGTTCTTTCCTGATTAGTTTTGGGGGTTCATAGGTTAAGTATAAAGGGGGTAACGGGGGGGGGTAATCCTCCCCCTTATTTTAGATAAATGATTTTTTTCATGCAGAGTTATCCGATTTTCTTCAAACTTTCTATATGGGCTCATTGTGGTAAGGGGCTTCCCTGATTAGTTTTGGGGGTTCATTGGTGAAGTGTAAAGGAGGGAAACAGGGGCTACCCCCCCCCCTTAATTTTGATAAATGGGTTTTTCATGCAGAATTATCCAATTTACTCCAAATTTTGTATATAGGCTCATTGTGGTAAGGCACTTCCCTGATTAGTTTTGGGGGTTCACTGGTAAAGTATAAAGGGGGGAACGGGGGGGACTAACCCCCCTTGATATAGATAAATGGGTTTTTTAAGCAGAATTATCCTATTTTCTTCAAATTTTATATATATGTTCATTGTGATAAGGCGCTTCTCTGATTAGTTTTGGGGGTTCTTTGGTTAAGTATAAAGGGGGGACGGGGGGCTAACCCCCCTAATTTAGATAAATGGATTTTTCATGCAGAATTATCAGATTTTTTCAAATTTTGTATATAGGTTCATTGTGGTAAGGCGCTTCTCTGATTAGTTTTATGGGTTCATTGGTTAATTATAAGAAGAAGAAATCGACAATATATTAAGAGGGGGGGAACCATCCCCCGTTTCTTCATTTTTCGAGGGCTTATTTCAAATTCTTTGAAATAAGAATATAATTTACAGTTAGTGTGAATAGCCTGTGAGCTCAATGCCGGCAGTTTAACTGGGCAGTTTTCTTTTTTATTAGCTCACAGGCTATCAAAGCCTGAGAGCTTATGTGCCCGCCCGTTCTGTATGTATGTATGTATGTATGTACGTATGTACGTACGTAACGCGATAACTCTTGACAGAAATAACCGTTTTGCTTCCAATTTTGTTTATAAGTTCCTTGTGATAAGGCGCTTCCCTGATTAGTTTTGGGGATTGATTGTTTAACTATAAAGGGGGGGAACGGGGGCGCTAACCCCCCTTAATTAAGATAAATGGTTTTTTCATGCAGAATTGTCCAATTTTCTTCAAATTTTGTATATAGGTTCATTGTGATAAGGTTCTTTCCTGATTAGTTTTGGGGGTTCATAGGTTAAGTATAAAGGGGCTAACGGGCAGGGAATCCTCCCCCTTAATTTAGATAAATGAATTTTTCATGCAGAGTTATCCGATTTTCTTCCAATTTTGTTTATAGGTTCCTTGTGATAAGGCGCTTCCCTGATTAGTTTTGGGGATTGATTGGTTAACTATAAAGGGGGGGGGAACGGGGGGCTAACCCCCCTTAGTTTGGATAAATGGTTTTTTCATGCAGAATTATCCAATTTTCTTCAAATTTTGTATATAGGTTCATTGTGATAAGGTTCTTTCCTGATTAGTTTTGGGGGTTCATAGGTTAAGTATAAAGGGGGTAACGGGGGGGTTAATCCTCTACCCTTATTTTAGATAAATTATTTTTTTCATGCAGAGTTATCCGATTTTCTTCAAATTTTGTATATAGGTTCATTGTGATAAGGTTTTTTCCTGATTAGTTTTGGGGGTTCATAGGTTAAGTATAAAGGGGGTAACGGGGGGGAGGTAATCCTCCCCCCTTATTTTAGATAAATGATTTTTTTCATGCACAGTTATCCGATTTTCTTCAAACTTTCTATATGGGCTCATTGTGGTAAGGGGCTTCCTTGATTAGTTTTGGGGGTTCATTGGTGAAGTGTAAAGGAGGGAAACGGGGGCTACCCCCCCCCCCACCGCCCCTTAATTTTGATAAATGGGTTTTTCATGCAGAATTATCCACTTTACTCCAAATTTTGTATATAGGCTCATTGTGGTAAGGCATATCCCTGATTAGTTTTGGGGGTTCACTGGTAAAGTATAAAAGGGGGAACGGGGGGGACTAACCCCCCTTGATATAGATAAATGGGTTTTTTAAGCAGAATTATCCGATTTTCTTCAAATTTTATATATATGTTCATTGTGATAAGGCGCTTCTCTGATTAGATTTGGGGGTTCTTTGGTTAAGTATAAAGGGGGGACGGGGGGCTAACCCCCCCCCCCCCTTAATTTAGATAAATGGATTTTTCATGCAGAATTATCCGATTTTTTCAAATTTTGTATATAGGTTCATTGTGGTAAGGCGCTTCTCTGATTAGTTTTATGGGTTCATTGGTTAATTATAAGAAGGAGAAACGGGGGATGGTTCCGCCCTCTTAATATATTGTCGATTTTTTCATTTTTCGAGGGCTTATTTCAAATTCTTTGAAATAAGAATATAATTTACAGTTAGTGTGAATAGCCTGTGAGCTCAATGCCGTCAGTTTAACTGGGTAGTTTTCTTTTATTAAAGAGGATGCCCACTAAATTCCCTTGCCACCTTCTTAATTTCGGAACGTCTGCTGCTATATTCATAAAAGTGGTGTCTAGGTATAGTAAAGTAGTCATGCGTTTTGAATGAAACCACTTACGGCGCCACCTGGTGGAAAACTGCGGAGTTAGCATTCCTATCTCGAAAACGAAAAGAGATAGGGAAAACAAGTGATTTACAAAGTTGTAGAGCATAATCGATTTAGTACAAAAATAAACACGTTGTGAACATTAATGCGGAGAATAGAACGGTTAAAACGCGCATTTTTTTTTCGGGATTTCCTACACTGTGACGTGACAAAACGATCTTAGGAAGAAAGAAACAACCAGTTATGAAACAGCAGGTGTATGCGACCCCTCCACAAACATTGCAGGACCTTAAACGACGCATTACGAACGCTTGTGCCAACGTGTCACCATCTATGCTCCAACGTGTGCAACGTGAAATTCAAATTAGGATCCAAATATGCATTTCAGCTGACGGTGAGAAGTTTGAACATCTAAAATAAAGGTATATTATTATAATTAGTTGTGTTTTTTTCTTTCTAAGATCGTTTTGTCCTGTCAAAATGTAGTAAATCACGAAAAAACAAATGCGCGTGCGTTTAACTATTCTTCGCATTAATGTCCACAAGGTGTCTTTTCGTACTAAATCGATGATGCTCTACAACTTTGTAAATCACTTTTTTTCTCTATCGCTTTCCATTTTTGAGATAGGAATGCTAACTCCGCAGCATTCCACCAGGTGCCAACGTAGTCGGTTTCATCAAGTAGCGCATGTACGTATGTAGCGCATCAAGTACATAGACACTACTTTTATGAATATAGCAGAAGCCGTTCCGAAGTTAAGTGGGTGGCAAGCGACTTTAGTGGGCATACTGTATATTAAATTTCAAACCATTCTGTTGGGTAGTTTTTGCACTGTTATATGCGGACGGATGGACGGATCAGACGGCGATTATAGGTGCTACGTATTTATATAATTACGAACGCACCTAATAATTGGACTGTCGCATGATTATTTTTGTTCGGACTCCTTCCATAAAATACTTTTTCGAACTCTATATCAGTTAATGTGAAAATATAGTCATCGTTTTGCTTTCTTAAATGTTTGAATTGGACTAGGCAATTCGACACTAAAACAAGCTGATGTATCTATATGGCTGGATAACCAAAAAATTTGGAAAGAACATGAAAGTTTGAAAAAAAAAAGTCCTTCCGGCCTGTACCGGGAGGAAAAGGTAGCTTTCCTATATCTTCGTTTTAAAATTTTAACTAATGTTACACGAAAACAGCAAGTTAAAATGTAAAGAAAATGTTTACAAAAGATTCGTTAATACTGAATTTGAATAAGAAATTCGCCAAATTATTGAGCAATAGCCAAATTGGCTTCATTTAGGAAGACTTATTTTGGTCGCCAAATTTGGCGATATTTCGCCAAATGTCGCCAAGTTTGGCGAGAATTTGGCGCTAACGGATATGAATATATAGTTTTATGTGTATGATGATTGGGAAAATTATTACAACAATGCAAATTTTTGTAATGTGCTGTCTTGTTTCAAAATGTCAGCCACCCTGTAATTTCAAACTACTCTATCTCAGCCATTTTTTAAGATAGAGGTAAACCAAAAAATGCTCTGGAATCCTCGTATCAAGGCCTAACACTTAATTAAAAAATAAATTTTAATTTTTAATTTTTATGTATAAGACATTGGTGAGCTTAATACACACAATTAGTTTCATCAAAATTGATTTATAAATACGAGCGTTATCGTATGACATAGTTCAGATATATATATATATATATGGATATATATATATATATAAATCAACATTTGAACGGAGGATGGTTTTGGGGTCTGGGGGTCATAATCGGTGAAAATATATCAAAATTTTCCGGAACTGCTTTCCTCCGAACGGCTGCAATAGGTAGCTTTATACTTTTTTGTATTGAAAGCTACCTAATAGAAAAAATATGTAAAATTTCTATTAAGTTGACAACGCAGAATTACGATACGATACAGCAAAATCGTCATTTGCAACATTTATGTAATTTTTAGTTATTTGATAGCGTTTATATTTAGCTCTTTTATATTTTAAAAGAGAATTTTCATAAGACACTGTTTTTAGAAAGTAATTTTTTGCATTGTCCAAACGTGTAAATTTATGGTAATCTGCAGTCGTAAAAAAAAAAAAAAAAAAAAAAAAAAAAAAAAACGCACCTTACTGCGGCGATATACCTTATAAAAATATGACTGGTGCCAAGTAATCAATAAGATAAGGATAAGTAATAATGTCTACTAATTAATGCTATACTTATATTTTGCTTATGGGATCGTCTACACATAGAAGTTGTTACGAACTTTAAAATTTTCAATACGAACAGCTAATTTTGAAATCCTATTTAAATTTTTCGGTAAATTTTAACTTTGGTTACCAAACGTCAAGCCATTCGTTGAGGTAGTTTAGGAATTATGAAGGTTTAAAATTTGGAGTTTCTAATGTTAAATTCATCTAGCATTAATAGCCCAATTTTTAATCACTGGTAGTCTATTAATCGTTTAGGGTAGTCTACAAATTTACGTTAATCGTAATCGTAAATCGTAAAAAATACGTTAATCGTTTACAAAACAGACGCATTACTGGCATTGTTTTAAATACTCAAAAACTACTTGGTGGAATGAGCTGTAATTTTTAATTTGCATATTTGAAACTTTTAGAAATCAATTTATGTTAACAAAATTAAAAACTACTTATAGATAAATATTTTTTCGAAAAATAATTTCAAAATATATATGTATTTTGAAAATGATTTTTAATTATATTATTATTATTATTATTATTATATTAATATTATTACAACTTAATGATTATTTTTTACGTCTGTATAAATAAGTAACTGTGATCTATACTAATGAAAGAAAGTTTCGCTGTGTGTGTGTGCGTGTGTGTATGTGTGTGTCTGTCAGTCTGTATGTCTGTCTGCGATGGCCAGCAAAATCTAGCGCACCTAGAAGTCTGAAAATTTAGATTTAAGTAGTCCAAAGCCTGATCTGATACACCTGGGACTCAGCATTTTAATATTTTGATAATTATCCAAGATATTAATTAAAATCTCATCAAAATCGCATAAAAAATGTCATCTTCTTTATCAAAGTGACTAAAGAAAAGACTCAATTTGCAAGCAGAAATGAACGAATTCGAAATTCACTTACTAATTAACGAATTTTAACCCTTTAACGGACATTGGTTTCCCCACGAAGCCACAAAATTTTAATTACGAAATTCAACATTGACAGCAGAATTTTAATAGAAATGTTTTCTATTTATTTTGTATGTGAAATATCGCTTTTTTCTTATATACAAATAAATTTGTTTATTATTTCCGGTGTCAATCATTTATTTCAACATTTTAGAAATTGAAGTGCTTTATCCGTTAAAGGGTTAAGAAAGCTAATAAAGATATTGATTTGAAAATTTCTGAGCATATGTAAAATTTTCTACATCCAACAATATAATATTTAAAAAATTCAGCCGGTAATTTTTCTCAATTTCTGGATAAAACTACCAAAAACCTAACGCCGCCAGTCAAAAAAAAATTCCGAGAAACAGACAGGGATCGGCTTTCATTAAAAACTGAACTACAAAGAAATCTATTTCTCTGTAGTCCAGTCATTTGATAGAAAATAAAGGAAAGTTTTGGTGTAGTTTGATTTTTCGGTCCCTTTATGTTTTTTGGGTCGCTGAACACGAATCCGAGGTTTTCCAACAAATTTTTTTCCGGGAAATGCGTTTTTTTTTACAAAAAACCTGTAAAAAAACAGACTTTCTTCCGTTTTTAGAAAATAACTCCAAAACTATGCATTTTGCGTGAAACAATATATGAATTAAAGAGAATAAAATTTCAAAGGAGGCGGAAAATTCGGAGGAGGAAAAAAGAGAATGAAAGTTTTTTTCTCTGATCAATACACTGTAAAAAATGAAGTACTAAAAAATGAGTAAGTCCATGTACTCATTTCGAAATGAGTATTTTTGGATCAAAAATGAACATGTGCATTCTCAAAAATGAGTAAGTCCATGTACTCATATCGAAATGAGTATTTTTGGATCAAAAATGAACATGTGCATTCTCAAAAATGAGTAAGTTCATGTATTCATATCGAAATGAGTATTTTTGGATCAAAAATGAACATATGTATTTTCAAAAATGAGTAAGTTCATGTACTCATTTCGAAATGAGTATTTTTGGATTAAAAATGAACATATTATCAAACCCAACATACTTGTATATTTCATAATGTGTAATGACGAAATTACGGAGCATAAAAAGCTATTATTTGAAGGAAAAACGAAGAATAAGAGAAATGAAAAGTGGATCTGGTTATTCGGGATTTTCATCAAAGTGGATCCACTACAACACATTTACTCTTTTTTTTTCCCTCACATTTTACACATTTTTTTTTCTTTCTTGATAGTACTTCAAAATTATGATTTTTTTCCCACTAATTTTTTTAAAATTTATTTTAACTTTTTTAACGTGAGACAATATTGTGTTATTTAAAGTTTCATAACATAATATCTTTGCAAATTATAGCTATGCAAATTGGAATTAAACTAAACTGATTTGGCTTACAAATTTATGAATTACGCTAAAATTTATTATTTTATAAATTATAATTTTACAAAGTTTATAATTTTAGTATTTCAATCTATGATCTTTTCTAATGTCATTTTTTAATTAACAATTCTTCGAACTACCTGTTACTTCAGACATTATTTTAATCTTTAACACATATAGACAGGCACTGTACATCCTTAAAAACATATTTAAAACCTCTATCCCTTCCTAACAGATGGCGCCAGATGCCAGATACTGTTAGGAAGGGATAGAGGGAGAGTTTCAAAGTAACTAACAACATTTGAGAAGAAGGCGTGTCCCCCTCATGGCGCGTTGGTTTGGGTCGTCAGGTTAGTAAACAGGACATCGCGGGTTCGATTCCTCTCTTGGGCAAGGGTTGGTTAATTACTATAAACTCACACAGGAATGAAAAAATGAGTAGAAATGTATGTATAATCCCTTATAAGGTTGTCCTCGCGAAGTAACTTTTTTTTTATCCTATAAATTTTATTTTAACGACATAAAATTTTTTAAATTTGAATACATCCATGGGATCAAAAATGAGTACATAGGAGTTCATATTTGAATACATCCATGGGATCAAAAATGAGTACATGTGTTTCTCAATTTTGAGTACATTTGGATTGGAGCTATTTTGAGTATGTGACGTATTCAAAATTGAGTACTTTTTACTCAATTTTGAGTACCCATTTTTTACAGTGTAGTTTAGCTGTGAGAGTGCTGCAAAAATGGGTGTTAAAAACAAAAAACTGTAAAAAAACGGGAATTACGGTACTGTATGTCAATGTAACATGGAAACTAACCATTTTACGCAAATGTTAACTATTAGTGATACTAAAGATTATATGTTTGACTATATTTTATGCATTTGAGGTAGAAGAAAAGTGCGGATCCGACACCAGGGGAAGGTGGGAGCAGTGGGGCATATCCAGCTACTCTCATAAGTCGAGGGTGCTACTCCTCCGGAGAGCTCGTATTCTAAGAGGCGATAACATTGGGAGTGGATAAAAGAGAAAAAACTGTAAAAAACGGGAATTATGGCCCTGCATCGATGTAATATGAAAATTAACCATTTTAAGCAAACATTGACTATTAATGATACTAAAAACTATGGGATTAACTAAATTTTACAATGAAGTTGCCTGATAATAAATACGACGACTCATTATCACTCATTATTTAATTATAAATAATTATGTACATTAGCAACAAATATTAGTAAGTGCAACAAATATTAATATGTGTTAAAAGCAAAAAGCGGGAATTACGTCACTGTACGTACGTCATATGATTAACTGTATTTTAAGCATCTGAGGTTCATTGTTTTCTTCATAACTAAAAAATAAATAAAAATGGTATGTCTATGACCAAAATCTCCATTTGCTCATAAAAATAAAATAATAATAATAAAAAAATAGAACACTGCATTATAAACAATGCTTTGTCCTTGGCTCCATCAAATGAGACTGTGATTATAATTGGGGAGGATGTAGACTTCTTGGTCATTTTGATAGATCTCTACAGGGCTAAAAACGTTTTCTTTTTAAAACCTGGAAAGGATACTGTTTATCCAGTGATATTTTCTCCAATTAATGCTGTGAGTTCAACGGTTGCGGAAAACATCCTCTTCCTACACGCTATGAGCGGGTGTGATACAGCGTCACCACCGTTTATGCAAGGAAAAATGAAGTTTCTCAAAACTCTTGTGAAGAATTCAGATGCTGCTGACGCTGTTAAAGTATTTAAAGGTTCCAACGCTACACAAGAGATGATTGCATCTGCTCGGTGACGTTTCTTTGTTTCGCTGTACGGCTATAGTGGGACGAATGTGCCTTCGCTGAACCACCTAAGGTATATTTCGTACAAGAAGTCAGAATTTAAATACAATTCAAATATTGTTTCTTTACCACCATCTGCAGCTGCAGCACGACAGCACTCTGTAAGAGTATATCACCAGGTGCAGCAATGGCTGGGAGTTGAAAAAAATGCTGAAGAATGGGGATGGAAAAAAAACAAATATTGGCCTTGAGCCTGTATTTACTTTACTCACCCCTGCTTCCCCTGCTTTGTTGAAGCTTGTATCATGTAAGTGCAAAAAGAACTGCCAACAAAATTATGGGTGCAAGAAGGCAGGTCTTTGTTGTTCCAATATATGGCTTAACTGCGAAGGGAACTGCAACAACATCTCAGTGGTGAATCAAGATGAGGAAGACGAGTTATACCCTGAAACCGAGCGGGAGATGGATTGCTCACCCATTGAATACGTGGACCCAATGGAAGAGGAACAAACCATGCCACAAGGTATGAAATATTTACCATTAAGAAAACATTTATTCTATAATATTGGTAATAAATAAAAAATCCACTAATTCCATACGTCTATTTTCTATGTTGTAGATGTCGATGAACAGCAGGTACCTTCAAATAAAAGATTGCGGAAATAAGAATTTTGCTTTTTGACTTCATGTAAATATACTAATATTTGTTACTAATGTACATAATAATTTATAATTAAATAATGATTCATAATGAGTCGCCGTATTTATTATCAGGCAACTTCATTGTAAAATGAAGTCAATCGCACAGTTTTTAGTATCATTAATAGTCAACGTTTGATTAAAATGGTTAATTAGTATGTTACATCAATGTACAGGGTCGTAATTCCCTTTTTTGTCTTTTACACTTCCCAATTTTACCGTCTCTTAGAGTACGAGCACTCCTGCGGAGGAGCACCTTCGACTCATGAGAGAATGTGGAACTGCTCCACTGCTCCTGTTGTGGGTTTTGGGGTTCTTTCTAAAACACAACTTACTTAAACTTAAAAAGCTCATTTATTACTCAATCTTCACTTGACAATTAAATATTTAAAAAAAAATAAGTATACCCTGATTAGCTCCACTGAAATCTGTTGCCATGGAAAAGGAAGCAAATTATATTAAACTAATCAAAATATCAAAACTTAAGAATCCGAATAGGTTAATACAACAATGATAATTTTGAACTCATCATTTTAAGACAATATTAAATGTAGTAAGGGGCAACAGATTTCTAAATCAAGTAGCATACTGAATTGCATAAAGAACACCCAATTCCACTCCAACCCGATCAAGCTCAAATCTCCATACACATTAAATTAACAAAAGTGTAATCACCATATAATTTGGAAAACTGCAGACAACCTGAAATTCCTCCAATATGAGGACCAAAAGGAGGAAGAGTTAAATCCGTTAATAGAATAGGGATATGATGATGTACTAAAATTTTAGAACAACAATGGAGATTCTGAACAAGATCAGATCGGTTAGCCAAGAATCGTATAGTGGTATAAAATAACTGAAAACCCCATTTTTTTTTGTTAAAAAACAACCATTTTGTTGTTTGTTTTGAATAATACTACAAAGAAAGGATAATTAAAAATTAAATTAATCAATTATAAAATTAGACTTAATTTTACTTTAGCAACAATTATCAGTATATCCAATACTGAGATAGGAACAATAATTACATCTAATAACCTTGCGTACACCTCAATTAATTTTCAAATAAATTATTACTATGAATTTAAAATTTAAGAAATTAAAAAAAAATATTAATTTAGTAAGATCATAGCTTTCATAACCTTACTCACAGTAATTGAGAGGTTAAGCCTTTCTTATAGGATTGCTGTAGATATAAGAATACTAATTAAAGATCATATAAAGAAGAACATACCATATTTAAGAATGAACAAAAAAAAACAATCTTTATTTGAATACTTGAAATTTATAAAAAGCAATGTAATTCCCAAAAAAAATTTACTATAACAACATCAGATAAAAGTTGGTTAATATTGATTATTAAATGTCTTTAAATCAAATATTAAAATTCTCAAGATTAACATAACATCATAAATTAAAGGATGATCAACTTTTCTGAGATGTCATTCATTACCTTTCAAATACGCATTGTAATGCTTAACATATTATAATATTAATGTATATATATATAAATTTACAAATTATTTTTGCTTATTTTACATCTTACTCTCCAACTCTAAAACACACAAATATATATATATATTCCCTCATCAGGGAGACATGTAAATAAAAACTATGTAAATTTTACTTACAGGGTATGAAGAATTCAATGGTTGAATCAGTGGGGCAGGTTTTTATTATACCTCCCTTTCCTCTTTTAATGTTGCAGCCGATTGCATAACATATTTTTTTTTTCTCTTTGTTTTGAGAGAAAAACTATTGCTATATACCAGCAGGCGAGCTGGCAGGTTTCTTTTCGGTCTTGGCTTACACTATAATAGGAGATGATAAGTCACCTAATTTCAACGGGTTGGGTAGCCTCCGTACATTTAGTTGCCTTCTAATAACGAACAATACTTGGAATCCCTCGTCTTAATAAGGACAGAATAGTCTCATGATGAGGACTTTTGAAGTCTGATTTTTGGAGCAGGACTATTAATTTTCTCAGCTCTTAACAATATTTCCTTCGCCCTTCACACTGGAGACTATAGGGTATTAGCAGAGGTCCTGGTAAGAGACTCATCTCTATTCTAAGACAACGATCACTCTATTTAAGCAAAATGCCGATCACAAACTCGAGTATTCATGGCTCTATACCTTTACCATGTCTCTGCTAGTGTTACTTCAACTCAGTAACACAGAATACATCATTTCGAGCGCCGCTACGCAACACCTACTAAATTTACGAACCAAGTCATGAGTGTCTCAACGAAGCACCAGCAACAAGTCCGTTTTCGAGCCAAGTGATAATTCGTAAACATTCTCTCTCCCGCGCTGCTCACAAAAACTGGCCGGAACCACTCTGTCAAAGGGGGTACGGGAATGGAAACAAAAGGGAAAATGGACTCTCCTTGAAGGCACCAGCCTGTCGCTCCACTCTGCTAGCCGCTTCATGGGGGAAGGCAGCCATGTTTCACCCCCATGGCGTGTGCTGAAGGGGGTCCTGTGAGCCTCTGTTGACCTGGGCGCCAGCTATCCGCCTGATAGCAGAGCCCATTGAAGCCTGTCGTAAGCTTACAAAGCCTAATTGCGTATATAGTACACTCATAAGATAACGTAATTCCTATACAGGGCGGACGGTCTTTCTTTTAACCAAAACTAGACTAGGTGACTACAACACATGATTCAAGGGTATGGGAGAAAACGTACACGACTGCCCAATACACTATGTGTGGTCTTTTACTGAGAAACCTCCCTCCCTGCTATGTATCTTTCGTATTTGAAAACAGGAAGCTATGCTAGACTAAAAACGTTGAATTTACTTTGCAAAAAGAAAGAAGAAAAAATAAAAACTGATTTTATTATTATTATTACAATTACTTTTATTTATTTAAATTTTTATTAGAAACAGAAAAAGAAGAGTGCTTTTAAATAAATGTAGAGAAAGTGATTTAAATAATTAATGTAGATTAAAAAAAAAAATTGGTTGAAACCAACCGTAACACTCCCACCTTCCCCTGGCTCAGGATCCGCACTTTTCCTCTACCTCAAATGCATAAAATATAGTCAAACATATAATCTTTAGTATCATTAATGGTTACCGTTTGCGTAAAATGGTTAGTTTCCATGTTACATCGACATACACTACCGTAATTCCCGTTTTTTTACAGTTTTTTGTTTTTAACACCCTTTTTTACGGCACTCTCACGGCTAAACCATTGATGAGAGAAAAAAAAAACTTTCAGTGCATAAAATATGGAGAATTTTATTCTCTTTAATTCATATGCAGCCGACTTTCACACAAAATGCACAGTTTTGAAGTTATTTTGAAAAAACGGAGAAAAGTCTGTTTTTTTACACGTTTTTCTTGTAAAAAAACGTATTTCCTGGGAAAAAAATTGTTGGAAAACCTCGGAATCTTGTTCAGCGAAACAAAAACATAAAGGGACCCAAAATTCAAAACTACATCAAAACTTTCCTTTATTTGCTCTTTTTTATCCCCTAATGCCTGCCCGCTCGCTCCTCCGAGTGTTCTGGAATCGGCCCTTTTGGTAGGGGAGAAGACCCGGAGCTCGGCATTGCGCGCAGTAGCGTCGACACGACGGGAGCCGGTGACTGACGAATCTCCACCTCAACGTTGGTGAGCGGGTGGTAGCGTGGTGGTGGAGTAGCCAACTTCGCTGGGTGGTGAGTCGGCTAGCGGCTCACAGAACCTGGGTTGTTCCCCCTTTGGGCCGGTTCTCGGCTGCAGGGGATCAGGTCTTCGGGCGGCAAAAAACCACCACATAGGCTGAATTCTCGCACCTAGTTGGTTGACTGTGTGTTGCCGACTTGGATGGTGATGTGAGAGCAAAGGCTAGCGAACGGAGATAGGACAGTCACCACCATTGTCTAGGGCAAGAAGGAGGAGAAGTCGGACTCTGTATGACAAGGGAACGCAGGTGGTTTCGTAGTGACGCTTGTCGGAGCGCGAGGCGGCATGCAGCATCCCTCGGTTCCGTGCAGGCGGCGGAACGTAGGTGGCGGGCTCGAAGAGACTCGCACGCACTGGCGTCGGGTCTGTAGGCCCTTCGATCCCCATACACCCACTGCGTCTCCCCTTGTAGCTGGAGTAGTTGTGTGCCGCCCTCAGGGTCGTTCAGGAAAGAGATTGCCCGTTCGTACCAAGAGCGCGGGCGGTCGTCGAGGTGCCCCATGCCCAACATGACCCAAGCGCCTTCTCTGGGAGGGGTCTAAAGCGCTCTCGGAACTGATCGACTGCGAGGAACCGGGCCGGAGGCTTGTCTTTGACAGCGACCGAACCTCCCTTCGAACCTGGGGCCGAAACCAGTCCAGCGCGTCTATGCGTAGTCAGAGCTTTCTGCGCCTGACAAGGTTGGGACTAGCAGACCTCTTCTAACAATATCTTCTCGTTACTAACCTCCAACCGGGTCCGTCTCTTTGGCGCACTTGAGAGGATTTTCCACGTCTCTCAGAGTCCGGTAGTGGTCCTTCCATTCTTCCGTTATTAGTGCATTATATGTGCGTGATCTCCAGGAGTACCGGGTCGCTTGGATCTCGATGCCTCGCGGGTGCTCCATGGAGGGACAGCCCAGCCAGACGTGTCTATGCGTTGAGACCAGTTTTCTTCGAGGTCTCGGGTTGGCGAGAAGAACCTCCCGCTCTTTTGTAGTGATATTATATGTGCATGACCCGCAGAATGGCTCGCCATTCGGCGGTGACAACCCAGCCAGGCGTGTCTATTCGCTAGGGACCGAGTTTCTTCGAGGTTCCGGGTTGGCGAGAAGCACCTCCTGCTAGCCGCTCCAAATGAACTAGTCGTTTCCTCCTTCCCTAGGACTCGATATTCGGAAGGGGCGGTAAATTAATGGGAAGTGGGAGTGCTCACCATTAGGCTGAGGACCCGTTTTCCCTTATGGGATTTCGGCTACGAGGCTGGGGTTCACTCTCGCTATCCGCCCAAGTGAAAAGATAGTGGGCCTTAGAGGGAAGGCTCCACTAATGTTGCTTCGACCTAAATGTCATCAATCTCACTTGGGAAAGAGAGCATGAAGTGCAGGTAGGCGTACGCCCCCGCTTCGCTCTCCGGCCGAAGAGCACCACCTAGGGGGTCCCCGGGTAAACCGGATCCTCCATGGTCGTGAACTCGTATGGGTTCTTCAAGAGCCTGGAATCGGCGTATGATGCGCGGCTGCCTTCGGCAGTCGCGGCCTCTGTCATCCCCTAATGCCTGGACTACTGGTCGATATTTCCATTTAGTTTGCGAAAATGAAAGGAAATAGTTGCCAATTTTTACTAATGAAAAAAAAATAAGATAACTAATTAAGATATTAATTTGAAATTGAGGATGGGAAGGGGAGCCGTCTGACGGTTATTTTAGCGTAGCGTCTTCGTTATGTTCTAATTATCAGAAAAATATAATTATTTTTTAATGATCGCATTAATGTAGGGGAAGGTGGTTTTCTTGAACAAATTATTCGTCATGTTTGCGGGGTATGGGGATGGAGGGGGTTAACGCCTCGCTCGGATTTACACAAAACAAATTCCATTGAAGAAATTTAACATTTTTAGCTTCTACCGTAGCGTTTTATAAATGTTATATATAGAGAATAACGGTAATTTCAAATGACGATTTTCGTAAAAATTAAATTTATGTTCCCAATAAAAGTACACAACCCGTATTTGCTAGATGCATGCCAATAATCAAAGTTATTGAGCACTTGACCAAGCTCACCCTGGTGGGCAATCCTACAAGTTTTTTTTCTCTAACTGTGCATTCTTATCTCGCGTTCTATGAGATCGATCACAACGGAGTTTGGATGATTCGACTTGGTTTTCGTTCGCGTTACAGATTTTAGTTCCACCTTCCACTGTCAGGGGTAGCATTATGTTTTCGAATTCTATGGACCCTATTTCGACGACAATTGGTTCATTCAACTCGCTTGATACAACGGGTAGCCGTGTCGGTGGTTCGGATAAAACAAATTGCGCCCCTGGTGGTGGAAAGTGAAACTAAAGGATTTTGCAGTGCGTGCTCAGCAACCCTGCTATACGGTGCCAGAGGCAGCGGGGACACTTGTTGGAGTTTCATTCGGAGAGTGGTTTGTGTGGAACAGGGTGGCCCCCAGGCGGCGGAAGGTGGAACTAAAAACTTTTGCAGCGCGTCCGCTGCGTGCCTATATAAAGGTGCCGCAGGCAGCGGGAACATGTGTCGGAGGTTTGTTTATATCAGAATGCGCTCCCTATCGGCGGAAAGTAGAAATAAAAGATTTTTCGTCGCGTGCACAGAACTTTTAAGTAAATAATTCCATACAAAATTGGGTTAAAAAAAATAAAATCATACAAACTGTAGGTTTGTTTAATTTTTTTTATAACGGTCCTGGGCAACGCCGGGCGGGTCAGCTAGTGATCATATAAAAACTGCAATGATAGATTTGCTCTGTTACACAGTTATTTTGCAAGGATTCTAATATTGGTAACCCATCGCTAAAACCAGCCAATTCGGCTGGAGAACCGAAGAAATTGGTAAACACATGTGATCTTTCATGTCAAAATTTGTTTTTTTTTCATAAAATGATTAACTTTTGTGTCCAGATGGGCGGCTGTTTTAATTTTAAAACAAGAACAAAAAATCATGCACCACGGCATAGATTATGAAACACTTTCCAATACTATCGGAATATTGTTAAGAAATGTCATTTTTCTTCATACAATGAAATGAGATACCTAAATAAACATTAAAAAATAACCACAACGCAGTAAAAATTCATTTTCAGAAATTGCTGTTCATAGCATATAATGTGTGCGAATTCTATATCGTGCAACCCTGTATATGAAATATACATCTGATAATACTCTAAAATTAAACATTTTAAATGCATATCACAATTTAAAACTTAAATTCAGCAATTATGGCTCATAGTCAGTTCTGTAATAGAAATCTTTTGAGTGTCTCTGTCAATAAACGAAATATTCTACACACTCAATAAATCTACAGAAAACATGCTCTAGTGCACCTCAGTAATGTATATCAATTTCATTAAAATACACTGTAAATGATTTTTCCCCATAAATATTAATGCAATGGAACACTTTTGTGCGTAAACGAACAATAAATGATACCTACTACATACTCTATAAAAATCATGTTGCCAGTCACCTCAGTCACGCATATAAATTTTCCTATGTTTGAAACAGTGCCACATGATTAAAATTTACTACAAACGATTTTTCCGCATTGACCGTAAAGTAACAGAATACTTTTGAGTGTCCCTGTAAACAAATTGTAATTGCTACTTATTGTATACTCTATAGAAAATATGTTGTCGTCTATCGCAGTGACGGATATGAATTTTGTTATGATTGAAATGCACTGAAAACGATTTTTCCTCATAGGCCGTATTGTAAAGGAATTCTTTTGAATGTTTTATGGTCAATCTCAATAAGATATATCAATTACATGGCAATTCGACTGTATTTACGCGAGTTAGAATGCGGCCAGACAGACAGCCGGTGTCGCGTCAATTCGTCGCACACAATTCATCGCAGCGTCAATTCGTCGTGGCGACAACTCATCGCAGCGTCAACTCGTCGTAGCGTCAATTTGTCGTGGTCTGAATTCGTCGCAACGAAAATGTTTTTGAAGGCTATGATGATAAAATTAAAGATAATGTAGTAAAATTATTTAATGGTAATTTGTTTTTTAGATATAGAGAATTATAACTAACAATTTACATCATTAAATAATTTTACTGAATTATCTTTACTTTTATCATCATCCCCTTTAAATATGTTTTCGTTGCGACGAATTGACGTTGCAACGAATTGACGTTGCAACGAATTGACACCACGACGAATTGACGCCGCGACGAATTGACGCTGTGATGAGATGTCGCCGCGACGAATTGACGCTGTGACGAATTGTGCGCGACGAATTGATGCAGAACCCAGACACAGACGGAGAGACGAACCTAATTCATAAACACTTTTCAACTATGTTGGAAAATGTTAAAAAAGCTTTATTATCTAAACCTGAGTCTAGTTTCGATTTTACAAAAAAATTGCGAGCTAAACATTTAAAATTCATATGTAATAACTTTAATAATATTTTTCTTGTTTGTCAATGCAGTCCGTTTAAAATTAATCTTATGGAATGTGCGTACACTGAGAATCTAGTAAAAATTATTCTTGCAATATTGCTATAAAAATTGCATGTTTATACTTTGAAAAGAATACTACTAATAAAAAAAATCATTTGCTTCCAGAATGTATGTTTAGCTTCGATTTCAAAAAGACAAAATTTTAATAGACTTGACAGTGCACACAAATAAGAAATTTTAATGTTTATATAAAAATACAGTGAACATTTTGAGTTATTACACAATAATTTTGCTTGGACTTCTCCATCCACCAAACACCTTCTCCAATTCTACTGCAGTTAATATACAGAGATAGTCATTATCTTGTTTGCTTAAAATTTGCATACCTATTGGTAGTCCGTCACTGAAACCAGCTGGTATCTGAGTGACCGGATAACCAAAGAAATTGGTAAAGCACGTGTAGGCTTTATTGTCGAATTTTGGTATACTCATGAGATGATGTACTGCTGTCTCCGGATGAGTAGGCATCAAAAGGACAGAATCTTCATCCAAAAAAGAATCTAATTTTGATTTTAAAACATCAAACATTGCAAAGTATCGATAATGGTTTTTATCTTTCTTTTGATTTCCTGATGCAGCAAGATATATCGTTGGTAGCGTGTGTTTGCTGATCCGAAAAATAATCTTGAGGAATTCATAAAATATGTTTATAGAATCATTTGCTTTTAGCATATCTCTTAGAGATGGCTTTCCACCTTCTATTATTAAAGCTTTTGTGATTTCCGGTGTGTACTGTAATTCTGGAATGCAGATTTTCTTCGGCATGTTAGAGTATGTGTCATTAAAGTAAAAAGCAGCCTGTAATATAAAAGAAAAATTAGCATGTTGTGACCATCTCAAAACTTTCTTCTATACAAATCTCATATACTAATTTGAACAGCGCAGTTACACACTTGTAGTAATATGTATGAAGTACAGCGTATTTCTATGAAATTAACAAGGAGGAACTGTGATCACTTTTTGAATAAAATAATTAGCAAAGCGCAAAAGCACTCCCCCTTGGATATTCAAATCCAAATGGAACCAGCATATGCGTTTTAATAATCGCAAACATAAAATTGGGTGTATTTTTACCCAAAAGAAAGTGGAATACAATTGAGGCATTGACATGGAAAAGGATGTAAGTCAAGAAAACCTAATTATAAAGGGGAAGAAAAAAAACGGCTTTACACTGCTAAATTACAAGGTTTTATTCGCAAAAAATAAGCATATGAGATCCATGTATCTCATATGCCATGTATCTCAGTTTTACAATTTTTTTTAAATCAACATACATATTTTAAAGTTAAAGTTATTTCTTCTATTAAAAATCTCAAAATCGATTTTTCTTGACTTACTACCTTTTCCATGTCAATGCCTCATGTCAATGCCCATGTCAATGCATTATTATGTCGATCACAAAAAGCATAGCGCAATTCTATTCCCTGTTGCGTGAATCTATACCAAATTTAGCCATCTTAGTTTTTACATAAGTATCTTCAGTATCTTTTATACTGTTTGGTCCCATCTCCTAGGCACTCTGATATCATTATCATGTGCAGCATTCCCTGTTATGTAATATAGATCAAAATGTAATCAGCATACAATTTTTTCAAGGTATAACTACTAATTCATAGAATTCTGTGATACTGTCTTAAGTTACAATACCCAGAAAATTTGTGTAACGTACAGACATACAGACGAACTGACATCCATCCAGAAATAATCTTATCATATTCAGGGCATCATAGAAAATGTATATACGTACATCACAAAATAGAAATCGAAACGGCTATGATGTCATACACTCACGCACAGCCTTTCTTTTTTTAATCGGTTATAAAAAGGAAAAAAGTCGCTAAATTTAGGGGATTTTTTCCTTTAATGGCAACCTAGCTATTATATTAAGTTAATGGCTTGACGCGGGCTTCAAAATAGCGCCAACCAAAAAGTCGCCAAACATCGGTGTGTGAGTGTAACACATCTGTTCCATCGAAACATTTAACGAATCCAATACTTTCTTAAATAACTTCTTAATTTATAAGATATAAATAGAGAAGAAAGAAGTATAGTTAATGACAACATGCATGATATCGATGCCTGACAAAAGTGAAACTTTTGAAATGAATCGGACAAAGTAAACGTCGCAGAAACTGGTAATTAGAACAGATAAATATTTTGCTTTATTGCTGACAGTTATTGCAATTTATTGAATCTGGAAATGAATCTAGGTTTTCTATACCAATTTAGAGTTACAAGGGAACCGCCAAACATGATGCGCACAGATATTGATGATTTTAAAGTATGTTGTGGGCGTCATACCCCTAACAATTCAGGTCAAAGGTTTCCTTCAAATGGGCCTTAGTTGTCGAGAAATTTCGGGTTCAAGTTCAGCATGCGTTTCAAATAACCATTAGTTCGTTGTTCTCGACACGGTCTCCGTGGCGCAAAGCTAGCGTTCACGATGTGAAAACGGGAGGTGGAGGTTCTGTCCTATCAAGTGACTTTCTACCTTTTTTTAATAAATTTTATATATATTTGTCGCGTTACAATTTTTATGCCGTCTTATAAATTCTGCATCTTTGAACTTTTTGATATTTTCCTAATAAATTCCATTTATGTCTTCGAATTTTTAAAGCTTACCTTTTTTTTTTCTTCTGTGCAATTTTGAAATTAATATTTCTACTGACGAAATTCCAAACTAATTTATGTCTAGATTTTGTTTATTTTTTTTTATTATTTACCTTTTATATTTTAATAACCTTTCTAAAATAATACTTTTTTTTAACTTTATGGAATTTTAAATGAAAATTTATCATTTTTTATAACTTATACAAAATATTTTTCATCTCAAATCTTCTAAACGTATGCAGTTTTAACCAATTATATAATTTTTTATGTTATTTAGATACATTTAACTGTAAAGTTCAAACTCAGCATTATTTTTGATTTATACAAATCTAAACTAATAAAAGAAAGTTTCGCTCTGTGTGTCTGTGTGTGTGTGTGCCTGTTGGCGATGGCTAGGAAAATCTGGCCCATCTAGAAGGCTGGAAATTTAGATTTAGGTAGTCCAAACCCTCTCCTGTTGCAACATTACTTGAGAATTTTAATATTTTAATTACTTTCTGAAATATTAATTAAAATGCACAAAGAACTCTCATTAAAAATACGCTTTTATTCTCTTGGGTTGGTTGGTAAACCGGTTGGTTGCATCGATTCTTCACAGAAGTAATTAAATAAACCAGAGTAGCGATGCATAAATAAGGATTTCTAACTAAATAGTGTGAACATGGATTGAAGTTATCAACGTAGAGAAGCCATGCGATTGTCGCGCCACCTGTGCATGACAATTTACACATACGTCCCACTGATTGAAGTATTTTGCAGACATATTTTTCTTCATGACAATTAGTCGGGTTTAAGTTTTATTTTCTTTTTTACATGACATTTATTATTATGATGGAGATTAAAACTTTATTTAACAGATTGTTTTTTATATTTGCGGGAATGAAGAGGGGCAAGGGTCTAATTACATTTAAGCTTCAAGGTGTATTTCTAGAAAGCAGTTACCAGAATTTCCGTATAATAGTGTCAGCCAAATTTCAAATTAAATTCCTAGCTTAACCAAATGAATCAATCATTAAAGATGTATTGTGATCCTCCTAATTAGTTATTTGCTGAAGGCCACTTGAACAACCCCCCCACCCCCCACTCCTCCCGGCCCGGCCCGTCTTTCAAGGTTTTTTCTCTAACTCTGCTCCGTTTCCATATCTCAGCAACTATTTTTCTGATTTCAACGCAAGTGTTTCCAAACACTATAATTAACTTAATAGTCACTCTTTATAACATTAAACTAAATTTATGAGTAGCGGTTACCACTATTTCCGAATAATAGTTTAAGTCAAATTTGTAATTACGTTCCTAGCTTAAGCAAACGAACGAATTTTGAAAGATGCATAGTGGTCCTTCTAATTAGTCATTTGCCGAAGGACACTTGAACAACCCCTCCCCCCCCGGCCCGTCCTTCAATGTTTTTTCTCTAACTCTGCTCCGTTTCCATATCTCAGCAACTATCTTTCCGATTTCAACACAAGTGATTCCAAACATTATAATTAACTTAAATGTCACTCTTTATAACATTAAACTAAATTTATGAGTAGCGGTTACCACAATTTCCGAATAATTGGGTAAGCCAAATTTGTAATTAAGTTCCTAGCTTAAGCAAACGATCGAATTTCGAAAGATGCATAGTGCTCCTCTTAATTAGTCATTTGCTGAAGGGTACTTGAACAACCCTCCCCCCCCCCGGTCCCTCATTCAAGGTTTTTCTCTAACTATGCCCCGTTTCTATATATCAGCAACTATCTTTCCGATTTCAACGCAAGTGATTCCAGACATTATATTTAAGTTAATAGTCACCCTTTATAACATTAAATTAAATTTATGAGTAGCGGTTACCACTATTTACAAATAAGAGTTTAAGCCAACTTTGTAATTAAGTTCCTAGCTTAACAAAACGAACGAATATTTATGCATGCATAGTGGGCCTCCTAATTAGTCATTTTCTGAAGGACACTCGAACATCTCCTCCCTTCGGCACCTCACTCAAGGTTATTTTCTCTAACTGTGCCTTATTGCAATAACTGGGCTAATAATGTTCCAATCTTCTCGAAACCAGCTCAATTTTGTAGTGCGCCTACTATACAGTAACGTAGGCAGCGGGGACCTGTCTCAGAAGTTCGTTGGGAAAGAGGTTTGTTTAGAACAGAATGCTCCCCTGGCGGTGGTAGGGGGAAATAAAAGATTTTCTAGAGCGTACGAGCATGCCGGGTATACGGTTCCTCAAGCTATCGTAGACCGTGGCCAGAGTTCCGTTTTTTAAGAGATTTAAGTTTATTACAAGGGCTCGGGCAACGCCGGGCGGGTCAGCTAGTAAAAATAATATATTACAATTAATTTATTTTTTTCATTCTAACAAGTCGATGCCATACATAAAAATTCAACTAGAAATGAAAAATCGTCTGTAAATTACAATACATATAAAAAATATCTGAAAAAAATCGTCTGAAATAACTTTTACGTTAATATCAGAATAAATAAATTTTTCTTTCATTTCGTTTAGCTTCCTTTGCAGACAAATACCACGTTTGAAGTAATTTCTTTTTCAACTTTTTATTAAAAAATGCATTAAGCATTTTTTAATATATTTATCACAATTTAAGTATTTAAAGAATATATAATATGTTAATTTATACATTGTTCCATTATTGTTAAAACAATTTACGTAAAGAATATATTTAATGGCGATTTTTAATGCGTAATTTTGTTTAGAATATTTTTGCGTTAGGTATCACACAATTAGTTCCATATTTAATAAACTAAAAATGTCGATGTCGGTCATGATAAATATTTTAGTATTTGACCAGTTAACATATTGCAATATATTTATAACAAATCAAATATTAAAAGGATATATTTTTTTGTTAATTTTTGCTTAGTCATTTAATTTTTTTAAATAGAAAATGCAAATAAAAAAATATGCATTATTTCATAAATATGATAAATAAATAAATAAATATACATAAATGTAAACAGTACTCGTTTTAAAAAGACGAGATATCAAGACATAAATTAGTTTGGATTTTCGTCAACAGAAATGTTAGAATAAAAATTGCGCAAAAATATAAATTTTCACGAAAAATTCGAAAATGTAAATGGAAATATTAGGAAAATATCAAAAAGTTCAAAGATGCAGAATTCATAATTCTGCATAAAACTTGTAACGCGAAAATTATATAAAATTTATTAAAAAAGGTAAAAGTCACATGATAGGACAGAACCCTCACCTCCCGTTCTCAAATCTCGAACGTTAGCTCTGCGCCACGGAGACCTCGTTCAGAATGAAGAACTAATGGGTATTTGAAACATATTCTGAACTTTAACCCGAAATTTCTCGAAAACTAAGGCCCATTTGAAGGAAACTTTTGACCTGAATAGTTAGGGGTATGACCCCTAGAACATACATTAAAATCATCAAAATCTGTGCGAATCATGTTTGGCGGTCCCCTTGTTTGTTAAATTATTCTAAACACCTAATTGAATATGACACTTTCGTTAGTAGGAGGAATCGAATCTTCTTTAACTATCATTATGAACTATGTTAATTAGAACTAAGAAATGGATGTTCTTAACAAAGTGAATATTTGCATTCAATGTAGATAATAAATAATCCTTTAAACATCCACCTTTAAAAATATATGGGTCATTCTCAAAAAAAGTTACAATTCAGAAATTGATTATGTCTTGAAATTTTTTTTTTTTGATTTCATATAAATTTTTATTTTAATTACCTACATTAGTAACTCGTGTTATGAAAATTTAAAGTTTTTCCACACTTTTCTTTTTATTTATAGAAAAGAAGGTCAATTCTTGTCAAACACATAAGCAAAATGACTTTTATTTTACCACTTTATTACATTTTTTGACATAAAAAATATTTTTAATTATTCAAATTTATTATATATATTTTTTGAAGAGGTGACAAATATTATAAAAAACAAATATTTGTTCAAATAAATATTACCAATTCGGATAGAAAACAAATACAATGTCTACTCCGTTACTGTGGTTTAAAAAAATTAGACACACCAATTCTTCTAAAAATTTCATTACAATAATATGAGTTATTACCCTAATATTTAATTCACGTAGTTAAATCTTTTAGAAATATACCATGATGTAATTTGAAATAATATATGAGTTGTAATTTAATGGAAAAATTATTCAAGTAACAGAGTGGACAAATACAAGATTTTAATTTTTTTTTAAATTATCCAAGACAATATTTAAGCTTAAGTAGCCTTGTATTATTAGATACACACATAAACTTACTAGTAATTATATTTACCAATCTTAACAGTCATTTATATTATCTATAGCAAGGTAAGATAGTGGACAGACAAAAATATACTTACTTAATATTTTGTTACAAAAATCTGTAAAAAATGGCATCCTACTTTAGGAATGCAAATTCCATGTGGACTAAATCTTCATATTTGTACACAGTCTTGAGACATGTGCTGTCATCTACTGTGTAATAGGATAATTAGAAAATCTTGATAACATAGTGGATATAAGAAGAAGTGCTTTCTTTGGGGAATTTTTATATCAAGCTATATTATATTTATACTATATATATCACAAGGATTCAGATTTGCATAGCAACCCATGGTCGGAAACGGCTTCGTTCGCCGTTAGGTGGTATTGTTCACAAGAGCATTGGAGGAAACCAGCGTTCTCAGATTAGGGAATTTTCTGGCGAGAATCCCAATGACGTGAGACCACATGCTGCCCAACATCGCTTTTCAGTGAATGTTTGGGCTGGTGTGGTCGGCGACTTCTTAATCGGGCCTTACTTGTTGTTCTAACATCTGCAGATTATCGCATCTTTTTACAAGAGGTGCTACCAAGCTTACTTGACACTATACCACAACATCTCAGCCCCTCGGGATTGCACTAAAACTCTAAGGCTTAGGCTGGGTTTCCCGAGGTGGTCATCCATCATCATCCACTCATCCACTATCCACCATCCACTATACCACAACATGTCAGACGCCATATGTAGTTTCAACATGATGGCGCACCTCCCCACTATGTCAGATGTGTTCGTGAACATTTGAATCAGGTGCTTGGTCACCGATGGATTGGCCGTGGTGGATCAGTTCCCTGGGCACCACGCTTTCCTGATTTAAGCAGCATAGATTTCTTTCTTTGTGGTGTACTGAAAAGTGCTGTGGATTCCGATATGGATCTGGTTGCAAGTCTCGTCTGTGCTGCTGCGGATATCCAACAAAATCCAGGTGTATTTGAGCGAGTCTACCAGTCCATGGTCCGACGGTGTAATGCATGCATCGCTAGCAATGGTGGAAACTTTGAACATCTTTTGTGACATTTTCACATATCATCTACCACAGAACATGTAATATCTTTGACCAACAAATTATTTCAGATGATCTCAGTCTTGTGTCTCTTCGTTTCTTGTACCTGTCATACTACTTCCCCATGACGTTTCCGACCATGGGTTGCTATGCAAATCAGAATCCTTGTGATGCCCCCTACCTCCCCTTAAAGTTTGCCCCAATAATCCTGGACACCCTGTATAACCATTGTATAAAATTGTTAATTAAAAAAGAGTTATTTTTACTTAACTATCCTATATTCATTTATGTAATATTTATTAACAGAGAGTAAATAATAAAAATACTGATAGCAAACTATATATAAGCATAGTTAGAAATTATGGGATGCACAAAACAGAAATGGTACAAGTTCTTAAGATGGAAGTTCGTAAGTTTAGCGTAATTTAGACGTAATTAATTATGAATTTGGTCTGCACACAACAGATCCAAGTCTAAAAATCGAAAAATTGCTGAAAAAAATGTCTTGTAAATCTATCAGTACGATAATTTTTTCTCGGGCTTATCTAAGTAACCTTATAAGTGAAATACATGATGTCACTAGATTATTGAACACAAAGTCCCATATTATTTTCAGATTGTTCTAAAATCTACACGTGCTACATTCTAAATACATTCACAGAGTTATTTTTATTTATATCTGCATAAAATATGCACTTATTCTTATTAAGATTAGCAAATAGTGTTTCTTAGTGTCCTGTAAAATCACAGAATCTTTCAGATAATGTTGTCAATTTTGGCATTTTCAACCTAATTTTTAAGACCCGAGAAAGATCGCTTTCAAGGAACAAGCTACTGTACCTCAAAATGTATCATACTTTCAGAAATATGAAACACACTGTTAAATATTTCAGCCATTTAGTAGTGATGTGTTCAAATTTCTTGTGTCTGTGGTTAAAAATGGCTTCGCAAATATGTCAGAAATATTCACATTGCTCACTTGGAAAAAATAAAAATTCTGAGAACACCCTAAGTCTAAATTTCTCAAAATAAATTTCCATGAATTTGCCCCCACTTGTATTCTGGTGGTTTCCTATGCGACTATAGTATTACATTCAGTAGTCTTGTAATTTTTCTCTATTTAGACTATGCAATATCAACTGTGAGTTAATTTATACAAAGTAGCAAAAAAAGTACTGTATTAATACATATATTTACTCCATTTGTATTCTGCGTGTCTGACATATTCAGAAAGGATCAGAAAGGTTTCAAATGACGGAAAAATGTATTTATTATTATTATTATTATTATTATTATTATTATTTTTTTTTTTTTATTTATTATTAACAATTATTATTATTATTTATTATTATTATTATTTATTATTATTTATTATTATTAATATTATAATGTTTGAAGCTTTAAGGATGTCATACAGTTAGTCTGATAGGAAAATTCCTAAAATTTCAGTCCTACGTTGGAAATGTTCAGTAAACGTTGAGCCGCAAACCGATGATATCCTGCGAAAGCAGCAAAACTTTAAACTCCATTATCTCAAAACACCGTTTTTCAGCGGATTTGCCACGATAACATTTGAACAACTGAACGGATTTACATTAAATATATATATATATATATATATATATATATATATATATAAAGGAAATTAAATTCTCTACAAACAATACCTATAAAGCAAACAAAAAAAAATGTCTTCAAGTTATAACACAAAAAATATAATAAATCTGTTTAATTGAAATTTTTTTATTATAATATTTTAAATTTTTTATAAATTTCTTTTTGTTTGAATTGTAATTAAGAAACAACATAATTAGAAGTATAAAGAAGAGATGATGGCTAGAAAATAAATGGAGCATGGACTTAAAAATCGTGGCAAAACTAGGGTTCTGCGTCAATTCGTCGCGCACAATTCATCGCGGAACAATTCATCTCGCATAAGTCGTCGCAGCGACAATTCGCCACGGCGACAACTTATCGCAGCGTCATTTCGTCGTGGTGTCAATTCGTTGTTTTCATTCGTTGTTTCGTTATTTCGTCGGTTGTCAATTCTTTTCAATGTTTTTGAAGGCTATGACGATAAAATAAAACCAATTTAGTAAAAATGTTTAATGATAATTAGTGTTTTTAGATATAGAGAATTATAACTAACAATTTACATGCGATTATATCTAAAAAACAAATTATCATTAAATAATTTTACTAAATTATCTTTATTTTATCATCATAGCCTTCAAAAAGCTTTTCGTTGCGACGAATTGACACCCTGACGAATTGACGCTGCGATGAGTTGTCGCCGCTATGAATTGTCGCTGCGATGAATTGTTCCATAATGAATTGTGCGCGATGAATTGACGCGACACCCAAAACTAGTTCTACAAGTTTAATTTTGTCGTACAATAATAATAAAACTTATTATTATTATTATTTTAAATTTAACATTTTTTTAATTTCTATAAAACATAGCTAAACAAATTCAAAAGGGAGAAATAGTCTAAATTAATTACATATATGTTTCCTAATCCACCAGCAAACTTTAGCCAATTTTCATCATTTCAAACCTTTATGGTCCCTTAACATGAAAAATTCAAAAAGAAATAAGATATTCATTCTTACCTTTCGGACAGCAACTTTGATATCAGTGATAGGTTCTAGAAGATATCCAGGGAATTGTTCCATGTAATAAAATTTAATCTTTCGAAAATCAACCTGAAAAAAGATATTACTTGTCATAAAACTTGGGCAGAATTAATGCAAATTCTTAAATAATAAAAGACTTGGTTTATTATTATTTTTAACAGTTTAGAATAAAAGCAATGTTCTTGCATTCTTGGGCTAGTCAGCCGCTAATTCACATTTAACAGACAGAAAAATGGCAAAAGTTTACGAGCTTAAATACTTTTAAGCAATACTTGCCATACAACATTAATAAAAAAGGTATTTTTTCAAATTATGCATTGCCAGGATAACTATGCAAAGCATATTACTGTCATTTACATATTGTGCATTTTATACAATTGTCAAAAAAACAATAAAAGCTCTTGCATAAATAATAAAATAATAAAAGCTCTTTGCTGAATACAATTTGCTATTTATTTAAAATATTTTTCAATTAATTCTCCTTTTAAGATATTATCAGCTCCCAAAAATTTTATATAAAAAAATATTTATTTGTTTATTGCGTCAAAAAGAGTTTGAAAGTTGCTTGTGTTCCAATACTTTTTTTTAAAATCACGTTTAAAAAAACTAGTCGTTGGGGGCCACCGTAATACTTACCCATCATGGATATGCATAATGTAAAATATTAAAATAAAAATGTGTAAACTACTTATAAAATGCATTGCAATTCAAATAAAATCGTGGCTTGATGACGTCACAAACTTTAAAGGCTCGATTACTGAATTGCTTGAAAGAGGTTTTTCCTTATAACTCCAAAAATAATAATCCTATTAACTAGCGGTTTATTGCATCTGATTAAGCGTCAAATTTCCAATTAAAATATATCTTTGAAGTGAAATTTGGATGAAATACAGGGTCATGAAAAATCGAAGAGTGTGGAAAATAGGATTCCAAATATCTTAGCAACTAATTATCCGATCGACTTCATGCTTTATTCAAAATTTATGTTTTTTTATTGTCTGTTATATTCATTTCTTAAAATAAACAATTTCGAAAATTTTTATATACCTTTCATCAGAACGAATATTTCGAGAGTCCGAAAAAAATTGTTCCGGTTAATCGAGGTTATTGAAATGAAATAGGCTTCTTCTCATTATTACATACTAAGTACATACCAAATTGCAAGTCTCTATCTCAATTTTTTCGGGAGATAGAGCGTTTACAGACACACACACAGACACACACACAGACACACAGACGGACGGCAAAAATTTTTTTCTAAAAATATGTTTTTCGGAATCTCCAGTGTCTGAAACGTGTAAATCCGTCAAAAAAAATTTTTCGATTTTCAAAACGATTACAAGACTTACCCTATACTACGTATGATGGGTAAGTAATAAAATCGTGGCTTGATGACGTCACAAACTTTAAAGGCTCGATTACTGAATTGCTCGAAAGAGGTTTTTCCTTATAACTCCAAAAATAATAATCCTATTAACTAGCGGTTTATTGCATCTGATTAAGCGTCAAATTTCCAATTAAAATATATCTTTGAAGTGAAATTTGGATGAAATACAGGGTCATGAAAAATCGAAGAGTGTAGAAAATAGGATTCCAAATATCTCGGCAACTAATTATCCGATCGACTTCATGCTTTATTCAAAATTTATGTTTTTTTATTGTCTGTTATATTCATTTCTTAAAATAAACAATTTCGAAAATTTTTATATACCTTTCATCAGAACGAATATTTCGAGAGTCCGAAAAAAATTGTTCCGGTTAATCAGGTTATTGAAATGAAATAGGCTTCTTCCCATTATTACATACTAAGTACATACCAAATTGCAAGTCTCTATCTCAATTTTTTCGGGAGATAGAGCGTTTACAGACACACACACACACAGACACACAGACGGACGGCAAAATTTTTTTTCTAAAAATATGTTTTTCGGAATCTCCAATGGCTGAAACGTGTAAATCCGTCAAAAAAAATTTTTCGATTTTCAAAACGATTACAAGACTTACCCTATACTTACGTATGATGGGTAAGTAAAAGGGAAAAAACATGTCAAAAGTTTATCTAACCTCATATGCTATCCTTAAAAATTTTAATGCTCTTTAAAATAGTTAAACATCGTCTGAATAATTTTGTTTTATTTTATTTGTACATTTGAAAAAAAATTGTTGTGGAAATTATTTTACTTATTTAACACGTTGACTGCGTAGGACGGGGATCCGCATATAGTCGTCCATTATCGGAGTGCGACGGATGCATATTCGCGTCCTGTCCAGACTTGCATACAATGCATTAGTTTAGCAACAGCATTCACATTGAGCATACGAAATATGGTCAACACATAAATAAAGAATCCCACTTACCATGTTTGTCATCTTTGTGTGTGTGTGTGCGTTTGTGTTTGTGAGATGAGAAAATCTGAGAGGCCAAGTGATTTTTCCCAACTCTTTAGTTCTTTATGTTTATTAGTAAATTTGTTTTTTATAGATCAAAGTGTATATAATATGATCTAATGTTCAAAATATTCTTAGTTTTGCTGACTGAAAAGAAATAAAATCTGCATCGTTTATTTCCGACACTAACAGATGCGAATCCGCGTCTGTTAGTATTGAAAATGAACATTTCAGTTATGGTGCTAACGACGTGGATTCACGTCCAAGTAGTAAGATACGTCAAAATTAGTTAATGTGCCATCAATATAATAGTAATCAAATTTTTACAGCCATATGGACTTTTTCTTGAAAACCCGACCGCATCTAGCTCACGACTGCAGATAATGTCTCGTAGTCAGCATGTTAAAGGAAAGTAATTCAAAATGGCTACTTTCTGAGTCAATTCGAAAGACATTTTCATTCGTAAATGCATAAAATTTGCTTTCATTGTTATTCACATGCAAAGAAATCGGATAGGTTTTTAAATTTTCCTATAAAGACAAAGTTTTTTTGCAGAAAATCTTAGTGTTTTGAGTGGCATGTTTGCGACTCGGCAGTCTGGGAAAAGCCGTCATCAGAGAGCAATCAATCATAAAGATATATCTATTTACGGAAAATTCAAAACTCTTTTAAATTCATGGGGACTTAAACTTGAAATTACCAGCAAAAATAAGTTCGTGAATGTGTCAGATTTCGTGTTGTTGAGCGGAGAAAATAAAAATTATGAGAATGCATTTAAATACAACTTACTTCTTTATGGAAATTGATTCGTCCTTCGCTCAGTACATTGGTTAATAAAGGCAAATCTTTCGCATACCGGCAAAGGGGTCCAGCTTGTAGAAACGATCTTATGCTTTTATCTACTGCAGGGAAGGTACCTTCGTTTGGTATCATACCTAAAACAAATAATTAAAATTTAATCAAATAAAACGCGTGAAAAATTATTTAAAGATAAATTAAATATATTTCCTCCTTAATTCATCATAATATTTATTGGCCCTTGGTTATTAATTTTTCACTTTTAAACATATTAAATAACTTTAATATACATTAAAGTCCTGCATGGGGAGGGTTATACCCAACCCGAACCCGAAAATGCTTTTTCAGATGAACCCGAAATTCAACCTGAACTGGACAAGAAAAAAAACTTCGTTTATACGAAACCTGGCCTGAACCCGACACTTTTCAACCCCAAACACGACCGGAATCCGAAATGGAGGAAAATTAATCTATATTATCATATAATCCATATACAATCATGAAAAAAATTGTCTCCAATTATATCTCTAATATCAATTTTATCTTTTATATTGAAAAATGAATACACACTCACTCTCACATACACATATAATATAACATTAATATTAAAATATATTATAGATAAATTCCAATTAATTTTTTTCAATTAATTTTCAGGAATGAAATTCGCCCGAAACTACTGAGTAACAAACAAATTGATTTTTTCTTGCTAAACCGACTGGGAGTCCCCGGCTTGTGACATTTTTCACTCTGTCGGCTTAACGCTCAGTTTAGTAATAAAAAATCCATTTGTTTGTTACTACAATATATAGTTTATTCATCTGAAAAATTATTCTAGACTTTAAAAGAAATCGGATCAACCCAAACACGACCCTCGAGATTCAAATCGCAACCTGAAATCGACACGATCGAACCCGTCCCGAAACGAAAAAAAAAATGTATTAACCCTCCCAGAACAGAACGTCGGGTAGGGTTCGGGTAAAATCGGATTACCCGATTCGATACAGGACTGTCATGTATATTAACATAATTTTATTCGTTTTAGTGGACAAATAAATATAAATGGGACATCCAAGTACTTCTGTCAGTTTTGATTCTGACTGATAAAATATTAAAAAATCCTTCCGGCCTGTACCGGGAGGAAAAGGTAGCTTTCATAGTCCATAGTCCATGTTTTTAAAAATTCAACTCATTCTACTCAAACACCCTAAGCTAAATTGCTTGGAAACCGATTAAATAAGATTCATTCCCTGTTTCTGAGTTCGTCAATATTTGAATGCGCATTTCTGCATGAGAGTTACAGCATAACAAAACTCAGATTGTTTCAAAATTTCAGCCAACCTAGAATTTCAAACTGCCATATCTCTGCCATTTTTTAAGATATAGCAAAAGTTGTTTCACAGTTAATAACGAAATACTATGGCACAGACAACTTGCAAACAACAAACATGTACAAAACAAAGGTAGAGCAGTGATCAGATGGCTAATGAACAATATAAACGACATGAAACAGACAAACATAGACTAATACAACAACAACAACAACAAAAAAAAAACATAAAAGTCCCAGCAGCCACCATACCTCTATATTCAAAGTGTGTATAACCTCTGCCTAATTAATCTTATCTTCCAAGGAAGAACAAAAAAGGGAAAAAAAAAAGGAAATATATATATGTATATATGTGTATATATAATAAAATAGCAGTGTAAAGTATACCTCTTTCCTGCGAAAAAAAAATCGTTCTTTTAGCGTCTAAGAGGGTGGAAGTTAATAACTAATTAACGGACTAATGGCCAAGGAATCACCCCATAGCGCACCAAGTCCTCAAATAGCTTCATCGAGTTAATGAAAACAGCCATAAGGTATATATGGACTGATCGCCACTAGAGCGCATTCATGACAACAAATTCAACGGTTACCAGTGATGCAACAGAGTATAAAATCAACAGCGAAATATGAGAAACCCAAATCACAATGAGAAACCTGCAACAAATGAGAAACCAAAATAAATGCAACAAAAGAGAAACAACTGCATCACATGAGAAACCAAAAAGCAGCGAGATAAACCTAAATGTGCAACAAAAATCAAGCAGCAAAAGAAAAACAACAGGTAACTGGAAAGTACAGTAGAAAAAAGTAAGGGAAAAAAACAATCCAACACAGGTAAAAGTAATCATTTTCTTCTATTTTTTATGTAAAGTTAAATAAACATGTATTAACCCCCTTCCCTTACAGGTTTTTTTTTTTTTTTTTTTTTTTTTTATCATGTACGCTAATGGCGCCTGGTGCATGTAAAATTCGTCGTGGGTGTAAAGTCCTCCAAGTTCCCTGTGAATTATACCTCTGGGGCTGCCTAATCAGGTGAAGGTCTCGTCACCTGATCAAGGCTCTAAATTACGAGACCAACTCGCATAACGATGACAGGTCCATATAAAAAGAATAACATCAATTAGCAGCAAAACAAAATGGGTACAAAACTAAGTCCTCCACATAGCCGTCCTGTCAGCAACGGCCAGCCGCTACGCGGCATCTCTTCAGTGGCGCTACGCGCCCCGGTACCAGGCACTAAACCCGTTTAAGCTAGGGTAACCTGGCAGGTAGGGACCTGGTCGCCGGTCTCAAAAAAAAAAAAGATATAGCAAAAACAAAAAAAATATCCAGAATCCTTGTATTACGTTCCAATACTTAACAGAAACAATTTTTTCAATTTATAAATTTTTGTACATGTTTTTTGAATTTTAAAAAAATTAAAAATTTTTCACTGGCCGCCATTTTGAAACAAGATGGCGGATGAAGCTGGCCATCGAACTCGGTCGAGACTTTGGTATGTTCTGTACACATGATCAGTCACATTCATATCGGTTCATAAATAAGAGAGTTAGAGCATGACATATGTCATTCATATATATATATATATATATATATATATATATATATGGATATATATAAATCAACATTTGAACGGAGGGTGGTTTGGGGGTCTGGGGCTCATGATCGGTGAAAATATACCAATTTTTTTTTTAATTGCTTTCTTCCGAATGTCTGCAATAGGTAGCTTTTTGTAATGAAAGCTACCTAAAAGGTGATATCTCTCTTGAATCCACAAGGACAAGTAGCAAACGCATGGGAAAATATTTTGATTGCTTACTTATTTACTTTTTGCCCTGCCCAAACATCTTTCTATTTTCAATTTAAAGGCAGAGTAAAAATAAACTTACTTTTGTTTTGAAATACATGAAATTATAAGACTATACCACAAACTATGAACACAAAATTGAAATTATGGAAATGGAATTTTGGAACTGGAAAATGGAAATGGGAATTGGAACTATGGTCACAAAATATGGATTGTGACAAAAGCCACAACATTTACTTCTTTATTATTATTTTTTTTTCACACAGTGATGTTTAAATTTTAAGCACATATGTATTACTTTATACAAAAGTAATTATTCATTAAGTTTATTTTCCAACTTTATACTTAAAGATTAGCATTCGAATCTTTACCAGGGACCGCTGGTCTCTGAAGTGTAGGTGGTAATTCACTGAAGTCTAATGTATAGTATAATTTTGTACAGGATATCGTAATACACAAACTGGCCAATGAAACATAGATGAAATATTTATTCAAATGTTAAGTATGTATGTAGTTATACAAAATTTGTTTATGATGTTTCTGATGCATACCCATATAGGATGCATACTCATATAGGATGCATACTTATATAGTAACTCATACAGTATGAGTTATCCTTATTTATTCGATGAGAAACGAAATTGTAGCCAGAAAGTGACAAAATTTTCATCGCTTGGAAAGGGATTTTTGACGCTCAACAGACCTTTGATTATTACAGTAGAATTCACTGGGTTATCGAAAGCTGTAATTTCGAATATTTAAAAAAATAAATAAACAGATTCTATAGTGCATCGTACAAAAGAAATTATGTTGAAGCTTATTAATCGAGTCCTGGATCTATACCGTCTGATATTAATTGTAAGGTTTCAATGAGACTCTATTATGCTGAAAGTGACAAAAATCGTCAATGAAAGTCCATTCCATCGAATATTGGTCTGAACAATGTGCGGAATCACAATTTATAAGTGACTAGTTATTGACGCGAATTGAAGAAGCCCCTATTATCTTCAAAACACACTCGAAATTCCTTATAGCAGCGTAAAGAAAATACAAGACGATTTGAAAAATCCAAAATTTTTTGTGATCAGACGAATCGTACTATATTTTGTTTTTCATTGATGGGATAAGCAAAATTTGGTGAGAACATCATGAAACCAGGAATCAGTTTCAGTCTTTTCGCAAAGTTCAATGCATGAGTGTAATCATGCTGTGTGACATGTTTCATTTTTCTCTTGGTGTTTTTGTAGTACATACTTAAACATCCTGGTACATCGTCTATTATGCAATGTCACATTATTTCTCAAAGGTAGGGGATATTTCATGGACGATAATGCAACAATACATCGCTCTCTCATTGTTCGAACGTGGTGAACATAACGGAAATCAGTCAAATTTCCAACAACTTTCTCTGCCCTCAAACGGCGTTTAAGACATGATGGAAAAGGGTATTTGAGAGCAAACCCTCATCTTTGCACTTTGGAAGATCTTAGAACCAGTAAACAAAAACATGAAAGTTTTTGAATTTATAAGCTCTCCAAAACCAATAAAATCTGTGCCAAAAGCATACCTGCTCTCACCAGTGTTGCTAATTTGGTCTCCCTTTTCATTGAAAATGCTCTACATTTTAAAGGATATTTGAAAATAAGAATTTTTACTTTATGTAATCAAGAAATGTATGCCATAAATGAAGCAAAAATTACCATTCGGAACTTCCAATATGAATTTAAAACTTCTGAATAACAAAATGAGACCACCACATCGGCAACTTTTGTTCTTATCTGATGAATTATTGATTCCTAGTTTTGACTTATAGGGACAGGATAGGCATTCAATGGGATTCCTAGTTGCGAAGCGACTTCACTTAGAGTTTATGAGTAAGAAACACATCTTAAGAGCCAAGTAGAAATTATATAGCAATAGTACTGAAATGTACTGCAAAAAATTTTAGGATAGACAATTTAAAAAAATTAGCATAGACAAATATAAAATTGGAAATTGGACCCGAATGGAGTCTGAAAAAGATAGGGGGGAGAGGAAAGGTCTATATATTAGGAGTGGCTGCGCGATCAACCAATCTGGAAATAGAGAGCTGAGCTTCGCCCGAAAGCAGTGAATTTTGCAGAGGAAAATGAGAGAGTATAACAAAAGATCCAAAGGGGTTCAAACGTTTCTAAAAACGTACCAAAGAATGAAGAATCTAGACGAAACCAAGAAATTACTTTAAAAAGAGGCACTTTTCTTTATCATACATTTACATTAAATTTAGAAATGAATAAATGAAAATTACATATATGAATAATGAAAAACTTATGGCATATTGGTATTAAATTTACAGTTATCTCACAGATGGCAAGTCATTTTGAGAGAGGATATGGATATGTGCTAGAACACTGCTGAGTTTGATGGGGATTCCATTAAAAGAATTAATTTGCAGTTCAATTTCAATTTTTGTAAGCTTATCAGAAATAGTAGTTATACTATTTGCAAATTCTTGCAACTCATATAGCTGCTGAATCGGGGGGGGGGGGGTATTTTAACTAATGGGATGATTTATGGGGGATTTTATTTTATGGGGGAATTTTATCATTTTTAAACCCCGGAAGGGATGGGGGGGGGTTGATTTTGCAGTAGCTTGTGCGTATCTTTTTTTCAATTGGGGTTTTGTATGGAATTTAGAACAACCTTTATAGTTGAAGGATGGGTGAGAAATTTCGCAGTTACAGCATTTGGGAGGGCATTTCGGTACCTCTGGCATAGTTTTTAAATTACAGTCCTTCGAAAACGGTTTACCAACGCATCTGGTATTTATTTGATAATTAGCGGTAACATGATAAAACTACAGGCGGTGATAGCATTGTTTGCTTTTTTAGTGGTTGGATATAACTTTTAAAATTTAAACACGAAGTTTAAATATGGATCTGATATTAAATATTTCCCTGGTCGTTTCATATCTCAAGAGTTCTCATACGAATAATGTAAGGAGTATTTTACCATCCTCCCTGCTTTTCATCTATATAACATACTAACATCTTTTTAAGGCTGCTCGTCAGTAAACTTCCCGATTCCCCTCGCTAATGTTATTCCTATGGGTGTAGGATACATTCGTTTTTTTAAAATATCTCCTCGGGAAATTAATATTTTTAACTTCTGTTTCATGTGTACTGTTTTTAAAGAATGTCTCTTTTTTTCTTAGTTATCAAAATATTTCTAAACTATGTGCTTAATTTATATTTTTATGTGTTAAAATCTTAGCGAAACTGAATACGATTTTAACATTTCATATAAAATTAAGTATATATTTTAGAAAAAAAATGACAACTAAGAAAAAAAAGAGACTATCTTTAAGAACAATACAAAGAAAACAGAAGTTAAAAATATTAATTTTCCGAGGAGATATTTTAAAAAAACGAATGCATCCTACACCCATAGGAATAACATTAGCGAGGGGAATCGGGAAGTTTACTGACGAGCAGCCTTAAGTTCATTTTCCCTTACTGGTCACTTTAAGTATTTCATTTTTATCCTTTTGTAGAAAATTTCTGCTATCTATTAAAAATGTATTCTTGGATTTATGAAAGTTCTGTTTTTAAGAACATTTCAAATGTTAGGAATTGTAATATATCAAAACACAGTTTAAATAATTTAATATTTTAAATAATTAAGGTGTTTATATTACCACATGAAGGGCTTTATAATTTCAGTGCACAATGAAAATTTATTCTAAAATATAACATCGTTTTAATCAGTAATTGATTAAAAAATCAAATATAAATTGGTTGAAGCAGTATAGTATTAAAATTAAGCATAAAATGAGTAAATAAACATCATTGCTCTTATTATTGTTGGACAAATGTATTTTTAAAATCTACATCATTTTTATTTTAAATCTTATTGTATTCATTTAAATAATAATATATTAAGTATTGTTTTGTAAGTTAAAGTACGAAGTCCATTTCACATAAAAATAATAAAAGTCATGCAAAATAATGATAAACCGATAAAAATCTGAAGCTTACCATAAATTATTGACATTGAGAATAAACTTGAATATATAATCTACAAAAACAACTTTTCAAAAGTAAAAAAAAAAAAAAAAAAGTTGTGGCTAAAAATTGTGTGATATCAAATTTCCAAGCTATTATATTACTTATTTAACTTTTTTCCATTAAATAAGTTATCATATATATAAGTCGAGTGCCTACGTATATGTTAATAGAAATCGTTTTCTCCTGTACTAAATACATCCTAACGAGTTTCTGAAAATTCAATTTTTTTCAAATTATGCATGATGGGCTTGGCGGCCATCTTTCCATATTATTCACAAAATTCTAAGCATCCAAATCCGTAGATAAAATCCGAAGTTCAAAATTGTTATTTAAGCAAATAATTTAAGCGTTTCATTTATAGACTTGTATGCTATGAAAATTGTGTCTTAAGATAATGATGACTTATCTTAAAGATTCATCTTATGATTTATTTTTTAGAGTAATTAATAATTTCAAACTAGTAAAAATCAATTTCTCAAAATATCAGTCTTATCTAATTTATCTGTCCGTAGTTAAAATCTGAAGTTTAAAATTGTTATAAACATATTACATTGCAAACATATTACGCTTTTACTTCAGAAATTTGTGTGCTTAGAAATATGGAAAGATGGCCGCCAAGCCCATCATGCATAATTTGAAAAAATTGAATTTTCAGGAACTCGTTAGAATGTATTTAGTACAGGAGAAAACGATTTCTATTAACATATACGTAGGCACTCGACTTATATATATGATAACTTATTTAATGGAAAAAAAGTTAAATAAGTAATATAATAGCTTGGAAATTTGATATCACACCATTTTTTAGCCACAACTTTTTTTTTTTTTTTTTTTTTTTTTAATAGATTAAACATAATTTAAATAATCTAAACATGAGAAATAATTAAAAATTACATTTTATTTTCAGTCATTGTTTAAAGGGTTAACTAGAAATACTAGTAGATTTTTCAATTAAACTAATTACACTCTTAAAAACAACATACTAAATGTGGCTTGTTATAATACTTGTTATCCTCCATTAAAACTATCACTGACTTATCCATGAAAATAATAAAAATGGAATACGTACATAACGTGTCAGCGCTGCATTTGAAATCAAACGTGATATCACGCTCTTTTATTATTAGCACTAGCTGGCTTCGCCCGCTAGCGAGCCCCTAATTTACATCGGGGCCTCGAATCTTGTAAAACCTCGAATAAGATAAACCTCGAACCGAACGAACCTTCTATCTGGTTCCCCGCTGCCTTCGGCACCGGATAATCCCTTAATTTGCACATAGAATAGTATAAACCTCTAACCAAACGAACTTCTGACACGGATCCCCGCTGCCTTCGGCACCGTATAGCAGTCGTTCAAGTTCCATCTTCCACCACCAGGTAGCGCAATCTGTTCTATATGAACCTCGGGCACTGAAATCGTTAAGGCTATACATGTCGAGTCGAATGAGCTATAATCCGTTGTGATCCAGCCCATAGAACCAGAGATAGGTAAGTGCACCCTGGTCGTGAAAAAACGAACTAAAATCGGAAAGCTCTATCGAAGTCGAGTTGAATGAGCTATACCCCGTCGTGATCCGACCCATAGCAACAGAGGTAGGAAAGCGCCCCCTGGTGGTGAAAGCTAATCGCGTTTGGGGGGCAAAGTGGGGGGATGAACACCGGAGATGCATAATAGAATTAAGCGGTCACAGACCTTTCCAACGATATATCACATGAGAGGTGTCGACAAAATTTAGAAAAGTGCCCCCTTTGGGGAGCTGAAAGTGGGAGGATGGACCCCGAAGATACATAATATGAATAAGCGGTCACAGGCCTTTCGAACAATATATCACATGAGTAGTGTCGGGGGGGGGGCGCAAAATGTGGAGGTGACACCTGTGGTGCATAACATGAATAAGTGGTCACAGCCCTTTGTAACGATATGTGACATGACGGTTATCGTTAAAATTTAGAAAAGTGTCCCCCCCCCCTTGTGTAGGCAAAACTCGCTCCGCCCCTCCCTATAATTTTTGACGTGGCTTTATTTTTAAAATTTATATTATGTGTTATAAAATATCGCAAAGATAGCCTTATTTTACTTCCTAATTTTGTTCACGCCCCTCCCCATCCCTTCCCCGAAATGTGACGCGCCATTCTTTTTTATAAATTTTTTATCATGTGTTATAAACTATCTTAAAGTTTAAAGCAGATCGCATTGGAATTTAATATATTTGCTGAAATTACTATTATATATAGAATATAGAAATAAACCCTCCTTTAGCTTGTAATTAAGATATATGAGCAATTTTTAGAATTTCCGAAAGCTGATTTTCATTTATTTATTTATCTATTTATTTATTTTTTGTTTATTTATTCATTTTTTATTATTATTATTTTTTGCGTTGCCCTGTGCATGTTTGGAATTTCTTAGCAATTTCTTAGATTCACATTATTTTATTCAATTAAACATTGTACTCTTACAATAAATTTAAATGGAAACTTCACTTCTAAAACAAAAATAATTTAAGAACTGGATTTCATTAATTTATAGGAAAATGACGTGAAAGGTATTCCTGCGAACAAAATGCCTGTCGTTTACCGTTTTTTTTTTTTTTTTTTTTTTTTAAGGAATAAATGAATCACATTTAATTCATTTCAAAAATTTTGTTTACGTTTGGAAATAAATTTTAAATGCCGATCACTCTTAATGTATACATTTTAGAGAACCTCAAAAACTAATTTATTTTTAAAGATCTTTATAAAAATGTAAATTATATATTTAAAATATTTTTTAAAGCACAAACACTACGTCTGATTACTTTGTTTTACAATATTATAAGAACACGCATTTTATCAGACACTTAAATACACTAAACTAACATGAGTGAAAAATTTACCTGGGCCAGGACTCGAACCTGGGACCTTATGCGTACCGTGCTTCGCTCTGCCACTCAGCCACCCAGATCGATATGCTTGACTGGCAATTTCTGATACTTATTCATGTTGGAAACAGTCATCTGCCACAGTTTGCAATCATATTTAATTGTCTGATAAAATGTGTGTTCTTATAATTTTGAAGTTTTATTTAAAAAAAATATCTTCAGGAGAAAATGGCTGACTAGCAGATGAAATTCGATGTGGTTATAACCTGTAACTGATTTGTGCTATTATAATACAGGTACATGGTCGTTGGCGGGTTTTATCTCATTTTTGGCATAATTTTTTAATCGCCAAGTTAATTAACAGTTTTTTGCTAATTAAGGATAGAAAATATATTTTTTTTACACTGGATTTTATAAAAGCACATAGATTACGTAAATACTTGTCCAAAAATGCAATCCTTTTTTTATTCTTTCGAATATTAAGGTCTGTAGGTTGTTTGAAAAAAAAAAGTTTGATGAAGAAAAAAGTGATCATTTTAAGTAACTCGACGTTTTTAAAAAAAAATCTATATCTCTGTTTATAAATCACTTATAAAGATGAGTTTGGTCTTAAGTTGAAGAAATTCTTCATTAGATTCTTCTAGTTTTCGTTTCTTTTTTTTTTAACGCTTGGTTTATTTGATATCTGATATTTTAATATGGCATGTTTTGTTGATTTAACAGTGCGAAGTTGCTTTCTGTAAGTAAGCAGTAGCGTTCTTTAGTCCAGTTCTTGGCGTTGTTTGTGTGGCGTTTTTTTTTTTTAAAGCTTGGCTTGGCAGAGCGACCGCCCTGCTTGATATTGCAACTTATTAGACCAACAGTTGTGGACAGAGGTATGGTGTATTTCTGCGCCAGAGTCATGCCCAGGAAAATTAAGGTAATTATTTTAGAAAAAGGACACTGAAGTCTAGATGAATTGCAAAATAAATGTACCTGGGGATGGGTTGTGTGCATAAACGCCATTAAAAGCTGCAGGCACACGAATGCTTCCTGCAAGATCATTTCCAACTCCCATGATTGATCCAGCATATGCAAGCAATGCAGCTTCACCTCCTAAAACATAGTAATAATTATTATAGGCCAAATAAGAGATTTAGAAAAAAAGAAAGTATAAGTTTTTGTATTTTTTTTTTCAAAGGGCTCCGTATATTAAATTTATTAATTACTATTTATTAATTAATATACTTCTACTACCCTTAATTGTTTTCATAATTTTAGCTTCAGTAGATTCAGAAATAGGAGGGGGGGATATTTTTCAAGTATACCTTTGACGATATCTCTGAAAATGTAACACCTGATCTTTCGAGCGATACCCTACAGGATAGATAAAAATAACTTTTTCACTAGTAACTTAATTAATATCTCGGTTAATTACCGACATTTTTTACGAAAATCATTATCAAATATTCTTGGAGGATTAATAGACACCTCGTTAGATTACACTACTTTTCACTATATATGACAGTTAAAAAGTATTTTAAATCTAATATAATTTGCATCTAAAATTCATGCACTGCCTTGTGTAGCATATAAGAAATGTTAAAAAAAAAAACAATTAATTAAAAATATCAATATATAAAAAGTAGTAGGAATTAATAATAATTTATTTTAAATATATGATCTGTTCAAAAGTTTTATTTTAAATGTGCTTTTAAATCGAAAATTAAAATGCAATGCAGTAACAATTTTTATAAAAATTCTTACAATTATTTATTTCTGTTGTGCTTAGGGTCAAATTGATGCTATTTTTAGGGTTTCGCTCATCTCACGAAACCCTATTCGTCTCTCTTTTCTGTCTGTCCGTCACAGAGTCGGTTCTCAGAAACTGTATAAGTTAGAGACTTGGTATTTTGTGTACTTACAGCTGAAAACCTATTGTCACGCTGAAAAATATAAAATTTTGAAAATATCTTCATTAACGCAAGATATTAATTTAAACCTTAAAAACCCACTCATTAATGGATAAAAATATTCAACTAAGCGCAGAATTTATTTGTATTGTTGCCAATTTGTAAAATTGCGCACATAATAATATACCCTTTCAATTAAAAAATGTATTTACACGTGACTATCAAAAACAGAAATAAAACTTTAAAAATATAATTAAATGATCACGTATAAAAAGCAGTAATTGTAAAAAATTACGTAATAAAATATATACTTCCGGGTGAATATTAAACAAGAACGAAAAATCATGCGTCAAGCATAGATTATGTAACACTTTCCAACGCTTCCAAAATAATTTTACAAATCATACCGTTTAATAAGCTAAAAGATAACATCTAAGTAAACAATTTGGAAAACGCATAACATATTTAAAAACATAATTTCAGGAATTTCCAACATATACAATATTCAGAAAAATATACGAATACTTTTATTCAGCCCTGTATAGGATCTATAGACCTGTAATACTACATAGGATGCTAAATTTTAGTTCAGTTAGGAAACGCGTAGCACAGTTTAAAATTCTCCGTCTGGAGTTTCTGTCACTAAACGGAAATGTGTCCGCGAACTTTTGTGCTTCCCTGTATAGGATCTACAGAATTTATGCACACCACGTAATAGACAAAAAGCGAGTTAAAATTAAAATCACGTTCAGTAACTTAAGACGCACTTCCAGGAATTATTGTTAACAGACAGTAGAGAATTCTTTTGTGTGTCCCTGTAAATGAACGATGACTGCTATACACACAATATTCTGTAGTAAGCCTCGTGTAATGCACCTTAGTGATATATATAAATTTCAATGCGTTTAAAATAGTGAAACATTATTTAAATAAACCACAGACGATTTTTCTCCATAGACGTAATGTAACGGAATTCTTTTGACTGTCCCTGATGTAAAGTAACTATAAGTGCTATGAACACCCTATTCCATATTAAGCTTTTTGTAATGCACCTTAGTGATATATATCAATTACTATGTGTTTGAAATTGTGTAACATAATTAAAATGAACCGCAAATGATTTTTCCCCATGGACCGTAATGTAACGGAACTCTTGTGAGTGTCCCTGTAAAAAAACTATAAGTGCTACACACTTCAGTTGAAATAGGGAACATGCTATAGATAACGACAATAATATATGAAAATTGCAGAGCAATTCGAGCATATTTACGGGAGTTAGAGCATGAACAGACGTCAGACGGCCAGACGGCCAGACGGCAGACGGCAGACAAACCGAAGTCATAAACACTTTTCATCTAGGTTGGAAAGTGCTAAAAAGAGAAATAATTAACTTATTACGCGCTCAAAGCATTAAATAGGGAAATTTACGTCATATTTAAAATGTTCAAATTACAATATTTCCAAACAGTTTCAATATAAAAATATATTTACAGGATATATTAATTTATTTCGACGAAATATTTTACCTATTATTGCAAATTTTAAAACAGCATAAATAAAAATATTTCCCTTCAATTAAATATTTTTAAGTTTTATAATAGGAAGAAAACTTTGAAAATTACTTCATATTGGAAACGATACATTTCAAACGTCTTACTAAAAACAATTTTCGATAGTTCTCCATTATATTGTTGACAACTTTCAGTTAAACAAAAAAAAAAAAAAAAAAAAAAGAAAAAAAAAGAAAGAAAGAAAGAAAAAAGAAAAAGAAAAAAAAAACCTATCACAAAATTAATCACCATTATATTATTGACAACTTTCAGTAAAAAAAAAAAAAAAAAAAAAAAAAAAAGAAGAAAAAAAAAGAAAAAGAAAAAAAAAACTATCACAAAATTATTCACCAAACTCCAAAAAATCAATGGAAGAAAGCTGCCATTAGAATCTAAAGCTCCACTCACTAAAGTGTCAACTAACAGAAACTTTAAATAATAAAATTTATAATACTTTAATTTTTTAAAAAAAAGTAATCTTAAATATTTATTTATTTACAATATTTTTCTTAATTTCCCCCTCGGCTGATGGGGAAAGTGATAAGTGTTTTGTTTATGATGTCAGTTGAAACGGATTTGTTGTGCGTAACTATGCATAGCAACATTTTTTCATCCCTTTTTCTCTTTTAATATCATTGCGCGCCGTTTAAGGTCGTTATTATTATTTTTTTAATTTATGAAATAACCAATAAATGGGTAAAATATCATTAAAAATACAGATAAATGTCTAATAAAAAACTCTGGATGACATAGCAAACATGTGTAACGCATATGATGTCAATTGAATGTGACACCACGGTAACGCACCTTTTCCTATATTTTGACGACTTTTTTGATAGTGGTCGACGGGATAACGGAATAACATCATTATAAAATTCCCCGATGCAGCGACATTGTTTACTTAGCCATTTCACATAAGTTGACTTTCAATTGTTTAATTGGTGTTATTTAATCAATCACGAAAACAGTTGTTAGCTCTTTCGACAGCAGTTGATTTGGCCTTAAAATAACTCAGTGAAAGGAAAATGAATGGAAACCCGATTACAACCGATCATATTATAATTGAATCTTCTGTAATCATTTTACAGTTAATCAAATTAGCGTGTTTTTAGAGTTTGCGGCGTCAGAACGGCGGTTGGCGAGCGTAACTCGTAGGGGGCAGAACCCCCTAGTAGAAAAAAGAAATAAAACGCTAATAGACAATGTTTTAATTAATAATGTGAATAAGGGTTGTTAGTAAAGAAGGGGACAGGGAGGGAACTACTTTTTTTTAATACCGCGTTTAGGCCACGCATGACAGATGTATGATGACAGATGTATGATGTAGATTATGATAGAGTATAATAGCGGGCTTTGCCCGCTATCGGCACGGTTCAGATATTTGAAAAAACGAAAAAATAGACAATTTAATTTTTATTTTATAAAAAACATGACTTTTTTTAATTTGGATTTATTAAGGACAGGATAAAGTGTTTTGGAAGGAATAATAAACGAACCCCTTTGTGCGATATTCGATCACACTTACTCACTTGTTTCGGATTCACTTCGATTTTGGATTAAAATTTTATTATTGCGGTTTGGGGTACGGGTTAATCTAATTTTTCAAAAGAATTACTATAATATTGTTTCAGATGAAAAACTAAAATTTAATACTAATGAGTTTTTATACATGTTTATTTTTCTGTATAAGCTATAAAATAGATATGAAAAATATTTTTACAGACTGTTTTTCTATATTTGTATTAAATTGTAGATATATTTTTTTATTTAGGATTTCGGCTCCGGATGAGTGTGGAAAAAAACATTTATCAGGTTTGGACGGGTTGTGGGTCAACGGAATTTGTTTTGTTGGGTTACGGTCGGATTTCGGGTTGACTTGAAATAAAATTTAAAAATTCAAGTCGGGTTTGAATAAATTCAAATCACCCAGCACAGGACAGGACCCAAATGGCCCCACAAAATTGTCACTGTCGTCACAGATTCGTCCTAAAATTAATGGCAAAATCGTCACAAACGACACACTTTTTATAAATTGGTCACAGAATGACTTCACAACATCGTCACTGGGATCGCATCTTCGTCACAAAGTTAATGACAAAATCGTCACAAATCATACACTTTTCACAAAATTGTCGCATTGTAACTTCACAATATTGTCACTGTCGTCACAGATTCATCACAATGTTAATGTCAAAATCATCATAAATGACGCATATTTCACAAATTGATCATAATGTGACTTCAAAACTGTCGCTTTCGTCACAGATTCGTCATAAAGTTAATGGCAAAATCGTCACAAATGACATCCTCATCACAAATTTGTTACACCGTGACTTCACAAAGTGGTCACAAAAGAGCTCTAAAACGGTCATAACGACTTTACATTTAGGTCACCGTGACTTCACATCGACGATCACAAAGTCACAGTGTGACTTCACAGTGACGTCGCCGTGACGTCACCATGCCTTACGGGTAGTAATTATCTTTGTAAGTCAAGTGACTGTCATTTAGTGATTCCATTATTAGGTCTCCGTGACCATCTCTTTTAGTCGAGGCATCAGGTGCCGTCATATTTGAGCCAAAGATTGGTTGGATTAAAGTTAAGAAATATTATAAATATCAGTAAATATGCAGATCAGGAGCCTCAAAGTCAGTTCTGAAAGTCATTGTTTTTTTTATCTCACTTTTCATATTATTTAGCATCTTACAATCAGCAATTTGATTTTTTTTATATTACATACATATTTATAGGCATATAAAATACTTCGGAGGTTTCAGAAATTAGAAACGTTAAATTAAATTAAAAACGATTTATGCAATGATATTCTGAAATTCTTATAAAATTCTTATTCTTGGAATTTTTTAGATAAAAAAATGCATTTCTTATTTTGATATTCTTGGAAATAGTATTGCTAAGCAACTAACAAAATACAGAGGAAAGAAAAAGAAATGCATTTTAAAATTTGTAAGAAATAGAAAAATAAAATGTTTTATGTTTCCCGAACAGTTCCAAAAAAATTTCCAATAAGTTAAACAATTAATTTCTAAATTCTAATCGATGTATCGGCAAATTTTCAAAGCTATTGCATATATTTAAAACCTCCATATCGAAAATTTAGTATCCGTAATTTTACATTTAAATCCATTATTCAAATATGCGATTTTCATTTCAGTTAAAAATGAAATTTGAAAATCGTCTGCATTCCCATAGGAAAGCATTATGACCTAAAAAGAAATGTTCTATATTTTTCGAACGAATGAACGAAATGAAACCAAAAACTATACAGCTAATTCGGGGTACCTCACCAACATCCCACCAAAAATCAACCTAATCGAATGCTTTTTTACGGCAGTTATCGTGGAACAGACAGACAGAAAAACAAACAAACAAACGGAGGCCAAAATCTTTTCGGGTCTCCACAGTGAACCTCAACTGACGTTTCGGCAATAAGTTAAACAATATCGTGAGAAATTTGTTCCGTCTTTACGTCACTTGCAACTCCTCACAAAGAAGGGCCTAATGCTAATTCAACTAAACTGGATTCAATTAATTTTGCGATGTCACATGATGACAATGTGATTTCAAACCACGGTAATTTATATGTGTGCAAGTTTCAAGAAAACTAACACTATCTGAAAAAAAAAGTAATATATTAGTCTGCTTACCGGATGAACCACCAGCACTTCGCACGTTATCGTAAGGGTTAAATGTCCTACCAAAGCAATTTATGGTATCCCAAAACATAACATATTCAGAGACATTTGTTACTGCAAGTGGAATAGCTCCAGCTTTCTTGTACAAAGCTGCAGTGGCGCCATCATTCTCTGCTTTACGGTCTTTGTGTTTATAACATCCACCGATTTGTGCCATACCTGATAAGAAAAAGCAACCATGTTATCATTCGATTATTTAATGTTTGTCAGCCTTACTTTATTTGACCGCATCATTCAAAATTAAAAATAAGCAAAAAAAAAGCTAAAGACATTTGAAAATTTATTTTTAAATCTAAGGTAACTTTGGCAGTAGTGGACATATTTTAAGAATATTTTTCGCTAATTTTTAGTCTAACTAACTCAGTTTTGTAACTATGAACATAGCCAGTGTGCGGTATCTCAATTAACTCTTTCTGTACATGGCCGTGCTACAAAAATGTCTGCTTTAAACATTTTCGCTCAAAATAATTTTTTTTCGAAGAGCTTAAAATGCACCAATAGTGGACACGTAAAATCCAGTAGTGAACACCTTACCTGTTCCAATAGTGGACACTCATCGATTTTTATACCAATCTTCGAGCTTGTTTGTCAGTCCTATTTTTTTACAGTGTTGCTTTACTTCATTTGATCGCATCATGCAAAATTAAGAATAAGCAAAAAAGCTAACGCAACTCGACAATTTAGTAAAGAATAAGATAACTGTTCCACAGTTAGTGGACACTTTAAGAACATTTTTTCGCCTATTTTTATTGTACCGCTCTTAGTTTTAGTAACTATTAAAACAGTCAGTGTTCGGTATATCAATAAACTCTCTCTGTACTCGACCGTGATGCAAAAATTTCTGTTTTAAACATATTTAAATTTTTTTTTTCGAAAATCTTACAATGAGCCGTTAATGGGTACGCAAAATTCAGTAGTGTACATTTATTTATTCCGAAGTGGACACACTTGAATTATTGCAGAAAACATAGAAACAAAATAAAAGACGAAACAGCTGGAAATATATATTTTGTATCTGCCCTCGTATATTACAGCATTTAGCAAAAATTCCCAAGAACTTTTCCAAACTTTTCTTTAAAAATGGCATATATTATGAACTTACAGTTACAGTGTTCTGTTTTCTTAATGACCACAATTATGTCTGAATAATTTCCGAAAAAGTACTTTTTAACTCTTTTTCTAATTTTTAATTCACAATTAACAAAATACATTTAGAGCAAATTAGTTTGTTTTTATAATAGTCTAAATTTAAAATTTTATCTCATATATTTAAATTTATTTATAAAAATTAACAAAGTCTTTCTAATCACTTGTTTCATATATATTAGTTCAATTTATTAGGTTCCATTTATCAACGTATATTTTTAATTATTAATGTCTATACGTAATTATAAAAAGTAAGAAAAGAAAAAAAGAAAGAAAAAAACGCTTTAACATTGTTAGATTTCTTTTGCACTATTTATCATGCTGTCTGTAAATTTTTAAGACATTAATGTTTACTGATTTGGGATTAAACAATTTTTATTCTCCCAAAAGAACATTTCTTCCAAAGTATTTTTTTCTCTCTGTACCCTATTAAATTGTACGTTTAAAACTGATATGTCCTTGCAGCATGAAAAAGAATTTTGAGAGGATTTGTGAAATAAGATCGCCCTGTAAAGGGATTCAATTTTAATCAATTCGGGATTAGCGATTGATTTCATACTTGTGAAAATTTGCCGATTAATTGATTTCCAATATTAATCTGATGTCCTGCGTACGTTTGTATTTGACATTAACTAGAGAAATATATATATATATATATATTATATATAAATGTAAGAAGATTATATGTAAATAGTCGCTTTACTGGAATTATATGAACCAATATGTTCATGAACAACAAAATACGAACTTTAATTTCAACTAATACACTTTTGGTCAAAACTATACAATAAATTTACCACAATAATTCAGCTAGGCCTAATAGCGCCTTTACCGGCTATATTCATTTCATATCTTGTTTCATAACAAAAATTAGAAAACTGGCTCTTTGCCAAAACTCGCGATCCAAAGTATTTACAGCTCCCGCATTTAAATCATGGATAATAGCATAGAGTGTCAGTTCATTTGTGAAGTGTTCAAACTGAAATCCTACAAATATATATATATATATATATATATATATATATATATATATATATATATATATATATATATATATATATATATATATATATATATATATATATATATATATATATATATATATATATATATATATATTTCTGTCGAAATGATATTGTGTGAATCTCACCATACCACTACTTTTCATTTACCGGCGATTTTTATAAAAGACCGAAATTTAGACGATATCTCTTGCTGTTATGGCAGTGACAGCTCTGAATACTAATCTTTGTCATTTTTTTCTGCGATTAAATAAGGTAGAAGATTACAATTCGGAAATAGTAATCTCAACTAAGCGATTTGCCTCTTTTAGCCCTATTAGAAGACTAGACAGTATTAATAATTACGGCTATGTTGTTTGATGGAAACAGCTGATTGCGCAATCCGTGTATTGTATATATGTATCAGTTCAGTTCAGTTTAGTTTCAATAGGGCAGAACTGTCTTCACTGTCAAGTATCTATAAATTATATCGTTTATATCATTGAAGCAATGATGATTACCTCTTATTTCACAGTGATAATTATTGTGATTTTAGGTTAAGATTGTTCTCAAATCCAAAGGAGTTACTTTCTGGCCCATTTCTGAATTCATTTTTGTTCGGAAACGCATGAAATTGGAAGATGTTCTTATTCAGAAACTATGTAAATTAATAGTGTTTTCTATTATTTATTTTTTTCTTTTTTGCAAAAGCAGAAGATTTTTCAGAAAATACTGTCAATGTTGGCGTTGTGAACCAAATGTCCAGACGCAACAGTACCAGAAAGGATGAAAACCTGTCGTCATGCGAAAACAATCGTTTAGAATTCGATAAATAATTTATTTATCAAAAAATGGCAAACTCCATTTGATTCCAAATAGCTTCAATAGTCCGGCCTGCCAATTTTATCCTTTTATGTCTAAAAACGGGCCAGAAAATGTGTCAGAATGTAAGTTTCGCATTGTTGAGCAGGAATTTTGGGAACTGCTTTAAGAAGTTGAAGTTTTTTCCGTCTATATTGCTAGCATAAATAAACACGTATGAAAATAAGTAAAACCTAACCATATTGGAAGCACTTAACTTCTTTTATTCATGTTACTGAAGTCCGATAGAAAAATTATAAGAATGAGAATATTTTTCTTTAGGTAAATTAATAATAATAAAATGTTGAGAAGTACCTTATAACCGTTTTTAAACCTATTTTCTCACACAAAAGTGCAAAATTTACAGAATTCACAATTTTTAACCTTTACACGGGGATCGGACAGCATCTGTCCGAGAATACATGCAAACTAGGAAAGATGCTGTCCGAGCTCCTGTGTAAAGGTTAAAAGCGATTATTCGTTTCCACTATATCCAGAGTACGTTTAGCCATCTAGGGTGAAAGCGAGAACTTTAAAATTTAGAAAAAAAATGTCAGCATAAAATACTCTGCTTTAACACTGAAGCATCCATTGAAGCTCATTTTTTCACTATTAACTATGGACCTTCTTAAACTATTTCAAGAGCTCTTTTCATTAATACAGATATGGTTAGTCTTAAATTAGGACCTTTCAGAAACAAAAATGTCGAATTCTTTCACAAAAATGCATTAAACCATTTATGACCCGGTCTGTTATCCAAAAAATAGGTTCTCCGATTCAATTCCTTCTTCAGCAATCGCACACTATTCAGAACGTCATCCGTTATGACGATGAATGCATATTTTGAAAGGACTGTCTAATATTATAGTTATTGTTATATTTCTCGGTACCCAAAAAAAAAAAAGCATCAAGTTGATGCATATTAAAAAATAAACGCAATAAATGAATTCTGCATACCAATTTCAGTGATATTAAAGCACAAAAAAATTGCTTAAACAACGTAGGCAAATAAAAAAACGTTGCTTCATTCCAAACTACAAGGGGTCTAAATTTCCAATTAAAATTTCAGCAGGACTGAAACTACGCCATAAATCTTAAAATGGCACTACACTACTGAAAAATTTACATCCTTTGTAGTGCCATTTATAAGAGGTCAATCTATAAGATGACTGAATGGTTGTAGTATTTGATATAAAATCGTTTCGAAACGGATGGCTTAAAATCTCTGTAGTTAGAGACATTATTAATAGAGTGTTGCTATAAACCTTATTATGGAAGATTAATAATAAAATCAGGTTAATCATAACAAGATACACTACATTGGCGCTTAACTGAAATCTGTAAACCTAAAAAATAGATTTTCATTTTATTTTGAACATAAAATAATTAAATGTAGTCAGGTTGAAATGGTTAAAAGATACCCTGCACCTGAATATGCTCGAAATTAGTTTTAATTATTTTTTTATTTGTGTGTGTATTCTGTTTCATATCCTCAATATTTATTCTATGCTATGTTATGAAGTAAATGTTGAAATAATTTATGCATTAAATAATGCAAGCATGTAATTTGCTTACTAAAAAACAGCATTAATACTTTACTTTTACTGTTTAATTCTTTTTTACCTTTCACTCCTATAAACTCTTTAACAGAGAAAGGCACTCCGAGAAGAGGAGTATCTCGTTCGATATCAGCCTCAGACTTCGTGCCGTTGGAAATAAATATATCGATTTCTTTTGCATCCTTTACAGCTTCGTCGAACCTGTGATCCAAACAAGCATTTATTATGGGATCCACTTCCTTAATTCTTTTGATGTATGCTTTCAAAACATCTTCAGATTTTAACTACAAAATAAACGGAAGTACGAAAAATTACTCGAATATCTATATTGGAAGGTACTGCAATTTATATAACTTTTTGTAGATATTTAATGATAAAATATGCGTGAGACAAACTTTGCAGTTACACGTGATAAGATTTGTTGGCAAAACTTAATAAAACGTTCATTTTAATCCTTTGACTGTGTCGCCCGAAACCAGTTCGGGCAACTTAAATGCACTGTTGTGATTCAAAAGCAATTTCATTTATGCAAAATTTGATTCTATTACATTCAGATCTTTTTCTTGCGAATACACATTTAAATGTATAATTAATTAGTGGTGTCGCATCAATTCGTCGCGTACGATTCATCGCGGAACAATTCATCGCGTACAATTCATCGCAGCGTCAATTTGTCGCAGCGTCAATTTCTCGCGACGCCAATTCGTCGCAACGAAAATGTTTTTGAAGGCTATGATGAAATTAAAGATAATGTAGTAAAACTATTTAATGATAATTTATTTTTTAGATATAGAGAATTATAACAAACAATTTACTAAATTATATTTACTTTTATCATCATAGCCTTCAAATATATTTTCGTTGCGACGAATTGACACCACGACAATTTGATGCCGCCACGAATTGACGCTGCGATGGGTTGTCGCCGCGTTGAATTGACGCTGCGACGAATTGACACTGCGACGAATTGTGCGCGATGAATTGTTCCGCGATGAATTCTGTGCGACGAATTGACGCAGAACCATAATTAGCTATTTTATTATTATTCTGATTGAATAGCCAGATGTAAAAATGGGATTAATATTACTCTGACTGAATAGCCAGATGTAAAAATGGGATTAATATTACTCTGATTGAATAGCCAGATGTAAAAATGGGATTAATATTACTCTGATTGAATAGCCAGATGTAAAAATGGGATTAAGACCAAAAAAGGGCAAAATTACGTTTGTTCTCTAAAGTATCTAAAAACTTACACGTGAGTGGTAAAAAGGAAACAAAAATGGCTATTACTCTGATTGAATAGCCAGATGTAAAAATTGGGATTAATATTACTCTGATTGAATAGCCAGATGTAAAAATGGGATTAATATTACTCTGATTGAATAGCCAGATGTAAAAATGGGATTAATATTACTCTGATTGAATAGCCAGATGTAAAAATGGGATTAATATTACTCTGATTGAATAGCCAGATGTAAAAATGGGATTAAGACCAAAAAAGGGAAAAATTACATTTGTTCTCTAAAGTATCTAAAAGCTTACACGCGAGTGGTAAAAAGGAAACAAAAACTTGTCCCTAGAGTAAGATGGTTGATTGAATAGCCAGATGTAAAAATGGGATTAAGACTAAAAAAGGCAAAATTACATTTGTTCTCTAAATGATCTAAAAGTGATAAACAGGAAACAAAAACTTGTGCCTAGAGTAAGATATATTGGAACTTGGATTAGAGAACCTTGAATTATTTCTGACTTTAGATTTTGTAAGACTTTGAATTTGTTCTTTGAAATTCTGGGTAAATATGCATAGTTCTTAAATACTAATTAATACCTAAACAAGGTTATGAAATTCCAGCAAGAATTTGGTTGCTATTAAATAAAAACTCTAACAATTATACAATTTTTTCGATTTCTGAAAAACTTGATTTTCGGTCTTATTCCCTCCTTAAGAAGCTACTTCACTCCGGCGAAAACACCCACTCGCTAATGTTAATCCTATGGGAGAAATAATTTACGGTATCTCGTTCGCATTTCAATATTTCTAAATGATTTTTTTTTTTTTTTTTTTTTTTTTTTTTTTTTTTTTTTGCATAGGATAGCTGAGGTCAATCTCTATGCTCGCTCCTTTGTACTTTTTCGATTTTGATTACAAGGTTTTTTTTTTATTAAGATACTTTTACTTTCGGAACCGCTTTCGAAAGTGAAAGTATCCTCAATAATAAAAAAGAAAACTGCAACAAAAATCGAAAATGTACAAAGAAGCGTGTATAGAGATCGACCTCAGCTATCCAATGAAAAAAAAACAAAAAAAAAAAACATTTAAAAATATTGAAATACGAACGAGATATCGTAAATTATTTCCCCCATAAGATAAACATTAGCGAGCGGGTGTTTTCGCCTGAGTGAATTAGCCTCTGACGATTTATATTTGGAAGAGGGACGGAGAAAAATCTAGCTATATTTGTGAATGGTAGATATTTATTTGCAGGTGGTTTTGTGATTGCAGTGATATTTCGATTTTTATATCTGTTTCTGCAATCACAAAATGGGCCGAATCGGAATATCTTAATGTGTCTAATTGCTTCTTATATAAAAAAAAGTCATAACGTGAAATTTTTGGGACTTTGGACGTATCAGTTATTGACGTGGCTCTGAGGAAGAAAAGTTAAAGCGGGGTAAATATTACAAGTTTTAGTTGATTTATTTTGAAAACTACGTATCTTAAATCTTTATTTAAAATTTTCTTTTAGCAAACTTTTTATATTCTATAGTTTCTCTATTAAAGGATATTTTATTAAAAAAAAAATATATATAAATTTAGCGCTGTCATAATGTTTTTATTTTATCCATTTTACCGATTTTGTTTCATAAAATTATTAAAACCTTTTACAAAACAGTGAATTTTATCTATAGCACTCACTGTACGCAAGCTTAAAGAATATTTATTTTTTAAAAATAGATTAACTTTAAATTAACTGCTAGCAACATCATTGAAATAAATGAGTATTTTTCATGAGAAGTAAAATTTATTAACATGAATTTTTACTTACTTGTTTTTTCCTAATGTTTTCTGCCAATTCTACAGCAGGTATCAGTAAAATTCTATCATCGATAGGCGGAAGTATTGGTTTAGACCCAAAAATGAATCTGTAGACAATATCCAGAAATTTCAAACTGTAAGGGCGTGTTACTCTCAGAAGAATCCGAAGAGCACTTACAAATAATGCAAGCTAAAAAAAGAAATCATTAAACATTTCCGAATTAATTTATTTCAAAAAGTTTTTGACACAAGTACTGTGATATCTTGGCTAGTGTATATTTTAAAACACGGATTTTTTTTTTTTGGAGTTTTTGCTGCTTCGGCTTCCTTGAGCTATCAAAACCTGCACACGCCTGCCCTGTCAATCATGAATTAAGCCAGTTCTCAAAAACATATTTTTCTCCGCTCAATAACACGAAATTTTCTGACACAATTACGTACTCATTTTTAAACGGAAAACCATGTCACTTCTAAGTTTGACAATTGGAGCAATTTGGAATCAAATGGGGTTTTACATTTTTTAATGAATGAATTATTTATCGAGTCATAAACGATTGTTGTTACGTGACGACAGATTTTTCTGCTGTCACGTTGGAAATTCAATTCAAAATGCAACTTTGACAGAATTTACTCTCAGAAGAATCCGAAGAGCACTTACGAATAATGCAAGCTAAAAAAAGAAATCATTAAAAATTTCCGAATTAATTTATTTCAAAAAGTTTTTGACACAAGTACTGTGATATCTTGGCTATTGAATATTTTAGAACACGGATTTTTTGGAGTTTTTGCTGTTTCGGCTCCCTTGAGCTATCAAAACCTGCACACACCTGCCCTGTCAAACATGAATTAAGCCGGTTCTCAAAAACATGTTTCTCTCCGCTCAATAACACGAAATTTTCTGACACAATTACGGACTCATTTTTAAACGCAAAAAGCATGTTACTTCTAGGTTTGACAATTTTAGCGATTTGGAATCAAATGGTGTTTTTCATTTTTAAATTCCTACTATTAGCTCACACTCTCTCTCTATATATATCTTGTTGGAATTTTCAATCATTAATAAAATATTTTCTATTCATCCACTCGAGTTCAAATAATTTTTTTTTAAACTTGTAGTGGATGACACTTTATGTTAATACAGTTTTTAAAATTATTAATTCATTAATTAAATTAAATTAATTAATTTTAGTTTTAAATGGGAGAAAAAATTCCTCCCATTGTTTTCATAAATGAAATGAAAGATTTATCTCAAATTAGTGATGCCACAGAAATAAAATACCGCAACGATGATTATAAAATAATGTTCAATAAAGATAACGTGGGACATTAATGCTGCAAGAGTTTATTTTATATATTTATGATTAAAAAGTAGGAATTGACTTAATTTTTTTTATATTACTTGTTTGATAAATGAATTACTTATCGAGTCATAAACGATTGTTGTCACGTGACGACAGGTTTTTCTGCTGTCGCGTTGGAAATTCAATTCAAAATGCAACTTTGACAGAATTTTCAGGAAGATCTTCTACCTTTACTAAAAAGGGGAATCACCATTCGATTACATATAGTTTCTGAATAAGAACACATCCCAATCTCATGCGTTTCCTAAGAAAAAATAAATTCAGATTAATTTTTTTTTATATTACTTGTTTGATAAATGAATTACTTATCGAGTCATAAACGATTGTTGTCACGTGACGACAGGTTTTTCTGTTGTCGCGTTGGAAATTCAATTCAAAATGCAACTTTGACAGAATTTTCAGGAAGATCTTCTACCCCTTTACTAAAAAGGGGAATCACCATTCGATTACATATAGTTTCTGAATAAGAACACATCCCAATCTCATGCGTTTCCTAAGAAAAAATAAATTCAGATTAATTTTTTTTTATATTACTTGTTTGATAAATGAATTACTTATCGAGTCATAAACGATTGTTGTCACGTGACGACAGGTTTTTCTGTTGTCGCGTTGGAAATTCAATTCAAAATGCAACTTTGACAGAATTTTCAGGAAGATCTTCTACCTTTACTAAAAAGGGGAATCACCATTCGATTACATATAGTTTCTGAATAAGAACACATCCCAATCTCATGCGTTTCCTAAGAAAAAATAAATTCAGATTAATTTTTTTTCATATTACTTGTTTGATAAATGAATTACTTATCGAGTCATGAACGATTGTTGTCACGTGACGACAGGTTTTTCTGCTGTGGCGTTGGAAATTCAATTCAAAATGCAACTTTGACAGAATTTTCAGGAAGATCTTCTACCTTTACTAAAAAGGGGAATCACCATTCGATTACATATAGTTTCTGAATAAGAACACATCCCAATCTCATGCGTTTCCTAAGAAAAAATAAATTCAGATTAATTTTTTTTTATATTACTTGTTTGATAAATGAATTACTTATCGAGTCATAAACGATTGTTGTCACGTGACGACAGGTTTTTTTGCTGTCGCGTTGGAAATTCAATTCAAAATGCAACTTTGACAGAATTTTCAGGAAGATCTTCTACCTTTACTAAAAAGGGGAATCACCATTCGATTACATATAGTTTCTGAATAAGAACACATCCCAATCTCATGCGTTTCCTAAGAAAAAATAAATTCAGAAATGTTTCAGAAAGTAGCTCCCTTGGTTTTGAGAACCGTCTTAAGGTTGTTTTCAAATGCACATTGCCTACTTTCTGACATATTTATTAGTTCATTTTTGTTCTCAAACTCATGAAATTGCCTGGCTATCTTATTTAGAAACTATGTAATCGAACAGTTTTTCTCATTTTTTTTTGTAAAGGCAGAAAATCTTTTAGAAACTGCTATAATAGTCAAGAGCCGAATTTTGGAATGCAACAGCCATGTAAAGAAAAAAACTGCTGTCCAGAGACGGCCATAGCTTATAACTCAAGTTTTAATACATTAATCGAAAAAAAAAAAAAGAAAAAACTGTTCGATTACAAACCAATTCCATAATCGTGCCTGGAAGTTTCACACTTTTACGCTTAGAAATTGCGACAGAAATTGTGTCAGAAACTTTCGCATTATTGAGAGGGGGAAAATTATTATTATTTTTTTAAGAACTGCCTTTAATATGTGACAACAAATATATGAAAACAAATATGAAATGTGTTACATTCATGAATTTATTTTCTATTGCACTTTTAGTATATATATTGTCAGCGCATGTGAAATAAATATATAAACAGACCTTGATATCTTGAATATCAGAAGAGGATAAAGTGTTATATGCTATTAATATTATATGCAGAATTCAAGACAGGAAATAACACACACTAATTTCTAATGAAAATAATAATCATTATCAGCGCGTAATTTTAATTATAAGAATTGTAAATACAAAATTATAAGCTTTATCAAAGTTGAAATTAATATAAAGTCAGCTGAAAAGATCTTTCCACTTTAGGATTTCCACACGCACTTTGAATACCAATCTTTTATGAGATACGCACACGCTACTAAAATCGAGTGGCGTAGCCTTGCGTTTTATTTGGATCGAAAATTACGTTACTTTTAAAAAAGATTTCAGTTAACAAATTTGATTTCGAAACGAATTATTGTCTTTAACCGAAGTATCATTACTTATTGCCATTAAATTTTTGTCATTTATCGCAGATATCCGTTTACTAAAATAGGTGGTTTACAGCAAGAAACAAGTAATATAAAAACTTTTTTTTAAATTCAATTCCTACTTAGGTCAAATGGAAATTTTTTTTCCAGCGATCTACACGCTTCGCCACTGAAGGTATTTATTCCTAAATTTATATCCTGCTAAATATCTTACATAAGAGAAATTTTTGAAATGTATTAAAAATTAAATATAAAATAAATAGCTAAAATACCAAAAATTAATAGCTCGAAAAGTATTTCTCACAAAATTGTTAGACAAACTGCGTTAGAAAGGTAAAAAAATTGTATTTTTCTTGATATAAATTTAAAATCTAATGATTATGCCGTTTTTCAAATATTGAATTTCAAAAATTACCGAACTTCACAATAAAGTGCCATAGCGATGTTACAGTTAACGATAATACAGTTTTTTTCAAATATTAATTCATTAATTAAATTTTATTATTTAATTTTAGTTTTATACTTCATTTCTGTTCAAAAGTATAGACTCACTCCACATTTATAGTCTCCTTCGCCCGCGAGCCGCCTGATCTTCGTCCGTGAACAGCCCCATTATCTTTTTACGTTTGAAGGTGAGACTATAAATATGGAGTGAGTCTACTCTCTTAAAACGAAAGAGTGGATTTTGCTTCTCAGAAAAGAGCTCTAATTTATTGGATCGTGAATGAGTTGATTTTTAAATGTTTCACTCATCATGATTTGAATTTTTATTTTCCTAATGCACTCCAGAAGGGCGAATACTAAACAACTCATCTCGATAAAAAAGCACTCATTAGCGAGCGGAAATCCAGTAAGCTGACGCAGTTGACGTGACCTCACTGTCCCCATATCCGCTGAGCAGACGACAGACGTGTGGTGTGTAGTACGCGGCTAACACCACGTTGTTAAAATTTTAAAGAAAGAATACTTGAAAAGGTAAGAATTTCTGCTGATTTAAATACTCTAATTATGTTTTTTATAATGATTCTGTTTTATATTAATTGTTATTTTATATATGGCGTGATATTTTTCAGTTTATATCAATATTTTTATTAAATATGTCTTAACCCTAACATTTAGGACTATTTATACGAGCGAACATTTAGAGATCTTTTAAGTTGGAAGGATAAATATTAAAAAATACTCTAAAATATAATGAAATAAATCCTTTGCCTCTCCTTTATGTTTTTTTTAATGTTGTTTCAATAAATATGATTTATATAAATAGCATTTAGTAGCAATTTAAACTTTTAAAGAAAATATCTTGGCGGTACGTTTGTTTATATAGTCAGGGGTCGATGCAAGTTTTTTATCTTGGGGCCCATTTTGTGAAAAGTAAAGGTTATTTTTGTGAAATTTATTATATTTTTGTGAAAAATAACATTTTGTAACGAAAGTTGAAATCCAGCTAATCAAATTCGAACCAAGCATTTATAAACAAAAAGTTTTTAAAATCCTTTTGCTGAAGTTTTTTCTCTTTTTTGAACTCGTTTGTTTACAAATTACACATTTTAAAACATCATAAAATAATAAATAATAAGTTTTTATGGAATAGAATTTTGTGAAAGGATCAATTTTAGTAAAAGGAATTTTGTGAAGGGGCCCATTTTATCAAATTGATTTTTGTGAAGGGGCCCTAAATAGGCCCAAAATTTTGTCTGGATCGAGCCCTGATAGTATATATTTTTAGCGATGTTTCAGAACTCTAACTTTTATAATACTATAAATTGAAAATTGACTTGTCTGACTTATTGTTTTAAAGTAAACAAATTATATTTCTTATTTTATTCTCAGTCTGAATTCTAATATTTTAAAATATACTTGATTTATGAAACTGTATAAATCCCATATTTTTTATCGTATGTTGTTAAAAATAAGGTAAATATCTACATTCCCGGATATTCACGGTGTGAATATTCCTAAATAGTATTAGGATTAAAACATATTTAATGATAATATTGATATAAACTGAAAAATATCATGCAATGTATCGAATAATATTGCATAGAAAACATAATCATTATAACAAAATAAAAAAAAAAGATTAAAATATTTAAATCAGCAGAAATTCTTATCTTTTCAAATATTCCTTTTAAAATTCTCTTTTTGGGTCGGGAGGGGGGGGGGGTATATATTTCAAGCAGCTCAGAAACAACAACAACAACAACAACAACAACAAAAAAAAAAAAAAAAAAAAAAAAAATGATACTTTTCACTTAATTGTTGAATATATACATATATGTAAACATAAATATGTATACATTCAATATGCAAATTACTTTTTTTTTTTTCTAAAATAATAATCTACCTGTTCATGAAATTTATTATTTTACAATGAATTATTACATTTTACCATGAATTTTAATTCTCCTTCCCCTCCTCAAGTATGAGTTAGTTATAAATCACTCAAGTGCTACTGGATTTAACCTTCATTGATTTGATTTCACTCAAGTATGAGTAAAATAGAGATAACTCAATCATGAGTTGCTTAAAAACAACTCGTTCACTCGAGTTGTTTCAACTCTTCATGAGAAGCTGACTTTCAAATCATGAGATGAGTGGATTTCGGCTCAACTTGAGTTATTTTGGCTCTTTCGTTTTAAGAGAGTATACTTTTGAACAGAAATGAAATATAAAATTAAAATTCATTAATTAAATTAAATTAATGAATTAATATTTGAAAAAACTGTATTAACATCAATTGTCATCTATTACAAGTTTTAAAAAAAATATTTGAACTTGATAGGATGAATAGAAAATATTTTATTAACGATTGAAAATTTGAACAAGATATATAAATATACAGAGAGTGTGAGCTAATAGTAGGAATTGAAAAGAAATGCAGTATTGGCTTCAGTTTTTTTTTTTTTTTTTTTTTTTTTTTTAACTACAACAATAGTAGACAGATGGTATAAATTTATATATGATTTCCACCAATACACAGCTTGCACATTCAATGTGAAAAATGTAGTCTACAGATTTACTAATTTCATTTCTACTATAAATTTGATTAATATTTACTGTATTTTTTATGTATAGAGTTGTTTTGTTAGAGATAAATAAGCAAATATTTAAAACTAAAAACAATAGATTTTTAACAATTTGTGTAGCTTAAAAAATTGTCTTTATTTGAGTCGGGAGAGCTTGAGCCTCATGATTCCCTCCTTTGTCTATGTCCTTGAACATTAATCTTTTCTTCCTCATTGATTCGTATGATTGCCAGATTATAAAATGTGAAAGATAAAGTTAAAAAAAATATTAATCTTGGTTAATATTAAAAAGGTTATTAACCAAATGAAATTAATTAAAAGCAGCTATTTAGAAAAATCTTGTTGTTATTAGTTTCATGTAAGTGCAATTTTAAAATTTTATTTGATTACTTAGCTTTTCAGTTCAATCAAAAGATTTTATGTTACTTATATAAAGGGGCAGTTACAACAGAAAAATTATAAAACTATATTTAAAACTGAATTCTGTTAGTTACAGGTATTTGTAAGGAGTTAAATATACATAATTTTATTTATTTATTTTTTGTGCATGGAAAGGGGAAGGGAGTCCTAAAAATTCCCCCTTAATCAAAGAAAGAATACATAAAATGTGCTCATTAGTATGATAAAATTGTGTTAAATAAAACAAAATATGAAGGGTCTGGGCCAGTTTGGGCCCTGTGCCATCAGAATCATTATTTTATCCATGAATTTAATTCATTTGCAAAGTAAAAAGTATTTTGGGGCTTTATTCAGAAGTGCAAGTGTAAGAACTTATTTTTTAAAAAATGATTTGCCCCTCTCCTAAGTGCTATTTAAAAATTTAATTTGATTACTTAGCTGTTCAATTAAATCAAAAGATTTTATTGATTATAAATTATGAAAATTATAGGAAAAAGAACTCATTTAAAGAAGAAATTTAATATTTTAAAATAAAAAAAAAAGGTTTAAGTATAATATGGTTTTTAATAACTGTATAATTTTCAAATTGTCAGGTAAGCATATTACCTTTTCTATCTGTAGCAGTGTGTATGAAGGGGAAAGCATTTATGCAGGGGAGTAAAACGAGAGTTTTTGGACCGATCATAACTAACATTATATTAAAGTCATTCTTTACGATTTCTGCAAAAAATAGTTAATAGACCCTATTATGTACTCCAATTTTCTTTCCCAAATAATTAAGATAAAAATTTGTTTTTAACTGTGCATATATTAATTGCATAGATATAAAAAGTTGTGATTTTTTCTTCATTAGGCTAAAGTCTGTGTAGTTTATAAAGTAAAACAATTTTATTCTAATGAATGAACCCTTCTTAAAATCAAAGAACTAGTTTAAAAAGCAATGTGTTTCGAAGAAATATTCTTCCTTCTTCTTCACGCCAAAGCACGTAGGGTTGGTAGGCAATGTACCATGTTTTAGTCTGAAGAAGAAATATATTCTTAATGTATGAAGAAGAAATGTATTCTTATGTTTATTATTATAAATGTTTACGAAAAGAAGTTTATAAATACACTGGTGAAAACAATTAAAGGGACAAATGGTTTTTTGAAAATAAAAATAAAACTAACAAAGCAAATAAAACCAAACTTGGCCAAAATATCATCCGATATAAGACCAATATATGGGAAAACAAAAATGGACACAACCTGCACCCTAAATAGGGAAACTGGTCACGTGTCCAGCACAGCAGCTGACCGACACCCTGTCAGTCATAGAAAAACATGTCTAATTGGGTGTGTGATTGCCTGTAACAGTTACACAACTCAAGTATCGGCGTTTCATACTGTTTACCTGGGTTCTTATCAATCCCTGTGGCAACCGCACCCACTATTGCACCAAAGCACCCCTGAGCTCATTGGTGGTCATTAGAGATGGTCTTCGAGCTGCAATTGATCGTCCAAGGGCCTTCCATAAGTGTTCGATGTGATTAAGGTCATTGGACATCGCAGGCTACTCCATTCGTTGAATATCCTGCGATTCGAGGTAATCGTCCACCAACTGAGCCCTATGTGGACGGGCGTTATCGTCCATAAAAACGAAATTTGTTCTATATGCTCCGCGGAAAAGTCTCACATAGGGTGAAAGGATCTCGTCCCTATACCGCTGACCTGTCAGTGTACCTCTATCGAACACAATAAGGTCGGTACGCCTGTCTGCCATGATGCCTGATCAGACCATCAGACCACCTCCGCCATAGTGGTCCTTTTCGACAATGTTAGAGAGTTGGTATCGACTCCCCGGTTCTCTCCAGATGAGAACACGTCTCGAGTCGCTGTTCAGACTGAATCACAACTCATCACTGAAGAGAACCCGTCCCCAACTATCCTGTGTCCAAGAGAGATGTTCTCGGCACCATGCTAAACGGGTTTTTTGTGGTTCACAGTCAAAGAGATGTAGACGGCAGGGCGCCTAGCATACAGGCCACATGCATTAAGTCTCTGGGTGACTGTTATCTATGAAATGGATGTTCCTGTTGCATTATACAGGTGACAAGACACTTGTGTCGCTGTCGCGGATCTATCAATTTTGGCTAGAAATCTCAAATAACAGGCTTCAACCGGCGTTGTTGCCCTTTTACGGCATTGGCCAGGTCGGCGGACCACTGTTCCTATCTCTGTGAACTGTTTCCACAGAGAGGACACCATATTTCTCGGAACCCCGAAGTCCTTACAACAAATAGCCTGTGATTGGCCAGCGTCGAGTCTTCCACCTATCCGCCATCTTGTGGCATCATCTCGACAATGCCAACTAGCCATACTAACGATGGGTAAACGTAGAAATTCAAAACACAAGGATTGGGTTATGCTACGATGTTTCAAAACGTCCTTACGCTACAAGCTTCGGCGAGAAAATCAGGTACCTCTACACAAATGCGATCACAACGCCACTTCTTTATGACGACACAGACCACCGCGTGGCTGGGGTGTCCGCAAAGAGATTAACTATCATCTGATACCTTATTTGCGTTTAGGCATAACTTATTTTGTCTTGTTTTTTAAAAAACCGTTTGTCCCTTTAATTGTTTTCACCAGTGTATTATTTTCATTATATTTATTCTTATGAGCTTTGTAAAAAAATACTTTTGAATAATTGAATTGGTAGTTGCAATAAGCATTGTTGATATCATAATTTATATAATAAAATGCAAAATTTTTGAGTGAAAATACTGTAAATTTTGCTTTAGTTATGATACATATTAATTTTGACCATTCGGAACTATATATTTTGTTTTCGAACGTAGATTGTTTTTTTTTACTAATTATAATAATTTTACTAACGAGTCTGATTTCATATTTTTTTGTTTATATTGCAGCACAAAGTATTAGTAGGTTTGTTCTCCCTGTGATATAACGTTATTCATACTTTTTAGACTATATGTATAAAAATTATATAGTATAATACAGTTAAAAAATGTATACATACCATTGTCATTTTACTTCAAAGGATGCCATAAACCATATTTTAACCTGCTTGAAATAAAAAGGCATACAAATAAATGGCAGGAAGAATTATGCGAATAAAAAACTAAACACTTATAAAATGTTACGAAATATTTAAAAGTTTTAATGTTCTACAGAATAATTTGATTTAATATCATTATATTTTACTAGGGGGCTCAGCCCCCTACTCGCTGACGCTCGCTAACCCCCGTGAATTGCGAAGCAATTCACATTAAGACCGCGACTCGGTCCCAGTTCGCTTCGCTCGCTCGCCCCTTTTGGTTTTTTGCAGCAATTCTAGCCGGGATAAATACTACCATAAACCATTTTAGCATATGAAATTGACAATTTTCTTAATGTAAAAAAGTAATTGAAAACTTCGTTGAAAACCTAATTAAAAATGCATTTAGTTGGTGCTACCAATGGTCATAAATTATTTAAATACCCAGGAAAAAGTTTCTTTCAAACACAATTAGTTTAAAACTTATTGCACCTATAATATTGTACAGCACGGCTTAAATTGATTAAAAAATAAACACTACGTGATAGAAAGATAGTTTATATATATCATCAATCATTGTTTAAATTTCGTTCAACATTTTACTGTTCCAAATGATTATAGATTTTTGAAAAAGACATTTTTTACTTCATCAAGACAGCAACAGATGGCAGCAGGTGCAATCTAGACAGTTGATATTTTTATTATCTCCGATTTTCGTCTGAGGGAAATTTGTACATAAATTATAAATAAGAGTTGAGAATTCATTTGAAATTAGCGTTATTACGCATAATTAAAATGAGAAATCATCTCAAACGCTTTGGATCACGTACATGTTATTTTATTTTTAATAATTTCTAGTGTGAGTTTCATTGCTCTCACACTGGCCGCCATATTGGGGGCAGCGCTCATCTTACCCAATCTAGTCTATTCATCGTTCTGAGCTCTGGAAACTACGGTTGTTGCCAAACGATAAGCTAGAATTTCAGCCTTATTCCTGCACCACGTAAGAGAAATATATATATAGATTGTATTTTATGTAGTAATAAATTTTCTATACGAAGAGGAAATTCTGTAGCATTGATGAAATAACAAAGCAAATAAACAGGCGAGGCCTTGGATCGAATATATATATATATATATTGAGTTACGAAAGAACATTACACAATGACAAAAACTTAGTAACTGAACAGAAAATTAAACATCACTTATATTTATAAATTCGTCTGGGATTCTGCAGTCATGCTTCCCGGACGTGCAAGAAAACTATACACAAAAGTATCATCCAATAAAATTTAAGATGTAATGCTACGATTACAATTACGATACGATATACTAACACCCGCCCATAATCTAGCATTACATTAAAAAACACAGAATAAAAAATTACAATAAACAAACATTAAAAGTATGACAGAGTTAAAACATTACTTACACAAACAGCAAAGAACCAACAATTCATAAAATTTAACTTTAGGCAATTCCTTTGTAAACATATCAGCAATTTGCATATTTGTAGGAATATATTCAATTTTGATATTATTTTCTTTTACAACATTACGAACAAATTTTAGTTTTATATCTATATGTTTCATTCTACCATAGCTACTTTCATTATTGATACATTTTATGCAAGACTGATTATCCTCTAAAATAACTAAATCCTTAATACTTACAATTTCACAAGTAATATTTTTGAATCACAACAGGTCTTGCAAACTTTTAGTTAAGGCAATGACTTCAGCTTCAGTTGAAGATAATGCAACTGATTTTTGTTTATTACAACACCAGAGAACAGGCATGTTACAAAACATTAAAATGTAACTTGATACTGATTTTCTATCATTTGTATTAGCCCCCAATCAGAATCAACATACATAGATAATTTAGGATCAGATTTTTGCTTTTTATACACAAGTTTTAAGGACAAAGTTCCTTTCAAATATCTTAAGATTTTCGTTAGTACAATCCATGCAACTTCAGTAGGATTTTCCTGCATTTGACTCAAACAATTAACACTATATAAAATATTAGGTCGTGAAATATATGCTAAGTACAATAAACAACCTACAAGTTCACGGTATGGACCATTAAATGGTTTTCCATTTTTGAAATCAGATGGAGTGGATTTAGGAGAAATAGGAATATAACTAGGTTTACATTCTAACATATTAAATTTACTTAACAATTTAATTATATAAGACTCTTGATTCATTATTAAACTATCAGATTTAAATTTCATTTGAATACCCAGAAATTCTGAAACGCATTCTGATTTTGACATATGAAACTCTTTAGAGAGTAAAGAAATAACTACATTAGTTTCATTTAAATCTGAACCTGCTATAAGCATATCATCAACATACAGAGAATTAATTATTTTAGGACCATTACTATAACGAATAAAAATACAAGGTTCATTATCAAGAAATTTAAATTTTAATTTTGAAACAAATTCAAGAAACCTTTCAAACCATTGTCGTGGGGCCTGTTTCAGGCCATATCAACTCCGTTTGAGTTTACATTTTAACCCACTTTTGTCATCATAACCTTGCGGCTGATCCATAAAAACAAGTTCATTTAACTTACCATTCAGGAAAGCTGTTTTTACATCCAAAACAAATGCATGTAAGTCATCATTCAAAATCACAAAAAGCACTAAACGTAAAGCTGGCATACTTATTACAGGAGCGAAAGTTTCACCATAGTCTAGTCCTTCTTTTTGCATAAATCCACGGGCTACAAGGCGAGCCTTATAACGCCCATCTCTTTTGATGGTAAACACCCATTTGCAGGAAATAGCTCGTTTGTCACGTGGTAATTTTTCGAGATCCCAGACGTCGTTGATTTTCATGCTTTCTATCTCTGCATCCATAGCTTCCTTCCATAAACGTTGTTCATTAACAGGGAGAAATTTGATCTCATCAAAAGATAAAGTTTCTTGTTGGCAAAGTAAAGCTTCATACACCTCAGGAGCTGGATACCGAATAGGTTGTTTTCTTGATCTCTCGGATTTTCTCATTTTATCTTCTTTCTCTTCAGAATCCTCTGATTCTTCACTAGTTCTTTCTTGAGAATCTGTGTTAATTTCACAATCAGTCAATTCTGAATTTTCCACTATGTGTTGCTTTGAGTTTATGGTATGCTTCTTCTCTTCATCAAATTTGACATTTCTTGAAATAGTTATGCGTTTCGTCTCAGGATCTAGCAATCGATATCCCATTGAAGAATAACCTATGAAGATCATATGTTTAGACCTATCATCAAGCTTCTTACGATGAACGGAAGGAACTAACATGTAGGCACTGCATCCAAAAACACGTATGTGCTTCAAATCGGGATCTTCTCCAAATTTTAAGAAATACGGCGTTAAGTTCTCAGTGGAGCTGCTTGGCATTCGATTTTTCAAGTAAGCTGCTGTAAGAATAGCTTGACCCCAAAAAGTCTTAGGTAAATGTGATTCAGCAATTAAAGCCCTTCCTATATCCAGGAGCGATCTATTGCATCTTTCAGCAACTCCATTCCAAGCTGGAGTGTATGGAGGAGCGGGATCAATCACTATACCAAGATCTCGAGTGAAATTCACTAAATCATTGCTTAAATATTCTTTTCCGTTATCGCATCTGATTTTCTTTACTGTAGGATTAGTTTTTAAGAAAACTTTCAATTCCTCTGAAGCTTCACTTTTATGCTTCAATAATCGAACTTCAGTAAATCGTGAAAAATCATCTATGATAGTCATAAAATAGCATTCACCAGAAAAAGTTTTCGGAACAATAGGGCCACATATGTCAGAATGAATAGCAGTCATTGGGGTACTTTCTCTTTTCCTAGGACCTAGGTTCTCTTCCCATTGGTGTTGCACTCTGTTTTGCTCGAACACAAACATCACAAAAAGAAAGTGGTATTGGAAGTTTCATTTCCTTCAACACTTTGTCACTTGGATGGCCCATTCTGCGATGCCAAATTTCAGAATCACTTTCTTATGATGTGAGAACAGTTTCATAATTTGGGACAAAATAACTAACATATTGTCCATTTGAATCACGTTCACCAAAACAAAAACGATTTCTTCCTTTTTCTATGAACACCTTTTCATTCTTGAAAATAACTGCATAATTTGCATTTTCGATTTTTCTAACGGAAATCAACTGTCCACTTAAATCTGGTACGTAAAGAATATTATTTAGTGTAATTTCCATTCCGTTTGATAATTTTCCAATAATATTTCCAACACCTTTAATTTCAAGATTCGTTGTTTTCGACGCACACTTAATAGTTCCTGAAGATGGTTGTAAAGACATGAAATATTTATTAGAGCACATATGGGAAGTCGCTCCAGAATCCACTATAAATTCATTCTTTTTAACGTTCCCCGCAACAAAAGATACCGCTGAAGAAGCAAATTTTTCCTCATTTGAATTTTTAACAGCTTTACAGTTTCGTTTAAAATGGCCAGGAAGTCCACATTTGAAAGAAGAAAGTTTCTTTCTACAGTATTTAGCTATGTGCCCCTTTGAATTACAGTTTTTGCACACATATTGTTTGCGAGTTGATACAAACGCGGTATTATCATGAGCAGTTTTGGACTGCACTTTTTCTTTCTTAGAGTCGAGTAGAAGTGCTTCAGCATCTAACAACCGTTGTGTGACAAAATCTAGAGTCAAAATAATATTCGGTTGATTTTCTAACGCAGTTTTAACATTTTCAAATTCTTGAAGCAACGACATTAGAATATAAACAATAGTATCGGTTTCACTTACTTCAGCACCGGAAATTTTAAGTTCCGAAATTAATTTATTTATTTCATCAATGTGACTTCTCATAGATACAACACGATCCTTTTTAATAGTTGCTAACCTCTTTCTAATTAAAATTTGATTAACTGCACGCTTGGTATCATATGTTCGTTCTAATTTATTCCATATCTTATGCGCAGTATTTTCTTCTTGCAATGACGCAAGAACCCCATCGCTTAAAAGCGATAATAATAAAGCATAAGCCTTTTTCGATTTTACAACTTCGGCAGTTTCAGTTGTCGCTTCATTGTCTAAAAACTTATCCAAATCTTTCGAAGGAAATACGGCTTTAACCCGCCTTTTCCAAACAGAAAATTTTCTACCGTCGCCGTCAAAAAGAGCAACTCCGTATAATTCTTTTTCACTTTCCATCGCTGGGTAAAAAAACAGAAACAAAAGAAAAATAAATTTTCTCTCTCAAAACCACAGCAATAAATATCAAATGGTACTAGCGTCACTCTGTCTGCGAATTAAACCAAGCTCTGCTGATGAAATAACAAAGCAAATAAACAGGCGAGGCCTTGGATCGAATATATATATTGAGTTACGAAAGAACATTACACAATGACAAAAACATAGTAACTGAACAGAAAATTAAACATCACTTATATTTATAAATTCGTCTGGGATTCTGCAGTCATGCTTCCCGGACGTGCAAGAAAACTATACACAAAAGTATCATCCAATAAAATTTAAGATGTAATGCTACGATTACAATTACGATACGATATACTAACAAGCATGGAACCTGTTTAAAGAATACTTCTATGTAACTAATATACTTTTAGTTTCTATGCAAGATGTTCATTTTAATAAAAATAAGAGAGTCGTAACATAATTAGAAAAGTTTTATAAGGTGATGTAATCAGACTCTAAAAATATCCTTACAAGTTGATAATTTTCAAAATTTTTATACATTCTAAGACCAAAATAATAATAAACAACAATGACAAATCACATGTCAAGCATAGATTATGAAACACTTTAAGAATAGTGTAACACAACTTCTCCGTTTAATAAGGTGAAAGATGATGCAAATAAACAATTTGAAAAACGTAATAACACATTTGAAAACCCAATTTCAGCAATTGCCATCAGAAAAATATCCATTTTTTTTTTGGTTCAGCTCTGTACACGATCTATAGATTTGTATATGTGATACATAGTATGCAAAAATTTAGGTCAGTTAAGAAACACATCACAGTTGAAAATTCTCCTTCAGCAATTTACGTCTATAAGCAGAAATTAACTTGAATTGTTTCGTGCAGTGCTGTATATAATTCAGAACTTATAACAACCTATACTATAGAATTTATAACAATCAAATAATCTGCAAAAAAAAAAAAAAAAAAAATTAAAAAACGAATATCACAAATAAAAAAAATGGCACTTCCAACAATTTTTTTTCTTGTGAACAATACTGTAACCGAATTCTATTGTGTAAATGAACGATAAATGCTATGCGCACAGCAATCTATAGTAAAAATCCGGTTGTGCAGATCAGTGATGTATATAAATTTCAATATGTTTGAAATAATATAAAATCATTAAAATACACTGTAAACGACTTTCCTCTATACACCATAATGAAACGGAATTACCTGCAAACGAACTATATATAGGGTGAAACCCCCAGTAACTGACACTTTAGAGGCCGTCCATAAATGATGTCACGCTTGGAGGGGGGAGGGGGGTTCATGAAATTGTGACAGTTTGTGACAATGGGGTTGGAGGGGGTAAGAAGAAGTGTGACATCACACATTTTGGTTAAAATAAAATAATTAAAATCAGCAGATTAAATTTTGAAGTTATTTTGAAATTACCAGAATTTGAGTGTATTTTTTAATCGGACTAAAACAACTTTCACGTGATTTGTTTTCACTTATATTCCTTTCTTAATATATATCACTAATTGTATTGCTTTATTGTATATTAATTATGTTTTTGTCGTAAACCTTAATCTTATTTTATACAAAATAAATACACGAATAATTTTTATTGTTATGCCCACAAATGTCATTAAAACTTATAGTTAAAGCTGAAAAATAAAATTTGAAACATGATCTATAACGTAGTGCTTTGTTTCTGAACTCCAAGTATAGGTCTATGTAATATAGCGTGACATGTGACAAGGGGGGGGGGGAGTACGGTGAAGTGTGACACTTTGTGAGTAAGGGGGGGGGATCAAAAATATTGAAAAAAAGTGTGACATCATTTATGGACAGCCCCTTAAGGATTTTTTCTTCTTCAAATAACTATTACAAAGTTTTAACTCTATTTTATACATCTCTTTGTTTTTGAAAGTATAGTAAAGATACATTAAAAAATTATTGTTGACAAAATTTTGAAAAATTTATAACTTTTATTACTAAAAATTAATGTTTGCGATACATATGGTCAATATCTCCAGTAACTGACACTATTCCTTTTTTGAAAAATAAGTTATAACAGTTAAGACAAATAAGGTACCACCAGATGGCATTACGTTGCAAAATTTTACAAGAAAATACTTATTTGAGTTAGATTTCTGCTGAAGTGTCAGTTACTGGTTAGGTGTTAATAACTGGGGGTTTCACCCTACTACACATTTTCCATTTTCAATACCGAACATGCCATAGTAAACTGAAATAACATACACTAATTACATGGCAATCCGAGTATATTTATTCGAGAGCACGGAGAGACAGACGTCCTGACAAACCGAATTCAAAAACACTTTTCAACGATGTTTGAAAGTGTTAAAAAAGATAAAGCATGCTGATAATTTGTTAATGAATGAATTTCCTATGAATTTTGCTCACTTAAATATTCTGAGCATCAGACAGTTAAGACTATTTTCGAAATGATATGTTATTTTATTTTATTTTATTTTGTAATATTTTCTTTAACTGGTGAGTGCAAATTAGAGGTGTGCACGGGTCGGAATTTCCAGGACCGGGTCCTACCCGGACCAAACGAAAACTATTTTGGCTCGGCCCGGTGCAAAAACTAAAAGTTCGGCCCGGGCCGTTGAAAAATCAGTGAAAACTAGACCGTGCTTGCCGGTGAAAAAATCAATGAAATCAGACCCGGACCGACCCGATTCAATTTCTATAAAATTTCAGCTTTTTCTTAACATACAATAAAGATTCTTTTAATAAATACTGCATACTTATGTATGGGAAAATCTTACTTTTTTTTAGATTACTAAGCCAGTACTAATTAGATCACAAGCCATAGAATAATGTATAGCAACATTAATTATCACTTAGACTCTTAGTAGACTATTACTTTCAAATAAAGACATTAAAGAAATTGATGTAGTTTACAATAATAATAAAAAAAAAGATGATTTACATCATAACTTTTGTTGCTGCATTGCAAGAAAAAATTGTTGATTTTATGGTGTAATACTGGCACTCTAGCTGCCAGTATTAGACCGTAAAATTAACAGTAATAAACTGTAAAATAAGCAGTAGTACACTGCCACGCACGTGCGGTAGCGTATTACTGTAACAACGTAACTGAGTAAACATTTTAGAAAACACATAACACATTTGAAAACCAGATTTCCGCAATTATCCCACCCATAGTCGGAAAGGAGTTTTTTTGTTCAGCCTTGCATATGATCTTTAGATTTGTATTTATACTACATAATATGTAAAAATTTAATTTAATAAGAAAATGCATAAAACAGTTAAAAATTCACCTTCAACAATTTCTACCGATATAGGGAAGAACTTAAATTCCTTTGTACAGCCCTGTAGATTACCGACAGATTTTTATACATGCCACATATTAAGTAAAAATTTAATTCTGGCACAAACACGCGTTTAAAACTACTGAAATCACACTTCCAGAAATTAGCATGCACAGGCAGCAATTAACCCAGTTCTTTACGTGGCCCTGTATGTGATTTTATTTATATTATGCAAACATCTCTTAGTATTCTAAATATAGTTCAGCTTGAAAGTACATAACTCAATTATAAGCCACATTCAAGCAATTTAAACTCAGACTCAGCAATGTTTACGAAATCTTTAGTGCAGCCCTGTATATGGTCTATAGCAATCATGCACACCACATAGTATGAAAAAATTTAGTTAAACTTAAACGCGCATACTATAACTGAAAACGCACTTCGAGCAATTATCGCTAATAGACAGTAATTCGGATACCGTACTGTATCCGAAATCTTTTGTGTGTCCCTGTAAATGATCGATAAATGCTACGCACGTCATATTCTATAGCAAGTATCTTGTAGTAAACCTCTGTAATGTCACAAATAATGGCACAAACTATTTCATTACATTTGAAATGGTGTAACAACATGCACGTCAGCTTGATAGACTTATATATCTTTTAACTTTTAAAATATACACTAAAACACTTTTTATTTTGCTTAAAAGACGTCAACATCTATATAATAAAACCGTAAGTCATGTGACTGTCCTCAACAGTTCCGGGATGTCCGTTTCACTTTTTCTTATGCCAGGCGGCCATTTTTATTCAAAATTATTTTTGCAAATAAAACTGCATAAAAATTACATTTTTAGAAAGATCGTTCAAAATAAATTAATATTTGAGAGATGACTTACGTTCAATTATGTATACATTCTGCAATAACTTCAGTTTAAATTAAGTTCGCAGTTAAAATTCTCTATTTATGAAAGTAAACAAAGAAAAAAGATTCATTCGTTGTGAATGTTTAAAATATTAAACTATGAATTTTTGGATTGCTGCCTGGCGTAAAAAAAATAATCCGCACCAGTGAGACAGTAAAAGTTTACCTTAATTCTGTTCCATACAACTTAACTTCCGGATCTTTTTTTGGACGTAAGTTGAACTCATGGAATAATATTTAATGGATCAAATTTCGAAAAGAATTGTCAGCTTTTATTTTTTGCGCGTGCAAATTAGAAACGATATTTTAATTTGAAATCAAATGTTTTGATTTATGATAATTATTATTTTTCTATTTTAAATGAAAAATGTGAACGTCATGTATTTAAAATTGAAACAGCTGTCACGGACGCAGCGGGTTTGGCGCGATTTTTGTTTTGCGCCAAATATGTTTAAGAATCTCCGCATTAGCGAACATATTGCAAGTGATAAGCAAACGAACATGAAGCACAAATTCTTAAGTGGGTTAAGCGGTTTTTGTCAAGAAAGATGAAATACATAACAACAAAAAATATGCGAAATGCTACCGCGATCGCAAAAGTTTTTGATTTGTCTATTAGATTTTTCCAGTTATGCCAGGGATTAAGGAAAAAAATAAATTATTATGAATAAAAATAATTTGTTACAATGCTTAACATACATTTAAGGGCGACCAAACTGGTCGCCGGTGGCGGCTAGTATCAATATAAACATTAAAGATGTTAAAATTTAAAATTTACATGTTTCGATTTGTTCATCAAATCGTCATCAGGATATACACAAACCGCAAACACAATGTACATAAAAACCAGAGAGTCTGAACAGTCAGTATGTGAAAGAAGGTGCAACCCCTCTATACTTTTAATTTTAACACAGCTCTTAGCTCCATCTACAGACCGCTTCCCACTATTATTCAACCACTCAACCCAAATCTTCGGAACATTAAATGACAACGTATTATACATGCTTTCGAACTTCTTAAATAAATTTCAATAGATTCCCTCACAAAAAGTTGTAAATAAAAACTGGAACTGCTTCATCAATTTAGCTTCATTAAATAGAATGTTGATGCTCTCTCTATTATTTAATCTTGATAAGGCAGTATTCCCTCTCCCATACTTAATATCTGCAATATGCTCCTTACATCTAACATTGAATTTCCTCTGTGTCATACCAACATAATAATTCTTAACACCCCCCTCCCTAATAAATGGAATAACATAAACACCCGAAAGGTCACCCTTATTAACAGGATCAATTCTCGTGCTCAAAATCGTCTTTAATTTCGGGGGAGCCCTCGCGACTAAACTCAAACCAAACGTTTTTAAAGGAAATTTTATAAACTCAAAGAAACCCGGATAATAACTCATAACCACTCTCTTCAACTTAACATAACTATCCGCTTTATTTTCCCCAATACCTTTGTTCCTTTTAGTGATAAAGTTCTGAATGAATTTATTAACCAAATTCGCGTGACACACGTCACATTTACGTCACTTTATTTGAAACGAGGCTAACGAAAAAGAAAGGCTTCCGCGGTGCTTTACGCGTATCTTTTTTTACAGACCGCCGGAGACACGTCCCTCATAGAATGCATGGTCGCAGTGACGTCACTGTGACGTCAATGCGAGTCACAGTTGTCACGACACATCTGTGACCAAAATGCCACCATTCAGTGAGGTCACATTGTGACTAAAATGTGGACTTCTTTAAAAATTATAAAAAAAAAACATACAAAGCTATTTCAAACATGTTATTCATCGTAAAAATACTTTTCTAGTAAATTTTTTTAATTTTTGTGACGTTACTTTGACGTCTTTGTAAATCACGCATGCCACGTCACATCTGCGACCAAAATACTAACATGTTGGGAATTGACACTGTGACAAAAATGTGAATTTAAAAAATCTTTGAAAATGAGAAGAAACATACATAGTGTCATCTTTACGCATTTGAGAGCCTTAGTAATTTATTATGCCTCTTGGAAAGTAATTTATATTCAGTTATTCATTTATCTAACTAAAATAAAATTATCAGCATAATATATATATATATATATATATATATATATATATATATATATATATATATATATATATATATATATATATCTTTTTAATTATGCAATTGTAAATTATCATAGAAACATACTTATGAAAACTAGAAAATGTAATTTTTTTTATTTTTTTTAAACTTATTTTTTAATTAAAAAAATATAAAAGTTTTATTTTGTAGGAAAAATTAATAATTAGTGTTAAAATAACTTCAAAGATTTTTGTCAATTATAAATTACTTGTAATCATCGGAACTGGCAGAAAAATAATACAGTGGAGGGAAGTGTTGCTCACTGTGAAGTGCTATTAAAATGTAGACAAAATGCGAATAGAGATAATCCGATATTTTCAGAAAAGCAAAGTTTCTTTTTTGTATGCTAGGGCTTGATTTAAATTGTTTTCGTTTCTTTATGGATGAAGTAGGTTATGAATATCATAAACGTAAAAAATAAGTAATTTGCTTCTGTTAGAAGGAAAATACTATTTCATTTTATTTTATCTCCAGAATTTTCAATATAATTGTTATAGCTATTCTAGGCCATATTTGGAAGGAAAAAAATCTCGACATTTTTTAATTTAAAAATTGCATTTATCAAACTTGACATAAAATAAAATAAAATAAAATAAATGGAAGTCTTTCATTGTATCATCTGCAAAGCGTTATTTTGAAGCCTGAAAAACAACATATACATATTGAACGGCGGAGGGGGGAGGGAAGAAGAAAACATTTATTCTTTGGTAAGGAAATTGAGCAGCTGCTCATTATTTATAATATGGACTCCTCTATCGTCTGCGGTCAAGATAAATTTGAAAAGTGGTTGTTTCATTCGGAAGGATTATTTATTCAAACTGTTGTAACTTGTAAGCATAAGATGAATTCAAGTTTTGTTTCATTTATTTTCAAATTTTGAAGAATTCTAGCTGGGGAATTTCGTGGTAGCTGTATTACATATAAGTGTCAGTTATCCGAAATTTCTTGCTGGAAAAAATTCCCTCTAATATGACATGATTAATAATTTGCTAAAAATGGATAAAGGAACAGGCGAAGATTTTTTAGATGGATATGCATTAAGATTTGGTAAGTACAAAATATGCTAAAATTAATTTCAATTTGTCTATACTTAAGAGTTACAAATTTACATTGTTTTAAATTAATTATTTGTAATATTTTTAATTCATAATGTAAAACGATATATTCTTATTTTATTATGTTTTAGGACTTAACAGATTTTTAAACATAAATATAAGATTTTGTGAATTTCCATAGATTTGTTTACAGGTACTATTTCTTATTCGTAATGTATTTCATTTTAAAGAGACTTGATCAAAATTATTATTAATAATATATGAAAGGTCTTGCATAAAATATGAGTTTTATTATTAAACATTAGGAATTAATATCTAATATAGAACTTTACAGCATTACGAAAATAACACGATTGCTAATACGTAAGGAAGTACTTGGAAATTTTAAATATTTAATAGAGAAATTTACGTCTGAGGGATTAATGTAAAATAATTATAATTATATAATTGTAATAGGGCACTCTTTCCAGTAACGGGTACTTTTAAGTAATTTCTTTAAAAAATATGTTTTTAATTACTAGTTATCGTTATTATATTCCACTTTTTAAATTCAATATATGAATGTATCTAAAATATGAAACCAATCTCATTGTCACATTTCCACTTGTGAATAAATTTAATTGTACCAATAGAAATAACTGAAAATACTTAAAATTCCAGCAACGGGCATCCACCATTCCAGTACTGGACATCCACTGTGCCAGTAATGGACTTCATATAAAAAAGTAATAGGTAATTGTTTTATAATTGCGTTTCGAATCTGAACTTAATGAAATTATACTAAATAAACACAATATTCGTTTTGAAATACATTTACCAATTAGGATATCAATAATTAATCAAATATTTATGCTAAAAATTAATTGTTCAAGCTAATTGTTGTTATTATCACAAGATGAATACTTTATGTATTTCGATAGCATATTTAAAATACTGAATTTTAAAGAATTACATTTATTAGATTACTGAGACAATGATTTTGTATGGAGTTTAATATATATATATGTTACGGTCAATATGATTAATCTGGTCATTAATAATAATAACCGGCCATTATGTCCGGCCGGATTAATCATATTGACCGTAACATATATAGTATATATATATAATGAGAACATTTTTCGGAGTATCAGAATACATGGAATTGTGTTTCCTCTGACAATGCTTAAGGCTGTTCTTCAGTGAACTTTCCTACTGCCCTCGCTAATTTTAAACCTATGGGCGAAGGATGCTTTCGTATATTTAAAATATCTCCTCAGGAAATTAATATTTTTAACTTCTGTTTTCCGTGTACTCTTCTTAAAGGATGTTTCTTTTTTTTCCCTAGTTATCAAAATATTTCATTGTTCTCAAATCCAAAATAACTAATTTCTGACATATTTCTGAATTCATTTTTATTCGGAAACACATGAAATTGGCAGGTGTTCTTAATCAGAATATATTTAATAGAATGGCGTTTTCCATTTTTGGTAACGGCAGAAGATGTTTCAGAAAACACTAGCAAAGTCGGTGTTTTGAACCGAATTACCGACGCGCAGCGTCAGAAAGGGAAAAAAAAACGTGACCGAAATTGATCTTAAGTATTTCATTTATCTAAAAATGGAAAACGCTATTCATTCCAAATCGCTTTAATAATCAGGCATGCAAGTGACAAGCGTTTAAATATTTGTTCATAAATGTGTCAGAAAGTTTCGTGATACTGAGCGAGGGGAAATATGGCAAAGTATACACATTTAAAGACTTCAATACTTAACAGCAAAATAGCATTGTTTTAATTATTGTCAATATTTTTGGTGGTTACATAAAACAAATGGAAGTAGAAGTTAATTTAAAAAGTTTTTATTTGCACAATAGAAGTTCATATTATTGAAGTATTCACTTTTATTATAATTTTTAATGGATTCACATATTATTTTTATATTAGTATGCGTTTTTAACATTTATAATTTTCTTGCTTAACGGCTACATTAGCCGGTTTCCCAATCAGATGCAAAGTTTTAATTAGAATACGAGTTGCACAAAAAATATTATTGCCGATCCAATCCTTATCGTCGATTTTATCGTGATTTGGTAAAATCTTGTTATCCGAATCTATGCGAAATCATTTATCAGGTTCGGTCGGGTTGAGGGTCAACAGATTTTTTTTTTGTTGTTGTTGTTGGGTTAGGGTAAGAATACTGGTTGAATCGAAATATAATTTTAGTCAACCATCATTCATGTTCAGTCATTTTCAAGAAGTATATAACCGGATTCGTGAATGACTCTAGATCCCATCCGACATCAGAAATTGTGTCGTATTACAATTTCTGATAAAATCTGGTTACTCGGTCGTATGCAAGATTATATTCCGAACAAGACTTACAGTAAAAACATTATACCCGACTCGGGTCAGATCGGGTTCACGAAAATCAGGTCACTCGACCACTAATCCAAATCTATTTTGTAGCCAAACAAATCCAAAAAGATCGATCCGAACTTTCTGGATTGGATTTGGGTAAAATCTGGTCACACGACCCGGTGCAGTGTCGTCACAAACGTCACAAACTTGTAGCATAAAAAAATGTTGATCCGAACAATCCGGATAGGCTTCGGGTAAAATCTGGTCACCCCATCCGATGCAGATTCGTCACATTTGTCACATTGAAGTCGCACGGGGACTTCACAAAGTAGTCACATTGTGAGGTCACAGAAAGCCTTGAAAACGGCCATAACGACTTCACATTTAGGTCACAGTGACTTCACATCGACGTCACGTGACGTCACGACGACGGTCACAAAGTCACAGTGTGACTTCACAGTGACGTCGCCGTGACGTCACCATGCCTTACGGGGTGATGCTCGAATGCACCAATGCAAGTGTACGAAAAGAGCATCACGTCACTCTAGCGGTCTGTAAAAAAAGATAAGTGGAATGCACCGCGGTAGCCTGTCTTTTTCGTTAGCCTCGATTTGAAATATAAAACATTTGAGACTTATATATTTTATTTGAATACAACGCTATGGATTTTAGTGTGTACAAACATTAATATCAATAATATTTTGTTTCGATAAAACATTTTAAGGTGGTTTAAAAGAAAAAAAAATCCCCTTTCAACAACATGAAACATATTTTCTGACTCATTTTCGAGTACAAAAGCATGATGTTTGCAGGCATGATTATGAAGAGATTTGTAATCGAATTTTTTTTCATTTTTCAATAAATGAATTGCAGCTTGAGTGATAAGCGATTATTATCACAAGGTGGCACTTTATTAGGGTTTCGTTCATCTCACGAAACCCTATTCGTCCCGCTACGTTGACTGTCCGTCATAGAGCCGGTTCTCAGAAACTATATAACTTACAGACTTAAAATTTTGTGTATTTATAGCTGAATACTTACTATGAAGCTGAAAATCATAAAATTAAAAAAAATTATTAGAGAGACAAAAAAAACCAAAAATCTAACAGTCTTTTCTTGTTGAATTTAAACACTTTTCGTTATAGCAGTTGCCAACAATTAAAAAACCATAAAATTCTTTGTACAATAATTAATTTTCTATTGAAAAAGTTCCACGTGAAAAATGAACATGAAATAAAAAGTTTTTAATAAAAGTTTTTTTAATATCGCATTTAGTCCACTGACAGATATTATTATGACAGAGTATAATAGCGGGCTTCGTCCGCTTTCGGGCTGGTTCATATATTCGAAAAAACGAGATAAATAGACCTGTAAAGTTTTTACTTTATAAAAACATGATTTTTTTTTTCTTTCTTTCTTTCTTTTTTTTTTTTTTTTTTTTTTTTTTTTTTGAAAATGAAATTTATTTGGATTTATTAAAGAAAGGATAAATTATTTTGAAAGAAATATTATACGATACCCTTTGTGCGATCTTCGATCACAGTTACCTACTTGTTTTTTTTCTTTCCCCCATTGTCGCTGCCTGAAATTCGGCTCAAAATGGCAAATTTGGCAGTATACCCCCCCCCCCCCCCCCCAAGAAAAAAAAATCTTTTGCGTTTACCAAAAAAACGAAAAAACAGTTCGACTACAAAGTTTCTTAATACGAGCACCTGCCAATTTTATACGTTTTCAAACAAATTTGAATTAAAAAATGTCTCACACCAAGTAACCAGTTTGGATTTCAGCCTTAATGACAGGTGATAAATATTTCATTCAAAAAGAATAGTACTCATTAAATCACACATAAATAACGCCTGTATTCAACGTTTTAAAGATATACAATTATTATACATACATTCAATACAATAATCCAACATGGAGTGAAAAATTAGCCAGAGCAGGAATCTAACCTGGGCCCACAGCGTTCCGGGCTGTTGCTCTAATCACTGAACCACTCCGGCTGATTCCTGAGTCTGCAATTTCTCACTAATAAACCATGTTGGAGAGAGGATCCCCAGCCATCTAACAGACACCCTTGGATGACCGGACAACGGTGAATAGAATTTTTACTATTCCAACGATCTACGAATATATATTAAATCACACATAAATAACGCCTGTATTCAACGTTTTAAAGATATACTATTATTATCCAGACATACATACATTCAATACAATAATCCAGCATGGAGTTAAAAATTAGCCAGAGCCAAGAATCGAACCTGGGTCCACAGCCTGGGTCCCACGCTGTGGACTCGGGCTCGATTCCTGGCTCTGGCTAATTTTTCACTCCATGTTGGATTATTGTATTGAATGTATGTATGTCTGGATAATAATAGTATATCTTTAAAAAGAATAGCACTCACTCAAACTTTTTTTTACTTTAAGAGAAATGTTAAACATTATAATAACCACATGAGCAGTAAAAATCATTTATTTGGCAATCAGTGGTTGCACGATCCACTTTTAATTATATACGGAAATTAACCTTAAACATGAAAGTGAAAAAAATGCACTTACATATATTCCTGAAAGCAGCAGATATTTTAAGCGACATGTTAAAATTCTTAAACGTCGTTATCGCAAAATTATCACTTGTTTACGATAGCGTATTGATATCTTGTAAAATTTCTTTTTTACTTTCTTCTATCTATAATAGAAGAAAGTATTGTAATCGAAATTTGTTTCGACGGTTTTACACGTTTTAGGGTCAGAGATTCCGAAAAACATGTTTTTACAAAATGTCCGTCTGTCCGTCTGTGTGTCCTCATTGTATCATCGAAAAGTGTATGAAGTTATGCTCCAAATTAAACCTAATTTTTTTTCAATGTTTTTGGATATGGCAAGCAGGTTCTATTAGAATTTGGGGATATTTCGACGAAAGGGGGCGCTGTGATCGATGTTTTTGTTCCATTTTCACTATTGTACCATCGAAAAGTGTATGAAGTTATACTTCAAATTTAACCTAATTTTTTTTCTATGTTTTTGGCTATGGCAAGCAGATTCTATCAGAATTTAGGGATATTTCGACGAAAGGGGGCGCTGTGATCGATATTTTTGTTCCATTTTCACTATTGTACCATCGAAAAGTGTATAAAGTTATGCTTTAAATTGAACCTAATTTTTTTTCTATGTTTTTGGCTATGGCAAGCAGATTCTATCAGAATTTGGGGATATTTCGACGAAAGGGGGCGCTGTGATCGATATTTTTGTTCCATTTTCACTATTGTACCATCTAAAAGTGTATGAAGTTATGCTTCAAATTGAACCACATTTTTTTTCTATGTCTTTGGCTATGGTAAGCAGATTCTATCAGAATTTAGGGATATTTCGACGAAAGGGGGCTCTGCGATAGCCATTTAAAGATTTCAAATTAAAAAAGATGTGCAAATTAAAAAAAAATTAGAAATCCTAAAACTTTTTTTCGTTAAATGTTCGGCCTTGATCCGGAAATACGGAACAATTTTTGTTTTGCCTCTATCTTAAAAAATGGTTGAGATATAGTGATTTAAAATTTTAGAGTGGCTGACATTTTCAAACAAGACAGCAGAATTCATCCATAAACGGGTTTAATTTATGAGTTTTAGTTAACATGGTTTCGGCAAATTTTCTTTCATTGTTGTAACCATTAATCCTATTATATGCTTATCACTATATATTTATATTCGCCAACGTCAAATTCTCGCCAAACTTGGCGACAGTTGGCGGAATATCGCCAAATTTGGCGACCAAAATAAGTTGCCATAAATGAAGCCAACTTGGCTGTAGAGGACTAATTTGGCGATATTCTCATTCAAATTCAATGTTGACGAGAACTGGAATTGAATCTTCTTTATTTAGGTTCCATCCATTTGAGCTTCGTGTTTTCCAGTAAAATTATCTAAAATCGTAAAACCAAGGAATAGGGAGGCTATCTGTTCCTGTCGGTTCAGGCCAGAAGGACTTTTCGTAGTTTAGTATACATCGGTTGTTCGCATCCCTGTAACCCGACGATTCGCAAGCAGCTAACGTACAACAGAATAACGAAAAATATTGATTTTATTGGCGATGTGATTGCGAATTTTGAAGTATTAACATGACTGAGATAGAAGAAAGTTTTGGGATTGGCACATCCGACTAGTTTATTTTTATTTTTCTTTACACGTAATTTATTTAACTTAATTTAGTTCATGTATACTATGTAAAGATGATATATTGCAATCGATATTTTGCTCACTTCCTGCTGGTGTGCTAAGAATTCTAGACGTAATGTACTGCTGTGTGATACAAAGATGCACTGTAAAAAATGGGTACTCAAAATTGAGTAAAAAGTGCTCAATTTTGAATACGTCACATACTCAAAATAGCTCCGATCCAAATGTACTCAAAATTGAGAAACACGTGTACTCATTTTTGATCCCATGGATGTATTCAAATATGAACTGCTATGTACTCATTTTTGATCCCATGATGTATTCAAATTTAAAAAAAAATATGTCGTTAAAATAAAATTTATAGGATTAAAAAAAAGTTACTTCGCGAGGACAACCTTATAAGGGATACATACAATTCTGCTCATTTTTTTCATTCCAGCGTGAGTTTATAGTAATTAACCAACCCTTTCCCATGAGAGGAATCGAACCCGTGATGTCTTGTTTACTAACCTGACGGCTCAGACCAACGCGCCATGTGTGGTCACGCCTCCTACTCAAATATTGTTAGTTATTTTGCAAAACTTGCAAAAACTTGAGGTTTCATCTGTAGATGGATTTTTTTCAGTTCCAATGTTTTTAATGTTTTCTTTTCATAATTTTCAATATTTTGCTGTATGATTTGGTGCCTTATAACAGATAAATTTCAATTTATTATGTATTATATGCGTAAAACATTGCATTAAGAATACTGATTGCTTCTTTTTACAACAGTACCAACAATTTCTTTATTCGAACATATACTTTTTAAAAATTATTTGCCTGATTATCTATTTATCAATTCTAATAAAAACAACAATTATCTTAATCAGACGTGTTTATTACATGCTATTAAAATATTTTTTAATGTCTTATTTTAAAAAAATTATGTAAATAAATTTTTTTATAATAAATTAAATTATTATATTTCAGCTATGCCGAGAGCTTTTGCGTACGGTTCGGTTAAACTAAATAGTTTAAAAAAATATTTTTAGAGACAAATTTGAAATTAATGACCTTGGGATAGGTAGGTTTAAATCTGGGCTTATTGATTTTATTTAAATTAAATTGTTTAATTTATAAAAATATATGCTAAAGAAATAAATTAAAAACGTTTTAAAGTTAAAAACTTTATTTTTATAAAAGTAAAGAAAAAATATTAACTAATTTTATAAATTTAAGGAAAAAATTATAAACTTTGTAAAATTATAATTTATAAAATAATAAATTTTAGCGTAAAATTTTAAAAAAATTAGTGGGAAAAAAATCATAATTTTGAAGTACTATCAAGAAAAAAAAAAGTAGATGTGTAAAATGTGAGGAAAAAAAAAAGAGAGTAAATGTGTTGTAGTGGATCCACTTTGATGAAAATCCCGAACAACCAGATCTACTTTTCATTTCTCTTATTCTTCGTTTTTCCTTCAAATAATAGCTTTTTAGGCTCCGAAATTTCGTCATTACACATTCTGAAATATAAGTATGTTGGGTTCGATCATATGTTCATTTTTGATCCAAAAACACTCATTTCGAACTGAGTACATGAACTTACTCATTTTTGAGAATACATATGTTCATTTTTGATCCAAAAATACTCATTTCGATATGAGTACATGAACTTACTCATTTTTGAGAGTGCACATGTTCATTTTTGATCCAAAAATACTCATTTCGATATGAGTACATGGACTTACTCATTTTTGAGAATGCACCTGTTCATTTTTTGATCCAAAATTACTCATTTCGAAATGAGTACATGGACTTACTCATTTTTGAGTACTTCATTTTTTACAGTATGTGACAATATAATTTTTTTCATATTTTCAGAATTCTGTTATCAATTAATAGATAAATTTTATTGTTTTTTTTTTTTCTTCGTACGTTGAGAAAACAATTTAGAAATCACGAATAATTTAAATAATTTTCAGGGATGATTTAAAAAAAAATTATTACCATCACGTAACTCAATAATAAATATTTGCTACATTAATTTTAAGTAATATTTGCACTAATATAAAAATTCTTTTTTATTTATTTTATTTATTTTTTATTTTTTTATTTTTTTTAAAGAAAATACTCAGTAAAAATTAAAATTTTGTTATAACAATCCAAGGTTTTTTTTTTTTAAATATTTTTACTTTTATTTTTATTTTCCAGAAAGAATGTAGCGCTAATTTAGTTTTTTTAACACTTTCCAAGATAGTTGAAAAGTCTGTATCAATTAGGCTTGTTTGTCTGCCTGTCCGCCCGTCTCTCTGTCTGTCACTCCGAACTCTAACTCTTGTAAATATACTTCGATTTCTACATTATTGAGATTTACCATGACATGTTTCCTATTAAAGTTGAAAAATGTAGCATTTATAGTTAGTTTACAAAGATATTCAAAAGAATACCGTTACATTATGGTCTACGGGAAAAATCGTGTGTCATGTACATGATGATGCACTGATGTGCACATCGTTACACTATTTCAAACATAATAAAATTTCTATGCATTTGTGAAGAGCCCTATAGCAAATTTTTTGTAGTATATGGAGTGCAAAGCATTTATCATTCATTTATAGATTTACAAAAAACAAATCAATTACATAAGGGTCTATGGGGAAAAATTGTTTGTAGTGTATTTTAATAATGTTACACTATCTCAAACATAATGGAATTTATATACATTACTGAGGTGCACTTACAAGATTGTTACTCTAGAACAGCGTTTCCAAACCTGAGGTACGTGGCGAGTCTGTTGGGGGTACGTGAAAATAATATCAGTGGCGGAAATCACAACAAGTGGGTAAGTGTGATCGAAGATCGCTCAAAGGGTTTCGTTTAATATTCCTTTCAAAACACTTTATCCATTCTTTAATAAATCCAAATAAATTTCATTTAGCAACCAAAAAAAGTCATGTTTTTTATAAAGTAAAAATTTACCGGTCTATTTTGCTGGCTTTTTCGAATATCTACAGCCCGCTATTATATTCTGTCATAATAATGTCTGTCATGTGGACTAAATGCGATATTTAAAAAAGTAATAATTTCAAAATTAAACATGTTGTATACCTTCAAAATGTTAACATATGCGAATATTTCCATAATCGGGTTTTTATCATGATTCAATACGTTCGTCAAACTCATATATTTACTATTCTCTATTACTCATATTGATACTCGCTTTGTATTATTCTCAAACATCTGAAAAATTCATTAAACTTCGAATATGACGTCAAATTTTCTTTTTAATTCTCTAATGACGTGATATTAATCTGCTTTGTGTACATACACATACTCATACTCCTTGTATTATTCAGAAATCTTTTTCCGTTTTATTACCACTATGGCGTCAATCAATTTTATTTCATGTTTATCTTTTTTTCAATTGGTGAAACTTTTTATTTCATTTTCATTTTTCATGTGGAAATCGTCTGATAGAAAATTAATTATTGTGGAAAGAATTTCATCGTGGATTTTTAATTTTTGGCATCTGCTATAATTAAATTTAATAGGAAAAGGCTGTTAGAATTTTGGTTTTTTATCTCTATTTATTAAAATAATACGAATTTTTCAAATTTTAATATTTTGAGCTCTTTATAGCCGGTATTCAGATATATACACAAAGTTTCAACTCTGTAAGTTATATAGTTTTTGAGAATGGCTCTGTGACGGACAGACAACGGAGCGGGAGTAATAGGGTTTCGTGAGATGAAAGAAACCCTAAAAATGGTTCAACCGAAAACACGTAAACAAAGTTTATAGTTTTTAAGTAGAAAGATAGTTTGATGTATAATTCCAATATATTACTCTCAAAATGATGAAAAAGGCTCACTAGATCTAGTAATTCATTGATAATTCCTGTCGTTATAGATTCGCCCACCTCTAATTATTTAAAAAACTCAGCTACATGAAATATGCTCAAGGATTCCCATTGTGAGTATTAAAATCCCTGTTTGACTACTTGTACTTGTATATCATGATGCAAAATTGCTATAAACTTTCATCGTAAGTTATTTAAAAATTATTTGAATACTATATTGATGTTAAGCTAAAATTATAAAAAGTAAAATTAATTTTAAAATGTAAGATAAAAAATAAAAGGTTAGAAATGTCAACGTAATTTGACTCGATTTATTGTTTATCTCTGCTAAGAAGATTAATAATTAACAAGTTGGAAATTGTACGTCAAACGTGACAAAAGAGGTGCGTTCGTACTATAAGCAGTTTCAGTGAAATAAATTATATCATCTGTTATTATGATATGGTTAATTTCCGTAATAAAATAAGTACTTTTTAAGTTGGAAACATTTTATCTTTTGTTGACATTTACTGAAAATTCCAATGGGAAATTTAAGCGTAGCTTTGAAAATTTCAGAAGTTGAAATCGCCCCACCAGTGGCTGAGAGGTTGTGCTCTCGAAGCTGGTAGACGGGAGGTGCTGGGTTCGATCCCAATCGCGCCCGTCGGCCTAATCGTTCGGAGTTTTCGTGGTTTTCTTCGAACCGTGGATTTATCCATGCGTAAATACGGATTAGATTCCCTTAAAAAGACCCCCACGAAGGGCACTCCCCCCCGGCCTATATCCCTAGTGTAGATAATTGGCCGTCAATAATCAACCCAACCCGGAAACTTCTATCCAAAACACTGTCGGTAGATTGCTATAATTAAACAATTGTAGTATACAAATTCGGTTTATTCCTTTAAAATATACAACTAAAAAAGAAAGAAAGATAAATAAAACCTATATTTTCATAATCTCAAACACATATTTTGTGTAAGGTAAACTATTTTATAATATTTAGTGCTGCCATCTACTGTCGAATTTTAAACTAAGAAATGAAAACGATAACCCCAATTTTATGCTGAACTATAAATTCTTTTAACCTTTTAAAACCCAAATAATTAATAAAAATTTTACTTTATACAGTATTTTTTCTGAATTTGTCAAAATATATTAAAATATTTGTGCAATTATCACACAATTTTTAGACAAATATCTTCTATTAAAATTAATAAGTTAAATTTGCATTTTTTTGTGGTTTTGTGGAATATTTATAACTCTACTTAAATCATTTCATTAAAAAAATGTTTTTAATAGCTTATAATATTAAAAAATGTAAAAATTTAATGTCCTTAAAGCTCTATTATCTGACACATTATTTTAACTCATTTTTGTTCTCAAACGCGTTAAATTAGCAGGTTCTTTTATTCAGAAACTATGCAATCAAACAGGTTTTTCTATTTTTGGGTAAAAGAAAAATATTTTTCAAAAGGTTATGTCAAAGTTTGCGTACGTTTTGAACTGAATTTTCGGACGCGACAGCGTTGGAAAGGAAAAAGAAGTGTCGTCCTGAAAGAACAATAACAAATTGTTTTTAATAGCTTACTGAATTATAAAATGTAAAAATTTAATGGCCTTAACCCCTTGGAAGGAAAGCACGTGGTCTAAAAATGCTACATTTTGAGATGTTTTGACACCAGTAAATTTAAATAATGAATTTTTACATTCTCAATCTGCAAAAAACAATAATAAGTATTTTTATTTAATAATACTGGTGGCAAAATTATATATTAAGAAGTGGTATATATTATATACCGGTGCCCCTCAAGGGGTTAAAGCTGTTTTCAAGTTCAAGCTACCTACTATCTGACACATTGTTTTAACTCCTTTCTGTTCTCAAACGCGTTAAATTAGCAGGTTCTCTTATTCAGAAATTATGTAATCAACCAGGTTTTCCTATTTTTGAGCAAAAGGGTTGGGTTGGGTTGGGTTGATTATTGACGGCCAATTATCGACACTAGGGATATAGGCCCAGGGGGAGTGCCCTTCGTGGGGGTCTTTCTAAGGGAACCTAATCCGTATTTACGCATGGAGAAAATCCACGGCTCGAAAGAAAACCACGAAAACTCCGAGCGATTAGGCCGACGGGCGCGATTGGGATCGAACCCAGCACCTCCCGTCTACCAGCTTCGAGAGCACAACCTCTCAGCCACTTTTGAGCAAAAGCAAAAGATTTTTCAAAAGATTATGTCAAAGTTTGCGTACGTTTTGAACTGAATTTTTGGGTTGGGTTGGGTTGATTATTGACGGCCAATTATCTACACTAGGGATATAGGCCCGGGGGGAGTGCCCTTCGTGGGGGTCTTTCTAAGGGAACCTAATCCGTATTTACGCATGGATAAATCCACGGCTCGAAGAAAACCACGAAAAATCCGAACGATTAGGCCGACGGGCGCGATTGGGATCGAACCCAGCACCTCCCGTCTACCAGCTTCGAGAGCAGAATATCTTAGCCACTGGTGCAACAGCGTTGGGAAAGTAAAAAAATGCTGCCTTGGGAGAACAATCGCTTATAACTCAAGTTATAGTTCATTTAACAAAAAAATGTCAAAAACTTTTCCATTACAAAACAACTCAACAACCGTGCCTGGAAGTTTCATGTTTCTAAATTATAAAATGAGTCCGAAAATGTACCAGAAAGTTTCGCGTTTTTGCACGGAGAAAAAAATAATTTTTTAAGAACCACTTTAAATGCGTGTTACTAAAATTTTTCCAGCTTAACTTTATATTCTTAAAACAAGTACAGCTAAAAAGTAAAAATAAAAAAGGAACAGAAAACAGCAAAATAAATCAATAAATAAAACATTTTCATTCAGACAAAGCAAAAATGAAAAAAAAATTAAAATCATTGTTTTGTCTAACATGTCTCAGGTAAGGCAAATTATTTTGTAACATTTAGTGGTGCCATCTAGTGTGGAGTTCAAACCTAAGAAAGGAAAAAGCAAGCGCTTCAATTTTATGCTGAACTATAATTTCTTTTAATTGTTTAAATCTCAAATAATTAATTAATGAAAATTTCCCTTTCATGAATTGCTGAAAATACGTTAAAAGATTTGCGCAATCATTACACAAATTTCAAGCAGATTTCGTCTGTTAAACTTAATAAGTTAAATTGGTATTTATTGTGGAATATTTACAATTCTACTGAGATAATTTCTTTAAAATAATATTTTTAATATCTTATACAATTATAAAATGTAGAAATATAACGACCTTAAACTAAAAATAAATAGATTTTTTTTCAGAGATGAAACTGTCCATTGCACGACTTTCAACGTGAAGATAACCGGACAGTTACAATTGGAAAGAAATTATCCATTTAAAATACAACGAATAATGCTTTTTGAAAATGATAAAGTGAAGCATCTATAACTGATCCTACATTGCATTACTGTCAATCTATGTGTTTAATAAATTATATATCTGTTTTTAAAAATTTTTATTTTTATTTTTATTTTTTTAATATAAAGGTTCTTTTGAGTACCACTAGGGCATAAAATGGCAATTGAATTAGATCCACTTTTGAAAGCGCGAAACGAAAATACTTTTTTCTTATCACATGGAACTAAGAATATTTATCAAAAAAGACAGCATTAAAATCTTAACGATGAATAGAAAGGCACAAAATTTGCATTAAGTATGCCCTCATTACTTACCCATCATACGTTGTATAGGGTAAGCCTTGTAATCGTTTTGAGAATCGAAAAATTTTGTTTGACGGAATTACACGTTTCAGACACTGGAGAATCCGAAAAACATATTTTTAGAAAAAAACATTTGCCGTACGTTTGTCTGTGTGTGTGTGTCTGTAAACGCTCTGTCTCCCGAACAAATTGAGATAGAGACTTGAAATTTGGTATGTACTTGGTATGTAATAATGGGAAGAAGCTTATTCAATTTCAGTGACCTCGATTATCCGGAGCTATTTTTTTCGGACTCTCGAAATATTCGTTCTGATAAAAGGTATATAAAAATTTTCGAAATTGTTTATTTTAAGGAGTGAATATAAATGACAATAAAAAAACATAAATTTTGCATAAAGAATGAAGTCCATCGGATAATTAGTTGCCAAGATATTTGTAGTTATATTTTCCACACTCTTCGATCTTTCATGACCCTGCATTTCATTCAAATTTCATTTCAAAGACATATTTTAATTGGAAATGAGACGCTTAATCCGACGCAGTAAACTGTTAGTTAATATGATTATCAATCTTGGAGTTATAAGGATGTTTCTTTTGCGCAATTCAGCAATAGAGCATTTAAAGTTTATGACGTCATCAAGCCACGATTTTATTCGAATTGCAATGCATTTTATAAATAGTTTACACATGTTTTATTTTCATATTTTATATTATGCATATCCATGATGGGTAAGTATTATGGTGGCCCCCAACGACTAGTTTTCGTATTCACTTGTGCCACTCTCCCTGCCTCAAAAACTAAATAAAATAAAATGAAATAAAAGAAAATAATTAAAAAGGAAATAAAAAGTTTAAGTTTGAGTGGAAATACATTCTACAAATCATATATGCATTTCTAAGAGGGGGATTAAGCGGAATTGTTGATTTTTTTTTTCTAACGCACACTTACACATTCACACAATTTCTTAAGTCAGATACATAGCCTTATACAAACTATGGCACGCAAGCTACTGCTGCTGTCGCAAGAACTGTATATATTTTCATAAAAGTCGGGGGACGAAAGACGTTTCTCAAATAAATATTATTATCCGCTCAATAACGCGAAACTCTCTGACTTCAGCTTTAATATTCATGAAAGCGAACGCTGGGACCAGTGCCGTAACCAATCGACAGAGTCAGGGGGGGGGGGGGGTGCTTTGAAATTTTTAGCAAATTTACAGCCTGTCTTTCCCCTTCTATTTTAAGGAGATATAAATATAGACAGAAGAAGAAAGCAAGTCCCCATTGTCATAAAACTTTTGATTATAAAAATTTAAAATTCTTAAATGTAATAAATGATAAAAATGTAATATCCGTATTGAAAGATTATGAAGTCTAGAAGGGGCTGAAGAAGTTACTAAGAGGAGCTCAGCCCACCCTTTTACCCATCTGATTACAGCCCTGTCTTGGCCTCAACAGAGTTTTTTGAAAACATGACGAACAGTAATTTTTCAGAAAAGGTTTTTCTTTCGCAAATTAAAAAAAAATATATAATAAATTTAAACTTTATAGACTTTTAAAAATAAAAGTATATTGTTTTATAATGCAGTGGAGCACTTTCTTAAGTGTCGTCTCCTTTTATAAAATTTTATTAGTTGGAATGAAATAATAAAAATTACATCCTGATTTTGATCAGAGGTAATGAATAGTGCGAATGCTATATAACAAATTTTAATGATAATTTTACAGTAGATGTTTTTAAAGTAGAATTTTTCCTAGAATTTAAGATACTTTGTCATTGTCACTGAGAAGATAGAAAAATAACTTATTTTGCAATCCTGGGATGAACTTCTTGAGAACATTTTTAAAAAGGATATATTTCTGCTTGTGTTTAACTCAAAGTTTCTATGTGAGAATATATTTTCTTCCGTTTTTTAAATGAAAATTAAATTCAAGAATGAATTAAGTACTGAATCAGATATGGTTAAACTTTACAAACATTGAATCGGAGAAGCAGTTACACTTCATGTATCAGTCAAATGTCAATACTCGACTAGTGTATGCAAGACAATATATATATGTATATGTCAGCCAATACTATATATGAATGGAGCAGATGCAAAAGTCACATTATCCACTTTTTTTTAAGGCGAATCGGACTGTAATCGTGATTTGGACCATAAAAAACATATTAAGGTTTTAAAAAATGCTGAAAATCTCGTTTTGATGAATTATTCATATTATCCAACAACTGTTTTGCAGCCAAACTCACACTCTCCATTTCAACCAATCAGGGAGGTAAAGAAGTAAGATGTAGTGTAAAGTGTTCCACTAGTTTAATGACAGTGAAGAAGTTAAGCCATTTCTAATAGTAAAATTTTTGCACAAATTATTTTTAATAAATGTCCTTTGCGCTTTGATTTTTGTTGTTTATTACTCTCTAAAATTACATAATGAAAAATAATGTTCAGTTTAAAAAAAAATTAAATTCATAACTATTTTGGTTTATAACTAACATTACCCATAAAAGTTTGCTGAAAAACTCACATTTTCCATATTTAAATTTAAATTCTAGCTTTACCACAATTATTACAGGTTTAGGACTATGTACAACTAAGATGTTAGGGCAACAAACATATCACAAAAAAATGTGCCAATACATCATGTTTATTAATATTAATCCGTTTTTTGCATCTTTTCTAAAAACTAGATTAAGTGGAGAGTGTGTATTTTGCATCTACACCCTTCATATAAGCAGATGCCAGTAAGTCACAAATTGTTGTACCCCCCTTCAAATTATTTTATGATTTTTTGCATATTATAAATATACTCATGATGCTATTACATGTATGAATGCAAATAACGTAAAGAAGATGACTTAAATACCATTTTAGTAACATAATTTATGCAGTTTTAAATATCCGCAAATCGATCGTTTATTATCTTGGGATTCTGAGCATATATGCATTTTTAGTGCCCTCTAAAACACTTTATAAACATACTAGCTGACCCGCCCGGCGTTGCCCGAGCCCTTGTACTACAAAATTGAGCTGGTTTCGAGAAGATTGGAACATTATTAGCCCAGTTATTGCAATAAGGCACAGTTAGAGAAAATAACCTTGAGTGAGGTGCCGATAGGAGGGGATGTTCGAGTGTCCTTCAGAAAATGACTAATTAGGAGGCCTACTATGCATGCATAAAAATTCGTTCGTTTTGTTAAGCTAGGAACTTAATTACAAATTTGGCTTAAACTCTTATTTGTAAATAGTGGTAACCGTTACTCATAAATTTAGTTTAATGTTATAAAGAGTGACTATTAAGTTAATTATAATGTTTGGAACCACTTGCGTTGAAATCGGAAAAATAGTTACTGAGATATGGAAACAGAGCATAGTTAGAGAAAAAACCTTGAAGGTGGTCCCGGGGGGGGGGGGAGGGGATGTTCAAATTTCCTTCAGCAAATGACTAATTAGGAGGACCACTATTCATCTTTCAAAATTCGTTCGTTTTCTTAAGCTTTGAATTTAATTACAAATTTGGCTTAAACGGTTATTCGTAAATAGTGGTAACCGCTACTCATAAATTTAGTTTAATGTTATAAAGAGTGACTATTAAATTAATTATAATGTTTGAAATAGGAAAGATAGTTGCTGAGATATGGAAACGGAGCTGAGTTAGAGAAAAAACCTTGAAGGACGGGCCGGGAGGGGGGGGGGGGGGTTGTTCAAGTGGCCTTCAGCAAATAATTAATTAGGAGGATCGCAATACATCTTTAATGATTGATTCATTTGGTTAAGCTAGGAATTTAATTTGAAATTTGGCTTACACTATTATTCGGAAATTCTGGTAACTGCTTTCTAGAAATACACCTTGAAGCTTAAATGTAATTAGACCCTTGCCCCTCTTCATTCCCGCAAATATAAAAAAGAATCTGTTAAATAAAGTTTTCTGTATTAACAATCTCCATCATAATAATAACTGCCATGTAAAAAAAAAAAAAAAAAAAAAAAAAAAACTTAAACCCGACTAATTGTCATGAAGAAAAATGTGGCCGGAAAATATTTCAATCAGTGGGACGTATGTGTAATTTGTCATGTACAGGTGGCGCCGCGGCAATCGCATGGCTCCTCTACACTGATAACTTCAATCTATATTGACACTATTTAGTTAGAAATCCTTATTTATGCATATCTACTCTGGTTTATTTAATTACTTCTGTGAAGATTCGATGCAACCAACCAGTGAACCAACCAACCCAAGAGAATAAAAGCGTTTAATGAGAGTTCTTTGTGCATTTTAATTAATATCTTAGAAAGTAATTAAAATATTAAAATTCTGAAGTAATGGTGCAACAGGAGAGGGTTTGGACTACCTAAATCTAAATTTCCAGCCTTCTAAGTGGGCTAGATTTTCCTAGCCATCGCCAACAGACACACAGACACACAAAAACACACACAGAGCGAAACTTTCTTTTATTAGTATAGATTAATTCTTTTATCAGGCCTATTTTAGAGTTTTTGGCCTCTTTGCGTGTGGGATCCTATATATGAATTGAATTCCTATATATGAGCTGAAATTAGCTCTTTTTTCATAATATTCGTTTACCAGGTGGTATGTTAAAAGTATAAAATTCGATGTCCTACGTTGTAGTTGTTTAGAGTATGATTGTCGCAAGACGTGAGCTAGGAGTTTCAAGTTTCAAAGGTACCACAATTAGCTCATATTGAAAATGCACATGTTAGGTAATGATATAAAGTTTACTGTCAAACTGAAAGGATTTAACATATAACGTTCAAACGGTGTGAATGTTAGAGTAAATAAACTCTTTGCCTTGAATGTTGTTGGCATATGAACTAACTATATTTAATATTTTAGAGAAACTGGTACTGAATTCTTACACCATCTCCCAGACGAGAAAACCGAACATTTTTATTTTTTTTTAAGTTAAACTTTTATAAGCTCTAATAACATTATAATAATTTTTTTTTAAATTAAAAATATATAATTGTTAGTAGTAACTATTCGATACTATGGAAAATAGCATGATTATTTTTATCCAAATATTGATTAATTGAATAATTTATTTCAACACATCAGCGTATAAACCTTAACTTTTCAATAACAATCGAAAAAAAAAGTAATATGAAAAGCTTCTTTTCACAAATCGTGTATGATCAAAAAGTATTAAAATATCTCTATAATGCAATAGTTAAATGAAATATATAGATAAATTATGCACACAAACGTGTATAGGGGAGAAATATGCCAACTCATGCCAATTTATTATCGAAATACAACTAAATGATAAATGCTAGAGGCACCGTCCAACAGGGCAATTTGCCTATTTTTCGAATATGAATGGAAATTTTGAAATAAATATCACAGAATTACATATTAAGAATTGTACCAACTTTCATTTTTCAAATGGTAACACACATCAATTTTTGACACTTTATTTGAGTTCCTTCGATGAAAGCAGCCCGGAAAAAGGTATAGTTTATGTATGTATTTTTTCTTTCAATCTTCGCAGAGTTATAAAAAAAATGTATTAGGGATTTATCCCTAAATTTTGAAAAATAAAATTATGATCTTAAAATGCAAAGTACTTGAAACACACATTTAGCCACCAGAAACATTATACGAAACAGTATGTAATGTAATAATGCATTTTAAACAAAATGTAAACTTGAGTTATAAAACTTAAAAAAAAGGAAAATCCCTCTTTTATAACAAGAGATGGCTCTTCTAAACCAGTGGTACTCGCTACTTTTTCTGAAAGTTATCTTAAACTGCTATAAGCAAAAAAGTGATAGTGGAAATTAGAGACAATTCTCATTCGAATGGTACCTCTCGCATCTCTCTGCGACAGTTTTATAATAAAATACCATGAGTGGCGCGTTTCTCCATCCCCCAACTGTGCAGTTGAATGGTACCTCTGTCATTTCTCTGCGATAATTTGGCAATAAAAGTATCTTTCCTACTTTTACTATACATTTACGTTATCATATAAAACATGCTTAAAACATAAAAATTGAAATACAGACTTTTTGCGAATTAAAATTATTTTATTATATACTAGGGGGCTCTGCCCCCTACGAGATACGCTCGCCAACCCCCGTTCTTACACCACATGATTTAAAAACACTCTGATTTGATCAACTCAAAAACGATTACGGAAGATTGTATTATAATTAAACGACCAGTGGCGATCTGGCTGTAACCGGATTTCCATTCATTTTCCTTTGACTGAGGGATTTTAAGGTCCAATCAACTGCTCTTGAAACAGCTAACAACTGCGTTCCTGATTGATTAAATAAGATGAATTAAAAATTTAAAAATCAACTTGTGTGAAATGGTTAAGTAAACAATGTCGCTGCATTGGAGAATTTTTATAACGATGCTATAGAAAATTGGTTACTTCTCCATTATCCCGTCAACTACTTTCTGTAAAAAAAAAGAACTGTCGCCAGAATATATCATTTAACACCAAACGTGCATGATCGTGGCGTCGCGTTGCATTCAGTTGGCATCAGATGCGTTACGCGTATTAGTTATTTCATCGAGGGATTTTTAATTCAAGGTTTATTTGTCTTTTTGATACTCCTCCATTATCCCGTCGATCAATTTTCATTAAAAAAATAAAAATAATAATAATAAAAAAATATCTCCAAACTGTAACGCCAAATCAACAAATAGAAGAATTTTGGGCACAGGTGTCATATACGCAGACGCACCACGTTGGCACGATTTTTTTCAACCGCCAACTTGGCGATAACTTTGTTTTTGAATAAATTGTTGTTTATTTACTTTTATTTTTTATTTTAATTCTATAAATAATTTTTATTATGTATATCAATATTTATTTATATCAAACTATCATTTATTTATTTCCTTTTTTAAAATAATAGAAGCTATTTCATTTATTACGTTATTTTATTCAATTCTTACTATTAGCTCACACTCTGTATATATTTATATATCTTGTTCAAATTTTCAATCTTTAATAAAATATTTTCTATTCATCCTATCAAGTTCAAATAAATTTTTTTAAACTTGTACTGGATGACAATTGATGTTAATACAGTTTTTTCAAATATTATTTCATTAATTAAATTTAATTAATTAATTTTAATTTTATATTTCATTTCTGTTCAAAAGTATAGACTCACTCCATATTAAAATTAAATAATAAAATTTAATTAATTAATTAATATTTGAAGAAAACTGTATTATCGTTAACTGTAACATCGCTATGGCACTTTATTGTGAAGTTTGGTAATTTTTGAAATTCAATATTTGAAAAACGGCATAATCATTAGATTTTAAATTTATATCAAGAAAAATACAATTTTTTTAACTTTCGAACGCAGTTTGTCTAACAATTTTGTGAGAAATACTTTTCGAGCTATTAATTTTTGGTATTTTAGCTATTTATTTCTTATTTAATTTTTAATACATTTAAAAAAATTCTCTTATGTAAGATATTTAGCAGGATATAAATTTAGGAATAAATACCGCCAGTGGCGAAGAGTGTAGATCGCTGGAAAAAAATTTCTATTTGACCTAAGTAGGAATTGACTTAAAAAAGAAGTTTTTATATTACTTGTTTTTCTATTAAAATAAAAAATCACGTTATTATTGCAAGCTATTTGAAATTAATATTGAAAAACAAAGCTTTCGCCAAATTGGCGGTTGAAAAATATCGCGCCAACATGCTGCGTATATGACATTTGTGCCGAATTTTGCCATAGGAATCTCAAAATAAAATAAAATAAAATAAATAAGTAAACAGATAAATAAATAAAATACAAGAAATTCGGAAAAAAACCCACTCACCAAAGTGTCAACTATCAGTAAGTTTAAACAATAAAATGTACAATATATTAATGAAATCAGAAAAAAATAGTCTTAGATATTTATTTACATTATTTTTCTTAATTATCTCTCTCGGCTGGTGAATAAATGTTTGTGACGTCAGTTGAAACTGATCTATTGTATGTAACTGTTCATCGCAACATTTTTCAATGCCTTTTCTTTTTTAATATAATGGCAGTGCCGTTTAAGGATGTAATGGTTATTTTAATTAATGAAATAATTAATAAATCAGTGCAACATAATGAAAAATATATGTATATGTCGAATTAAAAACCACTTGATGCTATAACAAACACATGTATTGCCTCTGACGTCAAGTGAATGTGACGCCACATTCATGCATTTTTGGTGTTAAATCCTATAGTTTGGCGATAATTTTTTGTTATGAAAAGTGGTCGTCTGGATAAAGGAGAAGTACCATATTGTTAATGATATTTTAACAATTTAATAGTTATTTCGGTATTTTAAAGGTAATTATTAAACGTAAAAATATAGTTTTTAATTGAGAGGAAATATTATTTACGCTGTTTTAAAATTTGCAATAACAGGTAAAAGATTTGTCGAAAAAAATTAATCTCTCGTGTAAATATAATTTTTAATTGAAATTGTTTGGAAATATTGCTCTTTGAGCATTTTAAATATGACGTAAGTTTCCCTACTTAATGCTTGGAAAACGCCTAATAATTTAATTATTTCTCGTTTTAATATTCACGCGCAAATATATTTTTTTATTACGTAATTTTCTACCTTTACTGTTTTTATCTCGTGATCATTTAGTTCTTTTAAAGTTTTATTTCTGTTTTTAATAGTCACGTGTAAATACATTTCTTAATTGAAAGGGGATATTATTATAATGCGCTATTTTACAAATTGGCAACAATTCAAATAATGAATTTTAAGAAATATGAAATAAATATTCATAAAAATAATGAAAATTTTGAATAAAAAATTGAAATATAACCTCAAAAAATTACTCAAATTAAAAAAATAATTGCAATCTGCACACCGTAAACTTGTCAACTATATCCTTACAAATTATGGTTAAATTCCTGTGCATAGTTTTCGTTCCTATAAAACTTTTTTCAGAAAACTGTTTTGACCAACTTTGATTTTAAATATCTCTTAAAATAATTCTTCGATTTAAAAACTGTTTGCTTCAGCGTGTTTATCGAACATTTCTGTATAAAACTAACAATTTTTAAAGTTTCATCTGTAATAGTTTTCTGGATATTAGTCTAGAAAGACTTCAAGGCACAAAATCTTCATTGACAGCGGCTGCTGCGGCGGTGGTTACTTCTTTTTAATATAGAGAGATAGAATTAAAAAAAAAAAAAAAAAAAAAAAAAAAAAAACAAGCGGGAAAAATTTTACCTTACGGCAGAATATAGAATATAGATTGCCCACCCACGGCTTTTATCGTTGAGATTTTTTCCGCCAAGTCTAACTCGTCAAAAAGAAAGTTTTGATAGCATAACACAGCTTCTCCACTTTAGAATTTAGTTACCGCTCTAAGATTTTTTGTGAGGTTGGTGGAATATATTAGGCACGAACACGCCAAGTTTTAAAAAGATTCGGTGACTAGAAGTATTTTTAATAAATATAATAGTAAAAAAGATGTGGCTCCAATGGGCTGATACGTGGCGAGGTAGATGTTGTTTACAAATGTGCTGACTTAATGACACCCTTTAAACTATTTTTAATGGTTCAAAACACTTTAGCACTTAATAGATAACTTAGAAAAGGTAATGGAAAGTTCTATGATAGCAGCTTTTATGATGGATACAGCTAAGACAATGTTTAACAAATGATGAGTTAGCATTAATTGACGGGCTCTTGGAGAGCGGTGAGGGGAAGGGTGAGGGAGCTATAGGAAACACAAGTGCTCTACGAGACCTTTAAAATGAATCCTCACTTGCAATTGAGAGATGGGACTTTAAAAGGGATCCCCCTTTTGCGCCCCTCTGACGGGCACCATCTCCAGAGATAAGTGAAAACCGAGGGCACCAAAAGAAGCGGCGTGGGGGAGGGGGAAATACCTTTAGGCGGTTTACAGCTATTTTTGGTGAAATTTTGGAGCTATCCGGCCCATAGGAACACAGAAAAATGGGAAAAACGAAAATAATTATGAGATATTGAAAAAAATAAACAAGAAAAATGCTCCTGACAGGAGACGGGAGAGAAGGAGGGAGAGAGTAGAACCAGACAACAGTGCTTGATGAGATCAAACTTTTGATATGTTACATGACGGGGTTTACATGGGGTTTACATGAGGGGGGAGCACCAAAAAGGTCTTACTGAATCGATCTCCCCGGAACTTACAAGAACTTACCCCCACAGGGGTAACTTCATTCCTATGAGAGATAGGGCCACGGGACCCCCTAAGAAATGTCCACCACGACGAGTTTAACTTCGTTTGATCCTTTATAAATGGGGTCTGCGCCCGCTGTAGGGCAATTAGATACTGAGAAAGGAAATACAAGCTGAAGTATCGGTATAATAAAGAGAGACAATTTGATTTTTAATATCGTCAGTAACAACCATTTGTATAGCTATGTATAAAGGGTGTCCCCCTTTATATATGGAGTGGCTGTGACTTTACATAAACATGAATTTTACTGTAGGCTGAAAGAATTAGCCCTGTGTGTGGCTTTAAAAAAAAAAAAAAAAAAAAAAAAAAAGTACTTTTGTGTTATAGTGGCTCCCACTATTATGATTATGCCAAGGTTGCAGTTATGATTTCGCCAAGATCATCGCAAAGCTTATATATGCATCCTATATACGCATATATATATACAGAGTGGTCCTAAAATGTATGTAAAAAATGTAAAGGAAGGTAGAGGGGACTTAGATAAGAAGATTTCGTATAGAAATATGAGTGCAGAAATCCAGGATTAAGGCAGTAGAGGGCGTTGTTGAGTTCGCCGGATGAAAGCGTTTCGCTACCTTGAATCGTTATTTTCCGCACGGATTTCGAGCAACATGCATTGTTACACCAATGCAGAGCTTGCGACATGTGTTTCATGTATGGGGTTGCGCAAGAAAATTTAGCAGCTGCTCATAGGATGTACATGGAATGATTCCCGGGTAGGAATCTGCCAGATCGCCGAATATTTGAGCGTCTTCATGGTGAGTTGTGAACGAAAGGACCGTTTTCTGTTTTCAGGCGTGATACGGGCAGAGAAAGATATCGCAGAATTCCTGAAGTGGAAGAAGCAGAAATTCGAACAGCAGAAGACAGTCCTTCATCAAGCTCAGGAGCTTTAGGACGTGCATTGGGTGTGAAGCATTTCCTTGCGCAAACTCATACATGAAATGCATGTCAGTAAGCTCCGCATTGATGTAACGATGCATATTACTCAAAATCTGTGTGGGGAATGATTCAAGCCGGCGAAGCGATTTCATCCGACGAGCTCAACTGCCCTCTACTGCCTCAACGCTGCATTTCCGAACATATATTCCTATACGAAATCTTCTTATCTAGGTCCCCTCTACCTACCTTTACATTTTTGACATATATTTTAGGACACCCTGTATATTCTAAACACTCCTATATGAGCCATATACGTCATTATACACATATTATTTATGTCTTTATATGTCGTACATACATCATATACACATGTCATAAATATACATCATATATGCATCATATATGACTATAACTTGGCCACATACGTCAAGAAATGTTATATATATATATCATATATTATTATAATGTCATACATGCTTTATAATTTGGCGATTTATCTTGGCCGCTTGGCAGTTCATCCTTGGAAACCGCTATAACATGAAAGTACCAAATTTACAATATACTAGCTGTTACCCGTGACTTCGTCCACGTAACAGTAAAAGAAAAATAAATGTACTAATCAAGCAAAATATTTCACTCCCGATAATTAAAAACGTAAGTAATTAACTAACTCTTTATCATATTTCATAGAAGAAAATACGATATTTCTTTGTTATAGGGGCCTTGACATAAATCAGTTTAAAAAAGGTAAAGTTTTGTGCCAAATAACCGCGAAAAGAAAACTGCAACCAATGGAAAAAGGACGGCCAAATAAAATCATGTAAATCGACAAATTGGCTAAAAAGAAATGTCAATTTTACCTGATAAACCATTTTACTTTTAACGAATTTGAGAAACGTTTTAACAGCCATCATTTAAAAATAATTCATTGGAAATAGTATATGCTTTTTCTTTAAATTCAATTCTTGTGAATAGGGAGGAATAATTCTACACCTAAATGCAAGGAGCTTCAATTGCAAAGCTTTTTGCAGCCCAAAATTACATGCAAACGTAACACTTAAATTGCAAAGCTTTTTGCAACTCAAAATTATATGTAAACATTACTTTTGAATGCAATTTTCATTGCAAATTAACATTTATTACGGTTCAAATTAAAATTAATTTGGGTGCAAATTACATGTAAATGTTACGTTTGCATGTAATTTGGGGTTGCAAAAAGCTTTGCAATTGCAAGTATTACGTTTGCATGTAACAGCAAATTTGTGTCCTTTGTTTAATCTATAGCTGAAACAAATCTTGATTTCTTGACAATATGCTGACAGGCGATTTTTGCTCTGCAGAATAAATTGATTCATAAAGTTTGAATATGTGGAAATATGTTTTTATTTTTCGGGAATTTTACTGTAATCAAGATTTTTTTTTCATTAACTATTCAAATTGAAAATAATTTTATTTTTTCAGTTTTAATGAGAAAATGGCATAAAATATATTAATCCGTTTTATTTCTCCTTTTTTATCCACCAAAATGGAGTAATTTAAGTACCATTTTTTGAGAAATTTCGTTAAAATTTACAAAAAAAACTACTAATATCTCGGAATCTAATTCAAAATTTTAAATTCTCAGAGTTTATATGACATCCTCGAATCAATGATAACCGGTGTTAAGTAAATCGCTTTGCATTAAGAGGAGTAGTTGCGAAATACACACAGTCAGATTTTAACTTAATAGACTTGTGTTCAATTTTCTTTTCCTAATAATCTTACTGATGCTTGTATTATTAATCACAGAGTTCAGAGAATAAATAGAGATGAAATGTTCATGTTTGACGTGATGCTGAAAATGCAACCCTACAGTCGGCCCAAACAACTGGCGGCTTGCTTTGAAAACCTCTCCCCGTCCAATGAATCCAGTCATTGTTCCACATGCAGCCTCTCTCCATCCAATGAAGTCGGCCCTTGGGCCTAATGATTTGAGCGATAACCGGCTTCATATCGCAAGCCGATTTTACGGTTCATCACCTCTCTATTCTTTCATGGTACTCAGTGATTATTAATGTATGAAATTCATACACGCTCCATTTGAAACATATTTAAAAAATCCCGTTTTATTTTGACGTCACTTTGATCCCAGAGAAATCTCTTTTCAATTATATAATCCTTGTTAATTTTCTTTTCCTGGCAATAATGACGTGATTTTAGCAGAAAACTCACATCTGTTTGTAACTGATATTCAAGCTTATAATCAGTATCAAAAAAATATTTTAGTTATTTATCTTTAAATATGACGTCCATTATGTATATATTTTTATTATACACAGATAGTCATGCTCTTTGTAATATTACGAATATTTGAAAATACATGTTTTATTTATGACGTCATATTTGTTCAAGCCAAGAAGGATCCTTTTCATAGTTCCATGGTTCAAGCGAAATATTTTTCTTAATAATATAATTATTGTTAATTCTTCTTTCTAATTATAACGCAGTTTTTGACAGAAAAAGATCTTTTTAATGTAACCGATATTCATACTTCATGTATAATAACAAATGCTCCATATTGTTGTTTCAAATATCACAGAAATTCATCTTCTTTTGAATTATTTTCATTTTTCACGTGAAAATCGCTCAATTGAAACTTAATTGTTGAGGGAAAGTTATTTTTCCGCCTTTTTATTTATTGGCAACGATCAAAGCCCTAGCAACGATAAAGTAAAATGGTTAAATTTTATCTAAAAATGTCCATTGATTCTCTATGAAAATAATCAAATTTTGAATTTTTTGGCTGCACAAAAGAATACGAATATATGTTAAAAGTGGCATTTGTAGAACACTCCTGTAATATAATTTTAGTAAGTTGTTACAGTCAACTACAGCATGTTTTTTTTTTTCTTGAAGACGGTGAATATAGCATTTACAGTTATTTTACAGGGCTGCATAAAAGAGTACGGATATGTGTTAAATCCGGGGGTTTTCGAACGCTGACCGTTATGTAATTTTAGTATATTGTTACAGTCAACTACAGCATGTTTTTTCTTGAAGAGGATGAATATTGTATTTATAATTATTTTACAGGGCAGCACAAAAGAATACGAATATTTGTTAAATGTGGCATTTGTAGAATGCTGACTGTAATGTAATTTTAGTATGTTGTTACAGTCAACTACAGCAAGTGAAAACTTCTTTAGGCGCGTTGGGCATTTTTTGAGATGGGAAAAAAACATTGAACTCACGACACTGTTACTGTAACCGACACCTCTGTATGTAAGTATGTACATGTATTGTGTATAGTTCGGTACGAAGTAGGGCAGGGTATGAAATGTATGAGTAGCGTGAACCAGAATTTTTTAATAATAAACTAAGCGACATTTGAAATTCAGTTCCTAGCGGAACAAAGTAAATCAATCTTTAAAGATGTATATGGATCAGTCTAATTAGTCATTTAAAGAAGGACACTGGACCCTCCGCACAACACCGGCCCCCTTTCTACGGTGTTTTAACTAACTATGCCTTGTTTCAATATCTCAACAACGGACAGTTCAATTTCAACGCGACTGATTTCAAACATTATACTTTCACTTAGTAATGAATCTCTGTAACATTATAATAAATGTATGAGTAGCATGAACCAGAATATTTAAATAATAAATTAAGCGACATTTGAAATTCAGTACCTAGCTGAACGAAATAAATCAATCTTTAAAGATATATACGGATCAGCCTAATTAGTCATTTAATGAAGGTCACTAGACCCCACGCCTCCCCTCCGGCCCCCCCTTTTACGGTGTTTTAACTAACTATGCCTCATTTCCATATCTCAACAACGGACAGTCCAATTTCAACGCGACTGATTTCAAACATTATACTTTCACTGAGTAATGAATCTCGGTAACATTAAAATAAATGTATGAGTAGCGTGAACCAGAATTTTTAAATAATAAATTAAGCGACATTTGAAATTCTGTTCATAGCTGAGCGAAATAAATCAATCTTTAAAGATGTAAACGGATCAGCCTAATTAGTCATTTAACGAAGGAGACTGGACCCGACGCACCCCACCGGCCCCCCTTTTATCATATATTCTAATACGAGCAAATCTTGTGTGTGGTTATATATATATATATATGCAAATTTTATCTTAAAAACGGCTCTAACGATTTTGACGAAATTTTGTGTCCTACCGTTTTGGGGCACTAGAAAACCATTGGGATGGGTCACATGTTCGTGAAAATTCGATTAGTGGGTCATTTTGGGTTGTATCTAAAAAACGGTTCAAACGATTTTGACGAAATTTTGTATCCGACCATTTTCGGGCACGAGAAGACTATTGGGCTGGTCACATGTTCGAGAACTTTGGATTAGTCGGTCATTTTTGGGTCAATGCGGGTCAAATTAATTTTATCTAAAAAACGGCTCTAACGATTTTGATTAAATTTTGTATCCTACGAGTTTCGGGGACGCGAAAATCATTGGGCTAGGTCACATGTTCGAGAAAATTCGATTAGTGGGTCATTTCTGGGTCATAGTGGGTCAAGATCTAAAAAGCGGCTCAATTTACACTAAATTTTGCATCCAATGGTTTTCGAGCGCGAGAAGACTGTTGGGCTAGGTCACATGTTCGAGAAAATTTAATTAGTGGGTCATTTTGGTCATGGGTCATTATGGGTCAAGCTATTTTATCCTAAAAACGGTTCAGAGGATTTGAAATAAATTTAGCACCCTACAGGTTTAGTGAACAAGAAGACTATTAGGCTAGGTCACATGTTCAAGAAATTTTGATTAGTGGGTCATTTTGGTCATGGGTCATTATGGGTCAAGCTCTTTTATCTTAAAAACGGCTCCGACTATTTACACTAAATTTTTCATCCTATGGTTTTCGGACACGAGAAGACTGTTGGGCTAAATCACATGTTCGAGAAAATTCAATTAGTGGGTCATTTTGGTCATGGGTCATGATATTTGAACTCAAATTTAATTTTGACCGAGCATAGCTCGGTCTTCCCTGCTCGTGGTGTTTTAACTAACTATGCCTCGTTTCAATATTTCAACAACGGACAGTTAAATTTCAACGCGACTGATTTCAAACATTATAATTCACTGAGTAATGAATCTCCGTAACATTAAAATAAATGTAATAAGTAGCGTGAACCAGAATTTTAGAAACCGTTTTTAGCTACGACTGGAATATTGAAAATAACCGCCATGACAAATTTCAAGTTTTTAATCCTTTCATTAAAAAAAAAAAAAAAAAAAGTTATTTAGAAACGCTTTTTAATTTCAATTTTTTGAAATAACTGTTCTATGTTGTTCATTTGCGTGTTAAAAGTAATAGTCATGTCGAATTTCAATTTTCTATACCTAAAAACACGGCCAAAAATAGGGGGAACAAAGGAGGTATATGCCCCGGATGTAAGTGTAGAAGGGAGTGCGAAAAGAGGATTTGATTCGACTTTCGGTACAAAAATACAAATAACGAAATTTTGAGAACAAAACTTGCAATCGGATAACCCAAAGTAAAAGTGTATTCATTGATTTTATATATTTTTCTTTTAGTAGGGCTGTTTTTTTTTTCATTATGTGATAACGTAGCGGCAAAATTCTTAATCAATATTTGATTAACGATTTCATCCAAGATACTCACACGATTAATACACTGTTCCAATTAGGTTAGAATTGTTTCAGTGTTTCGGACGTTATCGTGGTGACAAGTTTTAAATGTTTTTGTGCTTTTCTGTGTCCTTCTAAACGAACTATAAATATAACTTGATTAACGTATTCATCTACGATACTCACAGATCAATTTACTGTCCTCATTAGCTTCAAACTGATTCAGTACTTCACACTTTATGATAATGACAAGATTTTCATTATATATAATATATACATATATAATATATAAACATATATAATATATAAACATATATAATATATAAACGAAATGATTGTGATAGGTCGATTTTTAAAGAAATCAACCTAAACATTCTTAAGGTTAATATATACTTTCTATCAATTATTTCAGATTTAAAGTAAAAAATAAGACCAATGAATCGAAAATTTTTATTTATAAATTAATTTTGAAAAATGGTGAGGAGGCACCAAAAATCACACTTGCGACTGATGAAGAAAATACTAGTTATGGCCCTGCCTAATGATTCAATAGAAATCGTAATTAAGAATGTTTTTAGAACGCTTTCCTTTCATTTCACCCTTTTAAATTTTGAATTTCTTAGAAAATGTTCTTAGGGGTCATTTACTCCTTATAAGTAACTACCATGACAAATTTCAAGTTTCTAGATTCTTCACTATCGCAAGAATCGCAATTTAATACGTTTTTCAGTCTTGCCACCCCCTTCTCCCCGTGTAGTACCCCACCAACATAAAATATAGCATATGTTTGAGGAGGAACTGCCACCATCACTTTTGAAATCGGTTCGGTAGTACCAGAGATTATCCCAACGTATTGTCAGAAATTCCTATCCTTCATAGATAGTAATTTGAATTTATTTGGGCACGCTGTATATATAGGCTATAAATTAGATACACACTGCATAATATACCAAAATTAAGTTAAGCTTGAAAATGCATAATAGGGCAGCTGCAATTGACGTCATGCTGGGAGGTCACACACTACAAATAGTCAGTTCTGATTGGTGGAACTACCCTGACCTCCAAGTGAAGAACAATAGTTGATCACCTGATTGCAACTCCCCTTCCTACATTTCTCTATCATAAACGAAAATGCAATGAAATTCTTTTGTGCACTCCGTAAAAAAGTATATATTAAATATTACATATATTTTTATGTTTACGGAAGATGTTATCGCTCAACTTTAATAACGCATGCCAATTTCATAAGGCACTCATCAAACAACTGTCTTCGGACAGTAATGCAACTATGCAACATAGTCCATGGCGTGTCCCTGTTTAAATGAATTGTAAATGCTACTCACACTATTTTGTGTAGAAACCAAGTTGAAGTGCATATAATTAATGCACTTCACTTTCAAGCGGGAACATGCTACAATGAATCTCAATAACACGTATCAATTTTATGCCACTCTATGCATTTTTATCAAAGTTAAAGCACTGCCCATAGACGATAATACATTCGAATTATTTAGTTCAGAACCGTATTAAATTATCTATATATTTTATCCATACCACATATTATACTAAAATTTCATTTAGTTAAAACACGCATAACAAAATTCTTTCCAAGCAGATAACAACCATTGTCAGCAATGTATCCACCATATTTTACTACAACCAGTATATGATTTTTTTTTTATTATTCGAACAAGATACTTTACTAAAATTTAATTCACATAAAAATCGGGAAACAGATTAAAAAGTACTCTCATCAACTACCTTCTTATACGTCAGCGCCTTCAAACAATTTTTTTTCTAGCCCTGTATATATATATATATATATAGAATGTATAAACATTCCTTGATGTACGAAAATTTAGTTAAGCATGAAAATGAATGACGCAATTGAAAGCGCCCTTTCAGTAGTTATCATTCGCAACTCGTAGACGAAAGTATATTTGAATTATTTTGTGCAACCCTGTAAAACAAAATTAAATCTAACATGCATTGTTTTATATTAAAAATATTATTGGCACCGCATATATCAGTATCTCAATTATCAAAGAAATAGTATAGTATCGGGAACACGCACATCAAACAATTGCAGTTATGCTATTTATATTTTTACGTTTCCCTGTAGATGAATAATAAATGACTAGCCCACCATCTTTTCATAAAAACTTATAATAATGTATATCAACAATGTATATAATTTTCGCAATGTTGAAAGCAGGGCATGTCATGTCAATTAAAATTTAGTACTTCTAACAATTATCGCACATCGAAAGCGATGGATCCGATGACTTTTGTGAAGTCCTGTACATGGACAACAAATACTACTCAAACCATTTTTGATTTGGGCCGTGTTAAAGCGAACTTATTGATTTTATATCCAAAAATAGGATTTTTCCCTTTTTAATTATATTAACCGTCAATAGATGGCGGGATCATCGAATTAATTTTTAGCTTGTTGTCAGTCCAAATCTAGCCTGCATTTAGCTTGAAAAAACGGTCACACTGGCTGTGACTTTTCATAGACATGGATTTTACTGTTGCGTGAAAGAATAAGTCACCCTGTGAGCGGCTAAAAAAAAAAACAGATAAAAAGCATGTTGCTACTGCAGTATAACTATTGCAACAGAACTGATTACAGTCGTCTCCCTATTATCCGCAAACGTTTTTAACAAAGGCTGTGCGGATTATAGAATTTTGTGGTTTATAGTATTTTTTTATGCACATTTTTCTTTGGCAAATACAATATGAGTAATTATTATTAATGCATGAATGAATGTTAAAATGGGAAGATAATGATTTCAAATAGGTTTTTGTAATAAATTATGTCTTCAACATTTAAAAAGCTCGTTTGTGTCAATACTTTATATTTGTTTTTTAAGTTCCAGTTCAGAAATTAATGCCTGTTTTAATATATCAAAAAGTTAATATATATTTTTTTAAGTGGTTAAATTATTTATTGTTTAAATTACGATTGAGAGAGAAGAAATGATTAAATTGAAAATTCGATTAAATTAATGCGTAAAAAAAGTAAAAGAAAAAACAACTATCTGTAAAAAAAGTTAGAAAAAAAGGGGCTGCTACAGAATTCCTTCAAAATTTTAACTAAAAGTTTATTGTTTATGAGGAAAGTGTTTATTAAAAGTTATTTAAATTAACAGAGATAGAGATAAGTAGATATGGAGATACATAAACATAGAGATAGAGAAATACAGGGAGATACAGAGATAAAGGGAGAGAGATAGATAGGGAGATACAGAGATAGGGGGGGGGAGATAGATGGAGATAGATAGGGAGTTAGAAAGATAGAAGGAGATAGAGATTTAGAGGGAGATAGAGAGAAAGTGGGATAGAGGGAGATAGTGAGATAAAGGGAGATAGAGAGATGGAATAAGATAGTGAGAGGTATATGGATAGAGGGAGATAGAGAGATAGAGACATATAGAGAGATAGAGGGGTAGAGAGAGTTACATGGATAGATGGAGAGAGAGAGAGAGAGAGAGAGAGAGAGAGAGAGAGAGAGAGAGAGAAAGAGAGAGAGAGATGATAAAATTGCGAGCACACGTGTGTGGAAATTAATTTCATTTTGTTCTACATGTTCTGACCTTTCTCTACGTATTGTATTCACCATTGAATCACCTTGTAGTCTTTTAGCTGCCTACTTATATGTTGCACAGCCTTTAGTTTATTTTCCTTTTCCTTCTTATACGTTTCTACTGCTTTTACCATTATTTATACGGGTACTCCTTCACTTTCTGTCCCCCTTTTTTTCGCAGGTTCTTCATATTCGAAAGTGAGGTCCGTTTCATATTCAAAAGTGAGGTCCGTATTTATTTCCAAATTACTTGTCAGTTCATTTTCGTCGATGCTGCTCTCATATAGAATATCTAGCGACCAGAAAAATTTGTTTTCGATCATCTCTTCACTGTCTTGAATAGTCGCTAACTAATGGTCTTCTCTTCAGTCGTTGGCTCATTTTCCTCGGATTCCCCAAAATATTCTCCTAAAAATATTCTCCTATAGCAGTTACAAACTAAGGAGATTTTCAATCTTCGCTTTGTCGGCGATAGCATTACAGCCTGAAGACACGTCGACGACATCTAGTCCATGGAGTTAGCGACAAATTTCACCAAAATATTTCACTTCCGGATACCAGTATGATATTTGGTCCAAAGCTTATATATATACTAAGAAACAAAAAATCACCGGAAGGAAATTGATCAGATGTCAAGATCCCCCCTGTGGTGGTGGGGGGGGGTTAACGGTGTTGAATGTCGTATGTCAGATATTGAGCTCATTTTATTTTTTATACTTATTTTTGTGTACTAAAGCTTTAAAAAGTTTGTATATTATATAAAATATTTATCCACTGACCGTGTAAGATTTTATTGCAGAAATATTGATATTTATTGTATAAATGGCCTTTTTGAAGAAAAGAAAATCTCAAAACTTTTTATATATTTTTCGAAAATCTTTTTCTTTTTTTTTCAATAACTTGAAAGTATATTAAAGTTTTGAAACTTTTATATGTTATGTAAACCATTCTTATGTTCTCAGTGTTAAATTTTGGTGTATTTATAATGATTTCTAGATTATAAAGGCATAAGTTGAATATTTCCGATTTGACAAATTACATCAGCTTACAAATTATTTCCTTTAACATTCAGGGAAGCTCTGTTCCCTACGAGCTACGTTCGCTAACCCCTGTATAGATCCCGCAGCCTCTAAACAGACTACATTTGCATAGATTTACAAAAGATTATCCGATTACGCTAGTGTTGCGAACTCGCACTCTTTGCTGATCACAACTGACCAACCTGTCTACGCCTTGCGGAAATCCCTTCAGTGGGCTATGCCATATAAATATAGGGAAGATAAAATCATAATGATGTTAGGAGGTTTCCATATAGTAATGACCGTTGCATCTGCGATAGGTATATGGCTTGAAGGAAGTGGATGGACTGATAACCTTGTAGAAGGTAATGCAACAACATCAGGAAGAGCGGAAAGATTATTGAAAGTGTCGCATGTACAGAGATGTCGATACGCTCACGAGGTTTCGATGATCACTCTACAAGTCCTGTTGGAGAAAGCCTATCGAAATCGGACAGAAAAAGAAGTTGATGAAACCTTTTAAGATTGGATTCAGCGAAGATCAGAAAAGTCGCCTCAGTTTACGTATTGGCATGCCACAAAATCGTTAGAATCTTTGCTGTTAGATCTGGTGCGGAGTATTCGTCAGGGCAATTTGACAGATTTTATTTTCACTTTTTAGGAAATTTGTGCATGGATGTTTGCTCTTGATAGAACCAACTATGCTCGATGGCTGCCAGTGTTTTTATACAATTTAAAGCAACTACCAGAGATGCATCCCGCTGTTTTTTGCGAGTTTAAAAAAGGAAATATGTTTTGATCCAAAACTAACAGGAAATTCTCCCGGGTGGCACATGATTAATTGCATGAACAAAACAACAAATTATTGAAAAACCTTTCATATAATTTATCACGTCTAAGTGAAGAGAAGGGACTGATACAGTGGAGGGTTTTGGGGCTCGAGGTTGTACGAATGATTGAAGAATTCAAAGAAAACCATAACCGAGGTCAGACATCACTTCTGAAAAGCATCATGAAGACACTGCAAGTTTTTAAAATAGATTTCAGACCCATGTTTCTACTCTTGATGAAGTATTTCAAAAATACGGCAATCTCTTCGAAGACCGAGAGTTGACTACCAACAACAGTAGTAGGATTGTCCTCCCGGAAGAATGTGCAAGATCTGTTATATCATCGAATTTAATAGGAAAAAAACAGTTTGAAGAATTTGTTGAAGATCGCTTGCTACTAAGAAAGGTATCAATCCATAACGTCATTAAAAAAAAGAGCTTACCCCTGAAAAGTGGAAAGAAAGTTTCTATTAAGTCCAAAGACAAGCAAAAGATTCTTGACCTGAGAAAAGACAGTACACTTTTTGCCAAGCTATATGTTGCTAGCCAAGCAAGATAAATAGATGTCAAAGATTTTTTCGCACATGAAAACAGTTCTTGTCGACCTTCCATATCTGATCTCGGCAAACTTTGAAAACCCAGCAACAAGTCCGATGTAGTATGTTGTATCTTAAAGTCAAGTGGAGTTTCTGAGACGATTGTCATTGAACCTAATGTTTCTTGCGTCATTTTCGATGGAGCGGCTTTGGTCCATATGCTTATCCCTCAATTCAGTCTAACCTTTCAGCAATACTGTGATCAGATTGTTGGAATATATGTTTTAATTAGGCTAAAAACTGCAGATAGAGTCGATTTAGTTTTCAACCGCTATCTAGACGAAGCCTTAAAAATGACACAAGAAAGATGTGGAGATCTGGTCCAAGAGTAAATGTGAAATCCAATGTTGTCATACCTAAATCCTTTAGTAAGTTTCTTGCTCACAGTAAAAACAAAGAAGATCTCTTCGGATTTTTAGCAGAAAATCTCGTCAAGATGGATCTGCCCCTTGGGAAACAAGTCATTTGTACCTACAGAGATCTTAATTGGATCGCATAACGACACTTTTGAAGCCATTTCTCCCGTCTCCCATGAAGAAGCGGATGCCCGTTTTTGCTTCATGTTCGGCATGCTTTTGAATACTCGGGTCATTCAACGATTATAGTAAAAGCTGTTGACAGTGATGTTGTAGTGGTTGCCATGTATGCTTTCTCTAGGCTACCAAATGTAGAAGAATTGTGTTTGGAGTATGGAAGTGGAAAACATCTCCAATACCTTCTCATCCACGAGTTGCACAGGAAAGTCCCATGAGATATTTCAGATCTTCTACCTTTTTTCCATGCCTTTACAGGAACTGACACGGTATCTAGCTTTGCAGGCATCGGAAAATCTACTTTCTGAAAAATATGGATGACATTTCGAGACGTAGACTATTCCAAAGTTCCTGACAATATCACAGAAGATGAAGAGTATTTCTTACTTATTCAGCGGTTTGTCGTCCTTTAATATCATGCATCAAGTTCAGTGGATACCGTAAATGAAGCCAGGCTAATTCTGTTTACACAGCAGAACAGACCTATTGAAAATATTCCACCAACGAGCAACGTTCCCCTACATCACCTGAAGAGGGCTATCCTGCAATATTCTTTTTGGACAAACTGCCTTCAACGCAGTTTTCCACGTTGAATCCTTGTCAATGGGGATAGAAAAAGGTAGACAATGGGTACGAGCCCCTCTAGTCTTCAAACTCGGAAATCCCCATGGAAAAGCTACAAGAACTAGTTGCATGTAAGTGCAAAGAAATGTACACACGTTGTCGATGTGTAAAATCAGGTATAAATTGCACTTTACTTTGTAGCTGTGAGGTATAATGCAGTGAATAAAACGCTTTTATTTTACAAATTTGTAAACATTTTACATTATAACAATGAATTTGTTTTAAATATAAGTTTTGTTTAAGCCCAGAATCATGGATATGCTTTTTTTTTTCATTTTTACTCCTTCTTATGGGAATATTATTTACAGGCAACATATTCATACGTATAATTGTATAAACACACATTCTAAGATATACTTAGGAAGGGGTACGGAGGTGAGTTTAGAAGTGAAAAATAATTGCACAAGTGGCATCCAGTGCAAAATGAATACTGGAAAGCAGCACAGCAATGTAAGAGTTGGCTGAGTATTACGCTGTCGTCAAAAAATACCTGAACCATTTGTCACAGAACGAATTTGTGAGAACATTTTAGTAGCTTATTTCATGAGCTTTCAAATGATATATCACAATATCATAATATTATAATTGTGAATGAAGATGTGAGCATTTAAATGAACCAATGTCCATCGTCGCGGCGGCCATTCTGATGACGTCATTGTGGAGGGTTTTGACCTCTGATCGACTTCCTCCCGGCGGTTTTCTATCTCTTAACATGTGTATAAGCACTACTCCAAATCTCATACTGGTATCCGGAAGTGAAATATTTTTACACTAACTCCACGGACTAATCTTCGGAATTGGGCCCGACTTCGCATGTCACAGGGGCGTGTGCCATATCCCCTGAACCAGCGCACCTGGAACGCGAGCCACAGGTACGGCAAAAATTCTCCATGGTTGACCACCTCGGAAACTGCCCCCAAAGGCCCTGCCCATGCCCTCTTATCATCCCGTAGGATCAGGCAAGCAGTTAGTTTTTGATGTTCTGTAAAGCATACTCCAAGTCAGTGCAGTCCAATTCATTAAATATGATCGTGAAAATGTAGTCACAATCTTTTGTTTCTTATTAGAGGGAACACGGGACCTTCAACAACTTCACACTGGCAACAACAGGTTAGATAGCTGTACTGTAAGCTGTTTTTCTACCACACAGAGTGTCTTTCCTGTATAGATAGCGATCTGGAGAAATCGATAAATGACAGAAACACATCGGCCTATAACTCTTCACCAGGTGCATTCAGACGGGTAGTTGTATACATTTCCTTGATCCCCACGGTAAGAGCTTTCCAACGACACCACTCTCGACAAAATCCCGATCTGGCAGTTGGGGACCTTCCGTAGTCAGTTAGAAAAGAAATGGAAATTAAAGCCAAATGTTTTGCGTCCGAGTCCCAACCTGAACACATTGTCACTCAGTTGGAAAATACTACACGTAATCTTTAAAACTTTCACTGATTTTTGACATTTTAAAGGTATCTGACTCCTTAATTAGGTATCTAGTAAACTTACTAATTATCGAGATTAAGAAATTTCACAAGTGACTTATTTAAATTAAGCTAATTCAAAATTATTTTCTAAAGTACCTTTCTAACGTTTTTAATAGAACATAATTTAATTAAGAAACCAATTCCGAGTAAATAATTCAAAATCTTGGCTGAAATCATTGATGTTTTTTTTCCCAACTTATTGAAGTTTAGGAAATTTCATTATTAAGTAAACTTTGTTAATTAACACAATTTATAACTATTTTTAAAATCAGACTGTTATTTAGGAGAACAAATGAAAAAGATTTAAAAGTAAATTTTGTAGCATAAAAATGAAATTATTTATAAGTGCAAAGATAAATTAATTAATTTTCTTACCCGCAGCTTCTTTTGAGACGATTCTCTCTCTGTAAGTCTTTTCATTAACAGGTCGAAATTTTTATGTTCACGAAATAAAATAATGTATGTTGAGTACAATTATGTAAATTAAAGCTTATGTCCTCATTCATTAACCGTTAAACATTAATTTGTTTATTCAGATGAACATAAGGTTTCACTTGGATGCTTTTGCAAAGGGAAAAAAAGCTGTTAACGTTTTAAAGATAAAATTTTATTACACGTGGATAAATTTTAATTCAAATATATTAAAAGAAAAGTAAAACGATTATTTAATTAATATTATGATATTAAACATTTCCTCTTTGTATGCTAAACGCATTTGAAGATTCAAAAACTCTTTTTAACTGACATCCAATATAAGGTGGTAATTTGTTACGGCCGATTATCTGCGCTAGGGATATAGGCCGGCGGCTTTTTCAGAAAGCCTCACGTTTTCAGCACCTTGGCGCGAGTGCAACGGTTGGCATGGTGCTGAATCCAACTCTACGTACAGAATATCTAATCTTTTTTGTTTGCGACGTTATACATATAACAAATAGTAACCCCATGCTTTTGCTGCTGTGAAAGGTCAAAGAGAGTGTTTTATTTTTTTCCCGCAATGTTATCAAGCTGAGAATATAGTATAAAAATGCTATAGTATAAAAAAGGCGTGGTTAAATGCTTTTATTTTCCGAATACATATAATTCAAGCATAGAAAAGCAATTTTTTCACCAGTTTAGTAATATTTTTTTACACACACACAAAGAGTTATTTCATCCGCCGCCATTTCACATCCAAGTTCAGATAAAAAAAAAAAAAAAAAAAAAAAAAAAAAAAAAAAAAAAAGACACGGACAACGTTTGGCGGTAGAGCTGGTTGCGATTTCTCTCTTTCACCAATTCGCCAATCTGGTGCTTAAAACGTGACGTTTTCTGAAAAAAAAAGCAGGAAAGCGAGGGGAATGTCCTCCATATGAGTATTTCTAGGGGATACTAACCCGTATTTGCGGCAAAGTTCGAGAAAAAAAAAACCACCACGAAAAACTCCGAACGGTAAGGTCGATGAGCTCGACAGGGTTTGAACCTAGTACCTGTCGCAAGAACTATATAGATTTTCATAAAAATCGACCTACACAATAGGTATTTAATTCGTTTTTAAAATCTTTTCGAACCATTTTGCGACCTATTCTGTACGGAAAATCACCAAGGAAATGCGACAATGTATAAGTGATAAATATTGTGGTGATGTAATCAAGCATCAATGTGCACAGGTAACTACTTCAGTTAGCGTTCGAATCCAGTCGTTTATGAAAATTCTCCCATCATTTTTTTTTTTTTTTTTTTTTTTTTTTTTTTTTTTTTGTATTTTTCGGATAGGTACAGAAGGTATAGGTGTTCGAAAGATCAAGTGGAGTTACTTCAGATTTCTTCTTCTTTTTTTAAGGACTATTTTTGTTACTGGCCCCATTATAAATTACACCAGGTTTGATAAGCGGTATGTTTGTCTGACTGTTCGTTGTCCTTGTCTTTTCTACTAATTACTGTAATTTTCTTAAAAAATTACCAAACGCTGCGAAATTTCCATAGGCTGTTAAGGTACATAATACTACTTAATGCTTGTAAAATTTTCGTCGCGTCGTATATAGTTTTTATACAAGGACGCGTCAAAAAATTAATATATTATTGTCTACCACTGCGCGAAAAATGGACGATACTGGCAACAATGTGATTTGAAGTGAATGTGTATAACAATAAAAGGGTGCCACTAACACTCTGTTGTATCAAACCACTCTCGCTAAGATACGGCAACTGTTGTGTAATAAGTAACTATCAGTGTAATAAAATAATAAATAATTTTTGAAATCGCTGTTAGTTTTTTCTTAGGAATTACTTGTTTAAAAATTATTTTATTTTCAAAATCAATATTAAATTCAGTTAAATTAAGTATAATTGGTATTCATAGTATATATATCAAGGTGTTTTTTTCCCTTTAGTTAAATTTAAATGAATTATATTTGAGTTTTAAACTACTTCTTGCGAACTATTTAAATAATAAGTTTGTAACGTTCCGAAGAGAACCTAACATTATTTACATATTATATTATGCATTTTTCTGTTCATTATTTCATAGTTATCTTTTAATAAATTAATTCTTAAGATAGTCTTAAATGAACCATTGAATATTAATTAAGTCTGTTTATTTAACGTAAATTCTTATTAATGCACATTGTAAAAAGTACGTAATGAATGGTAATCTGTATTTAAAACAAACGTTTAATCTTACTATTCTCCCCTTTCTATTAATAATAAAGCAATTTAAAGAATTGTACAGAAGTGCCAGGATTAGAACCACCCAATTAACAACCAAATATACTTGTCTGGCTCATTACATTAAAAGTGTTTATACATTAAAATTAATTTGGACATGAAACTAATTTGAAAAACGAACAGAATATTTTATTAGCTGGAACAATTTTCTTTGAACCTCGTAATCACACACGACGATTAATTATTTTTGGTGACGAGAAATAATAACTTAATATTGTTAGCAGGTTATACAAATTAAATATTTTAGTGGACGTTGGAAATATTCATACAGAAAGGTTTAAGAATTTTTAAAGTAAAAGAAGTAATTACTTAAAATTTAATGGAAAAATTACATAGAATTTTTGCACGATTTGTCTCCATCTTTGTTAATTAATTTCGACACATTTCTTGATTTAGAAAAGGAGTTTATGATTATTTGACTGCAATTGATGTTTTATAATTCAGTTTTGTTTACAATCGCTAGATTGTACTAATTAAATATTTTAATCAACTTTAAAATAGTTTAAAATACAACGTAAAATATTCTAAGAAAGAATTACTTTAAAAGTTTGACATTAAAATATAGTTAGGGAACTTAACATTGTCTCATTAAAAAAAAAAAAAATTCTGAGGTAGTTCCTGATTTAAATAAGATGTATTTTAGTCAGAAGTATAGAGTCCGGAGATAAATATTTTATTGAAACCTTCTTTTGCTCTGATATACTTTTAGGATTAGTTTTAAAAGAAATTGGATGCTGTTTATATCGAAGAAGATCAATGGAGACAAAGACTAAGAAATTAAGAACTTAAGAAGAGACCATGCTGGACTTTCCCCATGCCTTCAATATTCTCAATTAAATACGGGTTAGGATCCCTTAGAAAGACCTCCATGGAGGGCACTCCCCCCTAGGGCCTATATCAATAGTGTAGATAATAGGCCGTCATAAAATCAACCAATCAATATTATCAAGCGCAGAGGTTTTCAAACTATCATGTTTCTCGAACCGTTTGGAGAAATACATGTACAATCGACCAAAAAGAAAAAAAAAGGAAGAATAAGAAAAATCTTGCGTTACGCATAGATAAGAAAACACTTTCCAACACTTCCAGAATACGGTAACAAGTTCGCTGTTTAATAAGGCAAAAGAAGTTATCTAAATAGATAATTTAGAAAACGCGTAACATAGTTAAAACACTCAATTTTAGTAAGTAACGCCCACAGCCGATAAATTATTCGGATTCTTTTGAGCAGCCGTGTATATGATCGACTGATTTATGAAACTCCATATGATTTGCTAAAATTTAATTCAGCTATAAAATTCCAAAACACATTTGAAAACAAAAAATATATATCAGAATTTGCTGCTTATATATGGTGACTTGAAATATTTTGAACAGTCCTGTACGTGATTTACTGATTTTTGTATGCACCGCATATTAAGCTAAAAAACGCATAACACAACTAATTGCATCAAAACCGCATCTATCTAGCCATTATCGCTTATAAACAGCACCGTAAATGATTTTTTTTCGTGTGTCACTGTAAATAAACAAATAAATGAACTCCATTTTTTACAGTAAGCATTTTGTTGTGCACCTGAGCAATGCACATCAATTTTATTATGTTTGAAATAGTGTAACATTTTAAAATTTAACTGCAAATGATTTTTCCCATAGACCATAACGTAACATAATTATTTTGTGTGCCCCTGTAAATGAATTATAAATGCCATGCACTCCATATTCTACAGACCAATTGTTGATTGCACCTCAATAATGTATATCAATTTTAATATGTTTGAAATAGTGTAGCTTCATTAAAATACACAGCAAGTGTTTTTCTCCCATATACAGTCGAACCTCATTAACGCGAATACTCAAGGGGATTTTTTTTTGTTCGTGTTAAAAGTAGTTAGTGTTATCCAAACTTAAATACATTACCTACAACTGGACGGGGCAATCGGAAACTATTCGTGCTAAAAGTAAGCGTGTTCATGTTAACGAGGTTTGACTGTATTACAATGTAACGAAATTATTTTTTGTGTCCCTGTAAACGGACTGTAACTGTACAATATTCCATTTTCAATAGGGAATGTCCTATGGAGAACCTCACTAACATATACCAATCTCATGGTAATTCATGTTTTATGTGCGTTAGGTCACGGATAGTCAGACAGACGCAGAGGACCAGACAGACAGACAAATGTTGGGCAGAGAGAAGGTCAGACAAACAGAAGTCTTAAACACTTTTCATCTATGTTCGAAAGTATTAAAAAGAGAAACACCTCATACATTTTTATCACCAAATTTCTCAGAGAAAAACGAAAATAGCTATTTAGCTGGAAAAGTTCTTAGGGGGGTTTTCTTCATATTGAAATTGTATCAAATTGTACAAAATAATTTTCAGTACTAACACCCAATTTTAACAGCTTGATTGTTATTATTTTTTTCGGTAAATTTTACAACCTATACCCAACTGGAAGTCGTTCAGTCAATTAGTTTAGGAACTATAATGTTTTAAGTTTGTGAACTTCTAATGTTAAATTCTTTCTTAATCGTTGCAAAACAGTGCAATGTGGGTATTTTTTAAAGCATAACCCAAAAACTACATGGAATGAGATGTAATTTTGTATTAGCATACTTGATGCTTCTGCAAATAGATTTCAGTTAAAATTTTTTACAGGTTACAATTCATAGTTTTTTGGGAAATCTATTTCAAAATATGCATATTTTTTAACTTAATTTGTAAAAAACATATGAATTATGACCTATGTTTTTTTAAAAACAAAAATCGATTTTTAGAAGCTTAAAATATGAGACTCCAAAATTACGACTCATTGCGCCAAGTAGTTTTTGAGTTATGCTTTAAAAATTTACACGCATTGTAATCTGTTTTGCAGCGATCGAAATGAATTTTGCATCCGGAGTTCCAATGTTTAAATCTTCATAATTCCTACACTATCTGACCGAATGATTTTCCATTTGGTATCATAAGGTAAGATTTACAGAAAAGAAAAAACAATTTCGCTGACAAAATTGGGTGTTTTTATTGAAAATTTCAGAGTTTGGTACAGTTTCAGTATGGAAACGGCTTCAAAGCTCATTTTAAAACATAAATTAGAAAAAAAAAATTGTCGAATGTTCTATTTTTTCCGTGACAACTTGTTGATTAAAAGGTATAGGGTGTTTTCTCTTGCCAACTGTACCTGTCGTACCACCTACTTACATTATTTATAAGAATCATGAATAGAAAAACAGAAACAAAGAAAACAACGAAATGTTGTTATTAATAAAAATAACTTTTATTCTACATTAATTGTAAGTTTTGCACTTAAGAATTTTTTTAGTGACATACGTACCTGAATATGTGGTGTTAATTTGGGAAATATAAATGCAAGTTAACTTCACTGTTTATTGTGTTTTTATATTTAGTTTTTAAAATAGTCAATGACAGCTGGAAAACCTTTTTCATAACACCATGATATAAAACCTGATTATCTGTGTCGTATATTTGTTTTTAAACACATTTTCGTCGCTTACCACAAACGAGCACACGTACTTGGAAAACAATGCTCTAGAGCAGTGCAGTGGTCACCAATTGTTTTCCCGTCTGTCCATTTCAAAACATTGTAGAACTTTTGTGGTCCAGAAAGTCCCTCCCCCACACACACACCCCTACACCGTCCCCTTCCTTCACGCTACAAACAACTCTGCTAATCTAAGGTAAATGCTTTGCTTAGTAAAACTTTTCTTTGAAATCAGTTGTTATATTGTGTGAAAAACACAATTGTTAGCAGAGAAATGAAGCACATAAATACCAAATGAATAGTTTATTTTATTATTGTTTATAGAATACAAGAAAAACAATACAAAGTACAGATAAATTCAAAAAGTACTCACTAAAATTTTAGTATTTACTCAAATTCGTTATGGTTAATGTTCAATGGGGAAAATGACGCTTTTTATTTTACACCACCTGTCTGAAATTTGGAGTCAAGTTTGTGCAGCTGATTCTCATCAAGCTGTGGTCATCTGAGAGTCGATATCTGTACCGGTTCTTAATGAAGTTCATTTTTGAGAATGCTGCTTCACACACATAATTTCAGCCAAACGTGGTAGACAATTTTATGTCTAAAGGTTTTAGTTCTGGATATTTTTTCCACACATATTTTTATTCCAAAATTGGTCACTCTCAAGAGTTTTTTATTCACAAATCACAATCTCGTCGCGGTCCGTGCAAAATTTGCCTGCGGTCAAGATACAGACCATGGTCCGTCATTTGATGACTGCAGTTCTATAAGATTAGTATCTGAGCTTTGCGGCGGCTAGGGAAGGTATTGAAAATTATATTAATAATATGTAAACCAAATCTTGAATAAAACATGAAGTTCAAAATAAAATATTAAAATGTAATAGTAAAATATTATTAATATATTTATCTCATTCTTCATTCGGATAATAATATATATAACACATATAATAGTTTATTTGTTTGAACATTAATCTAACTAAGAGATCCAATCTGGGCTTCCCGGGTTACAGGAAATAGGTGAAAAACATTTTTTTTTAAATTAAAAACTCTAATAGATTTTTTACATTTAATATATTTTTTCAGATTTCCCACTAACAGCACCAAAAAACACTTTTATACGAAATATATTAATAATGTATCCAAATGAAGCTTTGAAATTTATTAAATCGGAACTTTAGTATTAGCCGCATGTCCGGAGATAATAGCTGAAGAAATCGCCGAAGATTTCGCTACTTACAGCAGGTTTTTAGGTGCGTTCGTAATTATATAAATACGTAGCACCTATAGTCGTCGTTTGGTCCGTCCGTCTGTCCGTCCGTCTGTCTGTCTGTCCGCATATAACAACGCAAAAACTACCCAACCAAATGGTTTGCAATTTAAAATATATTATCTTTGCAGAATTTTGTCGAGACATTTCAAATTTTATTAAAATCGAATCAAAACTTTAGGAGATATTAATAAAAATATTTATTAAGAAATTTGAATTTTTTTTTTTTAAATCGGTGCTTTTTTGTTATAGGAGCTTCCGAAGTTTAATGGTCAAGCGACCGAGATACTTATTTTATGACAGAAATTAATCTGCAGACGATATAATTCATTTCACAGAATTAAAAATCATCAAGATCTGAATGTTTATATAACTAGCTGATACATATATATCTGACTATTTATATAACTAGTTAAGATATTTGTATGAACAGTGTCATAAAATATATACTTAACTAGCTGTTTAACCCGTTCTACGCACGGGATATCATGAATTTAATTCTAAAACGTGCGTACGAACGCACCTCGTTTGTAACGTTTGACGTACAATTTCCGACTTGTTTGATTTTGATAATTTCAATAGTTTAAGCACATAGTTCGATTACATTTCTGTTAAATTTCTGTTTAATTTATGTTAATTTATTACTTTATTTACTTATTGATGAAGTTTTAATTTCGTTCTGGAATATTAGCCGGAAACAATTGCTGGAGTTTTTATATTGTTTCAAGTGGTAATGGATTAATCTTCCGTAGATGGGCTGTACGCGATAGATAGGTTTTTAACAAATCATGCTAGAAAATTATTTTAAAAACCATAAAAAAATTAGTAAATTAAGATACAGTTTTCAAACAAATTCTATTTGAAATTGAAAGAACATATTTTCCCCTATTCGACGGTATAAAAATTTAAATTGTGTGATGTTTATAAGTTAAAAAAATTGCAGTGAAGCAAAATCTTTTGTTCGGGTGTTGTCACTCTCATTATGACTTAAGCGTTACTCACGGGCATGTTTTTGCTTTATAATATAGATGCAGAAGTGAATGTAACGTTATTTTGAAGACTTTTGTCTTTATAGCAATCAAAACATTTTATAGTACAAATATGTAAAAAAAATCGACAAAAAAATTTTTTTTTCGTATAAACTTTGCTAAAATAAAAATGTAAATCATATTAAGTATTTACATATATTACCCTCGTTTTGCTTTGTTATCTCAGAAAAATGGCACTAAGAATTTTTTTGGATTATTGTTGTTATTACTATTATTATTTTTTATTAATGCACACATAATGACTTTAGTTTTAATATTTTACAAATAACATAAGTGGAAAATAAGTTAGCATACGTGGTCAAAAATACAATTTCTAGAAAAAAAAATAAAACACAAAAAAGCTTTTATGAATAACAAATAACAAATAAATGTTGCCTTTGTATATAAAAAAAAAGATTAAATGCATTATGAGTAAAGAAAAGATAAAAAATAATCATAAAAAAATATTCAACTAAAATTGTTTTCTTAAAGCTGAAATAAACATTACTTTTTCCTGAAGGAGACACGTGGCAGATTTTTCTTGCTCTTCCGCTTCAAAGCTTTTTATAAAATCTTCAAAATGCATGCTACATTTTGAAGCTGAAAACAGGAAAAAGAGTTTTAAAATAGAATAATGATTATGTATTTCCGTAATTGAGTTGAATAAACTTGTAAGTCATTTTTTAGAGTGATTATTTGATGAAGTGTGAGAAATAGGAAATGTAAAGGAAAAAAAAAAAACCCTTTAAAAAAAAAAAATGTCCCCACTCACATATTTTTCTGACACATTTTCTGATTCATTTTTAAGGATAAAAGCATAAAACTTGCAGGCATGATTGTTGAAAAGATTTTTTATCGAACAATTTCCTACATTTTGCATTAAATGAATTACAACTTTGGTTATATGCGATCGTCATCTCGGGACGACGGTTATTTTCATTGCCGTATGCCATATATAAACGACTATAAACATATAACACTATATATGTATATAACACTATATGAATATAAATATAAAGCGACTATAAGAAATGCATAAACGAATTGTATTAAAACATTTGTTTAAAGTAGGTTAAAAAGAAAACGCAACTTATGCTGTATGTGGAAAAGGACAATTTACTTACTTATGTTCTTTAGAAGAGTGTAAACTAAAGATTAATTTGTACTGGATTGATTTAATATATTTTAATGTATAGTCCTGAAAAAAAAAACCCGCTCCACTTTATGTTATTTTATACCGAAATTGATGCAAAAAAATTCGAAGGATATCACATGACCATTCGATTGGGAATTGTGTCTACTTTTTGAATATGAATATGTTTGAATTAGGAATAAGCTACATATTAAAATTTGTAGCCACATTTAATTTTTAAATGGTAACATCCCCTTTTGACACAATATTTCAGTTCTTGGAATCAAGGCGGCGCGGAAAAAAACATGCTTCATATACTTTTTTAAAAATTTTCTTAGAGTTAAAAAAAATACAATTTGTTAAGTATTCATTTATGAATTTCGGAAAATAAATTAAGATCTCACAATGAAAAATTACCAGATACATTCAACTAGTTATCAGAAAAATTATATAATGCATTTTATTAAACTCACTTAATGAGAAATATTTAGTAAAATATTCACGGTAATAGACTACGACATTTCTTTTCTGTGGATGTCAATGATAACAGGGAATGGTCCTTTCACACGCTCGAAAAGTAAAATTTATCTACATTTCGAAAACTTAGGGTTGAAATTAGCTATAAACTTACACACCCATGTTTTTGACATTGGTAGTTCATTTTATGCAAAAAATAATGTCGGTCATCTGTCATTATTTTTTTAATATTCATGTAATAATAAATTTCATAACTAAAAATATGTTTTTTATGCAAAATCATGTCTACACTAAGTTTGGATATATTAATTGAATCGCATTAAAAAGGAAAATTGGTATTTACGTATTAACCGGGGTAGGTGAGATACAACTGTGCCAAGCAAGACACCAGTAATACTAATTAGAGTAAATCTTTTTTTTTCTTTCTATTATAAGATAAAACTGGAAACAATACTCTTGACCCCATGTTAAAAGTTATTGCATTCCCGCCAGAAAACAAAATGTCACCTTAAATATTTTATGTTAAAATGTCATACTAAATTACTCTTTCGTATTATAGTTGATATTATATTGGTATCCTTTACCGCTATAAACTGCCAACCTGATGCTATGCATTAATTTAATGTGTATTAAATTAACGTTTTAGAATTAATGTTATATCATTTACCATTTCTTATATTATTTCTTATACTTTCTTATTTATTATATTTTTTACCATTTATTAATTTTACTAAATTAATGTTATTAACAATTTTTAACAATGTTATGTATTTAATAAACATTTGCAAGTTACTGTTTTGAGAGTGCTTGGCTACGATAAACAAAATTGACAATCGTCAACCATTTTTGGCGATCTAAATATTAATAATCTGTTCTATACGAATATGACTGAAATCTGTAAGTCTATCGAAATCAAGTCGAATGAGGCAAAATTCGTCGTAATCGGGCTCATAAAACCCAAGAACGGAAAGCGCATCCTGGCGGTCGAAAGTGCAGCTAAAATATTTAAGGCTATAGATATCAAGTCGAATGAGCCTAACCCCGTCGTAATCGGGTCCATAGAACCAGATATACTCCTATAGTTCCACTTTCCTCCGCCAGGGGGCGTAGTCTGTTCTGGAAGAGGCCTTTTCAGAACACTTGACCCAACCAAATTTCCTAGTAGAATTGAAATTTAACTACGGGTAAACATTGCTAAAATAGCGGAAATCGCGAAAGTGGGTTACGTAATCGATCGGTTTCTAAAGGGTTAATGTAGATATTTTTTAAAACCCAACAGTGCATTTTGAAGAAAATGAACGTGTATATGATTTGGAGTGTACTGTTTGTCCGTACTTGCATTTCCCGTTTCGATGCCGATTTTTAAATCTGGACCAAAAAAAGGAAATTCGCGTGAGTGAGTTTTGAAAAGGATTTTTTTTTTTCGGAGGGTTAAAATTAATTTTTTTCAAAACGGATACCAGATTTTAAAAAACAAAGGGATATAGATTAGGCACGGTATTTTTAGTTTTTCGTATCTTGTTTATAAACGCCAATTCGGATTTTTAAAGATAGGAGAAATAGTTAAAAAAGCGAAATTGACATACGGTTAAAAACATTTTCGAAAGGGTTAACGTGATTTATTTTTTAAACTAAAGGTTTCTGCCTAAACCCGATAGAACGTAGATGTCTTTATGTGTGATTACTTTTTGTTTGGTTATTTTAGAAAGTCAATGCCAGATTTAATATATAGCAGAAAATCGGAATTCGCAAAAGAGAGTCCTGCGCACGAATTTTTTTTTGAAGGGTTAATATTCGTATTTTTCAAAAACAAATACAGATGTCGTAAAAGGAATAAATGTAGATATTGTCTGGTATTTTTAGTTTTTCGTACCTGTCTCTGAATCGCCGATGCGAAATTTTAAAAATTGCCAAAATCGCAAAAATGCATGCAGAAAATATACTTTTTCGAAGGGTTAAATTTTGTATTTTTTAAAACCAAAGGTGGCTTTGAAAATGACAAAAACATAACAAAAACATTCTTTAATTTGGTGACCTTCGTTTTTTGGTATCTTTTGTATTCCGGTAGATGCAAGGCTCAGAAAACGGGAGAAAATAAAAAACACGAATTCGATGCTTTTTGATTATTTTTTTTTGAAAGGGTTAAATGTAAAATTTTTTCAAACCAAGCATATCGTTCGAGACGTAAAAGGATGTTCTTTTAGAATATGTAGACGGTTTTTCCGTATTTTTAGCCGTTTGTCCATGGCGAATTTAGAAATACTTTAAACAAAAACGGAATGTCTTCTGCTTTCTTTCTTTTGTTCCGTAAGATACGGAAATTGGTTTCTGCACATGCGCCAGCTCGTTTCAGAATAATGACTTCTTTATTTGTGATCTTTGATCAGTTTTTAATTGATAACTATTTTAATTTTCAAAATTTTAAAATTCTGAGGCTCCGGTATACCAGGAGAGGGTTTGGACTACCTAAATCTAAATTTACAGACTTCTAGCTGCGCTAAATTTTCCTAGCCATCGCCAACAGACACACACACACACACACACACACACACACACACACACACACACACACACACACACACACACACACACACACACACACATACAGAGCGAAACTTTCTTTTATTAGTATAGATAGATATGGTCAAAAACTCCAGTAACTGACACCATCCCTATTTTGAAACACCAGTACCTGAAACAAAATGAACCAGTGACAGACACTTTATTTTAAAAGATTAAATTGCTTTCAAAAATTTATTCTTTATTATAAAAACAAAATAATTTAATATTAATTTTAAAAAGAGGTATTTAGTAAGCTGTACTGCATTATTAGTAATTCAGAGTACATAGTAATAGTATATAGCAGTAATATTTAGTACTGCATTATTATAGTAATGCAGATATCCAATAACTGACATTTATGGACCAGTAACTGACATCTGGAGTCAGACACAAGTAAAACAACTTAAATTTTAACGGTGTTTACTACAAGATAAATTTAACTTATTATTATGCATTTTTAAACAGTTCAAATAATAGATTTCAATTTTCTTTAATATAACCAATAACTAACACATCTGTCAGAGACTGGTGAAATGAAATTCTAGGAACCAATAACTGACCTTCCCCCTCCCCCCCATCAAGCTAAATTTAATAACTATAAACCCTAAATCATGGCCCTAATATATCATATGGATCTTTAAGCTAATTTGTACTAGTATAACTTTAAGAAAAATGTTTAGGATGGTTACGTTACAAATAGATTGGAAAAACAGTTTCTTCAGTTTAGAAATAAGATGGTTGCTTCAAAATGGTACTTTTTGTATTTTCAAAAGTTTCTTCCTCATTGAATATGTTCTTAACCCTCTCGTGGTGAGTAAATTGACTACAAAATAAAAATAAAAATCTCATTTACCACTAGAGGGCATTACTTTGCAGAATTTTACAACAAAATGCTTATTTTAGTTAGATTTTTGCTTAAGTGTCAGTTACTGGTTAGGTGTCAATAACTGGGGGTTTCACCCTATAAGCCTTTATGTGTTCTGTTTTAACAGTTTAAGCATACACATCATTATTTTTAAAATATATCAATTAAATGAACCCCCATATTCAAAAACATTGAGAACCAAAACAAGTGTTTTGGCTCTCTTTGTTTTATAATTGTGAACGTAATAGTAATTACGTACGAGAAGTACATGAAACGTCTATGCATTTGTGTTTTAATTGTTTTTATGTATATTTTTAACATTAAATGTCTGTAGTTTTAATATTTTAATTAAACCCCCATATATTAGTCTAACATTCGATCATGTAAAGCTAAAATCAACATACATTGTGCTAGATTACTCAAGGATGAGAATGGGAAGCATTCATTCGTGGAGACAGAAGAGATTCGGTGTCTTTAGAATTATTTAAATAGGTCGTAATTAATTTAGAGAAATTAAGCATGAAGCATTCTGTTTGCAGAAGCTTCACAGAAAATATTTGGAGTAAGAATTGGATTGGAGAAATTATTTTCACAAAGTGTTAATTGTGTATTTTAAATTTTTCAACAATGTATCTATCAGACCTATAAATGCAATGTAATTAAATCTGATATAATCTGATATAATTGAAAGGTAACTCATAAGAAAACATTTATAGAAGATGGTTCGTATTTATTTGAATATTTAATTGCAGTAAAACCTGTTAAGACGGGATCTTAACGTACCAAATAATATTCCTCTTTAAGCAGGTATCGATCTTACGAAGTATCCTGTCTGATAAAATTGTAATGTATTCTTTTCACCGGGATCACAAAGTATTTCCATTTAAGGCTGCTCTAAAAATCCAAACTGGCGCTTTTTTGACAAAATTTTTAATTCATTTATTTGTTCTCAAACGCGTGAAATTAGCAGTCACTTTAGTAGAGAAGAAACAACGTTCCGACCCCAGGAGGAGCTTTGGAGCCGGAGGAAGGAGGAGGGAGGGCTCCTCCTCACGAAGTGCCCTCCTTCTCCCGAAGTGCCCTCCTCCTCCTCCTCCCAAAGTGCACCTCACTCCTCCTCCCGAAGTGCCCTCCTCCTCCCGAAGTGTCCACCACCTAAGATAAGGGGATTAGTGTTAATTAATTTTAATTGCGGGACTTAGAAATTTTTCGAAGCCATTTTTTTTTCGCGGAGAATTTTCTGCTAGAATACGAGGTGTGCTTCAAGGGATTTATTTTAGCGAATTAGAAATTTAATTAATTTTAATTGCGAGACTTAGAAAATTTTTGAAGCATTTTTTTTTTCAACGAGAGTAGGTCATTTGATATAATTGTTAGAGTATATTACAGGTGAATTTTAAAAGTAAATAGTGGTTTAATTAAAAATGGTCATTCATTAATTTTAATTGGGGAACTTAAGAATTTTTTTTTTCAACTAGAGTATATAATAGCGGGTAGAATTTTAGATTTGAATGGAAAATAACAATACATTTTTGGTGCTGCCATCTATCGTTTGAATTTAGTACTTTTACGAAAAGTCTAGCTGAGGATCGAACCCTCACAAAATGAAATCATAGCACACTGATTTGCGTTATTCTAACCACTGTGCTATGATTTCATATCTCTGAAAGTATTTTAAAAGAAGAGGTCTGTGATATCACCATATGTGCAGGTCATACGTTTTTAGTTTGCGAATTATTTTTGTAGATTATTAACCAATGATGACTATTTATTCATGAACCAATCACACAGGAGTTTTTATAATCATGCGCGCCCCCTAGATTGGTATAAATTGATGTGAATCCTGTTCATTACATTATTCATTACATTGTCGTTGATGTGCAAGGTTGTATGATTTAAGTGGAACTTGGTTTAAAAAAAATGTCTAGTGTAGAAAATCAAAAATCCTTCCTCATACCCAAAGAAGAACCTCTAACGATGGACATTACCCCCAAAGAGGAACCTGTTTCGAGTATTGAAGTGAAACCGTCATCGTCAGGAGAGATCAAGTGCTCCCACTTTTGTGAACTTTGCAAGAAAGGCTATTCTACAAAATTTGCGTTTAATAGGCATATGACTCATCACTCAGATGAAAAAGTTCTTACCTGTGGTGTTTGCGGAGAAACCTTCATTTGGAAATATGATTTACGAAATCATGCTAAGACTCATTCAAGGATATATAATTGTAAGCTGTGCAATATGGTGTTTCCACGATATTGTGATTTGTATAAACACAAGAAGATTCATAACACTTCCAAACCGAAGAAAACGACCAGGTCTTCCAAACAGCAAAAAGATGAACAGCGTAGAATACTGATTAATCGACTTTGTAATTTATTGCAACAAGTATGCAATTCCTATGAGCAAACAAAGTAACTTATGACGTCATCTATTTTTCGAGTTATATGATTGGGTTAAGCCTTTTAACTGTAACTGAGACTGATTTTTTAACCTATATAAGCAATGGATCCAGACACCTCAGCTAATTCCCTATAAACTTTAAAGAAGATTGTAACCAAGTATCATGGCAAAAAGAAATCACGAACAAGTGCTTTCGCCTAATAAACGTTCTTGTGTAGATTCACCTTTGGTATCAAGAATTGAAAGCACTGAAGGCCTTGTCTACATTGATGAAACAACCTCTTTTCCGGACACCTGTTGTGAGCCCACCAAGGATATATTGAATGAATTTTTCATTGACTTTAACTTTGTAAAACCTTCTACCCCAACGACATCCCATGAACTTATTCAAGAATCTTTGCAAGAACCCATTCAAGAACCACTACAAGAATCAACTGCTCATGCTTCGAATGATGACTCATTTGTATTTTGGAAAGAACTTGGAAACTCAATCTTTTTAGGGTTCGAGTTACAGAATTCTGATTATTCTATCCACATAAGGGAATTTACGTCTGAAGGAATTCCCAGCCAGAATAGAATTACTATGGACATACAGACTTGGTATGAGTTCCAATATAAAATCGTTGCCTTTAATTTAAGATACAAAAGTTCCTCCTTCATTAGCAATAACAAAATGTTAGTTTTAAATGAGGATAATTCTGTTATGTGTATTAAAAGTTTAACGAACGATTCTCATATCAAATTAAACAATTATCAATTAGAACAATTAAAAGAAAAAACCTATAAACTGAATAAGAAATTGATTCATCACAAGTATGAAAAACATTTACCTAACTTATTAAAGAAAAAATGTAAACAGGCTACAATGACACAAGAAAAGGAATTTGTGTTATGGTCTAAACTAATTTTCTACATCGAGAATAATATTATAGGTATATTTAATGAAATTTATCAATGTACGGGATGTGTTTTTAGACATCCAAGTGTTAGCCTGCATTCGTGTTTAACATTTAACAACCGTGAAAAATTTAAACAGGTTGGAGATATAATTTTAATGCTGATTAATTTTGATGATGTACTATCCATGTTTTTAAAGAAAGTGGATTTTGTTAGTGATCACTTTTTATGTAACCTGAATGTACAAACTTTTAAAAGCGTATTGTTTGAATAAACTATCTTGATTTTACATCTGTGTCATTATTTCTATAAAATACATGTTTAAAATATAGGCAATAAACTTGATTAAAATACAATAAACTGAATTACAATACAAATGAATGAAAAAAAATACTTACACACCAGATTGAAGAAAACATGTCTTGTACTGACCACTGCTTAAACTGTTCATCTTATCTAATGGGGAATCCCCACAAGTGAGATCATCCTATCCTGTGCCTTCATGACATCACCTGGCATATCACTACGCATGCGCGAGCTTATCTAATCAGTGATAAGATTATCAGATAACAACCCCTATATAAGGTCGAACATATCGTGTGGAATCATTGCTTAGCTTTTCCTGCCTCAGTGTTCCTGCTTAGTTCGTGATTATTCCTTGACTTGCTTGCTCAGTGATTTTCAACCTGTAAAAATGTCTTCAATCATCTTTTCGGATAATGGCTTGAACGTCCAATATTTAAGTGACTTTATAGAGAAAGCCCATGCTGATCGTTATTTGACGGAGTTAAAAACATTACCATTCTACAGACCTACTTTTTATTTGCGAGGAAAGGATGTGAAACCTAAGCGATTGGTTTTAGCTTATGGAGATCCCAATACCAGCTATGCCTTCAGTGGAACAAGTGTGCCCTCCAAATCTTGGATTTCACTTATGATTGAACTTCGTGATAAAGTGGAAAGAGAAACAGCCTGTACTTTTAAGTATGTGCTACTTAATTTGTACCAGGATGGAACTACCTATATCAGTCACCACAAAGATAATGAATCCAGTTTAAATGCTACGTTCCCTATCACAGTACTCAGTTTTGGTGCTCAAAGAACTATTGAATTCAAGAGACCTAGTGTACCCTCGACATTTATCAAGCTAAAACATGGATCCTTCTACAACATGTTGCCACCTACCAACGAATTATTCACACACGGCATCGGAGCAGATCCTGCTATTAAAGACGTTCGAATTAGCCTCACTTTTAGACATTTAATAGTTCATCCTCTTGATTTGAAAAAGCCAAGACTGGACTTGATGAATGATCCTGAACTGAATTTAGACTTGTTTGCTGTATCCCCTGACTATGCTCCACCTACCACGTCTAAATATGCTTCACCATTAAACAGACCTGAAGAGAAACTGTCTACACATACATTTCATGAATCAGATGGATATTTCTCAATTCCTTGGAATCTTGAATGGAATACCTGTGCTCAAATTGAAATGGATAAAAACTGTAATTTGAAACTGCATATAAGAATTTTTAAAGAAGGTACACGCGGCGAATTGTTTCCAACCAAAAATGGCATTGTAATGACACCTTTAACGTATGATCATTTCCAACAAAATATGATCAAGTTCAACTTTTATTCTGTGAAAGACAGTTACGTATCCAATAATCAACTTTTAACAGCATTTTCTGATGAAGGACATTGCATATTACAACAGATTTTCAAGGCAAACCAACATAGCTTTCATTTTAAACCAGAAGGAATACGTTTATATATAGATCAATTTTTAAAATTACGTGAAGCAATTCCTGAAATTACCGACTGCATGATTGATATGCTTCTTGTAAAAGCGATTCCTATGTCTGTATTACGAAAATAAAAAAAGTGTATTCAGACACACACTAATGAGGATAGTGCGAAGAAGCATTTCCTTTCTTGTTTTGACCAAGAATTAGAAAGATCTCTTAATCAAGTATATACTTGTTATGCCTGTACCATTAGCCAGTTATCGCAATTAGACGATGACTGCTTAAATACTTCATTAAGAGAAAAATTTCTTCTGTATAGAGATAGTGCATTATTAAACTTTAATGTCTATCAGTTTGTGAAGAATATCACTGCAAACTGTCTTTGTCATTATACACCTGCATTTTTTGATACTTTGAATTCAAACTTTTATGTAAACTATTTAGAAACTCTGTTTGTAAATTCCCGTGAAGCATAATGCTTTTAAAACTAGAAAATGTTTGTAAAATTTTTTTTGAATAAAAATACTTTTTTTACCCCAAATAATGTCTATGTGATTATTTCATATCTTTAAGTGTTTATTTTTTTCAGATTTGAGATATGTAGAAAACAGTCATGAAAAGTAGTTTTGAACTAAGAAAAAAGGTTTTAAGATTGTTCTAAAAAAAAAAAAAACATATTTTCTGACACATTTTTAAATTTAATATTTGTTCACAAATGTGTTAGAATTTTTCGCGTTAAGAACTATATTAAAATAGTATCGGTTAAAAAGCACTGAAACACTCTTCATTTGATTGAAACTTTACAAAGAAAAATATTTTATGTGAAAAAAAAAATCACAAAAAAATGTCTAAGTTCTACAATTAAAATAAATTAATATTATTTAGGAAAATTAAATAAGGTTATTTGCTCATGAGTTAAAATTTCTTATTACAACGTATCTGTCATGAGTAATCGCTAAGGGGTTTTCCTATGAATGATTCATATCTATCTACCACTAATCGGCTTCGTCCTTATCAGATCCTCTTATCTATGAATCATATGCGTTGTATATTAGCAAGATCTTACGGGGTAAACTTTAGTCTATTCTAGATTTCGTTTCTTGTAGCATTACCAACCTTAGCTCTTGGATTTATTTTTCTACTTGTGTGCGTGTGTTTGAGTTTCTGAAGTGATAATATGGATTCATCTACCCAACAGCAAATGTCTTTAAACTTTGATGATGATGAAGTAAGTGAATTTTAATATATATTTTTTTATTATATAATGTACTTTTAAAACTAATTTTAATTCAGCAAATTTATTATATAATTTGTGAAATGACTTAGCCTAAAACAGGAATGATTTTTACCCGAGGGGTATATTAAATTGAGTTACTTAACTAAACTAAAATTTTATGAAGGGTTCTGTATATTCTAAAATTACTATTCTAAGCTGCTGATCATTATTTATTGGTATATTTTACTGTAAAACATGATAAAATCTATTTTTCAAATTTTTATTAAGGGGATCCGTATATTCTAAAATGTGATTATTCATATATTTTACTGTAATGCATGACAAAATCTATTTTAAAATTTTATGAAGGGCTCTGTATATTCCAAAATTACTATTCTAAGCTGTAATATTTTACTTACCGTAAAGCATGAATAATTTTTACCCGAGGGGTATATTAAATAGAGGTACTTAACTAAAATTGTATGAAGGGTTCTGTATATTTTAAAATTACTATTCTAAACTGTGATATTTTACTTAGTATAAAGCATGAATAATTTTTACCCGAGGGGTATATTAAATAGAGGTACTTAACTAAATTAAAATTTTATGAAGGGTCTGTATATTCCAAAATTACTATTCTAAGCTGTGATTATTCATATATTTTACTTAGTATAAAGCATGAATAATTTTTACCCGAGGGATATATTTTACTTTGCATAAAGCATGACAAAATCTATTTTTCAAATTTTATGAAGGGATTCGTATATTCTAAAATGTGATTATTCATATATTTTACTGTAATGCATGACAAAATCTATTTTAAAATTTTATGAAGGACTCTGTATATTCCAAAATTACTATTCTAAGCTGTGATATTTTACTTACCGTAAAGCATGAATAATTTTTACCCGAGGGGTATATTAAATAGAGGTACTTAACTAAAATTGTATGAAGGGTTCTGTATATTTTAAAATTACTATTCTAAGCTGTGATATTTTACTTAGTATAAAGCATGAATAATTTTTACCCGAGGGGTATATTAAATAGAGGTACTTAACTAAATAAAAATTTTATGAAGGGTCTGTATATTCCAAAATTAATATTCTAAGCTGTCATTATTCATATATTTTACTTAGTATAAAGCATGAATAATTTTTACCCGAGGGGTATATTTTACTTTGCATAAAGCATGACAAAATCTATTTTCAAATTTTATGAAGGGAACCGTATATTCTAAAATTATGAAGGTTTTATTTACGAGACAGGAGTATAATTTTTTGAAATATAAGATTGATTATTGTGAAGTATAGCAATGATTTTATTAAGGGTAACTATTTTTAATACCTATTTAAACTATTTTTAATGTATATTTAAAATATTTCACCTTAGTAGTGTATATGTCTTAATAATGCCACTTGTAATTTATTTTCATACCAGTATAATGTATTAGTTCTAAATAATTAATTTTGGGAAATATATATCGAAATGATTTTATTCTGTGGAAATATCTCTCAATATTTTTAAAAGTTTTGTGAAATGATATTATATATATATGTAAGATATCGCCTCTGTATAACGGGCGCACCTCGATATAACGAACACACATCGATCTCTCTGTAACGAGCGGTCGATCACCGCTACCACACATCCCAGTAATAGATATCCATCGTTAATGTAGTCGTGCACAAGTAGGAGAAATAAGCAGGCATTTTCCTGGGAACTAGCTTTTATTCCAATTAATTACAAGTCTCTTCATAAGCTAGGCCCAGGGGACAGTTTGAAGAGTCTCTTACCGGGGAAACATCGTCTTATCGTTCATATTTCGGCGAATTGCCGGACTTACAACGGCAAGGATGCCGTCGCACTTCGAAGAATACTGGCCGTAGTTTTTGTGGAGAGTGATTAGAGTCAAAAGCCACGCAAAAACGTGCTCCTCACATTATATACGGCCGGACCACCGCTAGAGACCGCTTTGCAACTTATGAAATAATGTCATTTAATTGGCTAATTAGCCCTTGACTCATATCTGGGTAAGCAGCCCAGATAATTAACATGCAAGATGTAGCCACCGGGAGAAGAGAGATGCGTTACCGTCAGCACTTTTAATCTTAACGAGGATTCAAAATTGATATCTGTTCGTAATAAATGTATCGTAAGGAAAGTTAAGTTACAGGGGCAACTAGAAATGAAGGCAAAACTTTAAAATTTTGACACACGATTTAGGGATTTTAAACTTTGAATTTTTATATTTTAGTTTCTGATTTGGAATGGGTTTAACTAACTATCCTTTCATATCAATCCACATTCGTTCACATTCAAAATTCTTTCATACTTTTTCACATCCCTTTAAAAATGAGCGCCACAGTACTTGCCAGCAACGGCTGTGGGGCTCAACCCCATAAGTTAAACACATTTTAAACTAGGCTATTGAAATTTTTTTTTCTACGGAATTCTAATTAGACTCTCAAACTGCTTGGGCTTACTTTTACATAAAATACTGGTACTATTTGATGATATACACTGAAGATTAAACATATGACATATATTGTAAACAAAACACACAGCTGCAGCAAAAAAAAATTGAACATTTCTCGCGAGAACATTGTGTGCTATTTTTTTAAAGTCTTTTAGCACATTTCAAAAGTTTCTGTTAACCAATATGTCCTGTTAGAATTGTTCGTGGATTATATTTGGTTCATCAGGAAAGGGAAACATTGCACCTTTCTTCAAACATACAATACAATAAAAACTAAATAATATGATACTTTAAAGCAGAAATATAATATGGCAATTACTTATATTATTTACAAACACAAACAATTAAAAAATGCACTTAAACTTATAAAAATATTTCAACATGATATAAAAACTTATTCAAAACATTAAATTAAAAAATATATAGCATAAAATGTACTTTAAATATACTGTAAATATAGGACAAAACAATTACTACAAATGCAATAAAAACAACACAAACATGAAAATGTCATATGAGCAGTTACAAGCTCTGTTACTACTCCAATTTATCTATTTATAAGCATCTTTGGGCTTATAGGACACTAGTGGGAATTATTCTCAGGAGGAGAAAAAAAAAATAAACTTGAAAACTTTGTAAAAATAGGAACTTCTAATCAAAAAAAAAACTTAGGTGAGGATAGGCCCTCTTGTAGGGAAATAATAGTCTAATTTATGCAGTTGGTTAAAAAAGGTAACCAATTGTTCTTGCTTTAGCCAATTATCTAGTTTCGAACAATAGTTATTAGTTGGCAACAAGACAGTTGGAAAAAAAGGTTAAAGGTACCAACTTGGTAAATTGGAATACGGACTTGATTGATTGGTGAACTGGGTACAACATATGAAAATAGAGGATTTTTTGGAAAAACATCAAGTAAGTCATTATTTGCAGACTGAAGAATTTCTATATTTCACAGTGGCGTTGATAACATACATTGATTTTTTTCAGCTACCTCAGTATGGTGGTATATTTGGTAAAAAATGGAATATTGTTTGGGATAAAAATGGAATATAAGGTTGATATAAAAAGTTTTCTCATAGAAAAAGGGGTTTGATCACCTGAGACATTAATCAAAGCAGCAACTTTGTCTTCGGTCATTTTCAATAACCTGCTGACATTTATTTGCACGCATTTTGGATGTTTTATTTTCGAGGTACCCGGGTACTTAAAAAAAATGCCGGAGGTTATGTTTACATCACGATGTACAAGAATTGCCACTGGATTGACCAGGAATTTCGAGATCATCCTTATTTTTGGTTTCTTTGTTGGGGTTTTAGCACATACTAGAATCATCGCTAGGGTTGTGTCTACCAACGGGTTCATTTTGTCATTAACTGAGGATAGGGGTGGAACCTATACCTTTCTTTTCACTAATATAACTTTGGGGATAATCATGACACTAATTAAATTCTTGGTGCATTTACTAAAAAGGCAACTGTTTCAAAAATATATTTGGTCAGGGAAATACTAAAAATATAATTCTTCAGAATAAAAAGGTAAATATAATAAAAATAGCAATAATAACAATAACGCAAAATAAAAAAGCATATATTTTTCTTGAAAAATTGTTTAGTCTTACTATGACAAAAACAGATATCTCAAGAGTTAAACTAAAGCAGTAAAATATGTGCATTGGCACTAGCACTTTTGTGCACAGTGCGCCAGGAATCTTTGAAAATTCGTGACATCAGTTTGAATGACATCAGTTTTTGGTGCACCTCATCACTGTACAGAGGTTAATTCTTACCTGGAGCACACACATTTATTATTACCACTTGATTACCGACATATATAAACTTTTTACAACACATATTTACAGAAATATTTAAAAACATTTAATAGGTCATTTTTATATGAGAAACTCGTTTTTTTTTTTTTTTTTCAAAAAATTTGCCCCCCCCCCTTTTTTTTTCTTTTTTTTTTCTTAATTTTTCATTAAATCCCGCTTAATTTTCCAAAATAATAAACAAAAATAACCTGCTTCATTAAATCACTTAAGTTGTAAAAGGATGAGCTAATAATACAATAATAAATAATAATAATAGTAATAATAATAATAAAAATAATAATAATAATATATTTTATAAAATTAACACTTAAAAAATAAAATTTCTAATTGTTTCTGTTTAATGGTTTTTCTCTTAAAAACCTTTTGTTCACTTTGTCAAAAAATAAAATAAAAAGTCCTTGACAGCTTTTAATCTCTTCTTAAAAAACAACAGAGGCTAAACATACCTGGTTTAATGCTTTTCATTACTCCATTTGATTGCACAGAATACTCACGTGAAAAAAAGAAAAAGAAATCACCATTAAAACGAAACCAAAACATCAACGAAACAACGGACTCTTGACACACACAAAGAAAGGGAGAAAAAAAGAACATTCCTCCTTCTGCCAGGAGATCGTTGACCTTGAATTTTCCACAAACCATCTGTGAACCATCCCTTTCGCTGGATAGTAGGTCATTTGAGATAACTATTGAAAGTGTATGAACAAAACTGTTTTTCTTTTGGAGTGAAGCGCTGAAGAAAAATTGTTTATTTTAAGTAGGCAACGAAATAAAATGTTTATCCGAGAATGGATAGCTTAATGAGGAAGCAGGAGCTCTTTTATTAACTGATTGTAGATATTTATTTCTTTATTTTGGACACACACTTTTTCTTTTCAGTTAAACACACTAGTCTTCTGTTATTTTCTTTTAAAGGCCGGGTGATTAAAAATAGTCTTTTTATGGTTGGTTCGATTACAATGTTTCTTATTAATGAATAGTTATTTAAAAGAAAGGATTTTCCCATGGCAGGTATTTAATCCAAGCAGACTCACTGTAAGATATCGCCTCTGTATAACGGGCGCACCTCGATATAACGAACACACATCGATCTCTCTGTAACGAGCGGTCGATCACCGCTACCACACATCCCAGTAATAGATATCCATCGTTAATGTAGTCGTGCACAAGTAGGAGAAATAAGCAGGCATTTTCCTGGGAACTAGCTTTTATTCCAATTAATTACAAGGCTCTTCATAAGCTAGGCCCAGGGGACAGTTTGAAGAGTCTCTTACCGGGGAAACATCGTCTTATCGTTCATATTTCGGCGAATTGCCGGACTTACAACGGCAAGGATGCCGTCGCACTTCGAAGAATACTGGCCGTAGTTTTTGTGGAGAGTGATTAGAGTCAAAAGCCACGCAAAAACGTGCTCCTCACATTATATACGGCCGGACCACCGCTAGAGACCGCTTTGCAACTTATGAAATAATGTCATTTAATTGGCTAATTAGCCCTTGACTCATATCTGGGTAAGCAGCCCAGATAATTAACATGCAAGATGTAGCCACCGGGAGAAGAGAGATGCGTTACCGTCAGCACTTTTAATCTTAACGAGGATTCAAAATTGATATCTGTTCGTAATAAATGTATCGTAAGGAAAGTTAAGTTACAGGGGCAACTAGAAATGAAGGCAAAACTTTAAAATTTTGACACACGATTTAGGGATTTTAAACTTTGAATTTTTATATTTTAGTTTCTGATTTGGAATGGGTTTAACTAACTATCCTTTCATATCAATCCACATTCGTTCACATTCAAAATTCTTTCATACTTTTTCACATTCATTTCATATATATATATATATATATATATATATATATATATATATATATATATATATATATATATATATATGGAAAACTTTTTAGGACTCTATATTTTTAAATTGTTAGTTTAAAAAGAACTTTGTATACATTTTAATACTTCTCACAAGTAAATATGTTTATTGCAAAATTTATATGTAGTAGTAGGGAAAAAGTTATTTGAAACAGTTTTTCTTATTATTACAAATTTTTAATCCAATGTGTGGACCTTCATTAGAATAATGCAAAGTTAGTTTATAATGTCAGCCATGAATATATAAAAAAGATCCTTTTTATTTGAAGTATAGTTCCTTTTACATGAATATTTAAAACAGTATTCACATTTTTTTAACTCGTTAAGTACTCTAATTAAACAATCTTCATTAATTAGTAGCGATATCTTGTAATGACTCATTGTGGAAAATCCCATGACGTCATACTTGGGGAAAACCGATGAGGTCATAGATAAGATTCTCTTATCTGATTAAATAGATAAGCGCGCTGAGGGGGGTTCATTCTTATAGTAGCTGTCCTAGAGAGTGTACGTTATAATTAGTGCTCCAAGCATTCTACATTATTAATCTTTTTTGAAAAGTAATAAACGATGAATTCAAAAATTCAAAGTCAAGTAAGTTACTTATTTTGAAAAACTGTTTAGTATCATTCTATATTTTTTTTTCATAGGATTGTTTTCCTTTCTAAATGATTTTAACCTAAGAGTTTTCCATATGTTATGTGGTTGCTAAACGATTTATTTTTGAAACTCTCTAAATGATTCTATTCAAATACCTATCTATTGTGTGGACCTTCATTAGAATAATGCAAAGTTAGTTTATAATGTTAGCCATGAATATTATATTTAAAAAAGATCCTATTTATTTGAAGTATATTTCCTTTTACTTGAATATTTAAAACAGTATTCTAATTTTTTTAACTTGTTAAGTATTCTAATTAATCAATCTTCATTAATTCAGTTAATTAGTAGCGATATCTTGTAATGACTCATTGTGGAAAATCCCATGACGTCATACTTGGGGAAAACCGATGAGGTCATAGATAAGATTCTCTTATCTGATTAAATAGATAAGCGCGCTGAGGTGGGTTCATTCTTATAGTAGTTGTCCTAGAGACTGTACGTTATAATTAGTGCTCCAAGCATTCTACATTATTAATCTTTTTTGAAAAGTAATAAACGATGAATTCAAAAATTCAAACTCAAGTAAGTTGAAAAACTGTTTAGTATCATTCTATATTTTTTTCATAAGATTGTTTTCCTTTCTAAATGATTTTAACCTAAGAGTTTTCCATATGTTATGTGGTTGCTAAACGATTTATTTTCGAAACTCTCTAAATGAATCTATTCAAATACCTATCTATTGTGTGGACCTATCTATTGTGATACTAATTTTCTTGAAAAACTCCTAATTAGAAAAAAAAATTGTTCTTTTAGAAATATATTACTTTTCTGTTTTGATCTCGATATTAATATCTGTATGTGTGCTAAATGTATAGTTATTTTAGTTTAACAACAGTGGCAATTTAACTTAATTAAAACTATAAACAAAGTCATTATTCTTTAGCACTATTCTATATGAAATTTTTTATAACACGTTATTGATGAACCCTTTTCGAAAAATGATTTATGTTTTCTAATTTAGTGGGAAACTGATTTAAATATCAGTCCCAGCAAAATCGACGCCATAGAAATAAGAGTTCTGAAGGAAATGGCTGAAAAAACCCCAGCACCTTCAACGCAAGAGTCTTCTCTGGTATATTATTACTATTATTATTTATTATTATTAGTGTGTAAAAATTTTAATAAATGTAGATTGTAAATAAGAATTTTCTTTTAAAGTGGGACATGGATTTTTCCCTCACGTCTAACCAAACAAATCTTATCGACCAAGTTGAGAAGATGTATAGAAGTGAGAGAGAGAAAAAAAATCAAATGATGAAGTCTCTGAAGGTATTTTTTAAAACTTTATAAAACAAACTGAAGTTTAAATTAATTTTTTTTTTGGTAAAAGCTTATAGGGGATATTCTTTTTTTAGCGTAACCTGCCCAGTATGGTTCAAGCAACCACATCAAAACCCCATTCTGATGTTCCTAAGGTATGTTTTCTTTAGTTTATAATAATTATAAGTTGTTTTAAAATTGCCTATTTCAAACTTGAAAAGATAAAGTTTAAATCTTGATAACGTAAAGTTTATTTCTTAACGCTCAAAGTTTAAATCTTAATAAGATAAAGTTTAATTCTTGGTAACTCGAAGTTTAATTCTTGATAGTCCAAAGTTCAATTCTTAAAGCTCAAAGTTTAAATGTTGATAAAGTTTAAATCTTGATAATTAGTAGATCCTTTTTTAATAGCCATGTTTATAAAGCTAGGGTATGTATTTCTTTTCAAGATCAGCATGTATGTGAATTGTGTCAAAAATCGTTTTCACGTAAGGACAACTTAAAGCGACACCAACTGATTCACACAAGGCAAAGAGAAGATGCGTCAAATATGAACCCTTCTGTCCCAGTCGCAGGCCCATCTAATGCCCGCCCTTCCGTCGCAGACCCGTCAAACGTGGAGTCCCCTAAGGTAATTCTTTAAATATATTTTTTCTCTTTTTCAGATCTTTTTTAATGTTAGTCCTCGAGAAAGATTAAATAGTTTTAAAGAGTTTTTTTTAATAGTATCATTTAAAAAAATAGGGTGGGTTTTTGAGAGACTGAAATAAATTTTCTGTTTAACTTTAGGTTTTGTTTAATAAAGGGTAAAACGAAGGGGTTTTTTTTTTAATAAAAATTAATTCTTTAAAAAAAAATGTAAAAGTTTAATGAAGACTTAAATTTTAATGAAAATTAATTCTTTAAAAAAGTTAAATAAAATTTTAAATGAGGGTTTTTTCTTCTTTTCAGGATGTTCACACTTGCGATGTGTGTCAAAAATCTTTCTCCAAAGCCTTCAATTTGAGACGTCATCGTGCTACCCACACAAAATCATCTGATAGTCTGTTGACCTGCGAAATTTGCCAAGAAATTTTCACCCGGGCTGACAACTTAAAACGGCATTTAATATCACATGAAAACCCCCAATATAGATGCCCTGAATGCGGAGGAAAATTCGCAAGGAAGGAAAATTTAAATCAGCATATACGCACGCAGCATAGCAGAACATCCAAATACGTCTCGGTGAAGCGACCCAGGACAACCGCACGATCCAGTACAAGACCTCGAAAAGAAACTACAGCCTTAAATGTTTTTAAAGTAGTCACGATTGATTCTGATGAGGACACTCATCACGACATCACAATTTTCTTCGACTCTGCTCTTGAAGAATTAAGGGAGGCTCTGGAGGAAGCTGTTGAAGAAAGGGATGCAATCAAGTGGCATGTGATGATAAAGGTTATACTTGAAAAAATATCTGTAGAAGGCGAGCAGGAGCTACTCTCAACGTATTTCCACTCAGACACTTACGAACAATTTACGAATGATTCCATTGAAGAAAATTTAGAAGAAGCCAGTGGCGTATCCAGGATTTAATTTCGGGGGGGGGGCTGACTTAAATTTCGATAATGTTCTGAGTCTTACGAAATATGTTGAACTGCGTTATAAACAGAAATCATGTTTAACAATAATGCCGTAGGCAGAGAAAAACGGGGGGGGGGAGGGGGAGGTACGGGGCTGAACTCAAACACCCCCCCCCACCCCCCTCTTGCCGAAATAAATTGAAAAGTGATAATGGATTGTTTCATATACTTTCATTTAAAAGAAAGTCATTGTAGCTTATAATCTATAAAGTTGTCTCCTTCTCCACTAAATTCTGGCTACGATTCTTGCTTGACAATAAATTAATTTTGCTTGGGACAATCTCAAACAAATTTTTTTTCATAATTTTTTTTTCTATTTTAGGATCAATTCCCTATTACTGCCAAGGCACGTGGGGCACTTTCCCAGAACCCACATATTTAAGGGCCCAAAAATTTATGGAGTTTCAAATCAATTTTATTGTAAACAATCTTAATAGATTAAGAAATTAAAATTTTTAGATTCATTACACAACTTATGTAAGCTAAAATTGTCAGTGATATCATAAGTATATTTTTAATTTTTCTTCTTATTTGAAGATTTAAGTTTCTCATAGTGCGCCCAATTTATTTCAGCTTCTTCATATGCGTTTTAAACTTGTTTAAAAATGTTTTAATTTTATGACTATCTTATTCATAAAATATCATTTTCTTTGGGTTGCGTATGTTTTTAAAGTTCGTGCAACATTAGTTCATGTTTATTTAACATGATATTTGAGTCTGTCAAGTTAATTTTTACGAAGAAATTTCAATAATAATAATAATAATAATCCAACTTCAGTTCACATTTATTCTCAGTCTTTCATTTAAATGGGTGCATTACATAGTTATATTCATACACTTCTCATTCACAGTATTTGTAAAAATGTTATAATGTACGATTAGGGCCAAAAATATTTTCTGTTGCCATGGCCCAAATTTTGATGGTCAGGATCTGTTCAGGATAAACAAACTTTCTTTGCAAAAAAATTACAAATTCATCTCAAAGAAGAAGAAAACAGTACTTTTTTCATGAGATTTTCGACTATTTCGGAAAGGGGGGCTGTAACCCATCAGCCCCCTTCTCCTTTTTAAGGTATGCTCTGATGTCATTGTGGACTAATATGGGGTTGAAAAGAACAGAGTGGGTAGTCTATTGTATGACAAATAAAAATACAAATTTATCTCAAAGAAGAAAAAAACTTTCATGAGATGTTCAACTATTTGGCGAGGGGGGGGGGGCTGTAACCCCATCAGCCCCCTTTTCCTTTTTAGGTATGCCCTGATGGCAATGTGGACTAATATGGTACTAAAAAGAAAAGAGTGGATAGTCTGTTGTCTGACAAAAAAAAATACAAATTTATCTCAAAGAAGAAAATAAACAGCACTATTTTCATGAGATGTTCGACTATTTCGGGAAGGGGGGCTGTAACACAAACAGCCCCCTTCCCCTTTTTAGGTATGCTCTGATGTCAATGTGGTCTAATATGAGACTAAAAAGAGAGAGTGGATAGTTTGTTGTATAACAAAAAAAAAATAGAAATTTATCTCAAAGAAGAAAGAAACAGCACTATTTTCATGAGATGTTCGACTATTTCGGGAAGAGGGGGGGGGGGGGGGGCTGTAACCCCATCAAGAAAAAAGCAGCACTATTTTCATGAGATGTTCAACTATTTCGGGAAAAGGGGGGGGGGGACTGTAACCCCATCAGCTCCCTTTTTCTTTTTAGGTATGCTCTGATGGCAATGTGGTCTAATATGGGACTAAAAAGAAGAAAGTGGATAGTCTGTTTTCTGACAAAAAAAAAACGTTTATCTCAAAGAAGAAAAAAACAGCACTATTTTCATGAGATGTTCGACTATTTCGGGAAGGGAGGTTGTAACACAAACAGCCCCTTCCCCTTTTTAGGTATACTCTGATGTCAATGTGGACTAATATGGGGTTAAAAAGAAGTGAGTGGGTAGTCTGTTGTATAACAAAAAAAATACAAATTTATCTCAAAGAAGAAAAAAACAGCACTATTTTCATGAAATATTCGACTATTTCGGGAAGAGGAGGGGGGGGGGCTGTAACCCCATCAAGAAAAAAACAGCACTAGTTTCATGAGATGTTCGACTATTTCGGGAAGAGGGGGGGGGGCTGTAACCCCATCAGCCCCCTTCATCTTTTTAGATATGCTCTGATGTCAATGTGAACTAATATGGGGCTAAAAAGAAGAGAGTGGGTAGTCTGTTGAATAACCAAAAAAAAATTGCAAATTTATCTGAAAAAAGAAGAAAACAGCACTTTTTTCATGAGATTTTCGACTATTTTGGGCGGGAGGGGGGGAGGGTGCTATAACCCCATCAGCCCCCTTACTCTGTTTATGCTGTGATGTCAATGTTGACTAATATGAACTAACGAGAATGGTTAATCCGCTGTATAACAAAAAAAAATTGAAATTTACCTAAAAAAGAAAAAAAAGCACTTTTTTCATTTTACTCTTGACAATTTCGGGGGGGGCTGCAGCCCCATCAGCCCACCCCCTGGATACGCCACTGGAAGAAGCACATCGGAAAATTATCAGTTCATTCGAAAAATTTGTCCAAAGGGGGTCCGGATGGCTTCTCAAGGAAGTATCATATCTTGAACTTAAAATGGGAAAATATTCCCCTTTGAAAGGTAGCAGCTATATTCAACTCCCAAAAGACTTGAAAGGTAAAGAAGCCATACTTAATATCCAAAACTTCGAAGATCAGAAATGTTTTCTCTGGTGCGTTCTGGCACACCAATTAAATTTAGATTTTAAGGAACATCCCAACAGAGTAACCAAGTACCAACCGTTCGAAGATACAGTCAACATGAATGGCATATCCTATCCAGTACCATATCAGAAGATTCCTTTAATTGAGTCAATGAATGATCTAAGAATCAATATTTTCGGGTACGAGGAGGGCGAACTTTACATCCTATATGTATCTAATAAAACAAACGAGGATGTGATTAACCTACTTCTTCTTTGTGATGGTGAGAATACCCATTACACCCTTATAAGGAACTTTTCAAGATTCATGTCCCATCGAAATAAAGATATGTCAGCATATTATTATTGTTATACCTGCTTACACGGATTTACAAGACCAGAATTACTAGAAGATCACAAGCCCTATTGCAGTAACCACACCCCTCAAGTAATTAAAATGCCAAAACCCGGTGAAAATATACTCTCATTTACAGGAATCCATTTGCAAGCTCCTATGCCCTACGTCATCTATGCAGATTTCGAATCCCTGCTCGTACCCATTCACACTACTGAACCCTCCAATAAGTCATCTTACCAAGTAAAGACTGCTCGTCATGAGGCTTGTGGGTTTGCGTTCGTTATTGTGGGCTCTGACGGACGCACCTATAAGAAGATCGAAGTTTATCGTGGTGAGAATGCTGCAGAGGAATTTATTAAATTCCCATCCTAAAATTCAAAGAGGAAATCACATCGAAATTATTAACCATCGCCCCGATGAATCTCAGTGACAAAGAGGAAGAAGCTTTCCAGCAAGCCACAGAATGTTGGATATGTCAAAAACCATTCGGCAAGGAACGCGTCAGGGATCACGATCACATTTCTTCAAAGTATAGGGGAGCTGCCCACCCCTCTTCTAATATTAACTTCAAGCAGAATAAAGTGATTCCTGTCGTGTTTCACAATCTTAAAAAGTATGACGCACACCATATAATGCGTAAGCTAGGTTGCTTTAAACAGCTGAAAATAAGTGTGATTGCTGCCAATTTAGAAGACTACATCACATTCAAATTTCAAGAATATCATTCCTCTATTCAATTCTCATTCATTGACTCACTGCTCTTCCTCCCGGCCTCCTTGGACAAATTAACATCAAATCTGAAACAGTGCGACTTTAATATATTAAGAGAAAACTTTGCTCAAAATACAAGAACTGAACTACTATGTCGCAAAGGTATTTATTCCTACGAATGTATGAATTCGTTTAAAAAATTTCAAGAAACCCAGCTTCCTCCACCCTCTGCTTTCCACAACACATTATCCAATCAAGATATCACAGAATCAGACTATGCACATGCGAAAAATGTATGGAATACTTTCAGAATAAACAATCTCGGAGAATATCACGATCTATATTTAAAGACCGATGTGCTTCTACTAGCCGATGTATTCGAAAATTTTAGACGTCTCTGCAGTCAATATTATAATATTGACCCATCCCACCTCGTCACTTCACCAGGCTTGTCTTGGCAGGCCTGTTTGAAAATGACTGAGGTGGATTTGGAATTATTGACCGATGTGGACAGGCTGCTGTTTATTGAAGAAGGCGTACGCGGGGGTGTGTCGCAGATCTCCCACAGGTTTGCGACCGCCAATAATAAAGATGTTCCAAATCACGTCCCTAGTAAAGAAACATCCCATATCATGTACTGGGATGCCAACAATCTTTACGGTTGGGCGATGTCCCAGTACATGCCCCATGGAGGGTTCCAGTGGTGTGATGGCTCCAACTTCACAGAAGAAAGCATATTACAGATACAAGATGACTCAAGTACAGGTTACATTTTCGAGGTGGACTTTGAGTACCCTGAATCCCTTCACGATGACCATAACGACTATCCTCTTGCCCCGCAAAGACTCACCGTACAGGAAGAAATGTTGTCTGATTACGCAAAGAATCTTCTACAGAAGGGGTTCAGAGGTACTCCAAAACTCATCCCCAACTTGATGAGAAAAGTCAAATATATTTCTCATTATAGAAACGTTAAATTATACATTGAATTGGGGTTAAAGCTAACGAAAATTCACAGAGTTCTCCAGTTCCAACAGTCCCCTTGGCTCAAACAATATATCGAATTTAACACTGAAAAACGCAAGCAAGCAACTAGTGCCTTTGAGAAGGATTTCTTCAAATTACTAAATAACAGCATTTATGTCAAGTGCATCGAAAATCTGAGAAAGAGGCGAAATATTGAATTATCTAACCAAGAAAGAAGATGTGAGAAACTAGTCGCCTCTCCCTACTTCAAAAATTTCAAGATATTCGATGAGAATCTCGTAGCTGTTGAAAGGCAGAAGCCCAGTATCTTGATGAACCGGCCTATTTACGTCGGGTTTTCGATACTAGAGCTATCAAAGGTGCTCATGTACGAATTCCTTTATAAATTTATCAAACAAATTTATCCTTGAAATCGTTCAATTCTGCTTTTCACGGATACAGATTCTTTAACCTATCTTATCACGACTGAAAACCTATAAAATGAGATGTCTCTCAATAGGTCGCGATTTGATTTTTCACATTACCCCCCAAGAACACCCCCTTAATTCTGACACGAATAAGAAAGTCTTGGGGAAATTTAAAGACGAATTAAATGGCGTGCCTATTCATCAGTTTGTAGGTTTAAAGTCGAAAATGTATTCGATTAAATCCTCCAAAGAAGAAAAAAAGCGAGCCAAGGGGGTCTCAACATCTATAGTTAAAAATAAATTGAAACATAAAGATTATGTAAAATGTTTGGAAAGACAAGCTACAACCTTTGAAGAACAGTCAAGAATAGGGCAGCAATCACACATACTTTACACCCTTAAACAGAATAAAAAGTGTTTGTCACCCTTTGACGACAAGCGTTACCTGCTAGAAGATGGAGTAAGTAGCCTAGCTTACGGCCATTATAAAATTCCAAGATAGTTTTAAAAAAAAATCTAAAATCTTTAGAAAAAAAAAAAAAAAAAAAAAGAAGGAAGATATCAAAATCTTCCAAACAAATTTTTGGGAATCGATTGTGTGATCTACCTCCCCGTGGTGATTCCTGGGACCAGGAAGTTTTGACTCTAGGTCACTTCTAGCCAAAAGCTCACACCTTAAGGCAAAATTCATTTCAGTTGAGAGTTTATATCTTAGATTACTTTCAGTTGAAAATCCTGCTTTTGGCAACTTTTAAAACTAAAAATTCTATTTTAACTCTAAATTCTATTTTTGGTTTAAAAGAAAAAAATCTTAATACCTTTTTTAATGCATGAATCATTATTTCTAACATATATATTGAATGGCCTATTCTAGTTAAAAAAAAAAAAAATGCTTCGAAAAATTTCTAAGTTCCCCAATTAAAATTAATGAATGACCATTTTTAATTAAACCACTATTGACTTTTAAAATTCACCTGTAATATACTCTAACATGTATATCGAATACCCTACTCTAGTTGAAAAAAAAATTGTTTCGAAAAATTTCTAAGTCCCGCAATTAAAATTAATGAATATCCATTTTTAATTACTATTTTTAAATACAATTCACAAACTGAAAAAAATATTTCACACCCTACTCTAGTTAAAAAAAAATTGCTTCGAAAAATTTCTAAGTTCCCCAATTAAAATTAATTAAATTTCTAATTTACTAAAATAAATCCGTGGAAACACACCTCGTATTCTAGTAGAAAATTCTCCGCGAAAAAAAAATGGCTTCGAAAAATTTCTAAGTCCCGCAATTAAAATTAATTAACACTAATCCCCTTATCTTAGGTGGTGGACACTTCGGGAGGAGGAGGGCACTTCGGGAGGAGGTGTGAGGTGCACTTTGGGAGGAGGAGGAGGAGGGCACTTCGGGAGAAGGAGGGCACTTCGTGAGGAGGAGCCCTCCCTCCTCCTTCCTCCGGCTCCAAAGCTCCTCCTAGGGTCGGAACGTTGTTTCTTCTCTACTCACTTTTATTCAGAAACATATAACCGAACTGTTTTTTCCATCTTTTTTGGTAGAGTTAGACGATCTTTCAGAAAATGCTGCCAAAGTTGGCATTTTGCATCATGTATCCAGACGCGGTAGTGCGGGAAGGGAAAAAAATTGCAGTCATAAAATTATAATCGCTTATAAAACAAAATGTAATTCATTTACCAAAAAAAAAACTTTTCTATGACATATCGCTTCAATAATCATGTATGCAAGTTTCATCCTTTTATATTTAAAAAAGAGTCCGAAAATATGTCAGAAAATTTCGCGTTGTTGGGCAGAGAAAAGTAATTTTTTCCAGAACCGCCTTAAGACGAGATTTCGTTATAAAAGGTACCGTTTCCACAGGCTCCAATTCAGTTAAATTTGTTTATAATTGTAAAATATATGGACCCTAACAAACAAAACTTTGAAAACATTTTCGGCTCCACTCGCATGAAATTTAAAGATATTTCTATTCGGTTCAAAAGAATCAGTCTGCATACTGGTATTCGGAGAGATTGCGCACATAGAAGTTCGGGGGGAAGGAGTAGTGTGAGCACGCAGCGACTCCAGGTAGTTGTACAACAGCAGTAGTGGAGTGTCTACTTGAAAGTGCACGTTGATTGTTTTGAGCGTCTAAGATAAAGCATTGCTATTTTGTTTTGTTTTCCCAAAGTAAGTGCTTGAATTTTCATAGCTATTCATCAGAATTTCTATACAATGTCAGTAGTACAAAATATTTTAAACTGAAACGATTTCTCATAAGCTACTAATCTAGACTAACAATGTGAACATCAACGGTTCGTTTTAGTAGCGGCCATGTTTAAATAAAAGGCCGCACAATCTCTCCTACCGAAATTGGAGAGTTTGCGCATCTGCTAGTTAGGAGAGATGGCGCATTGTTCCCATTAGTTTCCATGCTAGGAGAGATTACGCAGCTTATTGGTAAATTTGCATGAAAATAGGAAAATGAAAATGGACTAATTTTAAGTTAAATGTGTTTTCAAATAACTTAATGTTATTTTGTAATCTTATCTGGACTTGTTTTTTCTGATTCTTTAATTTTTCCCCCTTTAATTAAATTTTTTTAATCGTTTTTAAAACTATTTCCTTTTCTGATTCTTTAATCATTTGGTTGAAATATTCACTCCTAATACAATAATATTTGTTTAGAAAAACCTTACAAAAAGGTCGTTTAAGTGTAATTATTATTGTTAACAATTTGATTGTAGTTTTTATTAGTAACAATCTCTCCTACCCATGTGCGCAATCACACCAACCCTGTAAGGACAGATTGCGCAAAATAACTTTCTTGGTTTTATTACAACTGTTCTATTAAATTGCAACATAACAACAAAATAGCAATGGAAATGCATAAAAAACAAATGAAGTAAAAATTATTCATGGATAGTTTAGCAAAAAATTAATATTTAGATTTTTTATTGTTATTCTTTTAAATTGTGCGCAGACTCTCCTAGCTTTACTTTACAGAGTGAACACAAAGTCTTGCACTGATTATATATATTTATTGTTCGAAAACTATTATAATTAGACATATAACTGCTTGGGTGCATTGTAAGTACTGTTTCAAAGTTTTTAATAACACAACATACTTCATGAAATTTCAACGTGTGCCCACCATGGCCTCCACGCTCTTCTTGATTTTTTCTTTTGGAACTATATCAAGAACAGAGTTTTTGCCATATCTGTTGCTGACGTTGAATAACTGAAAGCTGGAATAAAAGATTCTGTAATAGATGTTACAGATGTGTAATAGATGTTACAGAAGGCACGCTAGCGAATGCTTGGCGAGAACTAGAATACCGCTTTGACATTCTCCGAGTTACCAAGCGGATATGTATTGAAATTATATGAAGTATGTTGTTTTATTAAATACTTTATACTTACAATGTATTCAAACATACAAACAACATGTATTCAAACAACATGTATCCAAACAACATGTATTCAAACAACATGTATGCAATGTATTCATGTCTGAACATAATAGTTTTCGCCCAATGGATACATTTATAATCAGGGCAAGATTTTGTGCTCACCCTGTATATTAAAAAGTACATTACTGAATAATTTAAAACAAAATGAACGACACTCTTAATAGTTGTTAAATATGGAAAATTTTCAAAAATAGAATTTTAATGTGATTTTTTAAAAAAAATTTGGGTTTTCTTCATTGTGCGTAAGATAGATAAAAAACTTTCGGGAATTTTTTCAAGTAAATTTTTGGGATATACATTGCATGGTAAGATGTACAAAGAGAACATATATTTTGATATTTTTTTAATAAAAATGACAGCTTACAAAGCAATAATATTTTTTTTAATAAAAAAAAAATATATATTATTTTCTTTGTGTTATATTGCTAAAATTAAAAAAAAATTATATAAGCAAGATACAGTTTTGTTTTTAAAATATAAAACGGTATAAAAAAATAAACAAATAAATAGAAAAAATAATAGGTTCAGTGTAAGCACAAGACTCTTAAGAATAATTAAATACCAAAAAGTTTGTTTTCTATCCAGACTTTCGTTTGTAATCATCCGTGCAACCTGTGATTCCAATTTTTTGATTGACAAGTTTAAAAACTCCTATAAAAACTAATTTACCTCATTATGATTTGATAAAAATGAACGAAACTCCATATAGTTCTTAAATATTAAAAATTTTCAAAAATGGAATTTTAATGTTATTTTTCAAAATGGTTTTTATTCATTGTGCGTAAGGTAGTTAAAAAACTTTTGAAAATTTTTAGAAGAAATTTTCGGTATATACAGTGTATGGTAAGCTGTATAAAGAGAACACATATTTTCATCTTTTTTTAATTAAAAAAAATATATATTATTATCTTGGTGTTATATTTCTAAAATTAAAAAAAAATTATATGAGCAAGATATAGTTTTGTTATTAAAATATAAAACGGTATAAAAACAATAAACAAATAAATAGAAAAAATAATAGGTTCAGTGTAAGCACAAGACTCTTAAGAATAATTAGATACCAAAAAGTTTGTTTTCTATCCAGACATTCGTTTGTAATCATCCGCGCAACCTGTGATTCCAATTTTCTGATCGACAAGTTTAAAAACTACTATAAAAACTAATTTACCTCATTATGATTTGAAAAAAATGAACGACACTCCATATAGTTTTTAAATATTAAAAATTTTCCAAAATGGAATTTTAATGTGATTTTTCAAAAAAAAAAAAAAAAAAATTGGTTTTTCTTCATTTGTGCGTAAGGTAGTTAAAAAACCTTTGAAATTTTTTTAAAAAAATTTTCGGTATATACAGTGTATGGTAAGCTGCATAAAGAGAACACATATTTTCATCTTTTTTTAATTAAAAAAAATATTATTATCTTGGTGTTATATTGCTAAAATTTTAAAAATTTTATATAAGCAAGATATAGTTTTGTTTTTAAAATATAAAACAGTATAAAAAAATAATAATAATAGGTTCATTGTAAGCACAAGACTTTCAAGTATAATTGGATACCAACAAGTTTGCTTTTATCCAGACATTCGTTTGTAATCATCCGCGCAACCTGTGATTCCAATTTTCTGATCGACAAGTTTAAAAACTTCTATAAAAACTAATTTATCCCATTATGATTTGAAAAAAATGAACGGCACTCCATATAGTTTTTAAATATTAAAAATTTTCAAAAATGGAATTTTAATGTTATTTAAAAAAAAAAAATTGGTTTTTCTTCATTGTGCGTAAGGTAGTTAAAAAACTTTTGAAAATTTTTAGAAGAAATTTTCAGTATATACAGTGTATAATAAGCTGTATAAAGAGAACACATATTTTCATCTTTTTTTAATAAAAAAAAATATTATTATCTTGGTGTTATATTTCTAAAATTTTAAAAATTTTATATAAGCAAGATATAGTTTTGTTTTTAAAATATAAAACAGTATAAAAAATAAAAAATAAAATAAAAATAATAATAGGTTCAGTGTAAGCACAAGACTTTCAAGTATAATTGGATACCAAAAAGTTTGCTTTCTATCCAGACATTCGTTTGTAATCATCCGCGCAACCTGTGGTTCTAATTTTCTGATCGACAAGTTTAAAAACTACTATAAAAACTAATTTACCCCATTATGATTTGAAAAAAATGAAATAAAAGAAGAAACATGTATCTACTACAGTTTTAAAAAATGGTATCTATATTATAAAAGACAAACGTGTCCGTGCGTAACGGTGACGTCATTTTGCGAATGGCAACAGTTGACGATGAAATTTCGGTTTTGCGATTTTTGCTACTGCATTTTTTAAAATTTCTAAGCACCACACATTTTTTATTTTTATACCGTTATATAGGGGATAAACTCTACTTTCAAATGCAATTTGGTTGAAACTGTATCTTAATTGACTGATTTATTACAGCATTTAAATAAAATTTCAAGACTAATTTCAATGATTTAAAAAAAAATCTATCTCTATTGCTTGCAGACGATTACAAAATATTAACCCGTTTGCACTTTAAACAATATAAAAAGTTCAGCATTTGTGTCCAGCAATAACGAAAATAAAACTTCACTAAGCAATAAGTAAAAGAGTATAAATAAAACACGAATTTAACAGACATCTAAATGAAATAAGCGCTTGAAATTGCTGAAATTATCAGAATAATAATAAAAAAAAATGCTGTAGACAACGAAATTTTTAACGATTTCTTCGGCTATTAACTTCTGGCACGGGGCTAATACAAAATTACCGCTTTTAAATAAATTTCAAACTTTTATTTAAATGTATAATTGACATACTTCACATAAAAATGCTGTTTGGTGGTGTTAGGGGGCAATCTAAAAAAAAAATATTAAATGAAAAAAATATCTATTAGAGTTTTCCATAATAATAATAATAAATAAATAAAAAAATAAATAAATGGTTTTCACATATATTCTCTATCCCGGGAGGCCCGGGTTGGATGCCCTAGTTTTTATAATGTATACTTTTAAAGATATAAAATGACAAAAATGATCAATTATTTCACTGTTCGGCATTTTAAGAGTCCTAAGTTCTCTTAAATAGAATTAGATTAATTTCGAATTTGGATTTCAAAATTTTGTATTCTTTTTGGCGGCATCGTGAAGTTTCTTCTTTTAAGACATTATTCAGTTAAAGAGACATTCTATTTTCGAAGAATTTACTATATTTAAAATTGCTTTTAAATTCAAATTCATTACTTTTTGACTAAGCTTTGAAACTGTTTTCAGCTCTACATTCATCTAATTTCCAGGTATTCCAATTCCATTCCAAGTATCCCATCTGCGTCTTCGGTTTTACTGTTAAAATTCTTCCATATAGCCTAAAATAGATCGTCTAAAGATAAAATTTACGAACTTCTACGAAATAACACAGGGATAGGAAAGGGAAGCATCCATTTGTGGAGTTAAAAGGTATTGGATGCCTATAGAATTTACTTAAATAGGTTGTAAATAATTTCGATAAATCAGGTAAGAAACTATCTATTTGAAGAAGTTTTAAAAGTAATAGTTGGCGTTAGAATTTGATTGAAAAGATTTTTCATAAAATAAAATGTATGAACTTTTAAATAATTCATTAACGAAACTCTTTGAACTATAAACATACATACATGTAATAGAATTAAATATATTGCTGATTAAAATATAGCGCGGAAATAAAATGTTTAGCTCGTTAAAAAGCATTTATTGGATTTGAATATATCAATATTTAAGCCTATTGATAAATGCAAATTCGTTCCTTTTTCAAATAAGAATACACGAAAGCAGTTTCAGCTCTACACGCAAAAAAATTCGAGATAGTTTTATTCTGTTTATAATATTAAATCTGCTTTTTCTGTTTAACGTACTTAGCATAGCCTGAAAATAGATAATTTATGGCAAAATTAACAAACCTTTTACGAAATAACACACAGATGAGAATGGGGATAATTTAATTATGGTGGTAGAAGCTATTCGATGTCTGGTGAATTATTCATGGATTTCCTATTAATTTCGAAAACTCATGCTTTTAAAATTATATGTTGAGAATTGTTAAGTTTATTCTTAAATACAAGATAACTGCTTTCTGACACAATCGTAAGACTAAAAACGGATCAACTAAAGGTAAAACGAACACATATTGTGCAAAATAACACAAGGAGGAGAATGTGGTGCATTCAACCGTGCAATGAAAATCCGAAAACCATTGAATAATGTATAGAGGTTTTAATAATTTCGGAAAAATCAAGCTCTAAAAATTCTATTTAGAGAAGCGTCAAGTTTATTCTTAAATGCTAGATCACTACTTTCCGACATAATCGCAAAAACATTTTCCTGCTTACATGTATAAAGTTTTGAGATATTCCTAGTCAATTACAAATAATTAAACTGTTTTATTTTTCATTTTGCATCTTAATTGTGCTATGTATAGACTAAGATTAGGTTAACTAAAGATAAGTCCAACACAAATTGTGAGAATAACACAAGTGCGAGAATGGCGTGCATTCAGCCGTGAGGCAAAAACAACTAGATGAGCATTGAATTATTTATAGCGATTTTAATTAATTTTGCAAAATCAAGCGTTAAAAATTATATTTAGAAAAGTGCTAAATTTATTCTTTAATACAAGATCGCTACTTTGTGACACAATCGCAAAACGTTTAACTGACTACACGCATAAAGTCTTCGGATATTTTTATTCGGTTTCCCAATTAATTAAACTGCTTTTCTTTTTTTACATCTTAAATATATTATGTATAGACTAAGATTAGGTCAACTAAAGATAAAATCAGCACAAATTGCGCGAAATAAGGATGAAACTAGGATGTATTCAGCCGTGGAAGCAGAAATTTCTCGATAACCATTGAATTATTTATAGAGGTTTCAGTTAATTTTGGAAATCAAACCTTAAAAATTATATTTAGAGAAGTGCTAAATTTATTCTTTAATACAAGATCGCTACTTTGTGACACAATCGCAAAACGTTTAACTGACTACACGCATAAAATCTTCAGATATTTTTATTAGGTTTCCCAATGAATTAAACTGCTTTTCTTTTTTTACATCTTAAATATATTATGTATAGACTAAGATTAGGTCAACTAAAGATAAAATCAACACAAATTGCGCGAAATAAGGATGAAACTAGGATGTATTCAGGCGTGGAGGCAGAAATTTCTCGATAACCATTGAATTATTTATAGAGGTTTCAGTTAATTTTGGAAATCAAACCTTAAAAATTATATTTAGAGAAGTGTTAAGTTTATTCTTAAATACATGAACGCCATATTCTGACACAATTGAACAAAAACATTTCCCTCACTACACGTATAACGTCTACAGATATTTTTACTCGGTTCCAAATAATTAAACTTTTTTTCATTTTGCCTCTAAAATATAACATGAACATACTAAAAATAGACCAACAAAAGAAAAAAAGAACACATATTTTACGAAATAACACAAGGATGAGAATAGGGTGCATTCAACCGTAAATACAGTAAAGATTCGATAACTATTGAAAATTTATGTAAGTTTTAATAAATTCGGACGAATCAAGCTTTGAAAATTCTATTTACAGAAGTGTTAAGTTTATTCTTAAATGCCAGATCACGGTTCACTGACACAATCGTAAAAACGTTTTCCTGTCTACACGTTTAAAGTCTTTAGATATTTTTAGTCTGTTTCAAAGAAGTAAACTGTTTTTTTCTTTTTGTATCTTAACTATATCATGTATAGACTAACAAGGGGAGGACCAAGCTTGGTAATCACAGATTTTGATTATTTTTATATACAGTGAAATCTGTCTAAGGCGGAATCGCTTGGGACTGGAATAAAATTCCGCCTTAGACAGAATTCCGGCTTAGACAGAAAAACTTTATAGACATCCTGTTCACAGAGTATTAAACATTTCTTTGGCTAAAATGTAAAACTAAAGTATCTTTTAACTTTTTTTTTTTTTAATTAAATAAACATGAAATCTCAGTATATATTTTTATATATTTATAGTAATATTAATTTACACTACAAATTGATAGTGCACAAACACACTGGTATATAAATCAAAACTACAGATTTTGGTGAAAGACACAGTTATATTTTTTCTTAATAAATGCCTTAAAATTCTATTATCTGAAACTTATTTAGAAAAAAAAATCGAATATTGTTGTTTGTTTATTTTTTGCTTAATCGCTTCTTTTTCGGTAGCACATTGTATTTCAGTTAACATTGGTATTATTTCATAATTGTTTCGTTCTAAGTAAAAATTTTGTAAAAGCGTTAAATTCTTAAGAGCTTCTTCACATAAGCTTTTAATTGGGATATTTTGTTCTTCGAGTTTAATAATTTCAATTTTGTCTTTTAAGGATAAAGTATTCGACGAATTCGATTTATTAATCCATTTAGGAATAATGACTTAAATTATATAACGAATGTCGTCTTTATAATATAAGAGTGTATACGACAACGATATTGTCTTGCATCTAGCACTTCCTGGGTTAAAGACAAACTAAAGTTGTGTACACTTTCACAGTCTGCATTTTCTTTACCTATTGAAAAGAGCTAGTAGATATTTCGGAAAGTTGTGGCAATATCCTTTTTGTCTGAAATTCAACGAAGAAATCAGGCCTTTTTGTATATTATACGACAAACGAAAGTTAACAATTGACCAGGGGCGAAAATACTTCAGGGGATGTTGGAAGTGTGCTGAAATCCCCCCAATGTGGCAGCCCTTTCTTTTTAAACAGATCTTCTTACATTACAGAAACCGAAGAATTAACTTGTCAGAAATCCCGTGACCCGTTGTTCAACAATTGGCAGTCATATACAATAATAGCATCATGCTAATATCCCCAAACCGCTGCAGCAATCAGTGAGGCCTTCTGACCTCTGGGAGTGAAACTGGACAATACATGTCATTATGAAAAGATAAGGTTTCTTTCCACTTATATTTCGCAGCGGAATTTTCTTCCGTCTTAAACGGTAAATTTTCTACCTGCGACCCCAGAATGAATGTCCGGTTCCGCGTTACACAGATTGTTTCCGTCTTAGGCAGATTTCTCGTAAATTTCTATGTTTAAAATTGTGGGACTCTGAAATGTTTCCGGCTTAGACAGATTTCCGGCTTAGACAGATTCCGGCTTAGACAGATTCCACTGTATATTGTAGGGTAGAAGCCCCTTAGTCTCAGGTTCAACGGATTTTATACAACGCTCCTTAGTTCTCGAGAAATAGGGCGGGGGGGGGGGTCTAATATTTTAACACAAATTAAATACTTACTCTGTAACGAAATTGCTGCGTTGGTCGTAGCTCAGTTGTTATGGTGTTTGCTCGTTGATCCTCGAGACCGGGACGAGCTACGTTTGTTTTTCTTTTTATAAATATACTTGTAATTATTATTTAACAATCCTAATTAAAAATTAATAATTTAATATTGTGCATTAATTATAATGTTAACCTATTTATTTTGTATTTGTAACTAAATCGTTGTATAGAACATTATTAAACAGAGTTAATTTTCTTTAATCACTTTTAAAATGTATTTCATATATGCTTTATCGATGCAATAATGTTGAACAATTGTGTCAATTCGTGATATTAAAGAAACATCATTTATATATTGCCTTAAAAAGGGAAGTCAATGCGATGATAATAATACTCTGTTTTTAAAGTAAGAAACATAATTATATTAAAATTTAGCATGCGAATTAAATTACAATATATATATTTTTTTTTGCATATTAAAGATTTTTAAATCTGTAATACGTATGCTTGCGCTTTGAATTAATTTATAATTAATAAAATAAAGTATGATTTTCTAACGATTTTGGAATTTTAACTAGTCAATAATGGATCCATTAAAAAAATCACTTTAAATAATCAGAAATGTTTGGCTCAAAAAAAAAAAAAAAATAAATAAATAAATTTCAATATGTTGTAGTAACTCCTCTATACCGACCCGATAAAAGATGGTGAGTGGTAGCGAGATCGGATCGCTGGCACAGAGAATTTCTCGTATAAATTAGAAAATAGAATTTATTGCATACCAATATTAATTCTAATGAAAATATGTACAAGAAAGTTAATTACAGCATTTAATTATTTTTCGTGAGTCAATCGCTTATAAATTAATGACCTCTTGACTCCAAGTGTAACTGAAACAAACAAAAGTCTCTAAACATTACAGACAGTCGTGACTACAAAACAAAGTTCATTCGGACCAAGGCTCGTCCGTTCCTTTTCTTCGGAAGATCTACTAATGCTCGTTAATTCTGAGTCTAAGAACTCTCACTCTCGCACTTGGTGTGCTTTTTCACTTCGCTGGGATTTTCAGCGGATACCTGCTGTATCAATTCTAGAGGTCGGACCTCACTAGCGCTTACACCACGCTGAGTTAGAAACTGACGTTTCCTTTTCCCTTCTCCAGAGAGTCAACACTCTCCTTTTCGATCTCTCCAAAAACTGTCCTCTCTCACTTTTTCATTCTCGCAGGAGAACTTCTTCTGGGGGCGGGGGCTTTGTCGAGGCGGGCCCCTCGAAACTCTCCAGCCTCTTAGCAGCCTTGAGATCCCTCTGTTTCGTTTTCACTAAGTCCGTCATTGGACGTTCTAAGACAAAGGGCAAAGTTTCGGGCGCAAACCTAAAAATCGTGTGCAGAGATCGCTTCTCTCGCAGATGAACTCTTTCCCACGAACTCGGCAAGGATCAAAGCATAAGACCCCTTTTTGGGTAACGCCTTACCACTTCATCACTGTCCGAACTTTCCACTCACAGTACAATAGAATTCGGCGTCTGCTAGTCTTCAAGGCAAAAATAGCGAGGGAAGGTATGCAGTTAAGTGTACTCACAGGAAATGCTAGAATGACACATAGTGCAGCTGGATGTCGAAGCTCAATTCTTTACAGCACCTCCTCCTCAAACGATTCTTAAGGGTGAAACACTAAGAATCTCTAAGAGTCGGATAAAGAATTGCAAGCTCAAATTACATCAGAGTGGCAAGAAATAAAACATACATGAATAAGATAATACTACCTTCCTTTTTTTTTCCGCGCTCTGATAAGAAATCATGAACATATAATGAAATAAAACACAGTGAAATAAAAAATAAAAAATCTTAAAGTAATTATATACAAAAGTTTATCAAGAAATCTCCTTAAACTCGACTCAGACAATCAACATGCGGAATGTCTTTGCCTGCGCGATGAGAAATGGCATAATTATATGGTTGCAGAGCCAAGGACCACCTTAATAACCTGGGATTATTTCCAGAATTTCTTTTTTTATTTTTGCCTTTAAGCGCCCTCGTTAATGGTTCTACAATCACTGCATAATCTTTTATGTACCGGGAATAATATCCAGCCATTCCCAAACATCTACGAATTTCAGTTTTCGATTTCGGAACCGGTAATTCCTTAATTGCCCTTATTTTCGCCTCAGCTGGCCTCCGTCTACCCTCACCTACAATATGCCCAAGATATTTTACGGTTTTCTGAGCGAACTTGCATTTCGCCAATTTGATTTTTAGTTTCGCGTCATTCACCCTTTTTAATACTATTTCTAGATGACGCATATGGTCCACCCAACTGTCTGAAAAAAACGCCATATCATCTAGATACGGTAAACAGAATTCCTCAAGTGCGTTTATTTCCCGCGTTAAGATATCTGCTAACTCCACCCGTTTTCTGTAAGGCTTTACTAAACTCAAGTGAGAAATCTGGGATTTCTGTCGCCTCCCAGGAACATTCACAATATAATTTGTTTCCGTAATTATTGACTCCTTTCTTCCCGGCCCTATCCGACTATCTGACATTTTATTTGGCTTACTGTTAGTTAAAACTAAAACCTCATCTTTCACATTAAGCTTCCGTTTTACCGCCTTTCTGTCAAACCAAAATTTCCTCTTTTCTCGTTTTTCTGACACATTTTCAACGGCTAAAACTCGACCTCTTTTTAACCTGTTCGTGAGATTAAACACACATCCCTTCACGAATTTATTTTCCTCCGTTTCTCTTATCCATTCTCCAAATACTAACGCTTTCAAAAGCTTCTTAACTTTTCGATGCCAACACGCAATACTATCGCTTATTGTGCGACACACTCTCGGATTTTTCAACTTAACACTGAACCTTTTTAGAAATGCGGTAGTTAAAACGCTTATCAATCTTTTCCCAAAGTTCAAGTATTCTGACACATTTCCTTTAACTTTCCTTTCCCTAAGTGTAATGACACTTTTTCAAGGCACGCGCCAAAAATATCTGCCTGATAAGGCAATGGGACAAGCACCTGCTTCCTCCCACTCACGCGATTTTCTCTGGCTTTTGCCACTATCAAAGAATTTACCGCATTACAATGCGTTTCTTCAATTTCCCCTTTCCCTCTAATCTCTTCCAGAGATGGATACCTGTCATTTTCCATTTTACTAACCCTTCTTTCAATGTTTGCTAAGATCGAAGATTCCTCACATATCGGCAAAGGCGATAATCCCTTATCCACACTGACCAGTTCAATAGGGTTTTCTAGGTTTTCACCCTCTAGTTTTGAATTCAACGCTTCCGCTTCACTGCACTCGCGAAAAATTCCCCCTTCTTTTTCTTTTACTGAATTCAAAGTTTCCGCTTCCACATTCCCGCTAGAAATATCCTCTTCTTTTTCTTTTACTGAATTCAACGTTTCCGTTTCACCGTATTCGCGAAAGTTTGCTTCTGCTTCTTCTTTCTCTTTCACCGAATTCAAAGTTTCCGCTTCATCGCGTCGGTGAACATTCTCCCCTTCCTTATCGGAAAACATAATCCGCTTATCTTCCAGCTTTGGAGTATGGTCAATTTTTTTCTTTTGAGCCCGCGTCAAAACTGCATTCATCAATTCGGGTTTTTTCTTCGCCTGTTCTAACAATTTCTGAGTGCGATTACCCAACAAATAGTAGTACATATCTGAATTTCTATTGTTAACTCCTGCCTTGGTTTCAATGACCCCCACACCTTCAATTTCTAACGTGACTTCTGCTATAGGTAAACAATACAATTTCCTGTCCACCGGTGTTTTAATCCAAACATGATCTCCATTCAAATTATCTTGACTGACTAAATCGTATGCAATGATATCAATTTCACTCCCAGTGTCAGTTAAGGCAGTTGTCTGAATTCCATTCACTAATACTTTACTCAAATAAGGGGAGAAGGTTTCTTCAAGTGTCGGTTTACTTATTAAGTGACCGACCCGCGCAACATCTCTCTTTTTAATTTCCGGACAATCTACTTTGTAGTGACCGCTTTGAAAACACGCGTGACACTTGACTTCTCGCCTTTTTTCGTAAACTCTTTCCCTTTCTTTATGATCATCGCGATCCCTCCAGTTAAAGTTAGTCTCCGAATTTCTGTTACCGTTTCGCCCATTTTCAAAAGTCCTGGGTCTTTCAAAATTCTTCTCTAAAGGGAATTTCGGATTCCACGTCTTTTTAGAGGGGCGCTTGATTGCCTCGTACGCATCTAAAAGCTTTACTAATTCTTCCGGGTTTTTAATCTCTGCCCAGTTATCTATAAAATGTTCGCGCATTTCTGGAGACGCTCTCCGTTTGATTTGGTCCGTGACAAGCAAATTTTTCAAACCCTCAAAATCCGAAACTTGTAAGCATGACAGCCATCCTTCTAAAAAACTATTAAGTTCAAAGATCAGGTCCTTCCAAACTGAATTAGGATTTCGGGGATGCTGACTAAATTTTTGTCTGTACGTCTCTGCATTCAAACGATATCGTTCTAACAATTTTTCTTTCACATATTGAAAATCATCAATTTTGTCTTCGGGTTCTCTCAAAATTAACTCGGCCATTCCCACAGGTAATAATGATAGTAAATTCGTCACCAACTCATCCGAATTTAGATTACATTTTTTTGACTGTCTCTCGAATAAATTCAAAAACAACGAAATATCCGAATTATTTTCATCAAAGCGATGCATAATTGTTTTTAGGGGTAAATCACTCGTTCTAACTGAGATGCTACTAGATGCGGTACTCCGGTCATCTGACTCTTGCGTCGCTTTTAACCTAGCTAACTCATGTTCCCGCTCCACTTTATTTTCCCTATCTTTTTCTATAAGTTTAATTTGTGCTAAAGCTAGCTCTTTCTCAAAACCCTCTGACGACTCTATTTTTTTTATAATTTTCGGTACAGTATCATTTTCCTCTAAAATGACCTCAAATTCGTAAGCTAACGTTTGCAAATCAGCTTTCCTAAAATATTTAAGCTCCGACATTTTTAAAGTATAAAATTAGAAATTATCTTTCCCACAAATATAAAACAATACAATAAGATTAAATCAAATCCTACCAAGTGCGTCAAAATATTACCAAAATATACGCTCATAAAAAAGTACGCTTAGCAATAATATAGGAAATATGCAACATATAAAGATAAGCAACTCTATCCTAACGTCTACATTCACCTTGGTATTTGGTTATAAAATACATATGGGATCAATTTTACACAAAACAACAATTTCAATTTCAAAAAGCACAGTAAAAATATTTTAAATTGCAAAAGTCTTATTCAATTCCTTTTTTTTTTTTTTAAATCAATGGTGGTCTTAATCTCTGCATCCACTCTTAAAAAATTTAGAATAATTCACAAAAAACATATAAAATCAACTCTGTTATCGTAAAATATGAAATGCGTTCGATACTTTTTTTTTAATGAACTCTCATTTATAGATTCAGCTAAAATTTTGTAACACTGCACAACTCTCAGTTTGCATTAAATTAATTCAACAATAATTTAATTTTTAACTACAAAATTTGTCTATTAAATAAGTTACAGTAATCTCGGAAGTATCTCATAATGCTTTTTTTTTTTTTTTTTTTTTTTTACCGGAAAAATTTCTCAAAAATTTACTCTCACAAAAATAAACATACAACTTTTTTTTTTTTTTTTTGAAGCCTACAACACCTATACAAACACTAATAACAATTAAAGCCACTCTGAGTATAAAAAGAGCTTACCTCCATTACTAAGAGTCTTTCAGGGCGTCAGAAGCACGGACTTCAGAGATTCTCAGGAGCACAGACGGGGTTCTCTGTCACACTTTTCGGATGGGGACTCTACCGGATGGGGGAACACTCTCCAGAATTCTTGGTAGATTTCTCTTTCTGATGGGGGAACACTCTCCAGAATTCTTGGTAGATTACTCTTTCTGATGGGGAAACACTCTCCAGAATTCTTGGTAGATTTCTCTTTCTGATGCTGTGTTGATCCACAGGGGCGTCTAAGGAGACTCAGGTCACAAGTCACAAGGAGACTCTTTCTTGGAGCACTTTGATGATTTAAATTTCAGAGTCCACTCTTTGTCTTTAGAGAATGTCATTAATTTTTGCTAATTAATCCATCACCGCAAGCCACCAGTTGTAGTAACTCCTCTATACCGACCCGATAAAAGATGGTGAGTGGTAGCGAGATCGGATCGCTGGCACAGAGAATTTCTCGTATAAATTAGAAAATAGAATTTATTGCATACCAATATTAATTCTAATGAAAATATGTACAAGAAAGTTAATTACAGCATTTAATTATTTTTCGTGAGTCAATCGCTTATAAATTAATGACCTCTTGACTCCAAGTGTAACTGAAACAAACAAAAGTCTCTAAACATTACAGACAGTCGTGACTACAAAACAAAGTTCATTCGGACCAAGGCTCGTCCGTTCCTTTTCTTCGGAAGATCTACTAATGCTCGTTAATTCTGAGTCTAAAAACTCTCACTCTCGCACTTGGTGTGCTTTTTCACTTCGCTGGGATTTTCAGCGGATACCTGCTGTATCAATTCTAGAGGTCGGACCTCACTAGCGCTTACACCACGCTGAGTTAGAAACTGACGTTTCCTTTTCCCTTCTCCAGAGAGTCAACACTCTCCTTTTCGATCTCTCCAAAAACTGTCCTCTCTCACTTTTTCATTCTCGCAGGAGAACTTCTTCTGGGGGCGGGGGCTTTGTCGAGGCGGGCCCCTCGAAACTCTCCAGCCTCTTAGCAGCCTTGAGATCCCTCTGTTTCGTTTTCACTAAGTCCGTCATTGGACGTTCTAAGACAAAGGGCAAAGTTTCGGGCGCAAACCTAAAAATCGTGTGCAGAGATCGCTTCTCTCGCAGATGAACTCTTTCCCACGAACTCGGCAAGGGTCAAAGCATAAGACCCCTTTTTGGGTAACGCCTTACCACTTCATCACTGTCCGAACTTTCCGCTCACAGTACAATAGAATTCGGCGTCTGCTAGTCTTCAAGGCAAAAATAGCGAGGGAAGGTATGCAGTTAAGTGTACTCACAAGAAATGCTAGAATGACACATAGTGCAGCTGGATGTCGAAGCTCAATTCTTTACAATGTTAACATTATAATTAATGTACGATATTAAAATTTTAAATTGAGATTATTAAACTATAATTACTAGTATATTTATAAAACAAAGAATGAGAAAAACAAACGTAGCTCGTCCTGGTCTCGAACCCGGGAATCAACGAGCGGAAGGCATAACAACTGAGCTAAAACGAACGTAGTGATTGCGTTACAAAGTAAGTAAGTAAGTTGTGTTAAAATCTTTAACCCCATATTTCTCGAGAACTAAGGAGTGTTGTATGAAATCCGTTTAACCTGAGACTAAAAGGCTTCTACCCTACAACGTAGATAAAAATAACCAAAATCTGTAATTGCCAAGCTTGGTCCTCTCCTTCTAAAATTAGGTCAGCAAATGGCAAAACCAACTTACGTACATTGTGTAAAATAACATAAGGACAGGAATGGGGACGCAGAAACCGGGAAGTAATTCAGCCGGGAGGCAGAAACAATTCGATAATATTTAATAATTATGTAAAGAGCTTTTATTTAATAAAAAAAAAAAACAAGCATTGTAATTTCTATTTTGAGAAGCATTAAGTTTATTCTTAAATGCTAGATTACTTCTTACTGCTACAATATTTAAAACATTTTCTTCCTTACACGTTTTAGTTAAGTTTTGAAATATTCTTATTTGGTTTAAAAGAATCAAAATATTTTTTCAACTTTGCCATTAAATATACCAGGACATCCAACCCGGGCTTCCTGGGATAGAGAATGTAGGTGCAAACCATTTATTATTTTTATTGAAAACTCTAATAGATTTTTTACATTTAATAATTTTTGTCCCCTAACAGCACCAAAGAGCATTTTTATATGAAATATGTCAATTATATATTAAAATAAAATTTTGAAATTTATTAAAAGTGGTAATTTTGTATTGGCCTCGTGCCAAAAATTAATAGCCGAAGAAATTGCCAAAAATTTCGTTATCTACAGCATTTTTTTTTCTATAATTTTAGCTGTTTTAAGCGCTTATTTCAATTACATATCTGTTAAATTTTCGTTTTAAACCAACGTTATTTTCGTTAGTCGTGCGCGTTAAAAGTCCTTCAGGACTTGGGCTCGGCGGGCGGTTGACGCGCTTGACGAGCACCCTCAGGCGACTGGCGGCGCAGCTCAGTTTTACCTTTTTCAATTAATTTTATATATTTGACGCGTTAGAGCTTTTATACAGAATTATGAATTCTTTGATTATGTTTGAACTTTTTGATTTTATCCTAATAAATTCCATTTACATTTTCGAATTTTTCGTGAAAATTTACATTTTTTTTGTTGTCAATTTTGAAATTAATATTTTTATTAACGAAACTCCAAACTAATTTATGTCTCGATTTTGTTTAAAATTGATTATTATTTACGTTATATATTTTAATAACCGTTCTGAAATAATACTTTTTCAACTTTATGAAATTTTAAAAGAAAATTTATCATTTTTTTATAACTTATACAAAATATTTTTCATCTCAAATCTTCTAAACGTATGTATGATTAGGTAATTCCAATAGCATATCTTGAAAGGAGTAATAAAATATTAAAGTAGTAACGCTTATATGCAAGTTTTAACCAGTTATATAATTTTTTAATGTCATCTAAATACATTTAAGTATAAAATTTAAACTCTAGATCATTTTTGGTTTGCACAAACAAAAAATAATAAATTACATATCAGTTTTTTTTCTTTCTAAGAAGTAAAAACACTGTCAATGTTATACAGAAAAATTCAACTAGAAATGAAAAATCGTCTGTAAGTTACAATACATATAAAAAATACTTGAAAAAAAAATCGTCTGCAATGACTTTTACGGTAATATCAGAATAAATAAAATTTTCTATTTATTCATTTCGTTTAGCTTCTTTTGCAGACAATTACCACGTTTGAAGTAATTTGTTTTTCAACTTTTAATGCATTTTTAGTATATTTATCACAATTTAAGTATTTAAAGAATATATAATATGTTTAATTTTTCCATTATTCCAATATTATTAAAACAATTTCAGCAAAGAAATTTTTAATGGTGACTTTTAATACAATATTTTGTTTTGAATATTTTTAGGATATGTATCACACAATTGATTCCATATTTAATAAACTAAAAATGTCGATGTCAGTGATGATAAATATTTTTGCATTGTACCAGTTAACATATTTCATTATATTTAGAACAAATAAAATGTTAAAAGAAAATATTGTTTTGTTAATTATTTCCTAATCAATTAAATTTTTTTTAAATAGAAAATGCAAGTAAATAATGTGCATTATTTCATAAGTATGACAAATAAATAAATAAATAAATATACATAAATGTAAATGATAATACTTTTAAAAAGACGAGATATCAAGACATAAATTAGTTTGTATTTTCGTCGATAGAAATATTAGTTTAAAAATTGCGCAAAAAATAATAAATTTTCATGAAAAATTCGAAAATATAAATGTAATTTATTAGGAAAATATAAAAAATCTCAAAGATGAAGAATTCATAATTCTGCGTAAAACTTGTAACACATCAAAGATATAAAATAGAAAAAAAATCACAGCATAGGACAGAACCCTCGCTTCCGAGACTGGAAGCGCGAACGTTAGCTCTGCACAAGGAGAGACCTGGCTTAAACTGTCAAACTAATGGGAATTTTAAACACATGCTGAACTTTAACCCCAAATTTCTCAAAAAGTAAGGTCTTTTTAAAGGAAATCCTTGACCTGAATAGTTAGGGTATGGTCTCTACAACATACATTAAAATCATTAAAATCTGCGAGCATCATCTTTGGCGGTCCCCTTGTAAGTGTATTCTTTGGTTATCAAAGAAGTCTCGTGATGATGTGTCTGCAATTATATTGTTCTCAGATTTTACTGTTTCAAATATATATTGATAATCTTCTAGTATTGAAAACCATCTCGCAATTCTATTTCCCGGAGATGTCAGGTTTTTCAGTTCTGAGACAGCTTTATTGTCACACCTAATTATGAAGTGCGGCAATATATATAGAGTCTGAACGATTCAACTCCTTCAATTACCGCTAGCATTTCATTTTCTATGATTGTGTACTTTCTCTGTGTATCATTTAGTTTCTTTGAGAAGAATGCAATGGGTCGGCGGATCCCCTTTGAATCATTTTGTTCAAGAACACCACCAAACACGAAAGCTAAACCGTCCGTTGATAAGATAAACGTTTCGTCAAAGTTCCGGTACATTAAAATGGATGGTTTGAAAGAGACTTTTTAAGAAAGTCAAAAGATTTCTGCGCCTCTAAGTTGCACTTAAATTTTCTTCTCCGCTTAGTAAGGTCTGTCAATGGAGCTGATATTAAAGAAAATTCTTTAATGAACTTACGATAATAGGCTATCGTGAAAATGAATATCCTGACCTTACGAACCGTGTTTGGTGTTGGAAAGACTCTGATTTTAATTAAATTTTCTGTAACCGGTTTGTTTCCTTCTTCATTTAATTGGTGTCCTAAAAATATAATTTATAGTTGTATGAATGCATATTTTTCAGGATTGAGTGTTATTGCGAATAACTGAAACCTTTCAAATAGTTGTTTCAATTTGTCTAGCATTTGATCAATGCTTGTAGACCCAATGCAGAAATCATGTATAAAGTTAGAAATATGTAGGTGTGAAAGGGGGGGGGCTAAAATTTTATCTGCTAGATTCGAAAAAGCCTCACTCGCCAGGTTAAATCCCCATGGGAGGCATACATATCTAAAATTTACATTCTGGGAGCTAAAGCTTATCATGCCTCTGTTCTTAGTGTGTATTGGTCCCTGCCAGAAAGATGAATGTAAAAATCATCTTATTAGCGAGGGAATAAAATATTCACTTTAATGTTGTGAATATTTTTTTCCCTCGCAATTTATCTAGTAAATGACTTAGCCTATAGCTAGGATATTTTAAATTTTCATTTAATTTTCCTTAATCAACCACTAAACGATATTTTTGTTTGACTGGGTCACCCGAAGAATTCTTTTTTTAATTTAATAATAACGGAAATCTTATGTGAGAGTTGGATCTTTCTATTATATTAACTTCTTCTAGCTCTTTCAATTATCTATTTAATTCTTCATGCAATGATTGTGGAATTCTGTTGGGCGAATTGAGAGCAAATTATCTATATTAAATTTTTATTTTGGTCTTATTGCTTGCGTTCTGCATATTGTGTAGAGGCGTTTACTAAAAATGTCCGCAAATTCCATGACTAAAGCGAGTATAAGCGATTTACTTTCCTCGTCTAAGTGAACTAAATTAAAGTCAGATTCTTTTAATTCTTGGTGGCAAATTCTCTTTATATATTCTATATCTATTGTTTCAAAATCATTGCTAATTGTTCCAACGCACGTATTTTATTAATTGCTATCGGTTTACTAGATATATTTGAGATTTTCACTGTAATTTTTCTATCATCTTCCACAGTGTATTTTGCATTAATGAATTTAATATCAGGATTCTTTATACATGAAATTCTTTATACATTAGTCTCTTGCCTTTATTTTCACAACATCCCTTTTTGTGGCAACCATATCTCATGGCAGTTGTACTAATTTCGATTCTCCTGGTTTTATAATTAATTGTCTTGGCATAAAAGTATAAATTGCTTCCCTCATGTTTATATTATATGAGAGCGTATCCCCATTTTTCGAAGTTGAATTCTCCGATGTCAGAGTATTTGTGGCAAAACAAATTTTAAAATTCCCAGATTTCAAGAAGCCATACCCTAATATCGCATCGTAATAATTCGGAAGCGTGTTTTCAACAATATAGATTTTTTTCCTAATTTCTCTATTACCAATATTTACTGGTATGCCTAAGCAGTTTGTTATGATCAAATCATTGCCCGTAACCGATTTAATCAAACAATCAATTTTTAGATATTTGACTCGGTCATCTGTCTTAATTTTTTTTAAAGTATGTAAAATACTCGCAGGTGCCCTAAAAAATTAAGAATACTGTTAATTCACCAGCTAATTATATTTTCGTGACAGGGAGTGTGTTTCTACGCTTTGTTTCACTACTAACAAACTGCGTATTTACTTTCTCTGTGTATTTCGGAAAACTTTCATTTTTTTTTTCTGTAACCGGAGAAAATGTGATTTTTGGGCGAAACCAATTTCCCCGCCTTAGTTTTCCTGCCTATCTTCATCTCGTATTTCTTCCCGGGGTGTATTTCGATGCTGTGACTGTCCCATCTTACCACTCTGTTCGTGAAAACGACAGCTTTTGTTTTGCTGAAAATTATTCTTGCCTCTGTAATTTTTCTTTTTGTGTAGGTTACAAAGGCAGTTTCGCATGTAGTTGGAATTTCGATTGCAAATGGTACAAAACGGAATATTCCTCGATACAAACAGTCTATTTTGCCGTTGAGATATGTTATGAGCCAAACGCGTTTGCGGATTCCTTGGATTGGCATGATTCGGCGTAAATTGATGAGTTTGCATCTTAAGGTTTTGTATTTCTTTATTTAAAGAAGTATCCATCTGTCGTGTATTTAAAGCGCGGACTTCTAACAGTGTTTTTATATCACCTTTTTCGCTCTTTTTTCTTATATTATTGATGATCGGAAGTGGTTTCGTATTTAGTGATGAGAAATCATTTGATTGCATGTTTGAACGAAAATCACTGCCTGATCAAAACTTTTAGGATCTTTTAAAATAACAGATTGTTTGTAAGTTTCTAATAAACCCTCAATAAATTTTGCAAGTTTATTTTTCTCAAATAGAGCCTTTACTTGGGCATTCGTTAAATCAGGGTTTTCAAAGAAATATTGCATGGCTATAGCAACTCTTGCCGTATAAGTTTTAACTAATTCTTTGTTTGTCATGCGACAATCTGAAAACTGGCGCTGTCTCGCCCCTAAGCTGTAATAATTTGGAAATATTGTAAAAAAATATTTTTGAATTCGTTGTAATCTTTTTCTTGATTAATATTCGGGGAATTCACAACGTTTGTAAGTGCCGTACCCCTAATCCGCGATCTTAGTATCAAAAGTTTATCTTCAACCGTGCATTTAGCCTAATTTGTGATTTCCTCAACACTGTCAATAAAGAACTCAGGTGTTATAGCTGATAAATTATCAAATTGCAGTATTAAAGTTTAAAACCCAGCCAGTTTTCTAATAATATCTTCAGACATTTTGCTTGAAATTAGAAAAGATAAAATATAAATCACATTCAATAAATGAAGGAAAAAGTATGTAATTTTGATAACATTTTACTAAAATCCCAAAATAAATTCCCTATAATCAAACCATAAAATGCGGTTATAAAAGTGAAAGTGCAAAAATTATTTCATTAAATAAAAGAGTATAGAAAGTATGAAAGCATAAGGAAATAAATGTATACATATAGAGGAAAAATGCATAAAATAAATCAAATAAATTTTGCGAAATTTAAAATATGATCGTTACTAAAATTGGCAAAATATTATAACAATAAAATTTTCCGTGAAATGCGCACTCCTCTTGCAAAATGACCATTTATTAACTTTATTCATTATATAAATACATTTTATATATGATAACTGCGAGATTATAGAAAGTAATCAAAATCGTGGAAAATGTAAATAAATTTCTCTAATGAGATACAGACAAATATAAAGATAGTTATTAAAATCCTTTGAAATTTCTATGCTCATCCGTGTATCACAAAATAGTAATAACATTATGCTGGATATTTCATTTATTTATTTGTCATCCTTTTATGATTAAAATTTGCTTGAATAAATATTTTATTTAAAGTGTGGGCTGGACAATGCACCATTGTCCTACATTTGGGGTATGTTATTTATTTTAATATTTAGAAGTAGTAAATATCAACATTTATTAAAATGCCTTTTAGTCATGTTTAGATTTTGTGTACCCAGATCCGGCTTGTCGTCGGATCATTTAAAATAAAGAATAAAAACATGGAATAGGCGGTGCATATTGTTAACTAATTCATAATTTATTAAGATACAAACGCCCATTTTATAAACCCACTCATTTTGTAGACAACATAATTTTACAACGTACATAATATCGAATAAGATTCAGTATTCAGTTCTATAAATTAAACTATGTAACTTAGGATGCCTAGATATGCCCTTGTAAATACACACATTAATTCTTCATAAAAGGTTGCAAAGGATATGTTAAAATCACCCACTCACCTAGAGGTATTTGAGCGACACCTCAAAGACATGAGAGGATCCATTCATTTTCTATCACGCCCATCTTTAATTAGCGTCTTTCGTCAGGCCCAGGGACTAGATTGCTAATCATACTTTGCTGCTTCTATAAAATAACTCGGTTTCTACTTCTTACTCCTCTAACGTTCGTTTAACCCTTTGAGGGGCGTGGTATATATTATATACCACCTAATTTTAATCCGATTCAAACCAGAAACTTTTAATTAAATTTTACTTTTTTAACTTTAACGAGAAAAAGTTGAAAAATGGCTTATTCATATTTTGAACTAAATTTTTTCCTAAATTCCGGTAGGAATTCAACGTTACAGGAGCACAAGTGCTTGCCCCTGAAAGGGTTAACTTTCGTTAGCTAACGTGGCATTTTTGAATTTCAAAAGTTTTTTAAAACCCTTTTCTCATTATTTGAATTTATTATAAATTTTTGCAACTGACTAAAATAAAGTCCAGATTAACTTAAAACATTCAGTTTTATTTACTCTTACTTCAATTTATTAATGTCATAAAAATAACAAACTATATGAAAATACAGAGGACAAATGCATTTTACTGCAGAATTTCCATAACTGCTAAGTTGGAAATTCTCTTTTTTTATCTTTTCTCCTAAACTTTAATGAATAAATTATTATTTTTTATATAGACAACCATCCTTTATATTCTGGAATTTGTTCAAAAAAAAATCTACTTTTTGCTTGGTTAAACAATTTTTCTTAAAATATCAAAACTTCAAATCTTACATTTAGGGTTTTCTGAAAAGAAAAAAAGTTAGTTTATCTATTAATTTTTCCAAAGTTTTTGAAATTTTAATTTTCCATTTCACTTTACTTGGTAAAGAAGATTAGCAGATTTCACAGAATAGTGCTTCATCAATATTTTATCAAAATACTTTTTAAAATTGGAAAGTCGGAAAAGATCAGTAATTATTAAAAAGTTAAATTTTTTTCAGATTTCTTTTTTATGTTTCTAATGCTGAAATAAATTTGAAAGCCTTTAGAGGATTCCTTTTCATGTTGATGCAGATTGTAAATTTTAAAAAGAGATAAAGAGCGATTAAATGAAAATGAAATTTTACCCATAACATGAATGTGTAAAACCTAACTGACATTTTAAATTTTTTTTCATGCAAAAATTGTTTAACTGCATACTGACATCCTTTTAAAAGTACAAGGTTTATTTATTACCCAATATATACCATAATAACCAGAGATAAATTTTAGATACGAATTTTAATAAAGAAGACTTTTTACACGCAAGTCCAATAAAATTAAATCTATCAAACAAAAAATGTTGCACTTAAGTTAGCTGAAGGTCCAGTTTTGACAAAAGAGACAAAACTGGTTTAGAGGAAGCAATCACATAAATGTTGCTTGTGGCTTTTTTTCTTTTTTTTTTTAGAAAACTTGTTCGAAAAGTTGAAATTTAAATTTTATAACTTTTTTTGCTCATGCACTCTTTTAAATTTCAAATTTATTAGAAGATATTCACTGTGAGTATTTACGTCTTAAAAGTAACATCATGTAAAATTTCAAGTTCATGCACTAACAATCCCACTAAAATAGTAGTGTAGAAGGTTTTAGAACGTTCTCCGATAGTTTCCTATTTTTAAATTTCGATCTTTTATTTTTTTAGAAACAATTTTTAGTGAGCACTTACACCTCTAAAGTAACCGACAGTTCAAAATTCAATCCTCTATCCCGAACGGTATTTTTAAAATCGCAAATTTAGAACATTTTTTATGCTTTCATTCATTTAAATTTCGAAATTTTTAGTAACTTTTCTGTACGAGCATTTACGCTCCACAAGAGTGTTCGGTCTGTTTCTCTGAAAAATTCCACAAACTGGTTAAAAATAAATAATTAATAAATTTTTAATATCTTACGCGTAAACTTCCATTTCGTTAGCTATCTTGTTTTACATCTGAGCTCTTCAAATATCCAGTAAAAGATGTTATGAAATCACTTGCCTTTCAAATGCATTAAGTATTCTGCAAAAATAGTTTTGTAATTGATTGCCATGGCAATTTGAAGTGAATCTGTAGTGAACTTGTAGTTCTCTTATAAAGGGTTTCTAGTGTTTTGAATGAGAATGTGACGTCAACATCTAACCTGTGTGCGCAACAGCGACATCTATAAAGTATTTTACTCTAATTTTCCAAGTATGTTTGGAACTCTCGGAGTTTGCTGTTTCTGGTTTTCACTGTAAGTTTATGCAAATTTTATCTTCATTGGTATATCTGCAAAGTATATAAGATGAAGCGAAAGATTGTTTAGGTGTATTTGGGTCGATTTCTTCCCTAGTTGTTGATCAAGGCCTGCGTTGGTGAGCTGAATTCGTGATTTCGCTTAGTATCAAGTAGAATTAAAGTTTGCCGAGTGAAAGTTAGCTATTTGGTACGACATTTTCGAGTTATAGTTTGGAATAAAGGCTCTTTGGCGGCCACGGGCGGCTAGTTTAGCAGAATTTAGATTGTGTTAACGATTTTGCGAGTGTTTTCTGTATTTCAGCCTAAAGAATTGATTGGATTTGTTAGTAATTTTAACTGCCAGTGGTCTACGCGAGAGTGGGACTTTATTGTAGTAAAATTTCTAGTCATTTCTAGTGAAACTTAAGTTAGTGAGTTATCTGTGTTAATCGCTTCACGATATAGCCCAATTAGCCAAGTGACTCTGCAACCATCCTTCCCACTTGGCTTCAATAAAAGTGTCTTAAACCTTAAATCTGAGTAATGACTGAACTTGTAGGTAGCGGCCTTGCCGGGTACGCTATACAAATCTGTCTACTGTACCCATAGTAAGTAGCACAAAATGGGTGGGCTCATAGTGACGATTTATTGGTGAATTGTTGTCCTAGGTAGACCCACCGTAAAAAATATTCGCCTTGCTGTACCATTGGCCAATGAGCTATTTGCAAACAAAGAGCCAACAGTGGTGCAACCGATAGCTACTCAGAATTTTGATTAGATACGCTCCAAATCAGAGTGGTATTTGTACCATAACATTTCTTAACCATTTAGTAATTGTATCATTCCTAATCTTAGCATTTACCAACGGTTTTTACAAATTGCCCCCGATGGCAGCCCAATTTTAAAATTATGTGAATGTACGTAAAAAGTATCTTTTTCTAGCCTTACTTCAAAGGTTCGGCTATATTTTGGAGAACATAGATGTAACAATAACTTCTGACAAGTAATGAAAATAAAGTTCTATCTTCAATTAATTATGGATTCAAATTCAAAAAAGGAAAACGATCAAAATATGAATGTTAGAATTAAAAACATCATATATAAATTCATATACACTGCTCAACAATTTTGTTGGAGCAATCAGAATTGTAGAGAAAATCAGGCGAGACATCTATGCATAGGTATAAAATGGATATATATATTACGTACCGTAGAGCGTAATACAGAAAACAAGATATCAAAACATCATGTGTTGTAATTTTAATTCTTTAAAATGATGTCGAGGGTACGAAGAGATGTTTTAGGATACCACTTTGGATACATGTAAATAAGAACATAAATGTAACCATAAATGTAATAAGAACTGGATAAATGTCGAATTTAAAATTCCTAACCCTAACAATCCCATTAAAGTCATAATTTAGAAGGTTTTTAGAACCTTTTACACTTGTTTCGCTTTTTTAAATTTCGCTTTATTTAAAAATAGTTATTAGCGAGCATTTATATCTTTAAAGTAACCACCATGCCAAAATTCGTCTCTATATCAAACGATATTACAGAAATTGCAATTTTAGAACGTTTTATACGCCTGCATCCGTTTAAATTTCGAATTCTTTAGAATGTGTTCTATACGAACCTTTAAACCTTAGAAGTAACTAGCATGTCAAATTTCAAGTTTCTAGCACAAACAATTCCAAATAAATCATAATTTAGACTGTTCATAGAACTCTTTTCTCTAGTTTCGAACTTTTAAATTTCTCCTTTTTTAGAAACCGTTCTTAGCGAGTATTTAAATATTAAAAGTAACCACCATGCCAAAATTCAAGTTTTTTATCCCTAACGATGTCACAGAAATTTAAATTTTATAACTTTTTTTGCTCATGCACTCTTTTAAATTTCAAATTTATTAGAAGATGTTCACTGTGAGTATTTACGTCTTAAAAGTAACATCATGTAAAATTTCAAGTTCATGCACTAACAATCCCACTAAAATAGTAGTGTAGAAGGTTTTAGAACGTTCTCCGATAGTTTCCTATTTTTAAATTTCGATCTTTTATTTTTTTTTAGAAACAGTTTTTAGTGAGCACTTACACCTCTAAAATAACCGACAGGTCAAAATTCAATCCTCTATCCCGAACGGTATTTCTGAAATCGCAAATTTAGAACATTTTTTATGCTTTCATTCATTTAAATTTCGAAATTTTTAGTAACTTTTCTGTACGAGCATTTACGCTCCACAAGAGTGTTCGGTCTGTTTCTCTGAAAAATCCCACAAACTGGTTAAAAATAAATTTGCATACAGTAGTACACTCATTAAACTAAAATCAACAAATCAAGTAAGAATCATGTCAAATTTAAAGTTCTTGCCTTAAAAATTCCATTCAAATTGTAATTTAGAATCTTTATAGAAAGGTTTCTGTTCGTTTCACCATTTTATACTTCATTTTTTAAAATGCTTCTTAGGGCGCATTTACATCTTAAAAGTAACTACCATAACGAATTTCAGATTTCTATGGCCAACGGTATCATAGTAATTGTAATTTTAGAATATTTTCTACTATTGATACCACTTTGTAAATTTCGTACTTTTTAAAACTCTTCTGTGCCAACATTTACGATTTAAAAATTAAACTTATCAATTTTCAACTTTTTAGTCCCAAAACTTCCAAAATAAATCATAACTTAAAATGTTTTTGGAACGTTTTTTGCTCGCCTCACACTTTTAAATTTTACATTTTATAGAAACAGTTCTTAGCTATTATATTCTTAGCTATTAGCATTTATATCTTGAAACTAACAAATATGTCACATTTTAAGTTTTATCCGAAAGGTATCGCACTAATCATAATTTGAGAACGTTTTTTGTTCACGCACACGCTTGAAGTTAGTGGTATCGACACAAACTATTATACCCTATGTTGGAGCAGAGTCATTCACAATAATTTTGCCACCATTACTTTTCAAATCGTTTCGGTAGTTTCGGAGATTACCCTCTAAAAAATGCACATTTCACGCTAAAACCATATTTTACCAATTCTTTGGCAAATAACATGAAACATATGTTTTGATTTGATTCTCTGCTCGCGAAGAAAGTTCCTATCGTTTACCATGTTTTTTTTTTAATGTAAAAATCACATTTAATTCAATTCCTTCTCAAAAGTTTTGTTTACATTAGGAAAGAAAATTCAAATGCCGATAATTCTAATTGTAGTATACAATTTAGAAGGTTCATCTCCTCTCAAAAATTAATTTATTTTTAAAGATCTTTCTAAAAATGTACCTTTTATGAAATTTTATTTTAAAAAAACCTTGAGAAAAAATGGATAACTGGCAGATGAAACTTGATATGGTTATCCCATATCTGATTTGCATTTTACTTACCCATCATACGTAGTATAGGGTAAGTCTTGTAATCGTTTTGAAAATCGAAAAATTTTTTTTGACGGATTTACACGTTTCAGACACTGGAGATTCCGAAAAACATATTTTTAGAAAAAAAAATTTGCCGTCCGTCTGTGTGTCTGTGTGTCTGTGTGTGTGTGTGTCTGTAAACGCTCTATCTCCCGAAAAAATTGAGATAGAGACTTGCAATTTGGTATGTACTTAGTATGTAATAATGGGAAGAAGCCTATTTCATTTCAATAACCCCGATTAACCGGAACAATTTTTTTCGGACTCTCGAAATATTCGTTCTGATGAAAGGTATATAAAAATTTTCGAAATTGTTTATTTTAAGAAATGAATATAAAAGACAATAAAAAAACATAAATTTTGCATAAAGCATGAAGTCGATCGGATAATGAGTTGCCGAGATATTTGGAATCCTATTTTCCACACTCTTCGATTTTTCATGACCCTGTATTTCATCCAAATTTCACTTCAAAGATATATTTTAATTGGAAATTTGACGCTTAATCAGATGCAATAAACCGCTAGCTAATAGGATTATTATTTTTGGAGTTATAAGGAAAAACCTCTTTCAAGCAATTCAGCAATCGAACCTTTAAAGTTTATGACGTCATCAAGCCACGATTTTATTCTAATTGCAATGCATTTTATAAGTAGTTTACACATTTTTATTTTAATATTTTACATTATGCATATCCATGATGGGTAAGTATTACGGTGGCCCCCAACGACTAGTTTATAATATAAATGGTACACGGTCGCTGGCGGGTTTTATCTCTGTTTTGGTCTAATTAGTTCTTACTGTTGATTAACAATTTTTTGTAAATTAAGGATAGAAATTTTATTTTTTTAAACTGAATTTTATAAAGGCACGTAGATTAAGTAATTACCTGTCCAAAAATGAAATCTTTACTGTTTTATATCCATTAGTTAAGTTTCTAGGTTGTTTGAAAAAAAAAAGTTTGACGAAGGAAAAAAGGTAATCATTTTAATTAACTCTACATTAAAAAAAAATTCTATGTCTCTATTTATAATTCCCTTATAAATATGAGTTTGAGCTCAAATTGAAGAAATTTTTTCATTAGATTCTAGTAGTTTTCGTTTTATTTTTCTCCGATGCTTGGTACTTTTGATATCTGATATCTTAATTTGGCCCGTTTGGTCGATTTAACATTGAGAATTTGTCTCCTGCACAATAAGCAGTAGCGGTACGCTGTTTCGTTCTTGGCGTTTATTTGACGGGTTTTTTTAGGTACGTTCGTAATTATATAAATACGTAGCACCTATTGTCGTCGTCTGGTCCGTCCGTCTGTCTGTCTGTCCGTCCGTCCACGTCTCCACATATAGCAATGCAAAAACTACCCAACAGACTGGTTTGAAATTTAAGATATATTATCTTTGCAGAAATTTTTAGAGACATTACAAATTTTATGAAAATTGAATCAAAACTTTATAAGATATTAATAAAAACATTTATTGAGAAATTTGAATAATAATAATTAAAAAAAATTGGTGCTTTCTTGTTATAGGAGCTTCCGAAGTTTAATTGTCAAGCGACCGAGATACTTATTTTATTACAGAAATTAATCTGCAGACGATATAAATCATATCACAGAATTAAAAATCATCAAGATCTGAATATTTATATAACTAGCTATAGTACGTACGCACCTCATTTATCACGTTCGACGTACAATTTCCAACTTGCTTATAGCTAGGCTTGGCAGATCGACCGTCCTGCTGGATACCCATGAGGCTGTTGATTGGCACAGTTAATCTATTTGCAAACATTGGTCAACTGGAAGGCACACCTTATCCTCGTGACACAGCTCTTACGCCACCATCTGGACAGACTGGCCTTGGCCATATACCTGGGAGGAGAGATTACCGGTCAATTTATTTCTATTCTCAACTTTATTTTGTGACAATCGAGCGCCTGCTCTGAATAAAATCTAGGAAAATAAATTGTGCCTTACATTTTTACTTTCTATCTTTAAAAGAAGAAAATATTGGATTCATGAAAATTTTAGATTTCCTGTTTTCGACGGATTTATACGTTTTAGAAGGTCCTGAACACGATTTGACTGTTTTTAGAAAATGTGAGTCTGTGAGCCTGTGAGTCTGTGACTATGTCTGTCTGTCTGTCTGTGACAAAAACGCGAAATTTAATAAAACTTTATATTCAGTTAGTCCCTGATATAAATTGGTGCTGATTAGATTTTAGTGAAAATCGCCCAACAGGTGGCGCTGCTATGCCGCATTTTTCGCGATTTCCACAATAGCTCTATCACAAGAACTAATGCACTTATTTCATCAAATTTCAGATTCAGTTAGACCTTGACACAAATAGACGCTGATTACGTTTTAGTGTAGATATCCCAACAGGTGGTGCTGGTATATCACTTTTTTCATTATTTTTATGTTAGCTAGCTCAAGAACTAATGCACGGAATTTCATAAAACTTTAGATTCTGTTAGACCTTGACATAAATAGATGCTGGTTATGTTTTGGTTTAAATAGCCCAACAGGTGGCTCTGCTATGCTACTTTTTTAATTTTTATCATGATAACTATATCTCAAGAACTAATGCACGGAATTTCATCAAACTTTAGATTTAGTTAGACCTTGATATAAATTGGTGTTGATTCTTTTTAGTGTATGAGAAACGTGTGTGAGATAAAAGAATGTTTTGGGATTGGCACATCCGATTAGTTCTCTATGGGGAAGTAATAAAAAAATTAGAAACACATTAATAAAATTACATCATCAACAGAAAAATTCACACATAGGTAAAATGCCCTGTCTTTTTTCTTTAAATGTAAAAATCACATGTCCATATTGAATACCTTTTGAGTTATGAGTTCATAAACTTCAAATCTCGTTGCAGTCTCATTCACTAAAAAGCATAGATGGATGTTGGGAGAATTTGGAAGTCAAATTCTGTACATCACAATCTCTTAAACCCACGACGGAAGGTATAAAGTATTTTTCAGCACTCCTTTTCCCCACCAAAAAAAAAAAAAAAAAAAAAAAGCACACATTATAAATGTGATAATTGCTGTTTGTTTATTTTTCACGCAACATATTTTCTATGTCTTTGATTTTAGTTTTTAATGAAAGTTTTATGTTGTAATTTCTTGCCCAATCGTGTATTTCAAACGAAACGTTTAATTGCACTAAAAAAAATCCTACTTTGTTAGAATAAATTTCTCTAAACAATTATTCTAATTCCATTCATTTATGAACTTTCGAAAAATTAGAGAACATATGGGATTTTCTGTATTTTTATAATTATAAAGCACACGAGCTGGTTATATTTCACGCGAACATGATAGTACTGCTATGGAACTGCATGCGTGCATAAAAAAGATCAAGTAATATTTATTTTCAAAAGTACTATTGCATTTCTTTTTTTTTAAATTGTTAAGAAAACTTGATAGTTAAAAAAAATAATTATGCTTTAAATGTAATATAATTACTTGTCTGATATTAGTTGACGTTTTAGAACTTTCTTTATCGAACTAAGCAGAATTACACATATTTAATTAAAGTTTTTATTCTTGCCATTGCCTTTATATAATATTTTCCATGCATTTAGGGACAGCAAATACTTTATTCTTTTTAAATAATTATATTTTAAAATAATTCTTTTAAGAAAAAGTTCTTTTTCAAATATATAGAGAAAACGATATAAATGCAGTAATTAAAAAGCAAACTGTAACGTATTTTTTTATTCTACTGAAACTATACAAACTATTATAAAAAAAAAATCACGAACAATAATGACCAAATAAGTATCTCAAATAAAACAAAAAAGTAAGTTTCGCCCTCTACGTTGGTTGGTTTCTCCAAACGAACTTTGATTTAAACAAAATATACAAGTGAATATGACCTTGTGTTTTAAAGCAATCTGGACATTTACCGGGAATTTCCTTCCGCATTCCTAAATAAGCTACAAATGCCATTGTGGTATTATATTTTCTAATATGCAGATAAAATTTTTGTTGTTAAGGACTAATTTCTTAGTTGATCATTTATGCTAACTGACTTGAATTTGATAAAGAAGGATGAAACGAAATTCAATATACTAAAACCATCTCTAAAAATTACCTAACTAACAAAATCCGTCCAGTAGAACTTTAAAAAAAACTAATCTTTCATAATCGGATTCACATAATTATAGAACTTTGTCCCATAACTCTATGACAAAGCAATATAGAACAATGAGCAATTTACTAAAACCTCTCTCAAAAAGTTATCTAATTAACAGTGCAAACCCTATTTAAATCCATTAAGTAGAACTCAAATTAGCAGCAGCCGGAACGAAATTCTCATTTTCTGACTTTCGATAATTTTCGATATTTCGATACGGCAGATGTACATTACTTTAAAAAAAAAAAAAAATATATAATATATATATATATATATTCCCTCATAATTTAGCGCAAATCCTCGTATAAAATGTGACTGGTACAATAAGATTACTAATAACGTTCACTAATTAATACTAGTCTTAAATTTTGCAATACTAACAGCTAATTTTGACATCATTTTGAACTCTTCGATATAGTTTACCTTCGGTTACCGAACGGAAAGTTAAGTTTAGTAATTAAGGAATATTGCGGGTGTAAAGTTTATAACTCCTAATGTTAAATTCATTTTAAATCGTTGCAAAACAGATAGTTTTTAAGCATAATTCAAAAACTACTTGTCAGAATGATTTATAATTATTTATTCATATATTTGAAGCTTCTAGAAATTGATTTAAGTTAAAAAATTCCTAGATGGAATTAATATTTTTTTCGAACTTTAATTATAGAAAAAAATATATTTTCGAAATTAAAAATATATTTTCGAAAAACTACCTGGAATGTAATTTATTTCGTAACGATTAAAAATGAATTTAACATTTTGAGTTCCAAGCTTAAGTGCTGCATAATTTCTAAAGTACTTGATAAAATGACTTCTGCTTTAGTACATGAAGGTAAAATTTACCGAATAATAGTTTGGAAAAACTTCTGTATGTAGACGGTTCGCCCTAAGGAAAATTTAAGTATATCATAGACTAGTAGACGTTACTACAATTGGATTGATACTAGTCACATTTTTTATACTATGGATTGTGGCAAAGTTAATAAGAGGTAGTAATGCCTTTTTTTTCTTCAGTACTGTACATTAGAGGTCTATACGGGCCGGATTTCCAGGCACAGGCCTGGTCTTAGCTATCTTGGCTCGGCCGATCCCGTTTATGATTTTGCAGTTCACGGCTCGGCCCAAACGAGGCAAAAAATAAGTGAAAACAGGCCCAACCCGCTCCTACCCGACTCAATTTCTACAAAAAATTCCGATTTTTCTTAACATGCAATTAAGATTTTTTTTAATGAGTACTGGATAAATATTTAAGAGGATTTTTTTCAGTATATTTTAGATTATTGTATCTTTACAAGCCATAGAAAACAGAATAGAATCAGTAATGATCACTTAGGCTCTTAGACTATTACATTCATATAAAACATTAAAAAAATAATGTAGTTCAGAATAAATGAGAAAAAAGATGGTTAAACACATCATAACTTTTACTACTGTATAATAAAAAAAGTAGATTTTTGGAAATGTTTCTCCGTAATTTATTAAAGTGTATTTCCAAAGATTCCGTTAACAAAAGTTCATTATCGCGATTACTATTTTTACAAAACAAATTGCTGGCTCGACACGCCCTGGGAACAATTAAGTCCAGTTCCAGTCTGGGTCCGAGTATGTAGAGTAAAATGTAAGCCTGATGCCACCCTGTCCGAGTCTGCTTAAAAAAATTAAGCCCGAACTCAGATACGATGTAACTGTCCGATGCCGATTTCTACGCTGGACATTGTATTTCTGTATTGATGTTGTCAAGCTAACATTGGCTTGTGCGGCACATTTATACTTATTCTCATCCTAGTCATGTCCATTAAAAATTGTTCATACTTTATCTGTATAGTTTGATCCTTTTAAATTTGTTCTCGGATTGTGATGTAATTGACATAGGATTGAAGTTTACTATGGCATGTTTGCTACGCTGCAAATCTTTATACACTTTTCAGAACACTTATTTTGTCACCTTTTTTAGAACACTTTGAAGCGCACTTTTTGGAACAGTTTTTAGAATACTTCTTTTGTTCAGCACACTTTCTAACGAAATCACTGACAGCGATGATTGCACAAGTGTGCCGAAATGTTCTTCCAATCCGTTCTCAAATTTGTTCCCAAGTTTAGATTTAACAGATATCCTGAACAGAACACTTTCGGTACACTTTCAGAACACTTTCTTTATGGTGGAGCATATTCTTGAACTCATTAAGGAAACATATTCAGTACACAATCAGGTGACTGGAACACTTTTTTTGAATCAAAGTGTTCCAAATGCGTTCCCATTGTGTGCTGCGAATTTGCAGTGTATTGAAAGTGCAGTGTGTAGCATTTGTAGTACGTCATACAAAAGAATTCCGTTACAGTATTGTCTATTTGAAAGAATCGTTTGGGTTGCATTTTAATAGATGTTACGATATTTCAAACGTAATGAGATTGACGGATCTAGACTACAACATGCTTTCTCAGGCGTATCGAATAAGTAACATCTATAGCTCGTTTACATTGCCGGCCAGCAGAATTCGGTTACACAATAGTTTACGGGGAAAAACTGATTGCAGTGTATTTTTACAATGTCAGACTGTTTCAAACATAATGAAACTTATATACATTATTGAAGTGCACTACAAGATGCTTACTGTAGAATATGACGTGCATAACAGTTATCCTTCATTTACGTGGACACACAAAACGTTTCGGTTACAGTACTGTCTATAAATGACAAATGCTGGAGGTGAGTTATCAGACGTGGTATGCTTTTTAAACTAAATGTTTGCTTATTATGTGGTGTGTAAAAATTCTATAGATCATATACAGGGCTACACAAAATAGTTCGTAATCATTACTGTGTATGAGCGTAAATTGCTGAAGGATGTTTTTTAATTGCATTTTCCAGTTAAACTATATTTAATTTGCAAACAGATTTTTATAGAATATAAATAAATTTATATACAGGGCTATGCAAAGAACCAGATACATTGAAGTCTATGGATGGTAATTTCTGAAAGTATGTTTTCAGTTGTGTTATGCATTTTGCAAAGGAATTAAATATTTTAGTTTGAGGAGTGCATAAAAAATCTGTAGATATAATATGTACAAAATTATGCCAGTGAGTTTTCGTGAATTGGTAGAAATTGTCGAGGGTGAATTTTCAACTGTGTTAGGCGTTTTGTACCTAAGCGAAATTTTACTACACTATGTAGCATATATACAGATATATAGATCATACAGGGATGCACAAACGAATTCGTGTATCTTTCCGACTATAGATAGTAACTGGTGAAATTTGGTTTAAATTTTTAAAGGGTGGAATTCTGGAAGTAATAGTAGTTTACAGTATTCTGGTTTGTGTTGGTGTTTTTTTTTACGGTTGATTATCTACTAGAGGGATGTAGGCCAAGGGGGGGGGGGCAGTATGTCCTCCGTGGAGCTCTTTCTAAGGGAACCTAACCTGTTTTTATGCAAAATTACCCAAGGTTCAAAGAAAACCACTACATTGTTATGGAAGTATTAGAAAGTGTTTAATAATCTATGCTTGACGTATGGTTTTTCTTTCTTGTTAAATTTTCTTTCACATAAATATTTATTTGAAAATTATAATAATCTAAACAGAGTGCTATGCAAATTGCTTTTCATTTTAAAATAGCTTCTTTTTATATATATGCAGAGACAGAATATGCTGATAATACAGCATTTCTTAAAATAAAATTGAATATTGTTTGTTCCCTATTTAATATTTAATCAGCAGAAGAATTTAAATCTTTACACAGTTTTGTTTTCTTTTCAGAAACAAGATTTATAAATATTTACAAACATTTTTAGAAGCAGAAAGAAAAATTTATCACAAAATGTTTAAAATGCTCAAAGCTTCAAAACTAGAAAAGGTTTTATTGCCATGGTTTAAAATATTTAGGATGATAAATGCCTAAGGGAATGTAACGATGTACATTTTGAAAAACATAAATTTCGCTTTTAAGTATGATTTTTTTTTTATCATTCTTTCATACAATTTCATTTTAAATAAAGTTTTATTTTTCTTTCGTGAAACGATTTACTTGATAATAAGTGTTTTCGAAAAAGTGTAAAATTTTTAAGTTAGATGTAAGCTATTGCAGGAAAAATATCTATTTTTTCATAGTTTAAAGTCTTTGCATTCCAGATATAAAGATATAATATTTTGTTAAAAAAAAATAATTCAAAAAGCTGGTTTTACATCGTATTTACTGTCACAGTTTTTTTTTCACTTTGGACGGAAACGATGTCCAAATAGGCCTCATCTGGTCAGGTCCTGATTATGAGGTTTCGGGGGTTCTTGATACGATTCCCCGTCAATGTATTATGTAGTAAAACAAAATATATATTATGAATATATTTCTTATATAACTTTTAAATATAACTTCAATGTTACGTATTTTATTCAATAAAGTCTTAGAAAATAAATCTGATGAAAATTTCTTTAAAAAATAAAAGAATGTCAGATTTATGTATAAACACTACGATTGTGCAATGATAGGATATTACATTCATAATAACAACGAAACTGGAATAAACACATTTTAAGTATCAAACATACCAGTAGACAATGATAAAAATTAATTCTTATTTAGTTCTGAATTGTTTTTTAATTAGTATCTGAAGTTAGAAGAAAAAAAAATTATTTTTATGAACTAGTATTCAGAAAATCGTGTAACTTTGTCGCAAAGTCTTTTTAACGTCATTGACATATTTGGTGTCCGGGAACTCTGGACCAGTGCCCCGTATAACTATAAGTTAATATGCCCCTGCATCTGGTCAACAATTGTCTGGAAAATATATTCACCGGATGAATTAGCTAACCAGATCTCCAGCCATAAATTGTACTAAACTTGTCTGAGGGCAATCGCAGCATCCATGGGTACGGGAAAGAAGGGGAAACACTAGTCGCATTCACCTATAGGTTGGCATTAACTGCCATCTACATTATACTTTTAAATTTTTTTATTAAACCAGAGTTAAAATCAGGACTTTTGTGTGAACTAAGAATGGCATTAATATAAATAACACCCAGACACATATAATACGATTAGCAGATAAAAAGTTAGAAACGTTGTCACGTGACATTTATTATCTACACGTTCCTTATAAATGGTTTAAATTAAATAGATTTTAATATTTCTGATTCGTTTCACAAAATTGTTGAGTTGTTCATTCCTTTTAAGACATTGTACACCTTAAATAGCTTTTAATTCTCTTCAGACAAGAAAATTTACTTCCTTAAGGAGAATTAGTTATAGGCAAGTTTAAAGAAGATCTTAAAGATACGTCAACATACTTTAATAATATTAATAATATTAATTTAATTGCCAAAATACATTTTCTGTATAGCATTTTTGTAAAATATTTCCACTCATAAAATTCGCCTCCTAGACTTCAGCCAACTTAGCATATTTAAAAATACGCCACTGGGAAGCATAGGAGGGCCATAACATCTATCTCGACATTGAAATTAAATCAGCTAAATTTTATTTATCTCTGATAATTAGAAAAAAAAAACATATTTTTACTATGCGACTTAAAATAATAAAACACTATGCGACAAATGAACTAAGAATAATTTCGTGTAAGACAATATTCAATCGTTGTTTTTCTGTTTAAGCGTATAACAAGAACAAAAAATCATGCGTCAAGCATAGATTATGAAACACTTTCAAACACAGCCAGAAAACTAACGAAACTTTACCCTTAAATAAGGTGAAAGAAGATATGTAAGTAAACAGTTTAGAAAACATATACCACATTGAAAAATGCAGTTTTCGAAATTACTTTTCAGTGTCAAAAATGTAATCGAATTATTTTGTGCAGTTTATAATCAATAGATGTGGATATATACCATGATAAAATTTGGTTCTACTAGAATTTTTCACATTTAGCAATTTTCACCAATCGATGGAAATGTACTCGAAATATTTTGTACAGCCCTGTATATTATCTGAAGACTTTTGTACACACCTCTGTAAAAGGCAACTTAAAACTCACTAGCAGCAATTACCAACCGTAAAAGACAACGTATCTTTTCCTTTGCGTAGTATGATGTATATGAATTCATTTATATTTTAAAAACTTCTATTAGTCTACTAAATATAGTTCAGCAGGAAAATGTGTAACACAATTAAAAACTACCCTTATAAACACTTAACTCCCATAGTCTGTAATACATGCGGATTCCCTTGTGTAGCCCTGTATATGGACAACCGAGTTTATAAACACAACCGTAGTATGAAAAAATTTAGTTAAACTTAAAAACGCAAACCAAAGTTGAAAACGCACTTATCACACAGACTGTAAATATCGCACATGTAAACCGATATCTTTTGCGTGTCCCTGTAGATAAACACAATGCACATCACACTTTAAATTTATAGGGCCATTTATTTGCAATTTATAGGGCACCTCAGTAATGCATATATATTTCATTATGTTTGAAATAGTGAAATATCGCTAAGTTAAACTGCAAACGATTTCCCCCCCATAGAATAATATGTAACACAATTATTTTGTTTGACCCTGTAAATGAATGTTTAATGCTTTGCACACCATATTCTACAAAAAGCATGTTTTAATGCTCTTCATAGTTATATATCAATTCCATCATGTTTCAAATGGCGTAACATCATCAAAATGCACTTGAAACGATTATTTACCATTGGCTGTAATGTAATGGAATACTTTTGAGTGTCCCTGTAAAAAAAATATAAGTGATACACTTCAGTTGAAATAGGGAACATACTATTATAAAAGACAATAACATACAAAAATTTCAGGGCGATCCGAGCATAGTTACGCGAGTTAGAGCACGGACAGACGGACAACCAGATGACAGACAAACCGAAGTCATAAACACTTTTCAACTAGGTTGGAAAGTGTTAAAAATGATCATAAATAGGGATTTAAAAAGATAGAGTCCCCTGACATTTTGTTTTCTTTTTTACAATTCTTCATTTTGAGAAAATCTGAGAATCTTCAAAATCGAACATACATCGTTTGTATTCTACAATAAATGCTAGATATGTATTATGTATGGCTATCTACTAACCATTTTCAAAGATTTGCATGGCCAGGAACCGTATCAAAACATTAAATATGGAAAGCTTTCTGAAAGAAATTCCATTTTTCAAAAACAAACATGCAAATAAATGAATGAAACATTGTATGACTCTTTGTAGCATATATATATATATATATATGCAATGTTTCATTATAGATAGCAGCCATTTTGAGTACATGATAACTGGCTCTTTGTCAAGAACTTATAATCCTATTCAATCTGTAGTAAAATTTGTGTTTTTTTGGTGAGTCTTGCACATTATTTTATGATCTAATTTCTATTTAAGTTGAATAATTGTTTATTTATCTAATTTCTATTTAAATTGCATATTTATTTATTTATTTATTTATTTTGTTATTTGAACCTCATGTAGGTTATTAAATTTATTGTTTCATATATATATGTTATTAGGGCTTAATATTGTCGATTTTAGGCATAATGCTGACAATATTTGATGCAATAACATATATTTACTATGAATATTCTTATAAAGCTCTGCTGAAGATTCTATAAGATATTTATAGTTTTGCAATTTTTACTTTTTCATCCTATTAAGTATAATTCCTATAGTGTCCATTCCATTGCTTTTTATAATGTTTTATCCTTTGTTTTCCACATGTGTTTTCATTGTTAAATATATATATAATGTTAAGCTTTTGATTACGGTTTGGGACATATATGTCATTGTTGACTATTTTTTATTCTATACGTACCACTTTTTGAAAAATAATCTCTGCATTTCATACATTTATATTAGGATATTTTCAAGAGAAATCTACAAGAAAGATAAATTTTTGTAAGTTGAATATGAAAAATGATTGTCAGTTTATGTCCGCAATCAAATGGTTAAAACACCGGCTTTCCTACATGATCAAAATCAAGTCATGAAAACTTTCTTTAGATTCTTTCTACTTTTTTCCTTATGTAGAAAATACTTCCATTTACGCAAGTTAATAAAGTCAATAATGTTTGGTAATATAATAAAAAACTTATTAAATTTTTGTCTTCAGTTAATAGTTATGAAATCGTTTTACTAACAGAAAACTTTTCTCATTAAACATTTATTTTTCTGGTAATCTAACTTTAAAAACTTCTTTAGAAATTTAGAGAGAAACGTATTTCATTAAAAATAATGAGCAAGCGTGCTGACGAAATATTAGTTTAATTTTTTGAGCGACATTAAATCAAACAAGTAAGGGATAACTTGATTGCATAACACATATATTTCGTAACTTTAAAATATAATATAGTTTAAAAAAGACAGCAAATAAATTGACTATCAAGATTATTCAATGAAATAAATGGATTAATGAAATATTATAATTTATTTAATACTAGCAAGCTACGACCGCTACGCTGGTCAATTTCTCTTAACGAACCTTTAATCAAACAAAATATTGACATTTCATAATTCACTTTTATATTTTAACAGAATAATAAGGATACTATAATTTGTGACTCGTGCTATAGTCAATATACACGTCAGGACACGTCGCCCTTATCATTATCTTTTTACGCGTGAAGGTTTCGCTATGGTACTCTATTGTGAAATTTGGTAATTTTAGAAATTCAATAGTTGAAAAATCGCAGAATCATTAGATCATTTTTCTTTAGAAATTGTTCTTAGAGCGCATTTAGATCTTATAAATAACAATCATGCCGAACTTGAAGTTTCTAGCTCCTTCAGCATCGCAAAAATCGCAATTTTAGAATGTTTTTCGCTTCTGCACCCCCCTCGGGGTAGTGGCACCGACATAAAATATAGTCTATGTTGGAGCAGGGATTGTCACCATCCATTTGCCACCATCACTTTTGAAATCGCTTTAGTAGTTCCAGACATTCCATACAAATTGTAATTTAGAATGTTTTTAGAAAATTTTTTGCTTATTTCAGCCTTTTAAATTTCGAATTTTTTTAGATTTTGTTCTTATAGAGCATTTAAATCTTGTAAGTAACGACCATACAAAATGTCAAGTTCCTAACTCCTTCATTATTGAAAATATCATAATTTTGGAACGTTTTTCGCTCCTGCACCCTCTGCGGGCAGTGGCACCGACAAAAAATTTAGCATATGTTGGAGCAGGGACTGTCACCATGCATTTGCCACCATCACTTTTGAAATCGGTTCTGTAGTTTCAGAGATTCCATAGAAATTGTAATTTAGAATGTTTTTAGAACGCTTCTTCCTCATCTCACCCTTTTAAATTGCGAATGTTTTTATAATTTGTTCTTAGAGAACATTTACATCTTATAAGTAACTACCATACCAAATTTGATACTTCTATCTCCTTCAGTACACAAAAAATCGAAATTTTAGAAAGTTTTTCGCTCCTGCACCCCCCTGGGGGTGGTGGCACCGACATAAAATATAGCCTATGTTGGAGCAGGGATTGTCACCATTAATTTGCCACCATCACTTTTAAAATCGCTTCAGTGGTTCCAGAGATTACCCCCTACAAACAAACAAACAAACAAACAAACAATCTTTACTACTTTATATATTAGTATAGATAAGGGGGAATTAGCCCCTTGTTCCCCCCCCTTTATACTTAACCAATCAATCCCGAAAACTAATCAGAGATGCGCCTTTACACAGTGAACCTATCAATAAAATTTGAAGGAAATGGGATAATTCTGCATGAAAAACCCATTTACATAAATTAAGGGGAGTATTAGCCCCCCGTTCCCCCCCTTTATACTTAATCAATCAATCCCGAAAACTAATCAGGGAAGCGTCTTATCCCAATGAATCTATAAACAAATTTTGAAGCAAATAGAATAATTCTGCATGAAAAACCCATTTATATAAATTAAGGGGGGGGATTATCCCCCCGTTCCCCCCCTTTATACTTAACCAATCAATCCCGAAAACTAATCAGGGAAGCGCCTTAACTCAGTGAACCTATAAACAAAATTTGAAGGAAAACGGAATAATTCTGCATGAAAAACCCATTTATATAAATTAAGGGGGGGATTAGCCCCCCCCCCGTTCCCCCCTTTATACTCAGCCAATCAATCCCGAAAATTATCATGCAAGCGCCTTAACACAGTGAACCTATAAACAAAATTTGAAGGAAAACGGAATAATTCTGCATGAAAAACCCATTTATATAAATTAAGGGGGGATTAGCCCCCCGATCCCCCCCCTTTATACTTAACTAATCAATCCCGAAAACTAATCAGGGAAGCGCCTTAACTCAGTGAACCTATAAACAAAATTTGAAGGAAAACGGAATAATTCTGCATGAAAAACCCATTTATATAAATTAAGGGGGGGATTAGCCCCCCCCCGTTCCCCCCTTTATACTCAGCCAATCAATCCCGAAAATTATCATGCAAGCGCCTTAACACAGTGAACCTATAAACAAAATTTGAAGGAAAACGGAATAATTCTGCATGAAAAACCCATTTATATAAATTAAGGGGGGATTAGCCCCCCCCGATCCCCCCTTTATACTTAACCAATCAATCCCGAAAAGTAATCAGGGAAGCGTCTTAACCCAATGAACCTATAAACAAAATTTGAAGGAAAACGGAATAATTCTGCATGAAAAACCCATTTATATAAATTAAGGGGGGGGGGGGATTAGCCCCTTGTTCCCCCCCTTTTATACTTAACCAATCAATCCCGAAAACTAATCAGTGAAGCGCCTTAACACAGTGAACCTATAAACAAAATTTGAAGGAAAACGGAATAATTCTGAATGAAAAACCCATTTATATAAATTAAGGGGGGATTAGACCCCCAATCCCCCCCCTTTATACTTAACTAATCAATCCGGAAAACTAATCAGGGAAGCGCCTTAACTCAGTGAACCTATAAACAAAATTTGAAGGAAAACGGAATAATTCTGCATGAAAAACCCATTTATATAAATTAAGGGGGGGATTAGCCCCCCCCCCGTTCCCCCCTTTATACTCAGCCAATCAATCCCGAAAATTATCATGCAAGCGCCTTAACACAGTGAACCTATAAACAAAATTTGAAGGAAAACGGAATAATTCTGCATGAAAAACCCATTTATATAAATTAAGGGGGGATTAGCCCCCCCCGATCCCCCCTTTATACTTAACCAATCAATCCCGAAAAGTAATCAGGGAAGCGTCTTAACCCAATGAACCTATAAACAAAATTTGAAGGAAAACGGAATAATTCTGCATGAAAAACCCATTTATATAAATTAAGGGGGGGGGATTAGCCCCTTGTTCCCCCCCTTTTATACTTAACCAATCAATCCCGAAAACTAATCAGGGAAGCGCCTTAACACAGTGAACCTATAAACAAAATTTGAAGGAAAACGGATATTTCTATGAAGAGTTATCGCATTACGTACGTACATACATACATACAGAACCGGCTGCCAAGCTCTCAGGGCTTGACCGCCAGTGTGATAACTGAAAAATCGCAATTTTAGAACGTTTTTTGCTCCTGCACCCCCTGGGGTTAGTGGCACCAACATAAAATATAGCCTATGTTGGAGCAGGGGTTGTCACCATCAATTTGCCACCATCACTTTTGAAATCGGTTCGGTAGTTCCAGAGATTACCCCCTACAAACAAACAAACAAGATTTACTCCTTTATAATATTAGTATAGATAAACATTAAATTTATTTTCAAAAGTCCAGATGAAATCTCATCAGTATTATTATCGTATTTCAATTAACGTTTGTTATTGATATAAAATAGTGTAATAACTAATTTCACTTTGAGTTTTGCTAAATCAACCAACAATCGCGAAATAGGCCTTGCTTTTGCCGATTTATATTTGACTCCATATTTAGCAATAATTCTCAAAATATCGTTAAGCTTGTTGAATATTTGCCACGTTTGCATGCATCCGTATGTAAGTATATGTCTAAATAGGTTATTCGTGATAACATAAAATTTATTTGAATATTTCTTTTCTATAAATATTTAAAACATAAATTAAATATGCTCTAAAACATGGCAAAATATAGAAAACGTAACTTCGTTTGAGGAGAATTACAAAGCTCCGTTTTGTATTATGTAAAAAATTACCATAGACCATCAGATACAGTCCAATAATATGTTGCTGACACCATTTTAATTGTGCTTCTCTGGATTGAACGGATAGAAGAACATAAACTCGGAGTATCCGGGCGTACACTCCATTCATGTATAGCCTTCCACGCCCAGTAATGGCAGATATACTCTTACCAATGGACGCTGCAATCATAAATGTCACACGTGTGCAGGTTACTCTTTGATTCCGCTTGGTTACAACTGCAATATATCGATCATCCGCGAGGGTCATAACCCTTGCATGGCCGGCCACAGGTCCTCAGACAACTGTTTGGCTGGTTAGGAACTGTTTTCATAATCTTGAAATTATGGAAAGATGAACGCCGAAGAAAAGAGAAACATCTGGGATTGATTGTACCACATCAATGCGTTCGACGGCTTGCCAACACTCAGAATCTTCCATTCGTCTTCTGGAAGCCAGAGAAGCACCTCTGTCTTAAAAAGAAATCGTAGGAAAGTTCTAAACACTTTTTATCACCACTTGCATGTAACTTCTGTAACCCTTCACAATGCTGGCTTCTTATACAATTGCCTTTTTTGCATATTTCTCGACACGAAACCATAATTGGCTGTTACATAACATATTTGCATATTTCTGCAGCGAATTGCAGCTTCTACAATTCAGATTGGCTTTCGGAAATTAACATCTTCCTCTGCGTACTTAACTTTTGGCAATGAGTGTAACTGGATACATGGTAGAAATAAGTGAGGTACTAGTTTTAGGAAGTGTGATTTCAGTACTTTTAAGCGTGTTTTTGCAAATATTAAATTTTAGCGTAACAATATCGTACCATTATAACCAAAAATCTATAGATAACATACAGGGATGTGCCAAAAAATTCAAGTACGTTTCCGTCTATTGGTAAAAATTGATAAAAAGTGTTTTTTTAACTGTGCAGTGTGTTTTCTTACTAAACTAAATTTTAACATACTATGTAGAATGCATACAGATTTATAGATCATAACAGGGATACACAAAAGAATTTGAGTACTTTTTCGGCTATGGACGGTAATTACGGAAATGTTGTTTTCATATGTGTTGTGCTTTTCCTAAAATGTTTACTTAGGTGTATTTTGTACCTCGTTAAACGGTGCACCTTTGTAAAGTTTTCTTGAAGCGATAGAAAGTGTTTCATAATCTATGCTTGGCTCACGTTATTCTTTCTTGTTAACACTTTCTGACATAAGCTGATCAGTTTGTATGACTGCAGTTTGTCTGGCCGTCTGTCTGTCTTTCCGTATTCTGACTCGCATATATATATTCCGATTGCCATGTAATCGGTATATATTATTGAGGTGAACTGTGACATGTTTGCTCTTGAAAATAAAGTGTGTAGCAATTATAGTTCGTTTAGAGGGATACTCAAAAGAATTCCGTTATATTAAGGTCAATGGAGAAAAATCGGTTGCAATGTATTTTAATGATGTTACACTATTTCAAACGTGTAGAAGTTGTTATAAATCAATGAAGTGCACTACAAGATGCTTACTGTATAAAATTGTGTGCATAGCATTTATTGATCATTACAATAAAACCTTTGCTTCACAGTGTACAACCAACTTGCGTGAAAAATGTGTCCAGATATCGAACCCAACTATGCACTATACCAAGGTATCTGGATTCGATATCCGGGCTGGACACAATTTTCACTCAAGTTGGTTGTACGCTGTTAAGCAAAGTGAAAATACAATATACCAAGGTATCTGGGTTCGATCCCCGGTATGGACACATCTTTCACTCAAGTTCGTCGTACGCTGTTAAGCAAAGTGAAAAAAAAATTCACATCCTTCGTAGTGCTATTTAAAGATTTAAGCATAGTTTCGGTCCTACTGAAAATTTAATTGGAAATAATATATATATATATATATATATAATAAACTCCAATAAAAACACATGCATAACCAATATCACAACAGCTATAAACCACTTAAATAGAAAACAAGAAAACAGAACAAACTACTTTAACACAGAACCAGAGAGCACAACTAACTACTTAAACTCAAAACAATATATCACAACAAATTGCAGCAAAAATGAAAAAACCAATAAACGACAGAGAAAGAATAAAACGACCTGTGTCAGGTGGCATGGCTTGAGACATGCACTGCTCGGTTAAACTAGTTTTATGCATGGAACACTCTCCATACCTGACAAGTACAGACTGATAATGAATGAAACAGACATAACGAAAGGAAGCAAACTATGCCAGACTACACCATCAGGTTCTCAACTTACTTCACGGCAAACAACTCACTACACCGACAAACTATAGCTAGATTACACCATCAAGTTCTCAACTTACGTCACGGCTAACGCTAACAACCCACTACACCGACACTCCCACAATTATCCCATCAATAAAACACACACACACACACACACACACATAGCCTTGACAACGTATATTAGTGAAAACGTGTCAGACTGGATGTCGTCAGGATGGCTTAATTGGTAAAGCACTTGGTGCGCTATGCCAAGGTATTTGGGTTCAATCCCCGGTCTGGACACATTTTACTTCAAGTTGATTAAACGCTGTTAAGCAAAGTAAAAAGAAAATTCACACCCTTTGTGGTGCTATTTATGAACTATACTGTCAGTACATTCTGTTTTCTTGAAATGGGGAAACAAATAATTTCTATTCTAATCAAATCGCAACTCTTTTTCATTAGAATGACAGTTATTGATTTTTTTAAAACTTTTTCTTGACTTTTGGATCATTTTGTTTTTCTATATAATTATTTCTAATTATTGTACGTAAAACGAATATAAATGCATAAATTTTAATAAAAGTAACACGTTTTTATAAGTAAAAACGATATATATGTCATTTTCATCAGTTTAATTAAACATATAAGTATTTACCATTTCAGGGTAATATATAGTTCATTATAATTTTGACGATTATAATGAATACTTTCTTTCTAACCCTTTAATACTGCCAATCAAGCATCAATAAACTGAATAACCATAAAACTTGTTGATATACTATATCATTCTGGTATTAAAAAAAAGGTTTATTGAGATGAGGCTATCTAGGATACACTATTAATATTTATGAAGCATCATTCAGTCTAGTGTATTTATTCTTTCATCATTACTCTCCATGGCAACGCTGTAAATATTATTTACTTACGAACAAGAAACAACAAAAATGCAGAGTATTAAGTTTTAATGCTGCCCCTTTTTATTTGCTGAGACGTCTTCCTTAATAAATATCTCATCAGTTAGAGAAAGTTACCCGTCTTTTTCCCAGTTAAATAGATCATTGAGATTTTTTTTTTTTTTTTTATTCTTTTGTATTTAAAAATTTTCGAAATTTTTAAAAAAATTGCAAAATGAAAATATTATTTTAGGTTTTTTTTAAATTTATATGGATAGAAAATTAATGTTCGCTTTTGAAATTTTTAATACGGTTTTGAAATTATTTTTATGGTGTCATATAATAATATATTTATAAAGAAAGAAAATCGTCATAAAATGTGTTGAAGTAATTAGCATAAAAGATTATGCATATGTAACGAAAAAAAAAACTTTAAACAAGACTAGAATTAAATAATTATCAAATTTAAATATTTTTTATAAATTCTGTATTACACTATAAAATCTATGTACGAAGTATAAAATCTTGAAAACTGAATTTCTTCATCGAGTTTTTTTTTTACGCATTTTAATCTTATGCGCCTCTAGAGTACAAATATATAATATTTTTAAAGACTTAAATTTTTATAAACAATCAAAATTTATTCTGATCTGTATTTTAAAAAAAAAATCTATTTTAGCTAACGTTATTGTTTCGACGCTGTTTAAGACATCTTACAAATAATAATAAAGAAAAAAATCTGAAGGCTCTCTACTCGATTTTCTGAAAAATTTATAGAATGCTGTGCATTCAAATATATTTTTAACAAAATAAAATTCTTTTAATTTGAGCTCACGACTTTTCGTTTTGGAAATGTTACTTTTGAGCTACTAAGACTTGATAACAATATTTATCCCTTATCCTCTGTCACATGTCCGTGGTGATTTTTTCAATAGAAATGGTCGAAAAGATAGTTTGAAAATACCCTTTTGTAAACCTAAAAAATACGGAAATACCAACATACACACATACTGGATGTTATACGAAAAACCAGTCCCACCGGATTGTGCAGATTCTACGTATTTTAGAAGAATTAGAAATTACGAATTATTTGTACCTCCAAGGTAAATAAATGTTGAAAATAACTCTATCAGCATCACAGTTGAATATCGTTTAATAATTACCTGCATTAATTTCGTCAGGGTAAGACATTTGATGCATGCCTTGGTGTTGCCATTAAGTTGCGCGATGATACGTGGATTTCGTACAATCTTCCTTTCAACATCCATCACAAAAAAAAAATCCTGGTGACAAGTTTTGTAAACTCGACTGCTATAAACGCCGCACTAATTGTCCGCTTAACAGTATACAGCTCATGAATACGAGCAAGTGACTTCAGAGACGTACATCAGACAAGCTCTACAGCCAATCAGAGTGAGCGGTAGTGGCTGTGTCCAGCTATAGAATGTTCGAACTCACTGATAGAGTTTGTGGAACTCTCTAATTGAGTCCTGTGGTCTGAGATATATTAAATATCTGGTTCAAGTTTACAATGCCATTGTTGAGCTTACACAATTTGTAACGTATCTATTTTTTTCTATTTTAATATTCTGCATACCGAAGCCGGACTTTCGAGACACATCCCGTACATACAGAATCATTGTCAAAATAACAAACAACAGATTCAGAGTATCTCAAAACATAAGAATCTACCAAAATTTCAATGTCGGATTTTATCAGGTATACAATCCTTTTCTTGCACTATGTGTACGGAAAGTAAAAGATGATTCTTTGACAAGCAGTTGTGCAGCGAATAAAAGCACATTTCTACTAATAGTTTTTTATTTTAATTTTTAAATAAACAATTGCTACTTTTGGTAGCTTTGTTAGACATGCATGTCTGGAAATATACGTAACGAGCAGTGATGCATTTAAAAAAAATCATACTTAATTTTCTGTTTTTTGAAATCTATTGGACAATGTATTAAATGCAATATTCAAGGAAAAACACGCTATTCCTGTTTTTAGCTCTTTTAACGAACTAGTCGTTGGGGGCCACCGTAATACTTACCCATCATTGATATGCATAATGTAAAATATTAAAATAAAAATGTGTAAACTACTTATAAAATGCATTGCAATTCAAATAAAATCGTGGCTTGATGACGTCATTAACTTTAAGGGCTCGATTACTGAATTGCTCGAAAGAAACCTCCTTATAACTCCAAAAATAATAATCCTATTAACTAGCCGTTTATTGCATCTGATTAAGCGTCAAATTTCCAATTCAAATATGCCTTTGAAGTGAAATTTGGATGAAATACAGGGTCATGAAAAATCGAAGAGTGTGGCAAATAGGATTCCAAATATCTCGGCAACTCATTATCCGACCGACTTCATGCTTTATGCAAAATTTGTTTTTTATTGTCTTTTATATTCATTTTTTAAAATAACCAATTTCGAAAATTTGTATATACCTTTTACCAGAACGAATATTTCGAGAGTCCGAAAAAAATAGTTCCGGTTAATCGAGGTTATTGAAATGAAATAGGCTTCTTCCTATTATTACATACTAAGTACATACCAAATTGCAAGCCTCTATCTCAAATTTTTCGGGAGATAGAGCGTTTACAGACACACAGACACACACACAGACACACACACAGAACACACACAGACACACAGACGGACGGCAAATTTTTTTTTCTAAAAATATGTTTTTCGGAATCTTCAGTGTCTGAAACGTGTAAATCCGTCCAATTTTTTTTTTTCGATTTTCAAAACGATTACAAGACTTACCCTATACTACGTATGATGGGTAAGTAATACAACTAAATAAGTCATTTCTCAGCGAGAGAAAACGGAGCGAGCACTCTCATATACACAGTAACATACAAATTTATCAAGGGGGTGGCAGTCAAAACTTAAAAAGAATAACAAAATTAAAAGTGATAGAATTGCATGTTATTTATGTTATTTGGCGGGGCTTTTTTTTGCTTGCATATTTTTTGCAAGAATGTCAGCGTAACATGTATTGTATCTGTCTCACTCACATGGCACGTCGAGGGAAACCTGCGCCTCATTTTGAAGTAAGTGGAAGTCGCGAATATACGAGGGACAGTCGGAAAATAAGTTTCCCCTGGCGACTGTGGACAGAGTTGTGTATGAAAGACAAAAAATGTAATGAGACATTAAAGATAAAACTTAACTTTATTTTTCCACATAAGTACCAAGTACATTGAGACATTTGTCATACCGCTTTATCAGCTTCAAAAAGCTCTCCAGGAAAAAATCAGGGTTTTGCTTACGGACGAAGCGTTGAACGGCTATGGTCGAAAGACGACACAGCAGGTGAACGCGAACATGCAAGACACCGATACACCATTGGGTAGAGGTCGACCGCGATAAAGCAGATGGCACTGTTGCAGTGCCTGCGCAGATGGCGCTGTTGACTACAACAGCTATTTGTGTTGTACTCTTTCCTGACTTGGAGCATGTAATGAGCAAATTTGAGGATGATATCCGTTGCACATTTTTCATAACTTTGGGACCAAATTGTCCGTGACATTCCTGTGTTACAAGTAGTAAAGGTCCTATAAATTTTACAGAGGCATTAATACACATTTTTACGGTATAGGAATGAGTCGTTATGTTTTTACTGATTACCAATGTGCCCACGTATTTAGTTCCCTTTATATCGGGAGTTATGTTAGATACAATCTCGTATTGGAAGCCACTTTTATCGGTGTTCAGGACGTTGGACAGTAGACATTTTTGCTATTCGATAATTTTGTTTTAAACGTTTTCCCGGAATTCGTCGATCACAGGTTGCAAAGACACTTCCGGAAACAAATCTCTTTTTGTTACGATTTGTGTCGGCTTTAGACTTGTTATTTTATGTGCCTGCTTGAAATTCTTGATGAAGTGTGAGCTTGCTGTAAATCCGGGAATTCCAAGCTTCAATAATTTGTCAATGGCCCACATTTTGAGGTCCCTGCCATGAACGGTGGCTTTTAACTGTCTGCGACGATGATAAAATTTTGACTACACGTATTTGGAAATTAATTTCATTTTGCTCTGCATGTTACCACCTTTCCTACGTATTGTGCCGTTGAATAATCTTGTGATCTTTTACTTGCCTACTTATATATTGCACAGCCTTTAGTTTATTTTTCTTTGCCTTCTTATACATTTCTACTGCTTTCGCCATAATTTTTATGGATACTCCTTCACTTTCTGTCCGCTTTTTTTCGCAGGTTCTTCATATTCGAAAGTGGGGTCCGTATTTACTTCCAAATTACTTGTCAGTTCATTTTCGTCGATGCTGCTCTCATACAGAATATCTAGTGACTGGAAAAATTAGTTGTCGATCATCCTCTTCACTGTCTTGAATAGTCGCTGACTAATGGAATTCTCTTCAGTCATCGGCTCCATTTCCTCGGAGTCGAAAACATATTGTAGCAGTTGCAAACTAAGGAATTTTGCAATCTTCGCTTTTTCGGCGATGGTATTAGAGCCTGAAAACTCGTTGACGAAATCTTCAGAACTGGGCCCGCCTTCGCATTTCACAGGGGTGCGTGCTACCTCCCCTGAACCAGCGCGATTCAAACGTGAGCCACAGGTACTGTTAAAATTCTGTATGGTTGAGTGCCTCGGGAACTGCCCCATAAGCCCTGACTATGCCCTCTATTCATCCCGTAGGATCAGGCGAGGAGTTCGTTCCTGAAGTTCTTTAAAGTATTCTCCAAGGCAGTGCAGTTCAATTAGTTATATATGATTGTGAAAATATGTCACAATCTTCTGTTTCTTACTATAGGAAACATGGAACCTTCACTAAATTCCCACTGGCAACAACAGGTTACATAACTGTAGTGTAAGCTGTTTTTTCTATCACACAGAGTGTCTTTCCTGCATAGCTAGCGACCTGGAGAAATCAATAAATGACAGAAATAGATTGGCTATAACTCTTCACCAGTTGCATTCGGACGGGCAGTTGTATACATTTCCTTGATCCCCATAGAAAGAGCTTCTCACTCTCGACAATATCCCAATTTGCCAGTTGGGGATTTTCCCTAGTAAGTGGCCCGTACGCATGAAGAAGCTTAACTAAACTCTATGATACTCATACTTAGTGGAAAAATAAGCAGGAAATTACTCTTTAGAGATAAAATTATTTTTATGATTCCACTGAAAGGTCTTTTAGTCTCTTGTGTTTTCTGTTACTGCTGTCCGTATCGTTTTTCAAACAAAGTGACTTTCTGAGCGTCAACAAAACTAAAATATCATTTCTCAGCAATTGAAAAATAAACAACAAATATAAGTAACAAAACAATATAATGGAAATTGGGTGGGGAGGGAAAACAAATTATTGAGAGAACCTCTAAGGCACCTGGGGCACCATATAATTTGGTGCCACTGCCGCCCAATGTGGGAACTGGCCAAACATCGGGCTTCGGCCGTAAGACACACACACACACACACATATACAGGGTGTCCATAATTAAACGATCCTATTTTAAAGTTGTCTACAGACGAAACTATTGTTCAGGAAGTTATAAAATTTCGCGGAGGACATAATGAAGGGATGAGAATTTGTTTGAGCGAAAAAAAATTAGTTCAATATTTCGCCGCTAGAGGGTGTTTTTTAATGAATTACACAATTATTATACATTTCCGATAGTTTACAAATTTTATTACAATAGTGATGTTCAACAAAACTTTTTTCCCGACATGTTCTTAGCATTTCCCAAAACACACTGCGGTCAACTGTGGAACATGCTATCTTACGATTCCAGATGGTAGCTGAAAATGATGGCCGTCGTGTGGAATATGACATGTTGTAATGAAATTTGTAAACTATCATAAATGTATGCTAAATGTGTATCTCGTTAAAAAACGCCCTCTGGTGGCGAAATTTTGAGCTAATTTTTTTTTCGCTCAAACAAATTCCCATCCCTTTATTGTGTTCTCCACAAAATTTCACTATTTTCTGAGCAATTGTTTCCTCTGTATATAATTTTAAAATAGGGTCGTTTAATTGTGGGCACCCTGTATATATTCTATAAATTCTCTATATATTATAATATATATATATATATATATATGGATTATAAAATCTTGAATACAGAATTTATAATTCGAGTTTCATTTTCTGTACGCATTTTTATCATCGAGTATACATGCAGTGTATAAATTTTAGAATTATTTAAAAAAAGGATTAGATTATTAAAATGAATCAAAGTTTATTGTTTTATGCATTTTTCAAACTGCTTTTTTTGCAATGTCATTTTTCACTGGTATTTAAAACATTTTATGTAAAAAACCGTCATAATTAATTAACATTAACTTGTACATTAAAAGAGAACATTTCCAATGTTTGTTTTATTTTTTTGAATTAGCAGTTGCTACATTTGGCAAAACTGTCAGAAAATCTAAATTTGGAAATACTTTTAACGAGCAGTTATATATTTTTGAAAAAAAAAATCATACTTAATTTTATGTCTTTTGAAATCTTTTAAACAGAGTATTAAATATAATTTTCAAAAAAAGAAAAATTCCGTGTTTAGTTTTTTAACGAATAAAAAGAATTTAAATAAGTCGTTTGTCATTCTTAAAAATAAGCAAATTGAAAACAACATTTCTTCTATACCGGCGAAAACAAAAGCTTTTCAAAAACTGAAACCTTTTTATTATTTTCTCAATTGTTTCACTTTTTTTCAAATCACGAAAAGAAAAGTAATTCTAAATATGTTTTTTATTTTTTAAAATTAAATTTGCATTGCATGCTTTTCCAATTATTTCGGTTGAAGTAAGGGAAAATTAAAATGAGTTTTTCTTTGCAGTAAACAAATAATTCTTTTACAAAATATTTTATTGTAAACCACAACATTTTATATATTAATTATTTATATGTACACACAATAACAGCTTAATTTGGTAATTCATATGAAGTAAACATTTTTGAAGCAATGTAGCATTTTATTAAATTGAATTATACTAAATAGGAAAAATAAAGTTACTAAGAAAGTATGTTATGCTTTTAAGATTTTTTGCAGCAATAAAATATCATATTTATTTTATTAAAGATACTTTTTACATGATTAAGTAAACAGGATTTCTTATATATGATCCAAGTGTACATGTGCTGTAATTTATTTTTTAAATATATATTTAAGGGACGATGGGGTGCCTTAGGATTTTTTAAAAAATATTTTTGTTCATTTTGTTTTTGTTTTATTTTGGCCCAATGAATGCTGTAAATTGCTTGATCCCTTGGCTTAGTAAAAAAAAGACTAAAATAGATGCTTTCGTAAAAGTTTAAGTTAAAGGTACACTCTTTCAAATGCCCCAATCTACCCTACATAATGGGGCAAGGGACACACTGATTTAAATTTAAGTAATATTTTTCAGTAAACAAAAATTATACTGATATATAATAATAAAACTTACCAGTCATTAAAAAAAAAGAAAAAAAAAGGAGAAATCATTTATCTACAATATTTACAAAGGCATCGGTAATTATGATAATTGAGATATTATAACTAATAAATTATTATTTGTTATATTATTTATTCTTTATTGCATATTTATAGTTTTTTAGGTACTAAACATATCTTGATATCTTTTTTATCTTGAGCACGTCATTCTCTGTATAACTATTACCCTGTGTCACAACATGCCCCAATTCCAGTTTTCTGGTCCTGCAATTTTCTCTTTGAACGCGTCCCGAAAAAAAAAAAAAACCTAGGCTTATAAAACAAAGACTTGTTCAAAATGGAATGATTTTAATACGGGAAAATAAAAACATGTATCCGGTTGAAAACAGGAAATCCAAATGAAACAATCTTTGCCAAATGAAAACATAAATCCAGTTAATTGGTACTCCTGACGTTTAGTTCCGAACCACACTTGTATTCATTTTATGGACTTGAAGTGATCGGCTGAGTGAATCTTGAACAAATCTAGAAATGAAAAACAACTAAATGGTGCTAAATGAAAAATTGTGGTATCAGTGAATAAAGCACGGCATTATTTAGATAGTTGTAACCAAATCAGTGCATCTTTTTCATTCATCGATGAAAATAAAACAACGAAATGGGTTCGAGAATATGAAGATTAGTTTTTGAAGAGATTCATGGTGGCGGTTGGATTTTTGTTATGAATGTATATAAAGCCTCTAAAGAGTATCAAGTAAAGCTAAAACATTTCTCTCTATTACAAGAAAAAAGTTTTAAAACCCATTTTCAAAGACGGATTTCCATTTTTTTTGTGGAAAAGTCATCAATGCATTCATCTTCACATGGGAAAAGTCTCCAGTTACACTTCCAAATTAACTGCCGTGTATTTAGCGAAAACAGATTCATAAACGGGAATAATATATGTCCCATTTGTAGAAATAAGTGTAAACTATTAAATATAAATAACCATATAGAATGTAAAAAACAAAACCTAGAATATCATAATTGTATTATTCGTGACTTAGCAGAGAAAGGAAATCCGAATAGGAAAAACACCCTTTACGAAAAATAAAACGCCTAAGAAAAAGTCGTAGTGTGCAACCAACTGTCTCAATCCCAGAAAATTCTATATTGTATATTAGTATAAAAAAAAGTTTTAGAGATGAAAGCAAAGAAGACAAATCCCTATGTTGAGTCAGTAGATTCAGAAGAGTAGACTAGAAAGCTGGAAATAAATACTTTACAAAATCCAGCCTTTTGGCTTTGATCACATAGAAAATGGAAATAACTGCTCACAGACCTAAAATATGGATGTAAGGAATGTCACAAATTTGGATAATCATCAGAGTTTACTTACCATATGAAACTTGGAGCTGTGCTCAAACCTAAATCTACAGATAAAGTAAATATTTAACAGCTATCCACAAATAAACTAAACAAATGGGATTCATAAAAAAAAAAAAAAAAACAATTAACCACTTAACATTTTCGTTTTTTTTTTGACACAATAAACGTAAAATAGGACTAAACACCGCTTTTTCCGTACTAAGATATCTAATCCGGTTTTATATAATCGAAAATTGTCTGCCAATTAATGAAGCGAAGATTACAGTTAAAAATGAGTTGTATCCAGAGGCTTTTAGTAACGACGCAAGCAAACTCTTCTTGCCCGAGTGGCGTTCGGGCAAAACTGTTAAGGGGTTAATAGAGCGAAATAGTTAGTAACCAGCAGCGTTCTGATGCTAAATGGGAATAGCTCATTTAATATGCTACCAAAATCTAATCAAGTACTAACTCCAACTCCCCTTACAGCCCATCACTCGACACTTCCCTCATGGACTTTGCTGCATTTGGATTGCTAAAGCGAGAGTTACGAAGACTCGATTCATGAACATTGGAACATTGAAAATATTTCAGAAAGCCAGACCTGAGAGGTGTGGCACAAAACTGACAGGACAGTACTATGAGAAAATATACTATCATGGAAATTTCGAGCCAAAGCTAAAGCCAAGTGTCAAAGGTACCTGATAGTGTCAAAATGTCGTAAGAACTACAGAATTTATCCGTAGAAATTATCCGTTAAAATCATTCTCATGAAGTGCGATTGACCTTCTGTTATTAAATTTGAAAATATTAAGCAGAGAACTCCACATATTTAAAGATTGGTATTAAATAATAATCATGGGATAAATGGAATTAAAATTTTATATTTATAAAAATACTTTTAGAGAAGAAAATATTCTTTAGAAATCGGGTTTTTTAATATACATATTTTAGTTTTAGTTTTTTAAAGCGATTCTGTTTCAGACATATTTGAAAATCATTTTAAATCTATTTTTAGGTTACAAAAATAATTTATTTCAAAAATAGTTCAAAAACATTTTCTGGATACAATTTCAACGAGAGTAATCTTCTAAAGCGTCGACGAATTTTAATTATATATTCTTGGATATTGTTGCATCTATTACTTTAAAATGCTTCTAAATGAAACAGGCGTTTCATGTTTCGTGATTAAGAGTTTTTATTATTTACAAAGGATTTTCTAGAGAAATATAAGTAAATCTAAAACAATTTAATTTTTATGTTTATTTTTTTATTAAAAGACTTGGCATTTAAATTTCCTTGTCATATTTTTTTCCAAAATGTTGAGTTACTGTAGTAGTTTCCGCTATGTCACGCCTCATTATATTACTCATTCTGATATACAGGGTGCCCTAAAAACATTGATTTTGGTTCTTATCCCTTAAATATTGACCAAAGACATATATTATAAATTAGAAAGTTACGCAAAAAAGGTGCAGAATTTTATGAAATCGATTAAAAATTTCAGGCGATTGAAATGTGTAGAAATAATAACTTTACCCAAAGACTTCAAGAGATATCAAGAGCACTTTCAACAGCGTACGGGAGCCGATGTCCTCCAAGCTTTGAAGGACTCAGACGTTGAACCGTATCTCCTGGGTTTGATCGACAACTATCTCTGGTATCGCTCGATCATCCCACACGATGAGGAACACTAATTTAACGCAGGAGTGCCACAGGGATCGTGTCTCGTCCCAACTCTCTGGTTTGTTGTAAACAATGTCCTGTTGGGCCAGTTGGATCTCTTGTGAGTACCACAAGACGAGGCGTGGGCTGTCCAGGCTTTCGCTGATGACGTCTCTGTGGTGGCACGTCACACGGCGATCATGAGGTTTGCGACCATTCTCGGCCCGATTCTCTCGAGGATCAACGCTGGGGGATGGATTTCAGCCTCACGTTCAGCTATGCCAAATTCTGTCACAAATCGTTCCTCCTAAGTGCATCACCTTCGATACCTATCCGAATGGAGGGCCACAAGGTAGGAACGTTCGATGGAACATCCAGTACTTAGGAGATACGATTGATGGCTATCTTAGTTGGATTCCCCATCTGGATCTGGTTCAGGAAAAAGCATTCAAGGTACTCCACAAGATGAACCGACTCACAGCAGCTAGCTGGGGAATCAAGCCGAATCTCTGCAAGATGCTTTATACACTAGTTGCAGAGCGCATAATCTTATACGCGGCTTCGGTCTGGTACAACGGTAAAGTGGTGCTGACAAATCGGTTACAGAGCGTACAAAGGGGTTTACTTTTGTGCGTTACAAAATGCTATAAGACGGTTTCGACGGATGTTCTACGTTTTAGCAGGGGTTCTTCCGCTCGACCTGCGTGCAGAGCTGGATAGAGACTTCACGTCTCTGGTCCGCTGGAACGCGAGCATCGACGGTACCGGGTCAAACCCTGGGACTGTCGAATTGTGGAAGCCAACTCTCAACCGTGACAACTTTTGGCGGATCCCATGGACTTTGGACCTCAATCCGAAGACGATGTGTTCTTACTACACGGGCGGATCCAAGAAAAAGAACGAGACCGTTGGATATGCGTTCCTAGCTGTATTCGAAGGCCAGATCGAACGAGAGAGCCAGTTCCGGCTCACGGATGGTGCAGAAGTATTTGCGGCGGAGGTCCATGCGATCAAGGAAGCCATTACAGATGCCCATCTAAGTGGTCTCAGCGAGCTCGATCTTTATTCCGACTCGACTTCGGCGCTCCAAGCTCTTCAATAGCCTCGTACCCAAACACAAGGCAATTGCTGAGATTATGGACCTGGCGAAACAAACTGGAATCAAGCCACATCTTCACTGGGTTCGAACTCATGTGGGTTCACAGCCTAAGAGGGACTGCTCAGACTAGGAGTCCAAGTCTGTAGAGCATAGGTGTCCCCCCCGGTACCTTTATTAAGGTTTAAAAAAAAATACAGTTTCAGCTGGAGCTGAGCCCGCCGGAAAACGCGACAGGGGGCGGGTGAATTGCAATGGGCCATTATTGGCCGAAATTCACAGAACAAATCCCTCGCTGCCGGAGAACAGATCTCCTTCGCGACACGGGGCAGCGAGGTGCCGAGGTTCTGGAAATGGTTTGAGAATGATGTGCCGCGCAGCACTTGGATATCAGACAGTAGATAAGCTAGAGGGTTGCGCGCCAGAAACATGCTCTCTCGCGACAAGGGGCGCTGTGGCATCGCCAGAGTAACACTACAACTTTACTCGCGACAAGGGGCGATGCCATACGAGGAATGGGAGTTGCTCTGGGTACAGACTAGCTTGTGAGGTTGGAGATGTGTGCTAAGTATTGGTGGATGTGTTTGAGTTTGTTCAGAAGTGTGGGTCTAGAAAGAATATTTTGTAACCATCCCTTAGGGGGAGTGGCTGGACGTTTAATGTGCCAGCGTGCAGTAAGTGTGCATTCGTGGTAGGCGTGGGTAGGAGATCCCATCTCGCCACACTCACACCTATTAGATCCTGCACAACCAAATTTGTGGAGGTATGATTTAAAGGGCCCGTGGCCCGTTAGGAAGCTTGCGGTGTATGGTGTGAGGTGATATATGTTAAGTGAGACTGTGGGGATTAGGTCAAACGTGTGCCTGCCCTTATCAGTGAGTTCCCAGTACTCTTGCCATTCCGAGATTATCCTGGATTTCAGGACCCTCTTGATGAACAACTGGGGCACTGGGAGGTGGTGATCAATGGATGTATACTTGGTGGATTGTTTTGCGAGTTCGTCCGCGTACTCGTTGCCAAAAGTGCCTTTGTGCGCTGAGACGTGGCCGAGATATGTTCTGTACAAGAGACTTTTGAGTTTTAATTTAATATTTAGTACGAGTGGGTTAGATGTTCGAGGTGCGTGGATGGCCTGCAGTCCAGACAGGCTATCACTGAAAATAGAGACCTTTGCTCCAGATTGACTTTCTAGCCACTCTAGGGCGGAGAAGATTGCAAATAGCTCTGCCTGGAAAACAGAATTGTTATCTCCGAGCCTACAGGCCCACTGATGAGTCACCGCATGTCCTTCCGTGGCGCAGAAGGCTGCTCCCACGCCGGTATCTGTGCGGGACCCATCAGTGAAGATGGTGGATCTTGTGGCATGGGTGTAGCTATTAAGTTGTGTGTTGACTTGAAAGTGCGATGTATCTTCCGCAGGGTGGATCTGCCAGCCGTGGACTTTGTGTTCAATGGTTATGTTGGGAAAGAGGTTGTTGGATATGTGGTCCTGGGGAAGTTTTAGAATGGATGCTTTGTTGAATTCATATTTTAAAGTTATTGCTATTGGTGGAATGCCTGTGAGTATTGTAAGTGCGTCAGTTGATATTGTACAGTACACGCGTGAAAGTTGTAATAAGAATATCTTTTGGATTGAAGTTAATTTTGTGAGTGCCTGTTTTGTAAGTTTACCCCCCCCCCCCCCAGATGCATGCCCCATATGTTATGATGCGTTCTATTATTGTTAAGTACCAGGTTTTTAAAAGGCTATTGCTTACACCCCTAAATTTAGATCTTAATTTAAGTGAGTTGTGGTGATAGGAGATGAGTTTTAATCTTAAGTAATTAATGTGTGGGATCCAGTTAATGTTAGAATCAATTGTTATACCTAGAATTTTGAGTTGTTGTACGTGATGTATGCTAACGCCGTAAATCCTCATTACTGGTGGTCTATCGGGATCTAGACGACGTGGCTTATTGAAGACCAATGCATGGGACTTCCTGGAAGATAGTGTGAGGTGTAGTGTGTCCAGAAGCTGGCAGAAGATGCGTAGGGCTTCGGCAAATGCTTCCTCCAGATGACGGCGAGTGCGATCCGAGAAGATGAAGTTAAAGTCATCAGCAAAGGCATAAAGAGTAAATCCCAATCGGTTCAGTTGTTTTAGAAGTACATTTGCTACCAAAAGCCAGAGGATTGGTCCAAGGCAGGAGCCCTGAGGGCAACCCTTCTGTAGTCGGTGGGATGAGGTGCCAGTTCCCCCATTTATGAGGACACTCCTTTGAGACAGGTATGAACTGATGACTCCCTCTATGTTCCCGGGACAATGAAAAGCTTGAAGTTGTGTGAGTATGTCTCATGTGGGTCACGTCTATAATGAACGTGCGGATGCGTTGGCCAAGACAGCCACAACCCGACAATCTGTCGACGTGGAGGTTAGGAAAACTTGCCGCCAGGCCAAGTAAATACTTCTTGGCCGTGCCATATCATCCTGGCAAGTAAGATGGACTGACTCTGAGAACGGCCGAGCGACGTATGAGGTCTTCCAGCGGATCCGCACTCGCAGACTGCAGGGTGAGTTTTATGTGTATAAGGCCCTTACGAAACACGGCGCATTCGACGATTATCAGAGCCGACTCTTCGATATTTGAATTTTTTTTCACTTCTCTGAAGCATAAGATTCTGTATTTAGCAAAGAAATGTAAGAGAAAAATTATCATGAAAAATTTCGCCATTGCTGTTTTACAAATTCATAGCTTTTCTATAAAATTATTTGAAATTTTTCCTAAAATATATTTTTGGTTTTTAACTAGTTTGACATAATATATTTTTTTATTTGTTAAATACTAACAGTTATCTGTGACTTCGTTCATTCAAGAATATAAAATATCTAATATAAAATATTATTTTAGCTATATTACGTATTCTTTTTAGATGTAGTAAAATCTGAACCAATTTTCACAATTTAGTTTTTAATTGCGATGCATAAGAATAATTTATTTTAAAACAAAACAACAACAACAACAAAAAAAAAAAAATACATGAAATGTTGTTCAAATTTTACATTATTTTCACTTCATTAATTACTAAAAGGTGTTAAATAAAACAGTAGATTAAAAAAAATATATATAAACTGTGTACATATTTTGTGTTCGCCAAAGCCACTTTCAAGACAAACGCGAATATTCTACAGATGTAGGCGTATAATGAAATAATTTGAAACGCCATCATTCATGTTTTTCACATTCTATTCAAATTACTTTGATTTTTATTTCAATACTCGTAACAATGGAGCAACTCAACTATTAATTTAGGTATTTAAATGATGCTGTATCGTTACAGATTGAATTTTCGCGTGTTACAATTTCAACTCTTATAATGGATGGAAAGTATAAATTGGAGAGAAAAATTATTTTGTTTTCATTGAAATTTATTTGGAGGCCATAATCGGATGGAGCCGCGTCTGTACTGTAGGTGGGGTGTGGTAGAATTTCGACGTCGTCCATCTGTGCAAACTTGTCCTTGGTCCTCTGGGCCACGCCAAAAATTTCCCAGAACTTTTTGCTCAACCTAATAAATGTGATTTCATGTAATCCTGAATAATTTTCAAGATGAGTTGGGTCAATTTTAATGCAAATGATTTGTTATGTATTATTTTAACCAACAAAATTTTATTGTTTAATATTTTGCTTTGTTATGTTTAAAATTATTATTGCCTTAATGTTCTTCATTTTGAATTTCATTATTATAAATAAAAAATGTAAATTTAATTTAGATTTTTATAATACATTTATTTAAATTACTTATAATAAATCTTTATTCTTGCTTTATGATTAATTCAAACAAACAAAACTTAATAAAAACAATATACTAATAAACAATCGCATTTACATAACCTTTGAGGGAATTAACATAGCTTTCATAGCTCTTTATATGAAGACATTTATATAAATTTTATTAAAATATTTATAGTAAATCTACAAGCACTAAAGCAGATCATGGAATTATGTTAAAGCTCTTCTTTTGCATTAAATTTTCTAAAGCGATTTTTAGAATCATTGTAGCTTTAGTTTCAGAATTCATATATACAATTCAAATTTTAACGATCTATTTCAAAGGAATAATCAAATCTTGGTTTTTGTTTCAATCAGTATAGATATATTTTAATCTAAAACCTGTACTTATAAACAAATATTTAAATGAACGTTCGTTCCCAAAAGGCATATGCATTTTCAATTCATCTAAAATCTGTAATACATTTAACATAAAATTACATTTGTTTCAAAGGATTTACACTAGCTTCAAAACTTTGTATTTGCTATAAATATTTATTATAGTGCGCTATTATAAATAATGTATATAATTTCGCATAATTTCCTAGGTTATAATCAGAATTACAAAAAAAAAATGACATTTTAAACATAAGTAGATGCATTAAAGAAAATATTTAAACGTTTGTTTTCAGCAGTCGGTTCTATCTTAGCCTTTATGCTCATCTTTCTATTATATTTTCAGTTGGAAATGATACACTCTTGACTGAATCTTAAAAATTTCATGATATTAAAAAGTTATTTAATGTGCTCCCTAACTAATGTAGATACTAACACTAAATGTGCATGATTATCCTGCATATAATGCATAAAATTTACAAAATTTATGAAATGTATTTTTTTTACAATAAAATTGTAAAAACTCATGCCATAATATTATTTATTTATTTTTATACTAGCGACCAGCTCCGGCTTCCTCCACGTTCTATTATGATTTAAAATTGCGTTTATGTTTTTAATTAAGTGAAACTGTATGAGACTGTAACCGACAAAGCGTTTTATATTATTTGAAAAAATTTACACACTAATTACTACTTTTTTTTAACAAATTGGTGTGATACACAAATATTGGCGAAAAACTTCTTAACAACACCCTAAAATTAAGAGATGCGGAAGGCATTTGTAAGAAACTTTGTATTTCTTCTCAAAGACTTGTACTAACACTTTGAAAGCAGGAGCAAGACGGGAAAGGAATGGAAGAGAAAACGGTTTGGACAGGTTATAGAAAACAACCAATAGGAGAACAGAAGGCATCAGTTGATGGAACAACTCATGCCTACTGTTTTTCTTTTGGCTATTTTCTTTACCCTTTTTTTTTTTCTTCCATTACTTTAAGTCTTGCTCCTACTTTTCTTATAGTCTTTACGGTATATAATTTTTTTTATACAATTCTCTCTAAGATCTACAGATTTTTATATACACCACATATTATTCGAAAGTATAATCCTGCTAGAAAATAATAAATACTTAAAAACATAAAATAATATACAAAATAATGCACGCGATACAGCCAAAATAATTTCCACAGATGTTAATATATCCAATATTTTACGCAATGCTGTATAGAAATTTCTTTATATTTTACAAACATCTATTTGAATACAAAATATAGTTCAGCTGTAAAATGCATAATATTGTTAAAACAGACTCTAAGTTATTCACGTCATAGACGGTTATGTTTAAGAATTTTTCTGCGAAGCCCTATATATGATCTATAGAAATTATGCACACCGCGTAATACACTGAAATTTGTTTTAGCTTAGAAATACATATAACAAATGTAAACCACTTCCAATACTTATCGCTCATAAACAGTATTATAATTGAGTTACTTTATGTGTCTCTGTAAATGAATAATAATTGCTACTCCCTCTATATTTTATAGAAATCAGATTGTTGTGCACCCCAGTAGTGCATATAAATTCCGTTATGTTTAAATTAGTCTAACTACACTAAAATACACTGCAAACAATTTTTCTCAATAGACAATAATGCAATTGAATTCCTTTGCGTGTTCCTGTAAAGAACTATAAACTCTTCATTTTCAAAAGGGAATGTCCTATCATAATCCTGAATAACGTATACCAATCACAAAGTAATCCAAGTATTTTTGTGGACATTAACGGAAAGAGCGCGGAAGACGGCAAACGACAGATGGCAGACGGACGAATCAAAGTCGCATACACTTTACAACATTGAAAAATCTTTAAATCGTGGTTTAAAATCGCTTTTTGATTATATTTTAATTTTGCTGCCATCTGTTAAATACCCGCCATCTATATATATGCCATCTGTTAAAAAATATTATAATTGTTTTTTTTCCCAACTGTATTTGTATTACATTATTCTGGTAACACTCTTTAATTAAATTTGGAGTCCCATTTTTGTGGTAAAATATGCATCAGAAGTGAAATTGTTGAAGCAAATTGAAAAGATAAACTAATAAAAATTCTCGAAATTATAAAAGTCAGATATGTTTTTTAAACAACGTAAGAAATCGTCGTATGGAAAAGGTTTAAGCGTACGCCGTACAATAAGCCTACAAAACGTACAAATTACAGAGAAAACGTACAATCTGACAACTCTATGATCGCCATACTTCACTACATAGTATAAAACAAAGTCGCTTTTTCTGTCCCTATATCCCTATGTACGCTTAAATCTTTAAAACTACGCAACGGATTTTGATGCGGTTTTTTTTTAATAGATAGAGTGATTCAAGAGGAAGGTTTATATGTATAATAACCATATGTTTTGCTTTGTAATTTCAGATAAATCACTACATAGTATAAAACAAAGTCGCTTTTTCTGTCCCTATATCCCTATGTACGCTTAAATCTTTAAAACTACGCAACGGATTTTGATGCGGTTTTTTTTAATAGATAGAGTGATTCAAGAGGAAGGTTTATATGTATATCCATTAAATAGTGGAGAAATACTGTTATTTTTGAGGTTTTTAATGTGATGTCGTAAATAATTTCATTTTTTCCTCTTATACATTGCAAACGCAGACTGAACCCTACAAGATTTATCAAAATAATGTACTAATTATTGTACACATTAAAAAGGTCTACAGAAAACACAAAGAGATGAAGGTTTTCAAGGTTAACCCGAAGCAAAGCGAGGGAGGGCCGCTAGTTTAGAATATTACATTTTTGTTTGTTTTACCCGGAAGACACTATAGCTAACACGTGCAAAGCATGGCCGAATCTGCTAAGCATATACAAATACAAAAAAAAAAAAAAAAAAAAAAAAAAAAAACTATAGCATTTTAGAAATAGTTGGGCACATAGTCATGATTTCTTTGCTATAGGTATAGAATATTATTGTGCTTATGAAAATATTTTTAAAAAATTCTGTGTTACCTTCTTGAAAATAAAATTACTCCATGAATATTATGAATTAATATATTTTCTTTTTATAAAACAAGGCAAAAATTTATGAAATTCAAGAGGTTTCGTATATTCTGTCCTCTTCGCTTTTTCTTATAGTTACTGTTTACTTTCTTCTAGATCTCCAATAAATATTTGAATTAATTCTGAAATATTATTTAAGATGGCCTAGACTTGAAGGTATCTGATATCTGCGTAATGTTTGCGTAAAGATTAAAGTTATAATACAAGCAACATTTTATTTTATTTTTCTGCTGAACGTCTTTAATGTTTACTTAGATAGTTTGCATTTCAAAACTCAAATCCTAAGAAAAAAAAAAAAAAAGGGAAGCGGTAACTCGCAGCTTGCGTCCCCAGGCTGTGATCAGAAATTGCATGATGAAATTTATGACTAATAAAAATAGAAATATGTCCACATTGGAAAATAAATAAAAATAAAATATAGAAAATGTTTTCATCAAACTATTTAAACTGATATTTTTACAGTTAACGTAAAGTAAATAATCACGATCACTTAAGTACTCAGCCAATCCTAGAATACGTCATAGAAAATAAACTTATTATCGTTTTATTTTTTTTTTATTATGTAATAATGTTTACTTGATAATATTGAGTAATATGTTTAATACAGAAGAAAACAATTTATGAAGAAACTTAACCGTTTTAAATACGATGAAGATAGATTTTAATTTTCATTCCATCATTCTCAATACTTATATTTGTTTGTTTAAGGTTCTAATAAATATTTTAACAGACTTTAAATATTATTTAAGATGGCTTTGATTTGAAGTTTAATGCGAGTTGTGTTTGCTTAAGAATTAAACCTATCGTCTATGCAATATATTATTTATATATATATTTTTTACACCTTGTTCGTTAAATGCACATTTTTATAGTTTTTCATGCAAATATTCAAATGTAAAGAAAAAAAGAAAAAGAAGAAGAATATGTGCATAAATTGCAAACAATTTTAAGTGTTCTTTAAAAACATAGCACTGTTTAAGATAAAAAGTTGTTGTTGGGGGCCACCGTAATACTTACCCATCATGCATAATATAAAATATGAAAATAAAACATGCGTAAACTATTTATAAAATGCATTGCAATTCGAATAAAATCGTGGCTTGATGACGTCATAAACTTTAATTGCTCTATTACTTAATTGCGTAAAAGAAACATCCTTATAACTCCAAAAACATTAATCCTATTAACTAGCGGTTTATTGCATCTGATTAAGCGTCTTATTTCCAATTAAAATATATCTTTGAATTGAAATCTGGATGAAATACAGGGTCATGAAAAATCGAAGAGTGTGGAAAATAGGATTACAAATATCTCGGTAACTAATTATCCGATCGACTTCATGCTTTATGCAAAATTTATGTTTTTTTATTGTCTTTTATATTAACTTCTTAAAATAAACAAATTCGAAAATTTTTATATACCTTTTATCAGAACGAATATTTCAAAAGTCCGAAAAAAATAGTTCCGGATAATCGAGGTTACTGAAATTCAATAGACTTCTTCCCATTATCACATACTAAGTACATACCAAATTTCAAGTCTCTATCTCAATTTGTTCGGGAGATAGAGCTTTTACAGACACACAGACGGACGGCAATTTTTTTTTCTTCTAAAAATATGTTTTTCGGAATCTCCAGTGTCTGAAACGTGTAAATCCGTCAAATTTTTTTTTCGATTTTCAAAACGATTACAAGACTTACCCTATACTACGTATGATGGGTAAGTAAAAAGAAAAAAAAAAGAGTATGTGCATAAATTGCAAACAATTTTAAGTGTTCTTTAAAAACATAGCACTGTTTAAAATAAAAACTAGTCGTTGGGGACTCCGTAATACATACCCATCATGCATAATAAAAGATATGAAAATAAAACATGTGTAAACTATTAATAAAATGCATTGCAATTCGAATAAAATCGTGGCTTGATGAAGTCATAAACTTTAAATCGAGGCTAACGAAAAAGAAAGGCTACTGCGGTGCTTTATGCGTGTCTTTTTTTACAGACCGCCGGAGTCACGTGATATTCGAATGCACCAATGCAGGTGTACGAAAAGAGCATCACGTCACTCTAGCGGTCTCTAAAAAATGATAAGTGGAATGCATCGCGGTAGCCTGTCTTTTTCGTTAGCCTCGCTTTAAATGCTCTATTACTGAATTGCGTAAAGGAAACATCCTTAAAACTCCAAGAATGATAATCATATTAACTAACAGTTTGCTGCGTCAGATTAAGCGTCTCATTTCCAATTAAAATATATCTTTGAATTGATACTTGAATGAAATACAGTGTCATGAAAAATCGAAGAGTGTGGGAAATATGATTACAAATATCTCAGCAACAAATTATCCTATCAACTTCATTTATTATACAAAATTTATGTGTTTTTCATTGTCTTTTATATTCACTCCTTAAAATAAACAATTTCGAAAATTTTTATATACCTTTTATCAGAACGAATATTTCGAGAGTCCGAAAAAAATATTTCCGGATAATCGAGGTTACTGAAATTCAACAGGCTTCTTCTCATTATTACATACTAAGTACATACCAAATTTTAAGTCTATATCTCCATTTGTTTGGGAGATAGAGCGTTTACACAGACAGACGGATGGCAAATTTTTTTTTTCTGAAAATATGTTTTTCGGAATCTCCAGTGTCTGAAACGTGTAAATCCGTCAAAAAATGTGTTTCGATTTTTAAAACGATTACAGGGCTTACCCTATACTACGTATGATGGGTAAGTAATAAATGCTTATTCAAAATTGAACGACAATATTTTTATCAATCTATATAAATCGAGTAATATGCTGCGTTTTGTTAATTTAATAATTACAAGTTATGGAAAGAGGAATAAATTTCGTTGAAGTACACAACTAAATCAGTCATGAGGTGGACGTTGCAAATGCTGAACAATTTTTTTTATATATTATAATCTAAGCAATGCCATTTAAAATTGTATAATTTTAGCAGGGACAATTATTTTGAGAAACATCTCAACTTAAACTATTTCGTAAGTGGTAAAGTGCTTATCTCCCATGAATATTTTTAAAACAGTTTAAAATGTTAAAAATTATTATAATAAACGACAAAGTTAGAAATTTCTTATCATTAAGCTACACGAAAAATATTTAATTTTGTAAAAATTCGAGTTATACAAATCAATTAAAATAAATTTTCTATGATGAGTAAAAACTGCTTCGAGATATCAAAATTTTGAGACAGACGTTTGACTTATATACATTAAACTGTACTTAATTTATTATTCCATTGATGTATTTTGTTTTGGAACTTTTTTTTTGGGACGTTTTATAACGGTAAGATACAACTTCTCTCTATTTTTTAATACGATTTTTTAACGTAACAACATTTCCAACGTATAATTAAAGACTTTTCTCAAATTCGCTTGGATTGTTTATGACATTCTGATTTAATAACAGAACTTGTAAAAAATGTTTTTATTTCCAAGTACATAAAAATATTTTCCAAGTGCATAATATTCCAAGTACATAAAAATATGTATAAAAGAAAAAAATCTGCAAAAAGGTACTTCTTTTATAATTCGGCAGAAAGGAATCTTTTTTATCAAGAAAGACCTTTTGTAAAAGTCGCCCTTTTTAAAAATTGATACTTTGTTGAACGAATTTATTGAAATTTATTCTGTAAGTAGCTTTTTATACGTGAAAGGTATAATTGCATCAAGGAAAAAAAAAATTGCAAACATACAAATAAAACCAATTTGGTGAGGAAAATATTTATTGTAACAAACCATACATTTTTTTATTCAGTACAAACGAATTCACAGAATATATAATGTTTTGTTTTAAAATTTTTTCACCATTGCAGGAAATACAGTCATACCAAATGAAATACAATGAAAATATATTCCCAAAGTCATGGGTTGGGTTGATTATTGACGGCCAATTATCTACACTTGGGATATAGGCCCGGGGGGAGTGCCCTTCGTGGGGGTCTTTCTAAGGGCACCTAACCCGCATTTACGCATGGAGAAATCCACGGCTCGAAGAAAACCACGAAAACTCCGAACGATTAGGCCGACGGGCGCGATTGTGATCGAACCCAGCACCTCCCGTCTACCAGCTTCGAGAGCACAACCTCTTAGCCACTGGTGGGGCTCCCAAAGTCGTGGTACATACTGTTTCATATATCTACCAAATACGTTTCCATTCCGAAATACTGTGTGAATCCTAGTTACCAAAAAGTGTTTTAAATAATAAGTCACTAATTATTAATTGCACTAATGTATGAGACGTTTAGATGTTATTTAAAGAGTTGATTACTATAATCTTCAAAACCTTTTAATGTTAGTAATTTCTCGGGGACCAATTTTAAATAATCTGTTTCTTCCTCAATTTTATCAATATTCCATCTAACTATATCTTTTAGACAGTATTTTGAATGGTATACTACAAATTGTGAAAGACAACGTCAATCGTTAGCTTGCAAAATTTTCTTCGTCTTGATCCAGACTAAATGCTTTCAACCTATTCAAACATTTTCATCACTCGATAACATTTATTAATGTGTATACCTGCTCCCACAAGGAGAGGACCAAGCTTGGTAATCACATATTTTGATTATTTTTATATATGTTGTGTTGTAGAAGCCCCTTAGTCTCAACGGATTTTATACAACGCTTCTTAGTTCTCGAGAAATAGGGAGTATAATATTTTAACACAACTTAAATACTTACTTTGCTGTAGCTTAGTTATTATGACGTCTGCTCGTTAATCCGCAGGCTCGGGTTCGAGACCGGACGTGCTACATTTGTTTTTCTCATTTTTTGTTTTATAAATATACTTGTAATTATTATTTAATAATCCTAATTAAAAATTATAATATTGTGCATTAATTATAATGTTAATATATTCATTTTTTATTTGTGACTAAATAGTTTTATAAAACATCATTAAACAGTTAATTTTTTTAACCACTTTTAAAATGTGTTTCATATACATAGTTGCCAACCTCCCGATTTCTTTCATACCAATATTTTTATGAAAAAATATTTGTTTTATGCAATCGTGCAATTTAATGAAGTGAAAAATTTTGTATGATTTTACTGGTACTCAAAAAATCGGGAGGTTGGCAACTATGCATATGTGATTCATATCGATGCAATGATAGTGAACAATTGTGTCAATTCGTGATTTTAAAGAAACATCATTTATATATTGCCTTAACAAGGAAAGTCAATGAGATGATAATACTACTCTGTTTTTAAAGTAAGAAGCACAATTATATTAAACTTTAGCATAAGAATTTAATTACAACATAATTTTTTGCATATTAAAGATTTTTAAATTTGTAATACGTATGCTTGCGCTTTGAATTAATTTATAATTAATAAAATAAGGTATGATTTTGTAACGATTTTGGAATTTTTACTAGTCAATAATGGATCCATTTAAAAAGAAATCTCTTTAAATGATAAGAAATGTTTAATAATGGCATAAAAATCAAATAAATTAAATTCAAATTTAAATATTTTAACATTATAATTAATGTACGTTATTAAAATTTTTAATTGAGATTATTAAATTATAATTACAAGTATCATTTTTATAAAACAAAAAATGAGATAAACAAACGTAGCTCGTTCCGGTCTCGAAGATCAATGAGCAGACGCCATAACAACTGAGCTACGACCAACGCAGTAATTTCGTTACAAAGTAAGTATTTAAGTTGTGTTAAAATATTAGACCCCCTATTTATCGAGAACTAAGGAGCATTGTATAAAATCCGTTGAACCTGAGACTAAGGGACTTCTATCCTACAGCATATATAAAAATAATCAAAATCAGTGATTACTAAACTTGGCCCTCTCCTTGTCAGACTAACTATTTTTCTATGCGTTACACCACAATGTACAATTCTTCTGTTTCCATCATATATTCAGTATAATTTTGTGTTAATAAGAAGATACTTGAAATAAGAGCGTAGATGTAATATATACTACTCCCTGATTTAGGAATAGTAATTCTCTTAATAGTTTGAACCACATATTTATGCAAAAATGTTTTTTTAAATCATGGTTAACATAAAATAAAATAGCTCTCTTAGCTTGGTGTTATTTTAGTAGCATAAAAATGTGAGATTTGTGCTGACAAAAATGCAAGGAAGGTATAATTTAATGTTACAGAAAAAGCAGGCTCACCCATCAGACTGAATTTAATGTTTATATTTTCAATTTTTTATGATAACATATGCAGACAAATATACAATTAAATGAACGTGAAACGTACAATGTCCTTTTCTCACAAAAATATTACGGATGCTTCAGATAATTTTATTAAATTTTTAGTTTATTGTGATTTTTGTTATTAATTTAACAATAATATGTTAATCAAGGATACAAAGAAAATAGATCACTAATATTTATTACAAAATTTACATTTGGGACAAAAATAAATCTTTAAATAATGTAAAAATTATGTAAAAAGTCTGTAAATAATAATAGTGTTATCGTATTTTCTGGTATATACGTCGACCCCGAAATTCAAGAGAAAGAACACGCTGTTCTATTTGAATACCAGTATTTCCGTATGGCACTCTACACCTTATATAATCGCATTAATTTAACATAAAATCTGCGATTTAAAAATGCGAAGAAAACTGTATGAAAATGCTGATATTCAATGACGAGGACATGTTATTTCTTCGAATATGATTCGAATTTCGATGCCTACTTCTACATCGGAAATTATGGTATTAAGTTTTTCTTATTTAAAAAAAAAATAGAAATTACTTCCGTCTGGATTTAAATCTGATCTCCTCCACCCTATAGATTTTTTTGGCCGCATTTATGCTTTTGTAAGGAAGGCATTTGTGTTATTTGTAGAAGGTAGTTTGTATTAATTTCTAAGTTTGAAAGAGGGTCGTGGTATCAAAAAGTTTAAGAAATAGTGATCTATGACACTGAAAAAGGGAAAACAAACATTCTGATACCGCATTTATTAAAATCCATCCACCAGTTCCCATTTTATCAGGCAATAAAGAATCGTGCATTGTCCATAGTAATAAACATTCCCTCTTTATCTGCAAGCAGTCGGGTTTCAAGAAGTCGCATTTCAAATAAATACTCTAATATTCTTCTCAAAACTGATTCCAATCATGTAAGAAGTAGTAAAAATATACTTACTTATAACTAAAATATTTATTCTTCTAAGATAATTTTTTAATCTTAGAAGAGAGATAAAAACGATTGGTTTCAAAATACACTCTACCATTTTTCTAAAAAATTAGGATAATCATGTAAAACGTTCTCATTTGGTTCAGAGTGCTTTTAAATTAAAGGTCCCATTAGTAATTCTTTTTAAATATTTTATCTTTTCGTATTGTTGAATATCGTCGTTAAGATGATATAACTAAGCTGCGCCGCCAGCAGCTTGAGGGCGCCCGTCAGGCACGTCAACTGCTGTACCCAAGTTCTGAGGAGCTTTTAACGCGCACGACCAGGAGAGTTTTTGTATGTGCTACGCCAGTGGGTGCGCCGCCACCTGATGATCACTCCCATTCTCCCAAGTAAATGACGACACAGGTCGTTGCGACTAGCGGAGGTGCCTACCCTCTTAGGTCACCTCTACACTTGGGGAGACGCTGGAGACCTCCGACAGCTTGAGACCCGGAAACCGGACCCTAGGCCGTATGCCGGGCTTCACCAAAGACTTTTGCTTTATCACAACTTCCGATCATCGAAAACCTATGGAGGCGTTAAGATGATATATTCTCGTTACTCAAAAACTGATCATTTTTACGAACCTATTTCCCATAGGTAAAACATCTACACAAGATTCAAGATCACTCATCTACATTAATTCTTACGCCATCTTTTGGTATCAAGTGATACTTCGTAAATTTTTGCATCTCTTTTTTAAGATACACAACCTCACATCTTAGGTTGTAACAGAAGTGCGTGTCTACTCTGAAGGTAGTCTAAGATAAAATAGATATTTGAGTTTTGTGTGTGTACGTGTTTGAATAATTCTAACATTTATGCGTGAACGAGCTGCATTATTCTGTGGTCCCTTTAACCCCTTAATCGTCGCGCTCGATAAGTGTATACTACTTTTTTAAAATTCAGATTGTTTGATTACCACCAGCTTTTTTAAGTAGAAATATTTGCCTTATTTAATGACAGATAAAATAATGCGAGAATAAAGCCAATTACACTATTTTACAAAAAATGGTGGGAATCAAGCAATCCGAATTTTAAAAAACTAGCCTACACTGCCTGTGAATGTTTCGGGCGCGACGATTAGGGGGTTAATTTTCGCAAAGTGTAGCTGAATCTTTGGGGACCAGGTTTTCACAGTTACTTCGCGCATTGATATGTTAATTAGGTATCTGTGGTTGTCTAACATAAATACGGCGGTGGGAATTAGCTGATTTCTTTGCATCTCGCACACTGTGGAAATCAAGGCCAGATTTTGTCTTCATCGAGCCATCCACTCCCTGACAATTAGTGACATTCCATTTTGACTGAGTTTGGAGTAGAATATTCAGTTAAGAGTTATCTAGTGTTGTAAGGTGTTACAATGTAATATTTTCAATTAAAGTGAATTGGAATCTACGGGGTTTTATTATTAGCGACATTGAAGTATTTAAAGTTACTTTTTTATAGTGCTATTTAAAGAGTTCCTAGTGACATTTTTCACTAAGCTATAAGTGACCTTTTGTTAGATTCCTGCGAACTCTCAGAGTACCATTTTGCTGTTAGTATTTGAATTCAGTGAATTCCTTGAGAGTAGCATTCTCCCACTCAGTTATTGGTGTTTCAAGCCTAATTACAATTATCGTTAGTTTAAAAGCGTCCTCTCCACTGCCACCATCCTTACTCATCTCTTTAAATAACTCATTAATGTTATTAATCATTATTGTTAATTTTTGTGTTATTGCCACTTTCTTAGATGACGGACCCAGAAGGTCCCCTTTGGGACACTATGTTTGTTACGTGCTATGTCAAGGGTAAGGAGATCTCGAAGTACAATAATACCAGTGTTATTCGAAATATATCGTTCTGCTTGATTTAATTAAAAGTTACTGACTGCTATTTCTAACAGCTTCTTAATATAATAGACATATGATATCTCGACAAGCCTTATAGACATATTTGTATTATATTTAATATACCATCTATCATTATTGGCTATAAATAAACTTGCTATAATCAATCATGTGTTGGCCTATTTATTTAATTTGTAAACCCTAATCCTCGTAACAACAAAAAAAATCACACAAATTTTTGTAGCGAAACTTCGTATCTCATATAAACGAGCACTGAGTTAATTAAATGGAAGTCCCATGTGTTTCTTGAAAATTTCCTGTATACCATTCTAAAATGAAAGTTATTTTCCTAGATTTAAATTTAAAAGTAACAAAAAGTTGTTTTGTTTTTCGTCAAAAATGCACATTTTTGAGGTAGGAGGTCATTGCATATGCTTAACGACGATGTATATTATATAAATGATTGACCTTTTTCGGAAAATGCGAGCTAGAACAAATATTATACATCTTTTCAAATGATATATTAAATTGCAGGCATTCCATATACATAAAAACAAGTCTGTTTTGAGAAAAAGCTTTTAAGATTATGAATCGTGAGATGACAAAGAGAAAGTTTATATATATGACATATGTTCAAAATGAATAGTGAAATAAAAGATTGAGAAGCTTCTTTGAGTTCTTTTTGAGTCTTTTTTTATATTACGTAAGAAAGAAGTATGGGATATAGTATTGCATGTAGCATTTATTACATAAGTAAGATAATGTCAAAAAGTATATGAGAAACCAATTGTCTTATACAAAACTACATTGTTATACTATAAATAACGAATTCTTATAACATTTTTAATCTAACAATATTGTTATGAAGTATTTGTTAACTAATTCAGATGTAAAAAAGTATACTTCATAAATAAATAAAAAATGCACTAATATATATTTTTAATAATGTCATTTAAAAATCAATAAAATTTTGAAAACTAAACAGGATTAAAACTTGCAGATATGCTTTGAATGTTTGATAATTTTTAAGCGGATTGAGAAAATTTATATTGATACAAATAATTTATTTCCGTTTTTTTAATGGTACTTTAGATTTTAGTTAGATGAATTTTAAACTCAATGACTTTAATGTGAAATATTTTAAACATACATTTTTTTTTCGTAAATTATCAAAAAGTCAATTTGTGACTTACAAATCTGCCAAATTAAATATGGGGAAAATATTTGTAGTTGTAATACAGTCAATAAAGTTGTGGGCTGAATTACAAAAGATTAATGTGAAAAAGCAAAGAAAAATCTTTTTAGTTTGCCCTGTAAAATCAATTGCCAATAGTGGCAACTCTGTCACTAACTACTTTACATTATTATAGAAAACAAATGTTCTTTGTAGAGATAGATAAAAAAAATTACATACATGAAAATTATTTAAAAAGCAATAAAAAAATCATTAAACTGAGCTATAGTTTTGAATCACCAAAAATTAGTTATAAAATAATCACCAAACGTATTTATGTGAACATCGCCCGCACGAGTAGATAATAAATAGGGGTTCTACGCCAGCGGCGTACGCGGCGTATGACCTCTGTGCTCTGTGAAGGAAGGTCACTGGAAGGGACAGGTGTGGACACCGGATGTAGCAGGTGGGGATAACAGGCATGTTGAGACAGGAAGTGAACAGGAAGTGTAGATAGGAAGTTTAGCCGGAAATGTGACAGGAAGTGAATGCGATAAGGGAGAGAGGGGGAGGGCTTATTTTTGTGTGGGGCTTAATTTATTTTGTTGGTTTTAATCCTTCTAGTCGAGTGGAGTTGAGTTGTAGGAATCCTGCTATCAGAATGAATTTAGTTTGAAAGTAATATTAGCAAAATGTTCGATTTTTTTTTTTTTTTTTTTTTTCACCTGAAATAAAAATTTTATTTGCTAACTAACACCTAATATAAAAATGGAAATCTTTCTGACTTTGTTTTACTTTATAAAAGTTTAACGTGAAATTTATTTTTAGACTGGAAACGCGACAGGAAATAAGATCGGAAACGGGATTAGACATGCTTTTTCCAAAAAGGGTTTTCAGGAAGCAGTAAACATGTTTTAGGAACATGTTTGGGAGCTTGTTGGAACAGGACAGGTGGTTTGTGAGACCGGAAGTAATTAAGATGAGAGAGATAAAGAAGGTGCATGATTAGACACATAGATTTTGTTCTTTGTAGAGGGTTAAATTATTTTTTAGTGTTTTGAATTTTATTTATTCTTAAACCGTTATAAATTATTTTTTTCTATCATTTTAATTTTTAGTGACACCAATTTTAGAAGTAATTGCTCATTAAAAGAATTATTTTTCAACGCTGGCACAGGCAGGAATTGAACCCACTATCTTATATGTGGTAAACCAATGTGTTTATCCACTGTGCTAGCGGGAACTTGTAATGTTATCTCTTTAAATGCAAGAGATGGGGACTTCAGACATGTATTGAGATATCTTTATCATAGTTTTAATGAACTGCAGGAAATTTTCTTTAGCTATTGAGTAATTCGAGAGTTTTGGTTTAATATGAATGCTATTACATCTATTTGTTTAATTTACAAACACATTTCTTTCACAACACTCTGTCAACACATCACTTCAATATTCGAAATAATAATTTAGAGGGAAAATTTTTACTTTCTATACGAAATTTTATTTATAGAGATTGACGAAGATAGTATACCTAATTCTTTCTTGTATTAACATTATATTCGAAATAGAGTTTTGTTACGAAAAATAACGTGTTTATACATTTTAAAAACGAAAGCAAAGTGATTTTAAAAAATGTAAATATAAGCTATACACCCACGCATTTTTGTTATTGAATTAAATTACAAGGCTTAATATTGTATTCAGCGTAATATTTTCTTATAAAAGCCGTTTCACAAACTTGTATACTAAAAGTAATGTGTCATTTTTAGGGGAAAAAATTAATTCAAGTCATTGAGACTAATCCTTTATGGGGGAAAAAATTTGTCATACTTCTTTGTGTTACATTATATCTTCCGTTTTTTAAGTTTACAAATTTGTGGAGTAACTTAAATAATCGTTTTTATGCTAATTAAACAATATATTTTTTTAATTATATGTTTTTTTTTTTTTAAATTAACTTGTAATAGCTTCTTTTTTTTTTTTTTCTTTTTCTTAAAAGGGTACTGTAGAATAACTTATGTCACAAATACTACATCCTTCTTTAGTTAAATATGTTTCACTTAAGACATGACAAAGTGTCTTAGAAACATTTCATTTTGGAGTTAAGTGATTAAACAAGAAAAATATTATTTATAAAAACACAACACATAAGACTAGCGGCTGAGAGGTTCTACTCTCAAAGTTGATAGATGGAAGGTGTTAGGTTTAAACCTCTCTCAAGGTCGTCGACCTAACCGTTCGGAGTTTTCTTCGAACCTTGTCAATACGAGTTAGGAGCCCTTAGAATGACCCCTAGAGTGACCTATATCCCTAACTACAACCCTATATTTAACCAACCAGTCACAACACATAAGACATTTTAGATCATTACATAAGACATTTTAGATTATTACATTTAGTTAAGAAGTGATTTGACGTGCAAAATATTATTTATAAAAATATACAATAAGAGAATTTTAAAGATTTTTTCCTTTTAAATGAACAATTTTTAGTAACTATTTAACTTATTAAAGAGAGCGGGTATTTTGTTTAGAGTTATACGATTAAAATAAATTTTCAATAGATTTGACTTTATACAACAAACATTTAAAAAAAAAAAAAGGTAGAATGGAATCTAGTTTTTATAAAGTAACGTTTTTCAATTTTACAAATACTTCACACCTCGTCTTTTTCCCCCCTCTTTTAGTAGACTTTACATACATAAGACATAAAAAGCGTTTTAGAATACATCATTTAGAAATTAAGTGGTTTGATAAATAAAATATTATTTATAAAAGCAATAGATACAAAAGTAATAAAGATTTTTACTTACAAATGTACGAACTTCTGATAGGTAAGACTTTCTAAATCATTGTGCAAGAATTAAGTGGTTATTGAACTTATAACAATATAGGATGAAATAATCATGTGACGTATTTTTAAATCAATAAAATGTCAATATTTTTAAACCAATAAAATGTCAATATTTTTAAACCAATAAAAAGTTAGTATTTTTTACACGAGCGCCCTCTATTACTATATAAATTTCAATGAAACGAGTTCATAACATTCTACTGTGACCTGATATCGTTGTAATAGGTTGTATTTTTCATTTAAGTTATTGTGGAACGAGTTATGAATTCTTATGTTGGTGATGTAACCAACTTGGAGTGTCAACACTCATCACCAGAGTTAAATAATCAAGAGATGGATTCTACACTTTTATCCAAAGAAGGACTCGTTTCGAATTATGAAGTGAAACTCACCTCATCAGGACTAAAGAAACAGAAGTTACCCCATGTGCGTAAGATGTGTAACACAGCATTTCCTCGAAAAGTTAACTTGGTGTTTCATATGAAAAGTCATCTAAAGGAAAAATATTTTTGCTGTGAGGTGTGTGCTGAAGTTTTTTCACAAAAGAGTGATTTACGTAATCATCAAAAGATTCACAAATTGCCCAAACAATACAAGTGTAGTGATTGCAACGAGATATTTTCAAGAATGTCTGACTTATTAATACACAAGAAGACCCATAAGATTCGTAAACAATATTCATGTGCAAAGTGTTGTGAAATATTTAAGTGTGAATCGGATTTTTTACAACATTGTGATACTTTTCATAAAGTTTTACCTAACATTGCGAAATCACCCTGTTTAAAAGATTTGTTATTTGAACTTATAGTGAAGCTTATAGATTAGTTCGAACTTATAGTGAATTAAAAGACAAAATGATATGCAAAATATATGAACTAGAATTAACAGACCAAAACATACATGTACATGCTGAGAATGCCTTTTTAAAGTTGTACAACGGCTTTGAAGATTTCACAGAACGAGTGTTTAATTGGACATTACGAAAAATTTTGAAATTAGAATTGATTACAGCTCAATATGACAGGCTTATTTGATTTGTATTATTTTAAATGATTAATAAATAGTTTGATTTCGAAAAAAAGTGTTTTCTTTAGCATACACTGTGTGACTTTTAAACTAATGTTGTGTATTTTGAATGTGTCAGACAAAACAGGAGTGTGTTGACATTTAAAAAAAAAAGATTTTACATAATATAAAAGTTTTACAATAAAAATTGACTTACCTAAAGTTTTTTCAAGATAGTCACGATATCCTTTCCATTACAATTATTTTAAGGAAATAGAATTTAATTTTGTTGTGAATAACACTTTGTTGTTAACATCACGTGGTTTGTCTTATCATAACTATGAGATCCTAAGATCACTTCCTATTAACATGATAACGAAGAGTAAAAAAAAAAAATGACTAATGCAAGCCGATTTTCCTGCCTAAACTTGTTATCAGCTTGCATGAGTGACTCATCTTTACATGTGTGGATTTGTATGTTGAAAAAATGATTGCTATGTTTAACCCGTGTAGACGATTTTTATCCGGAAGCTGTTTGAACTACCAAATTTCAGATATCACACATTTTACTAGAACATTTAAATATTTTAATGTCTTTTCGCCCGCAAATTGGAAACTTAGGATTATCACCTTTACATCGAGACATGGAAGGTAGAAAAATAATAACTTTACACTTAGACAATATTTTAATTTAAGAAGAATTAGACTTAACACATTGTTAGAGTTTCTTTGAAAAATATCTAGTTGGTTGTAAATTTTAGAAAATTCGACCTAACGAAATTAACACACTTAAAAATATGTAGTTGGTTATACATTTTATAAAATAAGCAACAAATAAACATTTCGATACATTGACAAAAGAAAATAATTAAGTTTAAGTAAACTTTACACTTAGACAATATTTCAAACTAAGAAAAATAATAACTTTACACTTATATAATATTTTCAACTAAGGAAAATTAATAACTTTAAAAATCAGACTTAACACATTGTTAAAGTTTTTTTAAAACAACACAACATTTTCAAAGCAGTGGAAATAGTATACCTGAAAAAAATTCAACTTAGTGGAATTTAATAGTGAAATTTTTTAACCTCACTCATTTAAAAAATAAAACTTTGTAAATTTTTTCCATTTTTAAAATAAAACTTATTTAAAAAATAAATAAGCAACTATTAAACATTTTGAATGTCTTAGACAAAGTGTGAATAAATTTGTTGAAATTATATAAAACATGAAAAATTTCATTACTTTTAAAAGAAATTTTATTTTTGGTGAAATAAACTCGAGGTATTTATTATATGTTACTTAAACTACATGAGAATTGATTGAAAATGTGTTACTTTTAATCACTCACAAGATAAGACATGATGTTACAATATACACATAGGAATGACATAGGAATTTCAGATGGGTTTTTCTCCCACACATGACGTCACTGATAACATATTTACTGATCAAGTCATAAAATCATAGTTTAGGGTAGGTTTTTAAGCACGAAGTTTAGTTGAGATTTAAGATATTTGAGAAATATAAACTACAACTTTGGCTACTTTTTGAAATTTCCCCCTACATAAGAAAAAGAACATAGAAAAATAAAATGAAAAGTCGTATTTGAATGGAATCAAATTATTATCCTTTCACTTAACAGCTGAATGCGTCGGTAATTACATCACAAAGGCACTGATAACAACTGATTGAATATATTGTGTTTCTTTTTTAAGGTTAAATTGATTTAATATTCAAGTTATTTCTTAATGATACACTTAAAAACAATAAACTTAATTAGCATTCAAAAAGCAAACGATCACATTATTGTGTAAAACAATCAAATGTTTTAAAAGTCACGAGTTAAAATTTGAAATGACTTAGAGTTTAAGTAGAATTTAGATGTGAACCTTTTAAAATGAAATAATAGTTTTTTGTATCGCCCTCTATCGGTGGGTAATAGAATTAAGAGATAATTAAAAGTTTTAACTTGAATTCGAGCCCACAACAAAAATTATTTTTCGGTTTTATAATTTAGGGTAGGTTTAACTGAGCAAGCCATGATATTTCAGTATTTATAGACGATTTAAGATATTCGATAAAGCAAATCATTTGAATTTTTAATTTAATTGAAGGGTTTACTGCTTAAAGTACTACAAAATGAGTACAACACGATGCATAGTTTTTTAATTAATTATATTTTTCGAAAGGTGACTTATTGATAAACTTAGGATTTATGTTTAAAGTGAATAAATTTGACATGTTAGGTTCACTTAATAACAGAGGGTTGAATAAGTTATTTTTAATAAAAATAAAGTTTACTAAAAGTTTTTAAAGTTAAAAAAATATAGTTTTAAAAAATTTAAAGTTTACAAAAAGTTTAAAAATCTTTAAGTAAATCAAAATTAACTTTTTAATTTTAACTATTGAGAGACTATAATCTAACTGTTTATCCTTGTAACCAACTGGTGCATATCAACTATATACTCTGTATCTGCATATGCGCAGAAAAACATAGACATTTAATCTAACTTGAGTTCGACTTTAAATTATTTGCCAACTTTTAAGTTTAATTACTATACACAACTCGATTACCTTTCCCACAAAACACCTTTCAGAAACAAAACAGAAATTAACACTTACCGAAAAACACGTCCACTTTGGGTGTTAGTCTTCACTCAACTAACGTTTCTCCCTTATCTTTGCTAGGGGGCGCTGCAATCGCCGCTAGAGGCGTTAGTAGTCTTCAGGTGTGTGATAAGAATAAACTTTAAATCCAACTTACACTCGCTCAGTCATTCTTGCTTCTCTCTACCTTGCTAACAACCGTTTGCTGCTGGCTCATTGTTTGGTTGTTTAAACTTGTTGAATGACGTCATCATGTGTTTGTCTAAACTTGTCCAGTCTTGTTTTTATGCAGTACGTCTATTTAGATGAGTCATCACTCGTTTATCTTGGTTGACTTGTCCAAACTTGTTTTTGTGTGGCATGTCTATTTGGGTGAGTCATCGTTCGCTTATCTTGCTTTACTTGTTTGAACTTGTCTAGTATCCACCACCTCATGTCTTTTGTCATAGCTTGAATATACTTTACACCAATCACTTAAATATAAAAGTCTTGTCACAACTTACTTAAACTTTGATAAAAATATTAATTATTTATAAATTTCATCAAATTCTTATTTTTCTGATACATTTACTATGTAATTTTCGTTCAAAAATATGGTAAAGCCCGATTTTAAATCGAAGTCTAAGATAAATTCCCCAAATTTGTAACATTTTAACACTAATAATAAATATTGTAAGCACCCAGTACATACAAGTTTTGTAAAAATAATATTACTTATAGCTAACTCGTTATGTCCCATGATACAAAACTTCAATATAACTAAAATCAGTGTTAAACGAAAATCTAATCACGTGTCTTTATATATTATTTTGAAATGCAAAGCATTATATCTAAACGAATGATATAAGGAGTAGTTAGAATAGTTCTTATATTTTTGTTAGTAAAAAAATTATACACATTATCTTACAAGGTTGCAATATTCAACACACGGTTCACCATATTTAAAAACGATTCACCATGATTTAAAAACTTAGTAACATATTTTAAATTTATAAATTTAAATTAAAACATATTTTTATAAATAAACAATTATAAATACTTAAGTATTTTTAATTTAAATTTATAAATTTAAAATATGTTACTAAGTTTTTAAATCATGGTGAATCGTTTTTAAATATGGTGAACCGTGTGTTGAATATTGCAACCTTGTAAGATAATGTGTATAATTTTTTTACTAACAAAAATATAAGAACTATTCTAACTACTCCTTATATCATTCGTTTAGATATAATGCTTTGCATTTCAAAATAATATATAAAGACACGTGATTAGATTTTCGTTTAACACTGATTTTAGTTATATTGAAGTTTTGTATCATGGGACATAACGAGTTAGCTATAAGTAATATTATTTTTACAAAACTTGTATGTACTGGGTGCTTACAATATTTATTATTAGTGTTAAAATGTTACAAATTTGGGGAATTTATCTTAGACTTCGATTTAAAATCGGGCTTTACCATATTTTTGAACGAAAATTACATAGTAAATGTATCAGAAAAATAAGAATTTGATGAAATTTATAAATAATTAATATTTTTATCAAAGTTTAAGTAAGTTGTGACAAGACTTTTATATTTAAGTGATTGGTGTAAAGTATATTCAAGCTATGACAAAAGACATGAGGTGGTGGATACTAGACAAGTTCAAACAAGTAAAGCAAGATAAGCGAACGATGACTCACCCAAATAGACATGCCACACAAAAACAAGTTTGGACAAGTCAACCAAGATAAACGAGTGATGACTCATCTAAATAGACGTACTGCATAAAAACAAGACTGGACAAGTTTAGACAAACACATGATGACGTCATTCAACAAGTTTAAACAACCAAACAATGAGCCAGCAGCAAACGGTTGTTAGCAAGGTAGAGAGAAGCAAGAATGACTGAGCGAGTGTAAGTTGGATTTAAAGTTTATTCTTATCACACACCTGAAGACTACTAACGCCTCTAGCGGCGATTGCAGCGCCCCCTAGCAAAGATAAGGGAGAAACGTTAGTTGAGTGAAGACTAACACCCAAAGTGGACGTGTTTTTCGGTAAGTGTTAATTTCTGTTTTGTTTCTGAAAGGTGTTTTGTGGGAAAGGTAATCGAGTTGTGTATAGTAATTAAACTTAAAAGTTGGCAAATAATTTAAAGTCGAACTCAAGTTAGATTAAATGTCTATGTTTTTCTGCGCATATGCAGATACAGAGTATATAGTTGATATGCACCAGTTGGTTACAAGGATAAACAGTTAGATTATAGTCTCTCAATAGTTAAAATTAAAAAGTTAATTTTGATTTACTTAAAGATTTTTAAACTTTTTGTAAACTTTAAATTTTTTAAAACTATATTTTTTTAACTTTAAAAACTTTTAGTAAACTTTATTTTTATTAAAAATAACTTATTCAACCCTCTGTTATTAAGTGAGCCTAACATGTCAAATTTATTCACTTTAAACATAAATCCTAAGTTTATCAATAAGTCACCTTTCGAAAAATATAATTAATTAAAAAACTATGCATCGTGTTGTACTCATTTTGTAGTACTTTAAGCAGTAAACCCTTCAATTAAATTAAAAATTCAAATGATTTGCTTTATCGAATATCTTAAATCGTCTATAAATACTGAAATATCATGGCTTGCTCAGTTAAACCTACCCTAAATTATAAAACCGAAAAATAATTTTTGTTGTGGGCTCGAATTCAAGTTAAAACTTTTAATTATCTCTTAATTCTATTACTCACCGATAGAGGGCGATACAAAAAACTATTATTTCATTTTAAAAGGTTCACATCTAAATTCTACTTAAATTCTAAGTCATTTCAAATTTTAACTCGTGACTTTTAAAACATTTGATTGTTTTACACAATAATGTGATCGTTTGCTTTTTGAATGCTAATTAAGTTTATTGTTTTTAAGTGTATCATTAAGAAATAACTTGAATATTAAATCAATTTAACCTTAAAAAAGAAACACAATATATTCAATCAGTTGTTATCAGTGCCTTTGTGATGTAATTACCGACGCATTCAGCTGTTAAGTGAAAGGATAATAATTTGATTCCATTCAAATACGACTTTTCATTTTATTTTTCTATGTTCTTTTTCTTATGTAGGGGGAAATTTCAAAAAGTAGCCAAAGTTGTAGTTTATATTTCTCAAATATCTTAAATCTCAACTAAACTTCGTGCTTAAAAACCTACCCTAAACTATGATTTTATGACTTGATCAGTAAATATGTTATCAGTGACGTCATGTGTGGGAGAAAAACCCATCTGAAATTCCTATGTCATTCCTATGTGTATATTGTAACATCATGTCTTATCTTGTGAGTGATTAAAAGTAACACATTTTCAATCAATTCTCATGTAGTTTAAGTAACATATAATAAATACCTCGAGTTTATTTCACCAAAAATAAAATTTCTTTTAAAAGTAATGAAATTTTTCATGTTTTATATAATTTCAACAAATTTATTCACACTTTGTCTAAGACATTCAAAATGTTTAATAGTTGCTTATTTATTTTTTAAATAAGTTTTATTTTAAAAATGGAAAAAATTTACAAAGTTTTATTTTTTAAATGAGTGAGGTTAAAAAATTTCACTATTAAATTCCACTAAGTTGAATTTTTTTCAGGTATACTATTTCCACTGCTTTGAAAATGTTGTGTTGTTTTAAAAAAACTTTAACAATGTGTTAAGTCTGATTTTTAAAGTTATTAATTTTCCTTAGTTGAAAATATTATATAAGTGTAAAGTTATTATTTTTCTTAGTTTGAAATATTGTCTAAGTGTAAAGTTTACTTAAACTTAATTATTTTCTTTTGTCAATGTATCGAAATGTTTATTTGTTGCTTATTTTATAAAATGTATAACCAACTACATATTTTTAAGTGTGTTAATTTCGTTAGGTCGAATTTTCTAAAATTTACAACCAACTAGATATTTTTCAAAGAAACTCTAACAATGTGTTAAGTCTAATTCTTCTTAAATTAAAATATTGTCTAAGTGTAAAGTTATTATTTTTCTACCTTCCATGTCTCGATGTAAAGGTGATAATCCTAAGTTTCCAATTTGCGGGCGAAAAGACATTAAAATATTTAAATGTTCTAGTAAAATGTGTGATATCTGAAATTTGGTAGTTCAAACAGCTTCCGGATAAAAATCGTCTACACGGGTTAAACATAGCAATCATTTTTTCAACATACAAATCCACACATGTAAAGATGAGTCACTCATGCAAGCTGATAACAAGTTTAGGCAGGAAAATCGGCTTGCATTAGTCATTTTTTTTTTTTACTCTTCGTTATCATGTTAATAGGAAGTGATCTTAGGATCTCATAGTTATGATAAGACAAACCACGTGATGTTAACAACAAAGTGTTATTCACAACAAAATTAAATTCTATTTCCTTAAAATAATTGTAATGGAAAGGATATCGTGACTATCTTGAAAAAACTTTAGGTAAGTCAATTTTTATTGTAAAACTTTTATATTATGTAAAATCTTTTTTTTTTAAATGTCAACACACTCCTGTTTTGTCTGACACATTCAAAATACACAACATTAGTTTAAAAGTCACACAGTGTATGCTAAAGAAAACACTTTTTTTCGAAATCAAACTATTTATTAATCATTTAAAATAATACAAATCAAATAAGCCTGTCATATTGAGCTGTAATCAATTCTAATTTCAAAATTTTTCGTAATGTCCAATTAAACACTCGTTCTGTGAAATCTTCAAAGCCGTTGTACAACTTTAAAAAGGCATTCTCAGCATGTACATGTATGTTTTGGTCTGTTAATTCTAGTTCATATATTTTGCATATCATTTTGTCTTTTAATTCACTATAAGTTCGAACTAATCTATAAGCTTCACTATAAGTTCAAATAACAAATCTTTTAAACAGGGTGATTTCGCAATGTTAGGTAAAACTTTATGAAAAGTATCACAATGTTGTAAAAAATCCGATTCACACTTAAATATTTCACAACACTTTGCACATGAATATTGTTTACGAATCTTATGGGTCTTCTTGTGTATTAATAAGTCAGACATTCTTGAAAATATCTCGTTGCAATCACTACACTTGTATTGTTTGGGCAATTTGTGAATCTTTTGATGATTACGTAAATCACTCTTTTGTGAAAAAACTTCAGCACACACCTCACAGCAAAAATATTTTTCCTTTAGATGACTTTTCATATGAAACACCAAGTTAACTTTTCGAGGAAATGCTGTGTTACACATCTTACGCACATGGGGTAACTTCTGTTTCTTTAGTCCTGATGAGGTGAGTTTCACTTCATAATTCGAAACGAGTCCTTCTTTGGATAAAAGTGTAGAATCCATCTCTTGATTATTTAACTCTGGTGATGAGTGTTGACACTCCAAGTTGGTTACATCACCAACATAAGAATTCATAACTCGTTCCACAATAACTTAAATGAAAAATACAACCTATTACAACGATATCAGGTCACAGTAGAATGTTATGAACTCGTTTCATTGAAATTTATATAGTAATAGAGGGCGCTCGTGTAAAAAATACTAACTTTTTATTGGTTTAAAAATATTCACATTTTATTGGTTTAAAAATATTGACATTTTATTGATTTAAAAATACGTCACATGATTATTTCATCCTATATTGTTATAAGTTCAATAACCACTTAATTCTTGCACAATGATTTAGAAAGTCTTACTTATCAGAAGTTCGTACATTTGTAAGTAAAAATCTTTATTACTTTTGTATCTATTGCTTTTATAAATAATATTTTATTTATCAAACCACTTAATTTCTAAATGATGTATTCTAAAACGCTTTTTATGTCTTATGTATGTAAAGTCTACTAAAAGAGGGGGGAAAAAGACGAGGTGTGAAGTATTTGTAAAATTGAAAAACGTTACTTTATAAAAACTAGATTCCATTCTACCTTTTTTTTTTTTTAAATGTTTGTTGTATAAAGTCAAATCTATTGAAAATTTATTTTAATCGTATAACTCTAAACAAAATACCCGCTCTCTTTAATAAGTTAAATAGTTACTAAAAATTGTTCATTTAAAAGGAAAAAATCTTTAAAATTCTCTTATTGTATATTTTTATAAATAATATTTTGCACGTCAAATCACTTCTTAACTAAATGTAATAATCTAAAATGTCTTATGTAATGATCTAAAATGTCTTATGTGTTGTGACTGGTTGGTTAAATATAGGGTTGTAGTTAGGGATATAGGTCACTCTAGGGGTCATTCTAAGGGCTCCTAACTCGTATTGACAAGGTTCGAAGAAAACTCCGAACGGTTAGGTCGACGACCTTGAGAGAGGTTTAAACCTAACACCTTCCATCTATCAACTTTGAGAGTAGAACCTCTCAGCCGCTAGTCTTATGTGTTGTGTTTTTATAAATAATATTTTTCTTGTTTAATCACTTAACTCCAAAATGAAATGTTTCTAAGACACTTTGTCATGTCTTAAGTGAAACATATTTAACTAAAGAAGGATGTAGTATTTGTGACATAAGTTATTCTACAGTACCCTTTTAAGAAAAAGAAAAAAAAAAAAGAAGCTATTACAAGTTAATTTAAAAAAAAAACATATAATTAAAAAAATATATTGTTTAATTAGCATAAAAACGATTATTTAAGTTACTCCACAAATTTGTAAACTTAAAAAACGGAAGATATAATGTAACACAAAGAAGTATGACAAATTTTTTCCCCCATAAAGGATTAGTCTCAATGACTTGAATTAATTTTTTCCCCTAAAAATGACACATTACTTTTAGTATACAAGTTTGTGAAACGGCTTTTATAAGAAAATATTACGCTGAATACAATATTAAGCCTTGTAATTTAATTCAATAACAAAAATGCGTGGGTGTATAGCTTATATTTACATTTTTTAAAATCACTTTGCTTTCGTTTTTAAAATGTATAAACACGTTATTTTTCGTAACAAAACTCTATTTCGAATATAATGTTAATACAAGAAAGAATTAGGTATACTATCTTCGTCAATCTCTATAAATAAAATTTCGTATAGAAAGTAAAAATTTTCCCTCTAAATTATTATTTCGAATATTGAAGTGATGTGTTGACAGAGTGTTGTGAAAGAAATGTGTTTGTAAATTAAACAAATAGATGTAATAGCATTCATATTAAACCAAAACTCTCGAATTACTCAATAGCTAAAGAAAATTTCCTGCAGTTCATTAAAACTATGATAAAGATATCTCAATACATGTCTGAAGTCCCCATCTCTTGCATTTAAAGAGATAACATTACAAGTTCCCGCTAGCACAGTGGATAAACACATTGGTTTACCACATATAAGATAGTGGGTTCAATTCCTGCCTGTGCCAGCGTTGAAAAATAATTCTTTTAATGAGCAATTACTTCTAAAATTGGTGTCACTAAAAATTAAAATGATAGAAAAAAATAATTTATAACGGTTTAAGAATAAATAAAATTCAAAACACTAAAAAATAATTTAACCCTCTACAAAGAACAAAATCTATGTGTCTAATCATGCACCTTCTTTATCTCTCTCATCTTAATTACTTCCGGTCTCACAAACCACCTGTCCTGTTCCAACAAGCTCCCAAACATGTTCCTAAAACATGTTTACTGCTTCCTGAAAACCCTTTTTGGAAAAAGCATGTCTAATCCCGTTTCCGATCTTATTTCCTGTCGCGTTTCCAGTCTAAAAATAAATTTCACGTTAAACTTTTATAAAGTAAAACAAAGTCAGAAAGATTTCCATTTTTATATTAGGTGTTAGTTAGCAAATAAAATTTTTATTTCAGGTGAAAAAAAAAAAAAAAAATCGAACATTTTGCTAATATTACTTTCAAACTAAATTCATTCTGATAGCAGGATTCCTACAACTCAACTCCACTCGACTAGAAGGATTAAAACCAACAAAATAAATTAAGCCCCACACAAAAATAAGCCCTCCCCCTCTCTCCCTTATCGCATTCACTTCCTGTCACATTTCCGGCTAAACTTCCTATCTACACTTCCTGTTCACTTCCTGTCTCAACATGCCTGTTATCCCCACCTGCTACATCCGGTGTCCACACCTGTCCCTTCCAGTGACCTTCCTTCACAGAGCACAGAGGTCATACGCCGCGTACGCCGCTGGCGTAGAACCCCTATTTATTATCTACTCGCACGAAAAGCAAAACAACAGTCTGTCCAGCTAACTCATATCGCTCCACTTATTTCGTTGAAAAGGCTTACAAGAAAGCAATTGAGGGTGACTTCCGTTAATACAGTGAAGCCGGGATTATTAAATTCCACACTTGTCAAACAATTCGATTCTCCAACAAGAAATTAGAGCATACTTCGATTCGGTCATTGAACAGAAATTTGGTTCTCAAGCAGAAAGGTTGTCGTTGTCAAATAAAATGGAAAAAAGGTTGCAAAAGTAACCGAATTGCTGTTTATTATATATATATATATATATACACATTTATGTATATTGCTTTGCTTTCATGGGAATGAAACACAGATACACAAGTTAAATTGACATAAGCATTAACAAAATTCGTGCATTTTAAGAATCCTGTGGAATGATTTTATTTAAATCCACTCAGCTTTCTTTTTCTTTTGCGTTTTTTTTTCTTTTGCACTGTAAAATTTTTTTCGGATTTTCAGGAAATCATCCCGAAACTTTTCGCATATTTTACCGTAATTTCGAATTTCTTTATATCCCAATTACGGCAATAATTCCTGTAATATTTTTAAGAGGTTTCAACTTTTCCGTAAACTACATTCTGCGCACGCGTGCTTCATGTTTCATGTTCCATTAGCCATTTTGATAACTAAAGAAGAATAAAAAACAGCTGCCTAGGCACTTAGAGACAAATGCCATCAGAACAAATGCCATTCTTTGTTTGGATATCAACCGATAAAGTAAGTAGCTAATTTAAATCTTTTTATGCTTCATTATTTGAATTTTAATTTTATCTGTAATACGAAACTTTAAAATTTAATTGCTTAAATAATACACTGAATGAAAAAAGTATATTGTTATTGAAAATTGGAATGTTTCACTACTTTGTTGTGAAACATAACAGCAAAAAGCCTCCTAATGCCTATCCTCCTAATGCCACCACTTTTTTCCGCAACATTGGGAAATTTCTTTACAGTATGGATTCGGAAGGTGAGGTTCATGGATACGAAGCCCACATGCATGCATGCATATAGTATTGCCAGTACTAAATAATCTCATCCATTTTGAAATTCATAAACATCCAATCAGCTTGTTAAAAATTAAGAAAGAAACTCTTTCCCTACTTCTTTTTAATTTAAAATGATACAAAGCAGTTCTGGCAGGTATTTGGCATGTGACAGATTTTGACTGTTTAATCCATTGTTTAAACTGTCATACCAAAGACATCCTTCGCAGGTATTTGGCATGTGACAGTTTTTGACGATTTAATCCATCGTTTAAACTATCGTGTCAAAAATGTCAAAAGCTGTAAAAACTTATATATGAAATTCAATTATTAAGTAAAAATTTAGTTATTACTTATAAAGGATTTATAAAGAATGTTTATAATTATGTTGTAGAAAAAAATAAGCCGATTCAAGTTTTGGGATAAACACTGATATAAAATTTTTATTATTATAATAAAAAAAAAATCTATGACTTATAAAAACTCATATCTTGCTATAGGAAGTATTAATTTTTATATGTATTTCACATCTCCAGTGATACTATTATATTACTAAGAAATTTATTTAATACCAATTTTAAAATAGTACATATACATTAAATATTTGTTTAGTAAAATTCTTTGAAATAGGTTGTACACATGCATTTTTCACAATACTATATAGAGAACGTGTATATTTTTAGTTTCTCTAACAGAAACTGGGAGATTATTGAATTAATTTCAACATCCTTGTTTAAGATTGATGAAGAGAAAATATACCCAAGCTGTTGCCTTTGTATTCTTGGAACTAAAATCACCTTCATTCTACTGTATAGCTCTCATAAGAAAAACCCTGGAACCGGTCTCGGCTGGGTCCTGTTACCAGGGTAACGGGTCAATCGACTTCATTTTAGGGAAGTCTGCTATTTTCTTTTCTCGTCTATTTCCTCTTGTCCTTTCGGTCAATCCGTAAATCGATCACAGTATTTTTATTCTACCTACAGAGGCCGGTTTTGTATTTCAAACTCCCCTCCCCCCTACAAGTTTTGGAACCTTCGTAAGTAGTAATCCAACTCATGGTTTTTCTTATAGGAGCCACACAGTAAACCACATCTCCCCTTCATTCAAAATATAGAGTCAATTGTTATAAGGAAATCCACTCTTTGCATTATATTGCCAGAATACTTTCAATTTGTAGCTCCGTGTGATTTTACTCTGTATTTAATAAGGTTAATTTTTTTTCAGTTAGTCAAGTCAGGTCCTAAAAAGTTTTATCTTTCATCATTAATAAAAATTGATTTGATTTTAAACAGATAGCATTATTTCTGGTGGCAGAGCTACAAGTTTTGTGTAGCAATATTCCATTAAAATTGAAATTAATGGAAAACATTATGTAAAGTGCCCAAATTGTGAAAATGTTAGAGCAATTCGTGTAAACAGAATGAAAACTCATATTAACCTGTGGTTGAAAGAATGAGATAGTTTGAGTTCCAGAGGTAATGAGGTTGATAAAACTGAACTTGAAATGCCAAGCAAGAAAGAAAACTGTAACCTTCTTTTATGTAAAAACAAGCAACATTGGAGTACATAACTTGGACACCCTTAGTCGGAAATTTTTTCTATGCCAACAACATTCCTTTCAATGTTGTAGAACATCCAACCTTCCAAAGATTGTTACCCGCATTACGACCTGGATATTCTTCCCTTACCAGAAAAACATTGCCTGTTTCACTGCTTGATGACGTTTCTACTGAAACTGAAGAAGCACATAAAAATAAACTGAAAGGAAGAAAAAGTTCATTTATCAAAAGACATTCACAAAGAATAACGTTCACAATGAATAAGTTATAGCAACCTGTATTCACGGTGTAGAAAAGGTTTAATTTCTTGATGCCACTGAGGTTGATGCTACTACAGAAAATGCAGATCTTCATTAACATATAATTGAAAATGCAATTGAGAAAGACAAAGACAAATATTCATTTGAAGTGAAAGCAGTAGTTACAGATAACACGAAAGCACTGGAAAAGATAAAAGAGCTTTTGACAGACAATGCTAATGTCTTATTAGTAAATGCATGTTCAGCTCACTGGATAAAATACAATTTATGTGTAGAATTATAAATACAATTACTTTTATATTCAAATTATTCTACATGAAAATAAAAATGTATTGTGTATAACATAAAAAATATACGCACCTGTTTTAAAAATCCAGTATTACAGTTTTTATATCACTTGGCCTATAAGTTCTAGGGGAAGGTGGACTAAAATGATCCCCTTACGGGAAAAACTTGTGTAAAATAACACAACTGTTTAAATAAAACTTTTGCCCTTTGCTAGTATGTTTTACACTATATTTTGCATTATAAACATATTTTAATAATAGTTTAAACACATATTTTAATAATAGTTTAAACCAGGGGCGCAAAAATCTAGGCGCCAATGGGCTGATTTCCACCACTAAATTTTATTAGTATTCTTCGTCAAATTTTATTAGCATACTTTGCCTAAATTTTATCAGTATTCTTATTAGGCGAAGAATACTAAAAATTTAGTGGTAGGAATCGGTCCATTGGCACCTAGAATTTTGCATCCCTGGTTTAAACGCTAATTAAGTAATGGAAAAAATAGATTTTTTAAAAACTGTCCAAATTATCATTTTACCCTCACCAAAAGGCAAAATGATCCTTCATTTAAAAATATTTGTAAATTTGTTTTTTATCGTCAAAATAAAGTATATAAAAGTAATTATGACAATACATAAGTTTAAGTCACATCTAAAAACATACTCCATCAAGTAAACCAAGTCATATTTCTGTTCATGAAAGACTGTATATCTAAATATACATGAAAGTTAGTGCTTACCTTATGACAGATGTTATAAAACCCAATTTTTCAATGAATTCTATTCAGATGCGTAAAACTACAATCGCTTACATACGGCCATTGCTTCTTCTTCACTTATCACAACTAGTTTATGTGTTACTCTGTAGATAGCGCAACCTGTCTGGAAGAAAACATATGAGGATCTTTTTGCCCGTTAGGATCATTTTAGGCCACCTTCTCCTATATATATATACAGGGTGATTCATAAAAGATGGGCAGAACTTTAAGGGGTTATAGTACACTTAAAGACAAATAATATTAAATAGGAGACTAAGGGTCCCAGACGTATTCCCAAGGAGATAGGGGGCATTAAAGTTTAGGGTCCGAAATTTCAAATGATTATAAAACATGGAAAAATTGGTCGATTCGTTTGCGGTTTTTGCAAAAAAATTTCTTTATGCCAGTATTTTCTTGAAATAAAATTTTAAAGTTCAATTTCAAAAAATGCCGATAGGGGGCGCTTTAGACTTTGGAGTAACAAACAACTATTTTTTAACGTTATTTTTTGTATTTCTTTAAATGATTTCGAAAGCTTAGACTTAAACTTAAATTTTGATCTAAAAATCTGAGTCCTAACGAGTAGTTAAGTAGCGTAAACTGAAATTTGAAATTTGAAACCCTTCTCCCCCCAGAACAAAAATCAGTTATTCCCGATCTTTGTGTCGTAGATTAGGCTCTAACTACTGCCGCGTTTTGCTAAAATTATTCTTTATGTCAGTATTTTCTTGAAAATAAATTTTAAAGAAAATTTTCAAAAAATTCCGATAGAGGGCGCTTTAGACTTAGGAGTAACGAACAACTATTTTATACCGTTATTTTTTGTGTCTCATTAAATGCTTTCTAAAGCTTAGACTTAAATTTTCAGCCCAAAATCTGAATCGTTAGACGTGGTTAAGTTTCTGGGGAGAGGGGTTTGAAATTTCTACTCCTGAGCACAGTTCAGTTTACCATGTCCACACATTGTGTGCTGTGATACGAGGTAAAAAGACACAAATTAGGATTATGTTACCAAAGCATATTTATTAACATGTAATCACAATAAATGTTCAAAATTGTGACCACCAGAGGTTATGCACGCAGAACAACGGCGACGAATGGAACGGCGGAATTTTTTGAAAATTTTCTTTAAAATTTATTTTCAAGAAAATACTGACATAAAGAATAATTTTAGCAAAACGCGGCAGTAGTTAGAGCCTAATCTACGACACAAAGATCGGGAATAACTGATTTTTGTTCTGGGGGGAGAAGGGTTTCAAATTTCAAATTTCAGTTTACGCTACTTAACTACTCGTTAGGACTCAGATTTTTAGATCAAAATTTAAGTTTAAGTCTAAGCTTTCGAAATCATTTAAAGAAATACAAAAAATAACGTTAAAAAATAGTTGTTTGTTACTCCAAAGTCTAAAGCGCCCCCTATCGGCATTTTTTGAAATTGAACTTTAAAATTTTATTTCAAGAAAATACTGGCATAAAGAAAATTTTTTGCAAAAACCGCAAACGAATCGACCAATTTTTCCATGTTTTATAATCATTTGAAATTTCGGACCCTAAACTTTAATGCCCCCTATCTCCTTGGGAATACGTCTGGGACCCTTAGTCTCCTATTTAATATTATTTGTCTTTAAGTGTACTATAACCCCTTAAAGTTCTGCCCATCTTTTATGAATCACCCTGTATATTACTTATATTAAAAATGTATAATTAACTTTGGAATTTTATAAATATAAAAAATAAGCATACGAAATATATATACACATGCTTTGGATATATTTCTGCAATTTATATACAATAATTTTATCTAACATATTCAAAATTAATATCTAAAAATTGCTTTAAGATCTGCTAATTTACCCAGAAAATAATGTTTAAATTTCAACATATATATGGCAACCGTTGCTAATTTTAAATTTTATATTACTTAACAAATTCTAGTTCGCTTGCAGATTGCGACAGTACGGGTTTTTGATGCTTTAAACCAGTATTATATCCTTGTTCTGAGCACTTTTTGATGTCAAAAATATAAACCTGATACAAAGTCTCACAAAAAAAAGAACGTGTAAGTTTTTCATTATATTTTTAATAAAATATTATAAAATTGTTATTGCTTTGTCTCATTTAATCATATATTCTAATACGAGCAAATCTTGTGTGTGGTTATATATATATATATATATATGTATGCAAATTTTATCTTAAAAACGGCTCTAACGATTTTGACGAATTTTTGTATCCTACCGTTTTGGGGCACCTGAAAACTATTGGGCTAGGTCACGTGTTCGAGAAAATTCGATTAGGGGGTCATTTTGGGTCATCAAGGGTCAGGGTCAAAATAATTCTATCTAAAAAACGGTTCAAACGATTTTGACTAAATTTTGTATCTTACCATTTTCGGGCACGAGAAGACTATTGGGCTGGGTCACATGTTCGAGAACTTTCGATTAGTGGGTCATTTTTGGGTCAACCCGGGTCAAGTTAATTTTATCTAAAAAACGGCTCTAACGATTTTGATTAATTTTTGTATCCTACGAGTTTCGGGCACGACAAAATCATTGGGCTAGGTCACATGTCTGGGAAAATTCGATTAGTGGGTCATTTGTGGGTCACTGTGGGTCAAGCTAATTTTATCTGAAAAACGGCTCAGACTATTTACACTAAATTTTGCATCCTATGGTTTTCGGGCACGAGAAGACTGTTGGGCTAGGTCAGGTGTTTGAGAAAATTCGATTAGTTGGTCATTTTGGTCATGGGTCATTATGGGTCAAGCTATTTTATCTTAAAAACGGCTCAGACTAATTACACTAAATTTTGCCTTCTATGGTTTTGGGCCACGAGAAGACTGTTGGGCTAGGTCACATGTTTGAGAAAATTTGATTAGCTGCGTTCGAGAACCAGGTAATACTGTATAGTAAGATTAATTTTTATATTTATCCGACTGTTGCATTTTCGGTCATTTATTATTATTATTTTTAACGTTGAATTAATTACAGGAAGCACCTCATCAAAAACGTGAAAATGCTAGAACCGTCCAAATTCTGAAGAATTGCGATTTTCTTTCCGTTTTCATAAATTCTACTTTGTTTTAAGCAATGGTATCGTATCATTACAGGTACCATATTTTCATTTCAATGTAAGATATCGATGCAAATTATCAGATTTCAACTTATTCATTTTTGAGAAAACAACCTATCCGAAAATGCAATGTAATTTGAAGGGTAAGTACTTTATATGAATGAATGTCTGGAAGAAGGGCATATGAAAAGATGAGTTTTTTCTTGGAAAAGGGCCTATATGGAATGGTGGATGAATACCCAGCGTTAAAAATTGCAATCTCATAATGTACAACTTTGTTTATTTTAAATAAAAAATAAACTGAAAAAAAATATTATTACTTTTCTTACCCACCTAATTAGTTTTTTTTATTACACGCCAATGCTCAGTATGAAGACAAAACTACAGAGTACAGTAGAGCGCTAATTATTCGAACCTGTCAGGAACAGTGGTAGTTCAGATAACCAAATGTTCGGATAAGCAAAAGTTCGGATAACTGGACAGACAATTTTAGGAATGTTCCTGACTATGCCAAAATGGTTAAAATGTATTTTTTACGTGTAGCAGTTTTTATATATATATATATATATATATATATATATATATATAGAGAGAGAGAGAGAGAGAGAGAGAGACAGAGAGAGAGATAGAGAAAGAGAACAAATGTATGTTTTTAAAAATATAGTCAGTGGTTAGGAAGATTAAAAACATTATTTTGTATGTATACAATTTCCCTTCGCATTTTAACCACAGCCTTAGTACTGGCAGCTGTTAGTGTTGGCACGTTTAATTTTTTTTTTTTTTTTTCGTTTTTTTTGTCGTTTTTTTTTTTAAAAAAAATACGTTTTGTCCTTTCATTAAATCTTTTTCAATTTGTTTTGTATTTTTACCATTTTCTGAAATGCAAAATTTAAAATTTAAACAAAGAAGCTTTGGATTTTTTTTTTTTTGCTAAGAATATATAATTTTCTTTCAAGGGCCGTCTTAAAAATTGCTCAGACATAAAAAAAGGGGGGGGGGTTGTTCGGATAATTGGATATTTCGGTTAATGAGAGTTCAGATAATCGATGTTCTACTGTAATTAAGATCGGAAGAAGGGGCTGTGTTGCATTAGTTACTCAGGACAACACTAACATTAATAGTGTTTCTCCCATCTCTGTAAAATTTTAAATTTTCAGGGTAGACACCCATTCATTTATTATTTAAGATCAATACATAGAAGAAAATACTAAAAAAAACCCTAAAATATTTGTTTTATTTTCTGTAAAATTTAGTTTGAATAATGTTTTGAATATACAAAATTCAGTGTATTACTATGAAAAACTGGTTCGATGAAACAAGCCGTTGTAACATATGTAACTCATACCAATCAACCTCTTTTGTCCTCAGTACTTTTAATAATATTTTGAATTTTATTAAATCAAATTAAATCACTTTATAAAACTTTATTCAATCTTTGCGATTAAAAGTGTTAAATATTACTATTAAAAATACTGGTGATAACGCATTATTTCATCAAAGCCAGTTTTTCATGTCCCCCATTGCAGTAAACTAATTAAAAACTATTTTTGGAGTCTGAAACTCTAACAGATGTGATAAGCAATTCCATTAACATTCTTTAAAAAGTTATCTTCTTCAAAAATTTAAAATAACTTTTCTCTTAATATAAATATAAAATTCTCAAAATTTATCGAAAAATTAGTATTTTTTAACCGAAGAACATTTAAACTTTTCCAAGACGTTTCAAAATAAATATGTATTATGTAACAGTATTTGAATCGCTATAACAAATTTCTCTTCAAAGGTTATATAAGATTTTACAAGTTATAGGCACTATATATTACATCTAATCTTTATACACTTTGTTTAAACTAATAATAATTAGATTCTGTGAAAACTGTATCTAATTAGTTAACAACATTGATTGTTACTGTTGAACTTACCTGTGACTATTTTATTAGAAAATCAAATAAAATGATAATTATTATGCTTCTAAAGATTAGCTTAATACGAACATAAACAAGGTGAAAACAAGGTGCTTCTTTAAACTATTTTTTTTGATTTTTATTATTGTTTAATCGCGTAATCTTGTCATTTAAATTGAAAAATTATATTTAACAGTAAATTTTTTAAAACACTATGCATCTCAAGATTTCATATGATTGTAATCTATGAAAATAAAACAAACCAAAAATTAGTAAGATTTACTTTTTTAGTCATTTTCATCATAAAATAGCAGTAAGTATATTTAAAAACATGGAATACACCTATATTAATGAAAAAAAAATCCCTGACGGCTCGGCCTACAGGCACAGGTAGATTTCGACGACGCAGACCTTGGAGCGACTGTTTGTCGGGAATTGCGGAAGAAATGACCTTTTTTCGATGATGCGGCAGTTGGAACCGCCTACTTTGAAACCTAACTTGTTTGCAGGCGGAGCCAGCAAAATTTTTTTTTTAATTGACTTTAATTTTTATTTTTTTTGCTATAAGAGTTGGTCCTATAAAAAACTTGTCAATACAATACTTGTTTTATATAATATTAAGAGGATTTATAATAAATTTAAGCGAAATCTTCGGAATTGACGAAGTTATGAATTTTTTTCTTCTAAAACCCCCCTTCCCCCCCGTTAAGGCAATTTTTAATTATATCAAAAATCTGTCATACATAAATTTTCGGCCCTTCTCTTAGAAGTAATAATAACTTCAAACGGATTCGATACGTACCATAATTAAGAAATTATGGGGTTTTTTCTGTTTTCACAAAAAGCCCCCCCCCCCCTTGGTTCGATTTTGCCCGTTAACGAACTTGACCGAGATTTTATGCCTCTTGATTTTATGTATCAGTTTCGAAAAGATGCGGGAGTTGGAACTGCCTACTTCGAAAAATAACTTGTTTTCAGGCGGAGCCGGCAGGGATTTTTTTGTTTTTAATTTTTTTTTGCTATAACGGTTGGTCCTATAAAAAACTTGTCAATATAAAAGTTTTAGATAATATTAAGAGGATTAATAATAAATTTACGCGGATTTGATATCTTGTGAATTGACGAAGCTATGATTTTTTTTTCTTCTAACCCCCCCCCTTCCCCCCCCCTTGGGACCATTTTTAATTATATCAAAAATCTGTCATACATAAATTTTCGGCCTTTTTCCTAGAAGTAATAATAACTTTAAACGGATTCGATACGTATAATAATTAAGAAATTATGGGGGGTTTTCTGTTTTTACAAAAAGCCCCCCCATTTCCCCCCCTTGGTTCGATTTTGCCCATTAACGAACTTGACCGAGATTTTATGTCCCTTGATTTTATGTATCAGTTTGGAAGAGATTTATGCAGAATTTTTCCAGTTATCGTGGTCATAAAAAAGTGACATAGATAGATAGATAGATAGATAGATAAAGTTTTGAACTGGGGGTGGTTTTGGGTTCTGGGAGTCATGATCGGCGTAAATCTGCAAAAATTTTTCAAAATTTCCAACTTAGGTGAGAATGTAATAGGTAGTATTTCTTACGAAATCTACCTAAAAGGTGTATTTCTGTGTGTCTGTCTGTTTACATTGGTTAGGTAAATCTATCTCCTGCAAAGGGTCTAGCCGGATAAGCATAGAAAAATGGCCCCACGGTTGATGTTTGAAATAACATGTATGGTAATAAAGCATAACTTGAGAATATAATATAGAGTGTTTTTAGCCCCTGACCTTGAACTGTCATTGAGATAATCAGGGAACTATGCCCCGGCGCCGCTATTTTTTAAATGCGTTTTTCTCAAAAAGTATAAAGTTAAAAAAATGAAACAAACACCAATTAATGAAAAATACATTATTTTATATTATATATATTTTTCACATTTTTACACAATTTTTAACATAAAACAGTAAACAAAAATATATATTTTTTAAATTATTAATATAGTAATATTATATTTACACCAGCCAAAAATATACAGAATAATGCTCAAAGTATGTACTTTAAGCAAAAAAAATTTCGTTAAAATCGAAGATGCGCTTTTTGAGCTATAAAAAAAAAAAAATAATGCTAACAATGTGTTAGAATTTTGCTATCTTTTCCTGTTTAAATTTGTACAATTACGTGCGTATTATTATTACTGTAAAATAAATACAATAAGTGGGCTGTAAGTACATACGTAATAGTCTGTAAATAATTAGATATCTCGCTCGCTTAATAGAAAATGACATAACTCAAAAATTAAAAAAATCAATACAGCTGTTTTAAATTTTTTTATTAAACAATCTTTTGGTCATTAATAACATATACTTAATTATACGTTTTTCCTAGGATTTTTTTATGTTAATAGATTTATTTAGGTTATTCCAGTAGTAATAACAACTCAAAAATGTCACTTTTTCACAAAGAATAATGTAAATACGTTGGAAAAGAATAGTGACACTTTTGCCCTCTGACGGCATAATAGAGCACTTGTCATTGTGCCGTTTTTCCAGATAACAAAGGTCAATGCTTAGGACTTAAAAACTGTCTTTATCTCAAAAATGACTTTTTTTAAGTTGTATCACTTTTCTATTAAAGGAGCGAACTAATATTGTTTCATATAACAGGGTATTTTTAATTAGTTATGATTAAGAGTTCACTTTTTACTATAAAGGAGATAATTATTTCAAAAAAAGAATCTTTTCCAAAATATTTGAAGCATCACATCATCACTATTTTCATTTATCACAACATTAATATTATCAATCAAAAATACTTTTGCTAATATTTGAGGTAGGTAATATATTACACTTGCCACATGGGAGCAACACCCAACAGTCCTGTTACCATTAGGACAATCACAAGCTGTATAGGCTTGTTATATAAGGAAAGGGCATATTTACAAACAAAAATTTCTGTTAACTAATCTACCACAACGTTTTTGACGTAGCAGGAATCGCCAGACGACGTAGGCCATATATATTATAGACCTGTTTAACGTAGACCAATCAAATCGCACCATCTCATTTGTACAGTAGGAGTCATAAAGAATAAATAGGTTTTTCTTGCTATCCAACAGTAATTTAACCAACAGTGACGTCAGCTGTCCTTTCCTTTCATGACAATCGTGCTAGGCATGGTAGGGAAATTTACAATTTCATTTGTTAGTTCTTGATATTATTATGCGAGAAGGATGCGCAGTACGCCAAAATAACAGAATGTTTACAAAAACGAAACAAGCCTATAAGGAAGTGGTATGTATGGAAATATTATTTTATTTTGACGTACTGCGCATCCTGCCCGAGTAGAAGTATCATGAATTGACAAATCAATTGATATCAGCGTATCTCTGCAAATACAAACAAGAAAAGTTTGGAATATTTCAGCAAGTTGTTAGCATTATTTTTATTACTAGGGGGCTCTGCCCCCTACGAGCTACGCTCGCCAACCCCCGTACTGAAACCGCATGATTTAAAAACAATCTGATTTCATCAACTGTAAAACGATTACGGAAGATTGTATTATAATTTAACGACCAGTGGCGATCTGCTGCAACCGGGTTTCCATTCATTTTCCTTTGACTGAAGGATTTTAAGGTCAAATCAACTGCTGTCGAAACATCTAACAACTGTTTTCCAAATTGATTAAATAAGATCGATAAAGCATTTTAAAATTAACTTGTGCAAGATGGTTAAGTAAACAATGTCGCTGCATCGTAAAGTTTTAAAACGATGCTATAGAAACTTGGTAAATAAATAAATAAAATAAAAGAAAATAAAAATAAATAAATAAAATACAAGAAAATCGGAAAAAAACCCACTCAGCAAAGTGTCAACTATCAGCAAGTTTAAACAATAAAATTTACAATATATTAATGAAAACAGAAAAAAATAATCTTGGATATTTATTTACATTATTTTTCTTAATTATCCTCTCGGCTAGTGAATAAATGTGGCACAGATGTCATATACGCACCACGTGGGCGCGATTTTTCTCCCCCGTCAATTCGGCGAAAACAAATTGGTGTTTATTTATTTTTATTTTTTATTTGAATTTTATAAATATATTTTATTATATATATATCAATATTTATTTATATCAAACTATCATTTATTTATTTTTATTTCCTTTTTTAAAATAATAGAAACTATTTCATTTATTACGTTATTTTATTTTTATATTGAAATAAAAAAATGCATGCTATTCGTAACTAATATCCAAAAATAAAGTTTTCACCAAATTGGCGGGTGAAAAAATCGCGCCAACGTGGAGCGTATATGACATCTGTGCCATAAATACTTGTGACGTCAGTTGAAGCTGACCTATTGTATGTAACTGTTCATCGCAACATTTTTCAATACTTTTTCTTTTTTTTTAGTATCATGGTACAGCGCCTCGCTGTAATCATGGCACTGCCGTGTAAGGATGCAATTGTTATTTTAAATAACGAAATAATTAACAAATCAGTAAAACATAATGAAAAATATAGGTAAAAGATTTGTCGAAATAAATTAATTTATAGTGTAAATATATTTTTAAAGTGAAACTTGTTTCGAAATATTGTTATTTGAGCCTTTTAAATATGACGTAAGTTGCCCTACTTAATGCTTTGAAAACGCTTAATAATTTAATAGACGCTTTCAGTGTGACGTCAGTGATGACGTTTTAGTTAGATACTCCAAACAAACGGTTGCTATGTTCTCTTTCTTATTAAATATAAATCGTAAAAAAAATGTTACCGCTGCATATAATGTACTGAAACAGTTTACCGTGAGATATAGCTATAAGATATAGCTACATATCTACTATATATATAAAACACAAATGGAAATTTCGTTCCGTTCCTTTATAACTCGAGTTCCGCTGAATGGATTTTGATGAAACTTGCACTGTTCGATAGATAATTTTTCGGGGAAGGTTTTAGTATATAATACAACGTTCTACGTGCATTAGTTATATAATTATGATAGAAAATTCTGTTATTTTGGCCGAAAAGGGTACCATTGCTAATTTTTTGGCGACCATTATTGTTGCAGAAAGAAATGAAAAGGCTATACATCTCGAAAAGTAAAAGAAAAAAATGTTGCTAATTTTATTTTTTTTTTTTTAAAGAAAAAAAGAAAGAGAAAGAAAAGGAAAAAAAAAGAAAAACAGTTTTGATGAGAGATAATATTATAAAACAAAAATATTTTATTTAAACATGATTGGGAATGTTCTTAATGCTTAAAAAAATATTCAATGGGCACAATTGCTGTTGAAACAATATTGGGCGGTTTATCTTTTGTTTTTGGCGATTTTGATTTTACTTTTGACGCCAAACAATTTGATTTTAAGCCAAAAGGTGTCTTTTTTTGTTGCAGAAAGAATGGAAATGGCTACACATCTGGAAAAATAAAAGAAAAAACTGTTACTAATTTTATTTAAAAAAAAAGAAAGAAAAGAAAAAAAAGAAATACCGTTTTGATGAGCGATTTTAAGCCAAAAGGTGTTTTTTTTCAAGTTTACGACTGCATTTTTGCATTTTTTTTTGGTATTTTTCGGTTAGCCGGGCGCCAGTGATATATATGTACACACATATATATACACATATATCTACACAAATAAATGTATATACATACATATATATGTAGCATTTTGACGAGGTTGAGATATTACGATGAATAATATTCGATGAAAAAATGGCAGTCCTTCAACGATATAGCAAGTTGCAGTCGATATTAGCGAGTATGGCGAAGTAGAAGGCAATGAAATTAGTCCACCAAAGTTTTCCAATAAATCCAGCCAATCTCCAGACAAATAATTTTATTAGAAGACGAATAACACAGAAACAATTCCCAAAAGGTCTAAAACTTATAGCCCTCGGGCTAACGTTGCTTCACTTCATTGAATTAAGATGTTACTGGGCCAGATGAATATTCTACGGACATAAAAATACCAGACACATATTTGTTTAGCTTCCGAAAACGTCAAAAATCTCGTGCTCCGACCGGTGCGGGCGAGTTTTGTTCTCTCCGCGGAAACATACACAGAATTACGTCACGAGCGCACAACCCAATGAGAGAGAAGCTAGCTCCAGCCCAACGAATGAGGCTAGAGGGCGAGGCTAAAACAGTAAAGAATACCTTACTTGGGTGCGGACCAATTTTGAAGTTAAAATCCCAAGCTCGCGAAAAATTCAGAGCAATAATAATAATAATAAGAAGAAGAAAATGGCTTTTAAAAAACATTCGAAATGAGAACGCGTCTCAGAATTTTATAGATTGGGGAGCTGATAAAAGCTACGAATGATCTTAAATTTTAGATTAAGATTTGGAATAAAATAATTATTAATATACGGATATTTACTTTTAAAAGGACTTTAAATAGGAATAGATATTATTAAGAATTAAGGAAATACTGACTATGACAGAAGTTAGATTAATTTTAAAATATTAATGCGAATAAAATGGAAGGATACGAAGGAAATAAATTTTTATATAACATATATACACTTATATGTATGAATATATACATACATATATATATATATATATACATATATCACTGGCGCCAGGCTAACCAAAAAGTACCTTTTTTAAAAAATTCAAATGCAAACTATATTAATGGCAATAAACTTCTATTTTCTTCTACATATATGAAATTTCGTTCCGTCTGCTTATAACTCGAGTTCTGCTGAATGGATTTTCGTAGAACTTAAACTTTAAGATAAATTTTCAGGGAAGGTTTTATTGCATAACATATCGTTCTACGCAGCTTAGTTATAGAATTATTCTGGGAAGTACTATAATCAGATCAATTCGATTATGAAAGATTAGCCTTTTTAAAAGATTTTGCCGAATGGATTTCGATGGAACCTACACTGTTAGATAATTTTCTAGAGAAAGTTTTATTATTTAACATATCATTCTACGTTACTTAGTTTTAGAATTATAGGGGGAAATTCGAAAATCGGGTGACCATTTTTTTATCAAATATTAGCCTTTTCAGTATTTGATTCCGATTATGAAAGATTAGCCTTCTGAAAAAGTTCTACTGGACGGATTTTGATGAGAATTGTATTGTTAGTTAGATGCTATTTCAGGAATGGTTTTAATGTACTACATATTGTTCAACGTTGCTAAGTCAAACAGTTATGTGTGAGGTTATATAGTCAGGTGAACCCGATTCCGAAAGATTAGCCTTTTTGAAAGTTTTTACTGGGCGTATATTTTGCGACTTGCATTGTTAAGTAGATAATTTGTAAGGATGGTTTTAGTATATTTTATATCGTTCTTTTAGTTTTAGAATTATGTGGAAAAGTTGTATAATCAGATGAACCCGATTATCAAAGATTAGTCTTTTTAAAAGCTTCTACTAAATGGATTTTGTTAGTTTATTTGTTTGCATTGTTAGTTCGATAATTTTTAGTGATGGTTTTAGTATATTGCATATAATTTTGTCATTCTTTAGCAAACCCTAACTGTAAATGACCAAATAAAAGAGTTGGTCCTTAACAGCTAAAATTTTGACTGCACATTAGAAAATATAATAGCGCAATCACGTCATTTTTCAGTAATGTGGAAGGATATTCCAGGTAAATATACAGATTGCTTTCAAATACAAAGTCAAATTAAATGATATATTTCGTTTGATTCAAGGTTCATTTGTAGAAACCGACCAGCGCAGCGGGCGTAGCTTGCTAGTATAAAATATAATAGAAAATAAAACATAGCAACTGTTTGTTTGGAGTCAGTTTCCAAGCAAAACGTCATGATTGACGTCACGACTGAAAGCGTCTAATATTTCTCTTTTTAATATTCACGCACAAGTATATTTTTTATTACGTATTTTTCTACATTTACTGCTTTTTACTTTCTTCTATCTATAATAGAAGAAAGTATTGTAATCGAAATTTTTTTCGACTTCCGGTTTTCAACGGATTTACACGTTTTAGGGGTCAGAGATTCCGAAAAACACGTTTTTACAAAATGTCTGTCTGTCCGTCTGTCCGTCCGTCCGTCTGTCCGTCTGTCCGTCTGTGTGTCTTCATTGTATCATCGAAAAGTGTATGAAGTTATGCTTCAAATTGAACCTAATTTTTTTTCTATGTTTTTGGCTATAGCAAGCAGATTCTATCAGAATTTGGGGATATTTTGACGAAAGGGGGCGCTGTGATCGATATTTTTGTTCCATTTTCACTATTGTACCATCTAAAAGTGTATGAAGTTATGCTTCAAATTGAACCTAATTTTTTTTCTATGTTTTTGGCTATGGCAAGCAGATTCTATCAGAATTTGTGGATATTTCGACGAAAGGGGGCGCTGTGATCGATATTTTTGTTCCATTTGCACTATTGTACCATCTAAAAGTGTATGAAGTTATGCTTCAAATTGAACCTATTTTTTTTTCTATGTTTTTGGCTATGGCAAGCAGATTCTATCAGAATTTGTGGATATTTCGACGAAAGGGGGCGCTGTGATCGATATTTTTGTTCCATTTGCACTATTGTACCATCTAAAAGTGTATGAAGTTATGCTTCAAATTGAACCTAATTTTTTTTCTATGTTTTTGCTATGGCAAGCAGATTCTAACAGAATTTGTGGATATTTCGACGAAAGGGGGCGCTGTGATCGATATTTTTGCTCCATTTTCACTATTGTACCAACTAAAAGTGTATGAAGTTATGCTTCAAATTGAACCTAATTTTTTTTCTATGTTTTTGGCTATGGCAAGCAGATTCTATCAGAATTTGTGGATATTTCGACGAAAGGGGGCGCTGTGATCGATATTTTTGCTCCATTTTCACTATTGTACCATCTAAAAGTGTATGAAGTTATGCTTCAAATTGAACCTAATTTTTTTTCTATGTTTTTGGCTATGGCAAGCAGATTCTATCAGAATTTGTGGATATTTCGACGAAAGGGGGCGCTGTGATCGATATTTTTGTTCCATTTTCACTATTGTGCCATCTAAAAGTGTATGAAGTTATGCTTCAAATTGAACCACATTTTTTCTCTATGTTTTTGGCTATGGCAAGCAGATTCTATCAGAATGTGGGGATATTTTGACGAAAGGGGGCGCTGCGATCGATATTTTTGTTCGATTTTCACTATTGTACCATCTAAAAGTGTATGAAGTTATGCTTCAGATTAAACCAGATTTTTTTTCTATGTTTTTGGCTATGGCAAGCAGATTCTATCAGAATTTGGGGATATTTCGACGAAAGGGGGCGCTGCGATCGATATTTTTGTTCCATTTTCACTATTGTACCATCTAAAAGTGTATGAAGTTAGGCTTCAAATTGAACCAGATTTTTACTTTCTTCTATCTATAATAGAAGAAAGTATTGTAATCGAAATTTTTTTCGACTTCCGGTTTTCAACGGATTTACACGTTTTAGGGGTCAGAGATTCCGAAAAACACGTTTTTACAAAATGTCTGTCTGTCCGTCTGTCCGTCTGTCCGTCTGTCCGTCTGTGTGTCTTCATTGTATCATCGAAAAGTGTATGAAGTTATGCTTCAAATTGAACCTAATTTTTTTTCTTTGTTTTTGGCTATAGCAAGCAGATTCTATCAGAATTTGGGGATATTTTGACGAAAGGGGGCGCTGTGATCGATATTTTTGTTCCATTTTCACTATTGTACCATCTAAAAGTGTATGAAGTTATGCTTCAAATTGAACCTAATTTTTTTTCGATGTTTTTGGCTATGGCAAGCAGATTCTATCAGAATTTGTGGATATTTCGACGAAAGGGGGCGCTGTGATCGATATTTTTGTTCCATTTGCACTATTGTACCATCTAAAAGTGTATGAAGTTATGCTTCAAATTGAACCTAATTTTTTTTCTATGTTTTTGGCTATGGCAAGCAGATTCTAACAGAATTTGTGGATATTTCGACGAAAGGGGGCGCTGTGATCGATATTTTTGTTCCATTTTCACTATTGTACCATCTAAAAGTGTATGAAGTTATGCTTCAAATTGAACCTAATTTTTTTTCTATGTTTTTGGCTATGGCAAGCAGATTCTAACAGAATTTGTGGATATTTCGACGAAAGGGGGCGCTGTGATCGATATTTTTGTTCCATTTTCACTATTGTACCATCTAAAAGTGTATGAAGTTATGCTTCAAATTGAACCTAATTTTTTTTCTATGTTTTTGGCTATGGCAAGCAGATTCTATCAGAATTTGTGGATTGTCGCAAAACACCGAATTCCATGAACTGGACATTTTTTTTGTGTGCATAGACTCTAAACATTTGCCTCCATGAACATTTTTTTTCATTGCTAAAAGAAACTTTTGTTTTTGTCATTTGGCAACTCAGAGACTTTATTATTATTCTGAGAAGTAACTTGAGTGAACGATGTCGGTTGTACCGCGAAATAAGAACGAATGTCTTAAATTCAATTTAATTAATGTTGTATATAATGTAAATAGAAGAATGTAAATAGGTATAGGTGTGAATTAAAGTACTAGAAATTTGTACCAGAGTCTCTTCATCATGTCTTGTGTTTAAAAAATCCACAAAATGACCGTCTCTATTTAAAATCGAAACTCCTGATTCTTAAGAAGGCGTCCTACCTTGGAAGGGTGGGTAATTTTACTTATCCTATTTTTTGAACTGTGTAATAATTTATCTTGTGATTACACGTCATCTGGCGCCCGAAAACAGGGACTGCCTAGAAATAAATTGAATCAGAAATATCGTTATTGTAGTTTCGTAGTGCTTTGAATATGAGATAATTGCAATATTTTTATTCGATAAATTAATAGTGAATATTGATTTAAAATAATGGATGCAATTAATAAAGCGAAACGCACTACTGTCAGATCACAAACTACTAAATTAACGAATAAAATAGAGGCGGCAATTTCAGAAAACAGTGCCGATGAAGAGACATTAGAACAATTTCTCGCTGAGTTAGAATTGAAGGAAAAAGAGCTTCAATATCTCGATTCTGAAATTCAGAAAAACCTTAAATTAGACGAGATAGAAGCTGAGGTATTAAAATGTGATGAATATAATTCGAATTTAGTTATTTTGAAAACGAAAGTTAAACGAGCCAAATTGAAATTAGAATCTCAATCTAGTTTAAATGTTTCTACTACAACAGTAAATAATTCTGAAGAAAGAGTCGTAGTTTGGGGTTTAGAATCCATTCGCATAAATTTACCCAAACTAGTAATTGAAAAATTTAACGGCGATCCTTCAGATTGGCAAAGATTTTGGGACCAATACGAATCTACTATTCATAAAAATACAGATTTATCGGATGTCGAAAAATTCAATTATTTGAAGTCATATCTAACTTCAGATGCAGCTAGTTCAATAAAAGGCTATAGTTTAACTAATAGCAACTATTTATCGGCTATAGAGACTTTAAAAGAAAGATTCGGCAAAAAACATTTAGTTATTAATTCACATCTCAATAAACTGTTATCGCTTAATTCAGTAAAGAAATCCAGTGATGTTTATGCATTACGCAGATTACTGGACATTTGTGAAACCGAAATCAGAAATTTGAAATCTCTCGGATTAGAGATTGAAAATTATTCAGCGCTGCTCGCACCTATTCTAATTAAATTATTACCGTCTGACATAGTATTACAGATAACCAAAAAATGTGGAAATGACGAAGAATTAAAAGTTACGGAAATAATAGATTTTCTAAAATTGGAAGTTATTTCACGTGAAAGAACTGCGTTTTTAATCTGCAATCAAGATTCTTCGAATGTCGACACTGTGTCTGGGAAGCAGGTGCGAGAAAAACAGGCGTCAAAAAATATTCAGACTGCTTCTGGTTTGATCAATGAAAGTGTTTCATTTTCTAAACAGATTCGATGCCCAGAATGTAAAGAGAAACATTTATCGATTAATTGTGAATTATTTAAAAATAAATCGTTACAGGGTAAAAAAGAATCTTTGAAGCAGTTTGGATGTTGCTTCGTTTGTCTCAAGATGGGGCACGTTGCTAAAAATTGCAGAAAATATGTTAAATGCAACGCTTGTTTAAAACGACATTATAGAATTATGTGTCCTGAAAAAGAAAATGCGCCAGAAAATAAGGAAAGTGCGTCATTATCAAACAAAACTTGTAATCGTGAAGTGTTAATGCAGACTTTAACTGTCCGTTTAGAATTAAAGGATAAAAATAAACAAATGTTAGTGCGATGTTTGATTGATTCTGGCAGCCAACGGTCTTATTTAACGAAAGATATTATTAATCGTATGGGATATGAAGCGGTGGGAGAAGAAAATATGGTTCATAGTTTGTTTGGGGGTATTCAAGAGACACATGTTCATAAACGATATAAAATATATTTAAGTAACTTAGAGAACACTTTCAATTGCAATTTCGATGTCTATGATCAAGACAAAATATGTACTGAAGTTCCTAAAATAAAATATGGGCCTTGGATTAAAGAATCTAGAAGAAATGGGATAAAATTCTCAGATTATGGTACATATACAGGGATTCCAAAAATTAAAAATGAACAGGAAATAAGTTTACTTATCGGAGCTGATATCTATGGGAAATTAGTAACAGGAAAAATAAAATCCTTGAATAGTGATTTAACTGCAATCCATACCAAACTAGGGTGGACATTGATTGGTAAAACTAATGAATATAACGATTCTACGAAAGTAGTTTTATCGTTACATGTAAATGAAGCAAAATTAACGGATTTATGGCGATTAGACACTTTAGGAATTCTTGATCCAGGTGATAAAGGATCCAGTTTAGAACTCGAAGAAGCTGTAAAAGAGCATTTTACTAAAAATATTCAAATAAATAATGAAGGGCGATATGAGGTTAGTCTCCCATGGATTGTAGGTCACCCCCCTCTTCCCAGTGCTCGGAAAATTTCAGAACGTAGATTAAAAAACTGCGTAGATCAATTAAAGAAATCCGGCAATTTGGCTGCCTATGAATCAGTATTTAATGAGTGGCTTCAAGAGGGTATTATTGAGGAGGTCGAATCAACTCCGGGAACGGAACCTGAATTTTTTCTGCCACACAGAGCTGTCATAAAAGAAAATTCCACGACTCGAATACGTCCTGTTTTCGATGGATCAGCGAGGGAAAAAGGCTCACCATCTATTAACGATTGCTTGTTGAAAGGCCCCAATTTAGTAGAACTCATCCCTTCATTGATAAATCGGTTCCGATTGAGGAAAATTGGTGTAATATCAGACATAAGAAAAGCCTTTTTACAAATTAGTTTAAATGAAAAGGACAGACCCTTTTTAAGATTTTTATGGTGGAAGGAGGGAAATTCTGAAAAAACAAAAATTTTCCAACACAGAAGAGTTGTTTTCGGGCTTACCTGCAGTCCCTATTTGTTGGGAGCTACTTTACAATACCATTTAAGAAAGTCACCTCCCTCTATGCAGGAAACAGCTTCTAGACTGTCGGAATCATTTTATGTTGACAATTGCGTCACTAGTCTGGACAATGAGGAGCAACTCAATGATTTTATAACAGAATCGAAATACATTCTTAGTCAAGCTAAATTTGACCTCAGAGGATGGGAACACAGTTATTCTCATTCCCCGATGAAACAAATTCCCTCCCCAGAAAACAAAATTGTTCCAGTTTTAGGCCTACGATGGCTATTACCCGCAGATAGTCTTTCCATAGATATAAGAGAAATTAATAAGGACGATGAACCCGTCACGAAAAGGAAAATCTTGTCGGAGGTTCACAAAATTTTTGACCCCATCGGTTATACTTGCCCAGTAACTCTTTTCCCTAAAATACTATTGCAAGAATTATGGGAAAATAAAGTAACTTGGGACTCTGAATTACCAACATCAATTGCCCAAAAATTTCGGAAATGGAAACAACAATTATGCTCACTTAAAGATATTGTTATACCGAGATGTTTAATCGAAGATCCAGATAACATCGGTAATTTAAGTTTACATGTATTTTGTGACGCAAGCAAAGTAGCCTATGCTACATGCATATATTTACGGAATGAAAATCAAAAATCAATCTCCTGTCAGCTGATACAAGCACGATGTAGAGTAGCCCCCCTGAAATGTATTACCATTCCCAGACTGGAACTTCTCGCGTGTACGATTGGTGCACGATTGTCTAAAGGGGTGAAGTCCGATTTGAAATTAGAAAACATTCCAACACTTTTCTGGACAGACTCTAGCAATGCATTATACTGGATAAAAGGAAGTGAAAACTGGACTCCATTCGTATACAATCGTGTTAAAGAAATTCGATCACTGAGTAAGCCAGAAAATTGGTACTATGTGCCCGGAACTCTTAACCCGGCCGATCTACCTTCCCGGGGATGTTCTGCAGAATCCCTTAAACAATCCCTCTGGTGGGAGGGCCCCAACTGGTTGAAAAGTCCTCAAGAATTTTGGCCTAAAGGCAGTTTAAATCCTGATTTTGAAATAATTAACTCTGAAAAAAGAAAGACAGTTATTACTTCAGTAAATGTCTCTCAAACCCCAATTGAGTTATACGAAAATACATCTTCATATTGGAAAATGTTAAAAATAACTGCCTGGATATATAGATTTTTTGAAAATATCAGAAAGACGCGGAATGATCGAAATTTAGAGAAAATGTTAACAGTTGAAGAAATAACTCACGCAGAACATGTTGTATTGAGATATGCTCAGAGGTGTTTAATAGGTGAATCCAAACCGTGCTACACCTCTTTACAGACTTTTACTGATGATCAAGGTTTAGTCCGAGTAAAAACACGAATTGCAATGAGAAAAGATTCCCATTCTTTCCGATACCCGATAGTTCTGCCTTTCGATCATAATATCACCTATTCGCTCATAAGAAGAAAACATATTGAACTTAGCCATGCAGGAATACAAATTGTAATGTCAGTTTTGCGAGAACAATTTTGGATATTAAGATGTAGAAGAACGGTTCGAAAAATAATAAAAGGTTGCGTGACATGCAGGCGATTCACTGCCTCACCTGCTGAGACACCTAGTGCCCCTCTTCCGGAAGAACGAGTGAAAGAAGCTTCAGTTTTTGAAATTGTTGATCTCGATCTATGCGGGCCATTATTTTTAAGGGATGGCTCGAAAGTTTGGGTAGCACTTTTTACATGCGCCGTGTTTCGCGCGATACATCTAGAATTAGTATCTTCGCTCTCAACGGAAAATCTCATCTTATCTATGAGAAGATTTATATCAAGAAGAGGGAGACCATCTACTATTATTTCTGATAATTCAAAAAGAATTAATTGGCCTTTAGGCAAAATTGAAGAATTGTATGCTGGTAAAGATGGCAAATTTCGTGTAGCCAAAATTAAAACAAAAACAGGTTCCTTTTTGAGACCTATTAAAAGAATATATCCTCTAGAGATTAATCATGAACTAATCTATCCTTTTTTAGTAGATAGCGTTCCTGTTTCTGTAGATGACATGGCTGATCCTGCTACTGTGACCGAGTCTTCCGTACCTGATGATGCCTCTGGACCTGATCTTGAGAATGAGTCTTCCGTGCCTGCTGGTGCCTCTGTTCCTGATCTTGAGAATGAGTCTTCTGTGCCTGCTGGTGCCACTGTCCCTGATCTCGAGCATGAGTCTTCCGCACCTGATTGTGCCTCTGTCCCTGATCTTAAGCACGAATGTTCTGTGCCTGAAGGTGTCAATCGGCGATCTCGAGCTGGTAGAAATCTGAAGCAGCCACAGAGACTTCATTTGTAAATATTTTGAGCTTCGTTAGTTTCCCGAACCTCAAGGTGGGAGGATGTCGCAAAACACCGAATTCCATGAACTGGACATTTTTTTTGTGTGCATAGACTCTAAACATTTGCCTCCATGAACATTTTTTTTCATTGCTAACAGAAACTTTTGTTTTTGTCATTTGGCAACTCAGAGACTTTATTATTATTCTGAGAAGTAACTTGAGTGAATGATGTCGGTTGTACCGCGAAATAAGAACGAATGTCTTAAATTCAATTTAATTAATGTTGTATATAATGTAAATAGAAGAATGTAAATAGGTATAGGTGTGAATTAAAGTACTAGAAATTTGTACCAGAGTCTCTTCATCATGTCTTGTGTTTAAAAAATTCACAAAATGACCGTCTCTATTTAAAATCGAAACTCCTGATTCTTAAGAAGGCGTCCTACCTTGGAAGGGTGAGTAATTTTACTTATCCTATTTTTTGAACTGTGTAATAATTTAACTTGTGATTACACGTCATGGATATTTCGACGAAAGGGGGCGCTGTGATCGATATTTTTGTTCCATTTTCACTATTGTACCATCGAAAAGTGTATGAAGTTATGTTTCAAATTGAACCTAATTTTTTTTTTATGTTTTTGGCTATGGCAAGCAGATTCTAACAGAATTTGTGGATATTTCGACGAAAGGGGCGCTGTGATCGATATTTTTGTTCCATTTTCACTATTGTACCATCTAAAAGTGTATGAAGTTATACTTCAAATTGAACCTAATTTTTTTTCTATGTTTTTGGCTATGGCAAGCAGATTCTATCAGAATTTGTGGATATTTCGACGAAAGGGGGCGCTGTGATCGATATTTTTGTTCCATTTTCACTATTGTACCATCGAAAAGTGTATGAAGTTATGCTTCAAACTGAACCTAATTTTTTTTTCTATGTTTTTGGCTATGGCAAGCAGATTGTATCAGAATTTGGGGATATTTCGACGAAAGGGGGCGCTGTGATTGATATTTTTGTTCCATTTTCACTATTGTACCATCTAAAAGTGTATGAAGTTATGCTTCAAATTGAACCAAATTTTTTTCTATGTTTTTGGCTATGGCAAGCAGATTCTATCAGAATTTGGGGATATTTCGACGAAAGGGGGCGCTGTGATCGATATTTTTGTTCCATTTTCACTATTGTATCATCGAAAAGTGTATGAATTTATGCAGATAATTGAACAATTTTTTTTTCTATGTTTTTGACCATAGCCTGCAGGTCCAAGTTGAATTCAGGGATATTTCGACAAAAGGGGGCGCTGCCATCGCGATTTTTGTTCGATTTTCACTATTGTATTATCGAAAAGTGTATGATTTTATGAAGATAATTAAACCAAAATTTTTTAATATGTTTTTGGCTGTAGCCAGCAGGTCCTACTAGAATGTGGGGATATTCCGCCGGAAGGGGGCGCTGTGATAGCCATTTAAAGATTTCAAATTCAAAAAGATGTATAAAAAATTCGAAATCCTAAAAGTTTTTTCCGTTAAATGTTCGGCCTTGATCCGGAGAATCCGGAGCAGTTTTTTTTGTCTCTATATTAAAAAATGGCGGAGATATAGCGGTTTGAAATTTTAGGGTGGTTGACATTTTCAAACAAGGCAGCAGAATTCATCCATAAACGGGTTTAATTTATGAGTTTTAGTTAACAGGGTTTCAGCCAATTTTCTTTCATTGTTGTAACCATTGTCCCTATTCTTAAATGCTTAACACTATATATTTATATTCGCCAACGTCAAATTCTCGCCAAGCTTGGCGGCAATTGACGAAATATTGCCAAATTTGGCGACAAAAATAGGTTCCCACAAATGAAGCCAACTTGGCTGTAGAAGACTAATTTGGCGATATTCTCATTCAAATTCAATGTTGACGAGAACTGGGAATGAATCTTCTTTAATTGGGTTCTACGCATTTTAGCTTCGTGTTTTCCAGTAAAATTAGCTAAAATCGTAAAACCAAGGAATAGGGAGGCTATCTGTTCCGGTCGGTACAGGCCAAAAGAACTTTTCGTAGTTTAGTACACATCAGTTGATTGCATCCTGGTAACCCGATGATTCGCAAGCAGCTGACGTACAACAGAATGACGAAAAATATTGATTTTATTGACGATGTGAGGACGAAATTAGAAGTATTAACATGATTGAGATAGAAGAAAGTTTTGGGATTGGCACATCCGACTAGTTTTTTTATGTTTTTGGCTATGGCAAGCAGGTTCTATCAGAATTTGGGGATATTTCGACGAAAGGGGGCGCTGCGATCGATATTTTTGTTCCATTTTCACTATTGTACCATCTAAAAGTGTATGAAGTTATACTTCAAATTGAACCAGATTTTTTTTCTATGCTTTTGGCTATGGCAAGCAGGTTCTATCAGAATTTGGGGATATTTCGACGACAGGGGGCGCTGCGATCGATATTTTTGTTCCATTTTCACTATTGTACCATCTAAAAGTCTATGAAGTTATGCTTCAAATTGAACCAGATTTTTACTTTCTTCTATCTATAATAGAAGAAAGTATTGTAATCGAAATTTGTTTCGACTTCCGGTTTTCAACGGATTTACACGTTTTAGAGGTCAGAGATTCCGAAAAACATGTTTTTACAAAATGTCTGTCTGTCCGTCTGTCCGTCCGTCCGTCCGTCTGTCTGTCTGTCCGTCTGTGTGTCTTCATTGTACCATTTAAAAGTGTATGATGTTATGCTTCAAATTGAACAAAATTTTTTTTCTAAGTTTTTGGCTATGGCAAGCAGGTTCTATCAGAATTTGGGGATATTTCGACGAAAGGGGGCGCTGTGATCGATATTTTTGTTCCATTTTCACTATTGTACCATCTAAAAGTCTATGATGTTATGCTTCAAATTGAACAAAATTTTTTTCTATGTTTTTGGGTATGGCAAGCAGGTTCTGTCAGAATTTGAGGATATTTCGACGAAAGGGGGCGCTGTGATCGATATTTTTATTCCATTTTAACTATTGTATCATCGAAAAGTGTATGAAGTTATGCTTCAAATTGAACCACATTTTTTTTCTCTGTTTTTGGCTATGGTAAGCAGGTTCTATTACAATTTGGGGATATTTCGATGAAAGGGGGCGCTGTGATAGATTTAAAGATTTAAAATTAAAAAAGATGTGCAAATTAAAAAAAATTAGAAATCCTAAAACTTTTTTTCGATTAATGTTCGGCCTTGATCCGGAGAATCCGGAGCAGTTTTTGTTTTGCTTCTATCTTAAAAAAATGGCTGAGATAGAGCGGTTTGAAATTTTAGGGTGGCTGACATTTTCAAACAAGACAGCAGAATTCATCCATAAACGGATTTAATTTATGAGTTTTAGTTGACATGGTTTCGGCAAATTTTCTTTCATTGTTGTAACCATTAATCCTATTATATGCTTATCACTATATATTTATATTCGCCAACGTCAAATTATCGCCAAACTTGGCGACAGTTTGCGGAATATCGACAAATTTGGCGACGAAAGTAAGTTGCCATAAATGAAGCCAACTTGGCTGTAGAGGACTAATTTGGTGATATTCTCATTCTAATTCAATGTTGACGAGAACTGGGATTGAGTCTTCTTTATTTAGGTTCCACGCATTCTACCTTCGTGTTTTCCAGTAAAATTATCTAAAATCGTAAAACAAAGGAATAGGGAGGCTATCTATTCCTGTCGTTCAAGCCAGAAGGACTTTTCGTAGTTTAGTATACATCGATTGTTCACATCCCGGTAACCCGACGATTCGCAAGCAGCTGACGTACAACAGAATGACGAAAAATATTGATTTTATTGGCGATGTGATAGCGAATTTTGAAGTATTAACATGACTGAGATAGAAGAAAGTTTTGGGATTGGCACATCCGACTAGTTTTAACACGGGATCATTTAATTATTATTTTAAAGCTTTATTTCTGTTTTTGACAGTCACGTGTAAATTTCTTAACTGAAATGGAATATTATTATGTGCGCTGTTTTACAAATTGGCAACAATTCAAATAATGGATTTTATGAAATATAAAATAAATCTTCATAAAAATAATGAAAATTTTCAGTAAAAAATTGAAATATAACCACAAAAAATTACTCAAATTAAAAAAATAATTGCAGTCTGCACGCCGCAATCTTGTCAACTATATCCTTATAAATTTTTGTTAGATTCCTGTGCGTTGTTTTCGTTCCTATAAAACCTTTTTAAGAAAATTATTTTGATCAACTTTAATATTAAATATCTCTTAAAATAATTCCTCTATTTAGAAACGGTCGACTTCAGCGTATTTATCGAACATTTCTTTATAAAACTACCAATTTTTAAATTTTTATATGCAATAGTTTTCTGGATATTAGTCCAGAAAGACTTGAAGGCACAAAATCTTGATTGACAGCGGCTGCGGTGGTTACTTTTTTTTTTTAATATAGAGAGATAACTCAAAAAGCGCATCTTCGATTTTAACGATTTTTTTTTTGGTTAAGTACATGCTATGAGCATTATTGTGTAATTTTTTGGTTGGTGTAAATATAATATTACTATATTAATAAATTTAAAAAAAAATATTTTTGTCTACTTTTCTATGTTAAAAATTGCGTAAAAATCTGAAAAAGATATATAATATGAACTAATATATTCTTCAATAATTAGCGTTGGTTTTATTGTTTTAACTTTTAACCTTTTTGAGAAAAACGCGTTTGAAAATTGGTGCCGCCGGCGCATATTTTCCTGATTATCTCAAGGACAGTTAAAGGTCATGGACTAAAAACACTCTATATTGTATTCTCATGGTAAGCCTCATTACCACATATGTTATTTCAAACATAGGACATGGGGGCCATTTCGCTATGCTTATCCGGCTAGACCCTTTGGTTTCGGATAGACGAAGACTTGTACAGGTAGAATAGAGTTTAACAATGGCAACTGCTGAAAACTTGGCATTCATGAAAACTTGGATATACAGAATATATATTATATACAGGGTGTATATGAAATGCTTCAACAAATTTAGAGGGATGATAGTACTCATGAAGACAAACAAAAAATGCAATGGAACATGGAGTCGCAAATGACGTTTAAAAGATGAAAATCGAGAAAATGCGTCTGGAAATGGACAAACTGAGACAAGAAAGAAATACTCCAGAAAATTATTTATTGCACAGAATGCCAAGCATCAGGGCCACCACGCTTGCCGGACTTTAACCCTTTGGATTTCTTCTTCTGGAGACAGATGAAATGCCGCATTTATGAGACGCCAGTGGAAACGCCAGAAGTTATAGCGCGTATTGTGACCGAGAAATTCAGGAACCTCCCGGAATCTTCGAGCGTGTCCGCCAGTTGTTCGTCCGTTGATGTTCTGTGTAATAATGTCCGCGGTCGACACTTTGAACAATTGTTGTAAAATATTTGTTTTCTGTGGACATCACGAGCTGTGTTGTACCTATTCTGTGTAATAAATAATTTTCTGAAGTGTTTCTTTCTTGTCACAGTTTGTCCATTTCCAGACTCATTTTCTCGATTTTTATTCTCTCAACGTCATTTGCGACCCCATGTGCCATTGCACTTTTTGTTCGTCTTCATGAGTACTATCATCCCTCTAAGTTTGTTGAAGCATTTCAGATACACCCTGTAACACATGGGCTGATAAGTTCCCGGTCTGGCACACAGATGGCGTTGCAATCGCCGAACCGATGTTTTTTTTAGTAAATACTAACCTTTAAAAGGTAGTAGAAAAAATGCCATGACGATTCGCCGTGTGTATAAAACGTTACAGTGGTTTTAGTTGAACGACTTTGTTGATAAACAAAAAAATGGATAACAAGAATTTCAAGAATTGTTATTTGATGGGGAAAAAATACCGTTCAAACAAAAGCTTGGCTAGATAAGCGTTATCCGCACCAGGTAAATCAACCATTATTGACTGGTTTGCTGAATTTAAACGTGGTCGTACGGACACCAGTGATGCACAACGCAACAGAGGTGGTTAATCCGGAAAACATAAAAAAAGTCCACAAAATCGTTTTGGGGAACCGTAAAGTGAAGTTGCAAGAGATAGCTCAGACTCTGAAGATATCCAAGGAACGTGTAGGTTTTATTTTGAATGAACATTTGCCTATGAAAAAGCTGTTGTCAAAGTGGCTGCCGCGCGTGTTGACTTTTGACCAAAAACAACGAGTTCTGAGCACTGTTTGGAGCTTTTTCGTTATAAAATTATGTTATTTATTATTAAATTATTATTATTAATCATTTATTAAATTATTATTATAAAATTATTGTTATAAAATTATTTTTAAAATTATTATTATTAAATTATTACTATAAAATTATTATTTTTAAATTATTATTATTATTATTAAATTATTATTATTTATTATTAAAGTTATGTTATTTATTAAAGTTATAAAGTTATAAAGCTTTCTTAAAAAGTTGTGTTTTCTTTATTAGACCGGGAACTTATCAGCCCAAGTGTTACATTCCTTTTGACACTAGGAATAAAGATCTGATAAGTTCCAAAATCAAAACGTTGTTTTAGAATTTATTTATTTAATTATGTTTGGCGGGTAGGGGAAAAACTCATCCTTTTAAACTAGGTCGAAAGGAGTATCGTTTTATGTATTTTTTATGTTGAATCGAATGTCACCCTTTTCAAGTCAATGCGATCACTTGTGCAAAAATTACGACAGGTTTCATGAGTAAAAAGTCGAATTTTGCACTTTACGACACAGCACAATTTTAAAACATTTAATTTTCGTTCAAAAACATACTCTTTATATTATATTGAATTATCGTAAACTTATTAAATGTCCCTAAAAAAGCGATAATCAAAATCAGTGTTATAAGCGTCTTCTTCAAGGTCATCGGAGTTGCAAAAACTGACTTCAGTTAACCGTAACTATTTATTTTCAAATTCAAACTTCCTTACAAATTTTGCACACTGAAGAATAGGTTATACGGCTTTCTTAAAACCGCATTGGGTTGACGAACAATCACTTTCGCAGGAACAAGATATCATCCTGATTATTTTCTCAGGTGCAGGAGGTAGAGCAGGATGTAAGTCACCGCCTTAAAGTATCCCTCCCCACTCTTCAGGTTTTAATTTATTTCCAATCCTCTGTAGGATTTGATGGTAGACCCTAAATGAATGTTATCAAGCTCTAACAGAATTAGGAGGAAGGGACTGAAACTTAGAATACGTTCTTTTTCAAGGACTTCTGAAACTTAGTGTAACGGAGTGCATCGAGAGTGAAGTTTCCCGCTTTAGTTCCGCAATAGATGAAGGAATAGGGTTTCAGTTTCTTTCTTCAATTCGTCAGCCATAGCATTCGTTTTATTGAAAGTGTCAACACATTCCTTCAAGATACTGTCACTAGCTATTTCCATTATAAGCAGTTGTTTTTATCTTTGCTTTGTATGGCACAAGTTGTGTCACACCCACTAAATGAATGCGCAAGGAGAACGTAAGTTTTAATGCTTTAATGCCATTATGCCGACTTTGTAATGAGGTGGAATAATACACTTTCCTCTTCACACGCCCTATTTTGGGTTTTAAGAGAAGTATTAGCTTTTCAGGTGCTTTGAGTATTCTTAAGATTACCAGGAACTCTAAGTCTTGAGTAAAAATAATTGGTAGTAATTTCTGAGACTACTCTAGAGGTGTCTGAACAATTAGCAATTCTGCATCTCCAAAAGACTGCTTCACCATGATGCGAATGGTTTGAGGTATAGAAAAAACATAATGATAAACTGCTTTTTTTTAAGTATTACCCACAAAAACGCTCTTGATTGCCATACGTAGGAGTTCTTTCTGTAATAGGAAACTTTGGGGTAATATGCCGGTACCTTCCTAACTGTTCACTCTTTTTCGTACTATCTGTGTCATCATAACGGTCTAATACCACTGTTAAATGTGTTTTTGCCGGGATAAAATTGTTTTTCTAGTACAGGTTAGTTATAATTAAAGTTATGCTACTCAGACCCATGTGGAGCCCGTTCTAGGTTACAGAATTCGTTGAAACTTGATATATACATTATACGGATCATGGGAAAGAGAAATATCTAATAACTAGTTGGATGTGCCAATCTCAAAACTTTCTTCTATCTCACACAGGTTCCGCATTCACTAAAAACGAATCAGCACCAATTTATATCAAGGTCTAAATTAATCTAAAGTTTTATTAAATTCCATGCATTAATTCTTGAGATACAACTATTGCTAAAATCGTGTAAATCCTGCAAAATGTAGCATAGCAGCGCCACCTGCTGGGAGATTTATACCAACACCTAACCAACAACAACTTATGTCAACGTCTAACCGAATCTGAAGTTTAATGAAAATCTGCACATTAGTGCTTGAGATATAGTTATCGTGATAATAATGAAAAAAGTAGCATAGCAGCGCCACCTGTTAGGATATTTACACCAAAACGTAAGCAGCATCTATTTATGCGAAGGTCTAACATAATCTGAAGTTTGATGAAATTCCGTGCATTAGTTCTTGAAATATAGCTATCGTAAAAATCATGAAAAAAGTGGTATAGTAGTGCCACCTATAGGGCGATTTTCACCAAAAACTAATCAGCACCAATTTAAATCAGGGACTAACATAATATAAAGTTTTATTAAATTTCGTGCATTAGTTCTTGAGATAGAGCGCCCAAAATTTTTTGTCACATACAGACAGACAGACAGACTGATTCACAGACTCACTGACAGACATTTTCTAAAAACAGTCAAATCATGTTCAGGACCTTCTGAAACGTATAAATCCGTTGAAAACCGGAAGTCGAAAATTTTCATGAATCCAATACTTTCTTCTTGTGAAGATAGAAGAAAGTAAAAATAGTTCAAATTTCGACTAAAAGTTGAAAAAAGGGCGAATACAAAACTGGAATCTCAAATTGGAAACATAAAACTTTATTTAATTATAGCATTTGTTAAATGTGCATTCCATGTGTGTCAATGACATGTTCAAAGCGTGTTAAAACATGTTCAACAGAAAGCAAGCATAACACGCCATGTCGCTTCAATTCCTGAAGAATCACTTCGTGCTTCTGTTGAACATGTTTTGACACGCTTTGGACATGTTATTGATACAAATGGAATGCACAGTGAACAAATGTTGTGATTAAATAAAGTTTCATGTTTCCAGTTTTTGTTCTGTTAATCTGATGGTCGAAATTTAAACTAGTTTTTTTATTGGATATTTCTCTTCCCCATGGTCCATATAACTTGTATACAAAGTTTCAACGAAATCCGTCTACCAGAAAGGGCTCCAGATCGGTCTGAGTAGTGTAACTTTAATTATAACCCCCCTGTACTTTACATACTGCCTCCAAACATCATGGTAAGTTTTGTAAGTTTTCTTGTTGTTGCAGAAAGAGAGAAAATTATCCCTCTCCTGTCAAGGTCATTTTTCCAGCACGCGCTGTAACCCTTTCGTTGCGTGCGCATCTTTTGTATGCAATAGTCGACGCACCAGACAGTCGCCTAACAACTCTTCTCAGATCAACATGTAAATAAAAGTTTTGTTCTGTTTTTAACTATCGGCTGCTTTTCTTTCCCGGCCTTTGGAATTATTTCTTTTTAGTTTAAGTACGTACGTCACATTCTGGCATCCCACTACCGAGATGAATGTTAATTATGATATTCTTATTTTGCCGATAGTTAAATGTTAAGCTTAAGTAAGTTTAAATTAAGTATTTAAGTATTTTTTACGAAAAAAAATATATGACGGATCTAGAAAGTACAAAGCAGCAGAGAAAAGCCACTAGATCATCTTTTACGAAGACGTCTAACAAGCTACAAGAACTAATAAGTGCCGATGCTCCGGATTTAGATGATGTGGAAATACTGCTAGATCAACTACAAGAAAAATATAAAATGCTCCGAACTATAGATGAAAAATTTTTAGAATTTTTTCAAAAACAAAGCTGCTCTCAAGAAGATTACGAAAAGGAATATGAGGCAGCTCAGGAATATTACGAGAAGATGTCTATGTTAAAGGTGAAATGTAACAGGTTAAAAACGAAGCTTAGTTACAATACAGTAAATGCTGTTTCCTCTTCTTCAATTATGGCGTCACCGGTTGCTAAACAGAAACTCCCGGAAATCGAATTAGTTAAATTTGACGGCAACCCAAAAAATTGGCTCACCTTTTGGACGCAGTTTAGCAAAATCAATGAAGATCCAAGAATAGATGTCCGCGACAAGTTTCAGTACCTACTACAGTCTACTAAGCCTGAATCAGTAGCTCGACAAATAGTGGAGAGTTTTCCTGCTACAGAATTAAATTACGATAAAGCATTGAACTATTTGAAAGACCGTTTTGGAAAAGAAAGTGTCCTTATCCAAATTCACGTTCGAGAACTTTTAAAATTAGTTATTACGGACAAAACTCAAGTGAATTTATTGACTCTCTATGACAAACTTCAAACGCAGCTGCGTGCCTTAGAATCTCTGGGAGTGACTCAAGACAAGTTTTCACATATGTTGCTCCCATTAATAGAGTCCGCACTCCCCACCGATTTAATTAAAATTTGGGAGCGACAGAAAAGTACATTAGCTGAAACAGGTAAAACCGATTTAGATCTGTTAATGGATTTTGTTAAAAATGAAGTAGAAACTGAATTTAGACTTAAAATCACTCGTGATTGCTTAAATTCTGAAAAATTAACTGTTAAGAAAAATAAGCCCTCTGAACCTAAAAGCAGCGTGTCAACTGCTTATGAATTACTTAATGCCAATAACGGTAACAATAGTAGTAATTTTCAAGAAAATTCTAAGTTTAAAAAATTTGATTGTATTTTTTGTAGTAAATTTCATAATTCAGAGAACTGTAACGATGCTTTTGCTATGAGTTTAGATTGTAAAAAAGACATAGTTAAGAAAAAGAATGCTTGTTTTGTATGCTTAAAACGAAATCATAAGGCTAATCAATGTAAGTCAAAACATCGATGCCCAATTTGTAAAAATCGGCATTTTGTAATTTTGTGTCCGTCTTTAGTTTCTAACAAAGTTGATAATATCTCGGTTGGAGATAAAAGTGAAAACAAAACAAGCACTCTGAATAATTACATTAAAATTTCAGATGTACTCTTACAAACTTTAATTGTAAAAATTCACAATGGTTCTAAAACAATGTTTATTCATGCTATTTATGACAGTGGTTCAATGAAGTCTTATATTTGTGAAGATGTTGCACAAAGTATGAAATTTAAGTGTATTGGTGAAACGAAAATTAAGCAATCTCTATTTGGTGGTGTTGAAACACCAGAAAATGTATATAAAAATTATTTAATTGAATTAAGTGATGTAAATGATAAATATAAGTGTAAATTAGAAGTACTTAGTCAGAAACGTATTTGTTCTGAAATTAAGCAAATTCCTTCTGGCCCTTGGCTAAATGAACTTAAGTTACACGGAATTAAAATAAATGATTCAGAAAACAAACATTTTAAAGTTGATAAGGAAATAAAATTGTTAATTGGTGCAGACGTTGCAGGTAAGCTTTTAACAGGAAACATTGTAAGTCTTAAATGTGGCATAACAGCGATAAATACGAAATTAGGGCGGACATTAATGGGTAAATTTAATCCTGGCACTGAGCCAAATTCTCAGAGTACAGCTTCTCTTGTTATTTCTTCTCTTTTAGTTAAAAATCGGTGTATAAGTGATCTTTGGAAGTTAGATGTTTTGGGAATTAAGGAACCCCCAATAAGTAAAACGAAAGCTGAATTGCAGGAGGATACACAGAAATATTTTGAAGAGACTCTAAGTATAAATAGTGAGGGGCGATATGAAGTTGCGTTGCCTTGGGTTCTGGACAACACTCTTTTACCGGTTAATAAAATAAATGCGGAAAAATCTGTTTTAAACACCAAAAGAAAATTGATGAATTCCGGAAAGTTTAATGATTATTGTGATATTTTTGAAAACTGGTTAGCTCTCGGAATAATCGAAAAGACATCGACTGAGAAACTAAAGGGTGTTCATTATTTACCTCATAGGGCGGTAATAAAGGAGAACAGCACCACGAATATAAGGCCAGTGTTCAACGCTAGTTTTCATTTACCTGGTTTTCCATCTTTAAATGATTGTCTGGCTACGGGTCCAAATTTAATAGAAATGATCCCCTCAATTTTGAATCGTTTTCGTATGAATTATGTAGGCGTCACCGCTGATATTGAAAAGGCGTTTTTGCAGATTGCGATAAAAGAAAGAGACCGAGATTTTTTGCGGTTTCTGTGGTTTGATAAAGAAAATCAAGAACAGGTGAACGTATATCGGCATCAAAGGGTAGTTTTCGGCGTTACATGCAGCCCTTATTTATTGGCAGCAACTTTACTGTATCATTTAAATACGGTTCCAGAAAATTTAAAGCACTATGCAGATATTTTGAAAACAGCCTTCTACGTAGATAACTGCGTAACAAGTTTAAACTCCGAGATAGAAATGAGAAAGTTTTTCTTAGAATCAAAATTAATCATGTCTTTAGGTCATTTTAATCTAAGATGTTGGAAATCCAATTTAATTAATGAAATATTTGAGGAGGATTCCTCCATGAAAGAGGATGTTTCCCTATTAGGTCTCGTATGGAATACACATACGGATACACTATCGTGTAAAATAGAACAGGCTATAAATCCATTAGAATCAGTCACAAAAAGAATAGTTTTGGCCCAAGTTTTTAATATTGTTGGTTATACAGCTCCAGTGATGCTAATTCCGAAACTAATCTTACAGGAAACATGGAATTCAAAACTAAAATGGGATGACAACCTACCCGATGATTTGGTAAAGAAATTTAAATCGTGGAGAAAAAACTTAAATTTACTCTCATTGATAAATATACCTAGATGGTTTGGGCTTAAACAAAGTGATCAAGAAATAAGCTTGCATTTATTTTGCGACGGCAGTAAAAAAGCATACGGTACCTGCGTTTTCTTAAGAGCGGAAGACGACGATGGGGTAAAAATTAATCTAGTACAAGCAAGATCTAGGGTAGCTCCTTTAAAACCCATTACAATTCCTCGCTTAGAGCTTTTGTCTTGCAATATTGGCTCTAGGTTGTTATCTAACATAATTAAAGATTTAAATTTATCAGGGGTTGATATTTATTGCTGGACCGATTCTACAACAGCCTTATGTTGGATTCAGCGAAAGCAAAATTGGGGAATATTCATTCAAAATCGGGTTACAGAAATTAATTCATTGACCTCGCCTCATTGGTGGCATCACATCTCAGGTTCTCTTAACCCTGCCGATTTGCTTTCAAGGGGGTGTTCTGCTGAACAGTTAGTTGAGAGGAAATGGTGGGAGGGACCTGATTGGTTGCACGAAAAAAAAGAAAATTGGCCTAAATCGAATGATGAGCCAAATGAGGATTTAGTCAATTCTGAGATTCGTAAAACAGTTATAGCAACGTTAGTAAAAAATGATGAAGATGCTAAGTGGTATTATAAATATTTTTCTTCATTTAAGAAAATTGTAAGGATGTTAGCTTGGATTTTTAGGTTTTACGACAAGGTAAGAAAAGTTGACAAAAATCTTTCAGGGGACTTATCTGTACAAGAAATTGAAAAAGGGGAAAATGCTTTAATGGTACTAATTCAGAAAGAATCCTTTAAGGGAGAAAATGATGAGAAATTAAGACAACTTATACCAATAGTTGATTGTGACGGCCTTATAAGAGCTAAATCAAATGTTGTTTATCGGGAAGATAAATACGATTTTAAATATCCTATTATATTACCATCTGATCATTCTGTTGTAAAATTGTTGATAATGAGTGTACATAATGATTTATTACATGCTGGTACTTCATTGTTAATGTCAAATTTAAGAGAAAAGTATTGGATTTTAAAATCTCGCAAGACAATAAGAAATTGTATTAGTAAGTGTCTAAAATGTCAAAAGTTTAAAGCGAAAAAATGTGAGGTCATCCCAGGAATTTTACCAAATGATAGGGTCCGCGATGCTTGTGTATTTGAAATTATAGGATGTGATCTGGCTGTACCACTTTATTTGAAAGATGGTAGAAAAGCATATATTGTACAGTTTACTTGTGCAGTCTATCGTGCCGTCCACTTGGAATTAATCACTTCCTTATCGACCGAATCCTTCTTTCAATCTTTAAGACGTTTTATCGCACGCCGTGGACGACCTTCTACCATATATTCAGATAATGGAAAAAATTTCATAGGCGCGGAGAAATTTTTGCAAACTGTAGACTGGGATGGTCTCCGTTTTAAAGCTGCTGAACAAAAAATTCAGTGGAAGTTTAATCCTCCATCCGCAGCCTGGTGGGGCGGATGGTGGGAGCGTTTGATTCAGATTGTAAAACAAAGCTTAAGAAAAATATTGGGTCGTGCTTCTCTTGATTATGAAGAACTACTAACTGTATTGTGTGACTGTGAGAGAGTTGTTAATTCCAGACCACTTACTTACGTATCAGAGGACATTGATGAGGACTTTGCTATAACACCAGAGAAATTTTTACATGAAACTCCACAGTCAGGTGTACCTGATATTGATAATGTAGATAAAGTGAAATTGAGTAAAAGAACTAAGTATCTGCAGCGGATAAGAGAAACTTTAAGGCTTAGGTTTCGTACAGAGTATTTAGGGCAGTTACGACAGCAGTCTATAAAATGCTATAAAAACAAATCACTTAAAGTAGGAGAAATTGTCCTACTTGAAGATACTAATAAAAAACGTTCCTATTGGAACCTAGCTCGCGTATTAAAAGTTATACCAGGTCGAGATGGCCAAATAAGACTTGCGCTTATAAAAACAAATAATTCTGAGTTATTACGGCCAGTTCAGCGATTGTTCAGATTAGAATTGGAAAATCCAATACAAGAAACAAATGATGAGGCTATGCCTTTAACCACCAGTAGTGGCAGAATTGTCAAAACATCTGTAAGGTAAATTTAATTTCAGTAATTATTTTACTTAATTTCACTTCTCTTCTTTATATGTATTCCAGTGTTTATTGTTATTTTACATATACTATATACTGTATTTATGTTGTAATTTGTAAGGTTGTATTTTGATTGTATAAGTGATTTCTTATGTAAGTACTATGTAATGTGTATTTTGTGCATAATATAAGTAAAGATTTTGAGTGTTTAGCTGCCCACTCAAAAGGTGGGAGAATGTTGCAGAAAGAGAGAAAATTATCCCTCTCCTGTCAAGGTCATTTTTCCAGCACGCGCTGTAACCCTTTCGTTGCGTGCGCATCTTTTGTATGCAATAGTCGACGCACCAGACAGTCGCCTAAGAACTCTTCTCAGATCAACATGTAAATAAAAGTTTTGTTCTGTTTTTAACTATCGACTGCTTTTCTTTCCCGGCCTTTGGAATTATTTCTTTTTAGTTTAAGTACGTACGTCACACTTGTTCCACTTTACAGCGTGCATCAGGTAACCACCACCAACAACGAAAGCTTGCGATGGCATTCATGTTCATTATCATGTGTTCAATTCTTCATACAGTGCTGACTTATCGTTTTTACGCATTTCAAAATATGTAAACAGGGTCAGAGAGTACCATAAGGAGGTAGATAAGCAAGAAGAAAGTCAAAGGATGAAGAAAGTTTTTATTGAATATTTAGAATAAGAAATAACAAATGTACTATAAATTGTAAAACATTCAATAAAGGCTACATATTTATTAGTTGATTTACTAAAATGATAAATCTACTTGTTTAATAACCAGCAAAAAGTGTCAGTAACTTCGCTTTCAATACACGGGTAGACCATTCGAAACTGTAAGGAACACGTGGGCCGGGAACTTGGAGGAACCCTCTCGCTTTTATGTCCTTGGTCCTCCATGCCAACCGTTCTCATCTTTATTACTCGGTGGTGGAATCCCAGATCTCAAGGGAAAGCGTAAGCCCTTGGATAAATGGAGAGGAGAAGGAATGCAACGGGTTTTCATTTACTTATCTGAATTACGTAACACCTGCACATGACTCTTCTCAAGTTTTCGATGATCCTAGTGTTGATAATCAATTAATTACGGTTCGGAACACTATCTAAAAATCAAGATAACTTGATATGTGAGTATATACCTTGTAAAATAAATATAATAAAGCTGTGCTCTCTCATAAAGTGCAATTGATACTTTTATTCATAAAACCTCATTGTAATTTCGTAATGAGGCATCTTATCGACTTGCGAATATTGTCATTCGATTCAGCATTACAAAATACATAAAACGATACCCTACTTGACTTATTTTAAATGTGTTTTTCAAAATTGCCCCTCCCATTTGACCCCCAAAACACGCGGAAACAAATTTTTTGTTTGGAGATTCATCGGATCTTCCCAAATTTTCGTAAATGTACACTAGTTATCATCTGTTACTCCATTTTTGGTCTATTTCACCTATACTGACAGGTCCGAATGCACCTACGGCTCAGATTTTGGAAAAAACAAATCATAAATAAGTTTATGATTTGTTTTTATATTATTATTATTGTTTGTACTTCCCCTATCTACGAAGTTCGCCTGCATTTTTGTCCCACTCAAAAAATATAAATCGAATTCAATATTTATGCTTAATGTACTAAATTTTGAATGTTTTCCAAAAATGTGTATTATGAATTAGTATAGCGGTTTTTGAATTTTTCGCAATTTTTTTAAAGTATTGATTACACTTATAATTAAAAGTTTGGTTTTTATCAACTAATTTCTATGTGATACCTTATCCGTCCAATTTTATATTTTATATTAGTATATAACCCCGTCAAAAATGACGGATTGTCGATCCGCGTTTCATTTTCATAAGACTTCATGCAAACAAACAGCATGAAGATTTATTATTGAAAGGTTTGTATTCTAGAAAAATACATTTTAAAAATGACAAATGATTTCTACAAATAAAAATAATGAGGATATATATACACACACATATATATATATATATTATATATATATATATATATATATATATATTTACTTAGTATTACATTTCTAAAATAGTTCAACGATTGGACAAAACATTCAAATTAAATATTAACAAATAATCCATGTGTGAAAGTTTTTGTAAAAAAGTGTTATCAATGAGTTTCTAAACAGCTAGACTCACCACATAACTGATTGTTTGTTTATATAAGCAAAATTAAATGCAAATTTCGCTGTGTTTCTTATATTTTAATTACGTTTGGTAGGAAATAATCATTTTACAGTTTATGACCCATTATCCCGAAATCCAAAATCCGGAAGGAGAAAATTCGAAAATTTTCTAAATTAGAAAATTTTTACTAAATTTTTAGATTTTCTGAAAATTTTCGAAAATTTCACCAATTTTTAATTTTTTTTTCAGTCTATTGTGTTTCAATGTCTAATCACTCAAATATTGTTACTTCGGTGGCGGGTGAACACGGTCTCCTCTTCCCGAAATTAAAAACAAATCATTTTTCTCTCAAATTTTATTTTAAAATTAATTTATATTACGATTCGTTAGAAACAAAAAAAAAATAGTTATATATTTATTTCATCTGGGGTGATTCGGTTCTAGTTTTCCTAAAAATTTAAGCCATTCGGTTTCGAAAATTTTTGTCTTCAGTCCAAATATTCGAACATAAATATCTCGAATTTTGAACGATCGTCGCCGGAAAAATCAATTATGTCTATCGTTCACAGAAAACGGTAGACAATTTCTTCAAATGATTGTGGAAACAACGTGAATTTCGTCAAAGGATCGAAAAAAAAACGCGAATTTTATCGCAGGATTGCAAAAAAAAAAAAAAACGCTTATTTTGTTCACAAATCGCAGAAAAACGCGAATTCCGTCAAAGACTTGCGAAGAAAATGCAAATTTCTTCCAAGGACTCCGAAAAAGTGTAAAATTTCATCAATGGATCACAAAAAAAAAAAAAAAAAAATTTGGTTAAAGGATTGCAAAAAAAATCCTCGAATTTCATCAAATAATCGCGGAAAAACATGAATTTTTTCAAAGGGTAGCGAAAAAAAAAAGACACAAATTCCTTCAAAGCACTGCGAAAAAATTTCTAATTTCGTTAAGGGATCGCGAAAAAAGTGAAGTTTCGTCAAAAGATCGGAAAAAAACGCTAATTTCATCAAAGAATCTCAGAAAAAACTCGAATTTTGTCAAAGGATCGTGAATAAAAGGCAAATTTCGTCAAAGAATAGCAAAAAACGCAAATTTCCTCAAATGATCGCAAAAAGAAAACGCAAATTTCTTCAAAGGACTACGAAAAAACGCAAATTTTGTCAACGAATAGCAGAAAAAATGCAAATTTTGTCAACGAATAGCAGAAAAAAATGCAAATTTTGTCAAAGAATTACGAAAAAAACGTGACTTTTGTCAAATAATCGTAAACTTCGGAAGGACCCGAAATCCGGAAAATTCCAAAACTCAGAAAGCCTTTTTGGTCCCGAGGATTCCAGATAATGAGTTTTTACGATGAAAGAAATTTCAAAATCCGCCAGTAGAGGGCGCCTGTATAATGAATCAACCTCAAATCCTCCCTACGAAATAAATCTCTTCTACTTCTGAAAAAAAAAAAACTTGCTTACAGAATTTTTTTTTTACAGAAATGGTGATATATATGTTTTATATGATATAGTTTTTGAAGGTTTTAAACAAAATTAAAATATTTAAAAGCTTTAATATGCTTTTACAAATATTTTAACAGCAGAATCGAATGTAGCATAGATTTTTTAGTAAGCCTAATATGGCGTTTAACTATGGTTGATTCGCAAACCGGAGTGGTCGCACCCGGATGCGTTACAGACAGTTTCTTGCCTTTGTATTTTATTATATTTTATATCGTTGTATTGAGCAGGCTTTTGGGAATCGATTAAAGAGATCTCCAATAATATGAAATAGTTTTTTACAGAAAGTAACGCCATCGATTTTTTCTCTGAAACGCAAGGCAGAGAGAGGAAAACGTTCTAGAATGAGTTTCCTAAGTAACACCTTTATCGATAAAACCCCTAATTAAAACGATGCACGTAAGCTTGTTGTCGGAACTTCATTTTTCTTTTAATTCAGCGCGTATAAAAAGATGATGTTCGTTTGAGAAGGAAAAAAAACGACTTATGTAGGGATATTAAAAAAATGTAGCAATCCGGCAAACGGTAAGGTTATATTAGATATATTTAAGACTAGCTGTTACCCGTGACTTCGTTCACGTAACATTAAAAAAAGAATAAATGCATTAACTTAGTAAAACATTTCACTTGATAATTAACAACATATATAATTAACCAAAGCTTTATCACATTTTATAGGAGACCATACGGTATTTCTTTGCTATAGGGGCCTTGACATAACCCAGTCTTAAAAAAGTGAAATTTCATGCCCAATAATATATACAATCGCGAAAATGAAACTCCAACTAATTAAAAAAGGAGCACCAAGTAAAATCGTGAAAATCGAGGAATTCCTCTTCGTAAAACGAAAAACAACACTGGCAGAATTCTTCTATACAACAGTGCATTTTAGGTGGTATTTGGTGTACAATTTGTATATGTGTGCATTGCTAAATGGGCATTATTATATTGTTTATTTGCATAGACATATGTTATACATTTCTTACTACATTATCTTGTTTATGTATATATTAAATTAAGTGCTTCACGCTAAGTGGTGTAAATAGTGAACAAACTGCTTGTGGATTTTATAAATTGATAGATATTTCACAAAGATATAACAATCTGATGCGATTCTAAAATGTAAATAAAGGTTGCTCGAAAGTACTTTAAATTCTGCCCAATTTAACCTCGATATTTTCTCTATTGCGTCAAGAACACTATAAGCAAATAAATACCGACGACACAAATCTGATAATCTAAATTTACATATTTTTGTTAGTATATATAGGATTATTTTGATTTATTTCATGCGCTTGAATTTTTTTACGCTTTCTCTAGGGTTAGGTGTCGAATAAATGTACTTTCTTGTTATTTTATTTTGCCATTTCTATTTATTATATTTTCCATTCATTCCATTTATGGATATTGATTTCATTTACATATTCCTGTCAAAGAATATTCTTTAAAGTTATTATCAGGATTAGGATAGGATTCGATTAGGGTTAGGATTAGGAATAAAAATTGAACGACAATGGCATGACCGATTCAGGTTTAAAGTATGAACCAGGAAGTCTATTTACATCATGAAGCAATAAGAAAATTAGAAAATTATCGGCTAATATTTTTAATATGTTTTACAGTCTTTTAAGTTTAAAAAATATTGTAATTTTACTTAAACATTGCTTTAAAATCTATGCAATTTTTCTTATCCTGCAAGACTTTACAAAAATCTATTATGAAACAACTTTAAAAAAAGCTATATTTAAAAACAAAAAAAAGTTTTTCCTATTTTAAAACTAAAAGAAATGTAAAATTAAATTCCGGTTCGAAACGACGATTTACAAATGTGTTTTCGATTGTGGGAAAATGATAGAGGAAAAATGCTGTTACTTCGACACAATCATATTAAATCTTTAGCTTTTATGAGAAAAGCAACTTTCTTTTAAAAAATATAGTTATTTTTATAAAGATTTTCTTTATTTTCGATACGGATAATTTTGCGATGCATATCATTGACATTTGCCATCCAATTTTATTATTTTTTTTTTTTACTTTTTATAATTTAAATTAAAAATATGGTATCTTTATGTTAGCCGTGTGCAGACGATAAATCGCCAACCTATCCCATCATTCGTACTGAATTCATTAAAAATATAAATCTTTCACTCATTTCATTTAAAACACAGAACTTTAATTTACAACACATACATTTAAAATACATATATTACGTACATTTAAAATAATTCCTTTCATGTGAAAAAGAAAAAGAAAAAAAAAAGAAATTAATCACAAATAATTTGATAACCCAAGATCATTTTTTTTCAACATCAAAACAAATCTGTTTTATTTGTCTATATATGACATCATATTCGCTTGCTTTCCATACTTACTCGTATTTATGCACTTTGTATTATTATCAAATATTTGAAAACGCACGTTTTATTTCTAATATGACATCATTTCATATTCTGTTTAATTCTTAAATAATTCATTTCCTTTTCATTTTTCACGTGGAAAATTTTCACTTGAAAATAAGTTGTTGATTAAAAATTATTACTCAGGGGTTTTATTTTATATTGGCAACGATAAAGTATTAGCAACGGTAAAATAAATTTAACCATTTTAAAAAAACTGCAAAACCGGGCCCTTTGGGCCAAAACATCCAAACCAACCAACCATTGTAAAATATACGAAAAAATGTCCATTTATTCTGTATGAAAATAATGAAAATTTTAATTTTTAAGAAAAATATTGAAATAAAATAAACGAAAACCAGCCTATATTCATTTGAGGGTTATAATCAACTTATATGCAAAGATACAGGATAATTAAATGCTTCATTTTGACGCTGGCTTCAGCCTAACATTTGCACACAATCAGATTTATAATATTATTAAGATTATTATCTCGGTCCCGGGCAACGTCAGGCTGGGTCAACTGGTTCTTTGTAAAATATTCTCATATCCTTCATGAAATACTGGATTATCTATTTATGTCCATTCAATAAATAATTTAAAATAATAAAGGAGAAAACTTTTATCAACTTCAACTTCGTCTATAACAATCATACTTGCTATGAGTGAATTTGTTTATAATTTTAAATTTATCTCTTTTACGTGCATCACACTAAATGTTTTTAATATATTTTATGAGAACTTTCATTAGGAAAAGTTAGGTGCCCAACTTAAAGTTTAGGTCGTCTTTTTATTTGATTTTATACTCAATTTCAGAAAATTATAGTCGGAAAACTGAAGTTTTCTCATACTTAAAAAAAAAAAAACTTTCTTCATTTCCTCGATATTTATCTCGGAAGAAGCGGATTGGAAAGTCAATGAAAATTACTTCTTCTGAGTAGACTGTAGTAAAATATTTAATTTTATGAATAAAAAAAAGCAGGGTTTCTTTTAAACGTAAAAATCGATAAAAATATTTTCCCACGTAAATTTTCCTTTATTTGAACTGAAAAGTTTTGAGGCAATTTCGGCGTCCTTTGGAAAAACTTCATCTACACAGTAAAACAAAAGAGAGAGAGAGAGAGAGAGAGAGAGAGAGAGAGAAAAGTTTATTTAGCAAGAAGGTTTGTGAAAATATAATATAACCTTCCAAATTAACAACGATTCTAAAAAGCATTGCTTTATCTTCTCAGAAACTAATAGAATTTTCAGATTCAAAGAAGCTATTTTAAAGCAAATGTTTCTTTTGCCACCCGTAATATTCGGAAACGTTTCCGAGTAATTTTACAATATATTAATCAATTTTCCCACCCCGGTATCAACAAAAAAATTGTTTCGGATGCTGTCGATTCACATGCAAACATTTTCAGATTCAACAGACAAACATGCTAAATTAACAACGTAAAATAAACGTTATTTTGTTACACTTACTTATATAAAATGAGTTACGCAGCTGAAAATGTTCGCTTAAGAATTCATAATATTTAAAATATTGATATTTCCTGTTGATAGAGGGTTTTGAAAACTTATATATACGCCTCATAAAATGCTCGAAGACGTTTCCGAAAACTACAGGCAGTAAAAGTATGTTTTGTTCGAGAAATGCCCTTTTTAAATCTCGGACATTTGTTTGTTTCTTAAGTTTCTGAAGATAAATGAACGCTTTTCGGATTTACGGGTAATTCGGAAGCGGGTCATATTAAAATTTTGCAAATATTCTTGCTGGATGAAGAAACATTTAACTTCTTTTACAGTGTATGATAAGAGAAAAATTTATCAAACAAGCAATTTTATTTGATCTTATGTGTAAAGGATCTGTTGATATTGCGCATCAAAAAAGCTCTACTTAAATCTGATGATCTACTACTCTTAACTGAAGCTCAAAAAAGTTGCTACCAATACAGTTAATGCAAGTTTAAAGACAATTTAAATCCCAAGAACAACTAGTTATTCTCAAGATATAATTCAATGGACAATTTTTAATACACACTTAACAAATATATTTTTTTAAATTCAAAACAACTTTAATTACTGCAACTTATTTCCGTAAAAATAGAATAAGTCAAGATCAGTCTCACCAAATCAATGGTAGAAATCGGGCATCAATTCAAAGCTCTAAATTTATTTGACCCACGGCACACATTGGTCAAAAAATTACTTGTGGAATATTTGCTAACATTTGGAAATAATCAATTATTTGTAGACCTAAAATATAGAGTAAATATAAATTAATAAGACATTTAAAAGTATATTACAGTATTTCAGTACAGGAATTATATTTAAACCAGAAGTTTCGAAAGAAAACAGCTTGGGTCGGCGGTGGGAATCGAACCCACCTCACCTACGCTCTCAAGCGTTTAGCATGATGATCAGCATAATCACTGAGCCATGGAAAGCCTCATCATTGTTATTGTCTGATAGCATTTTTTAAAACTTCTTCGAGGCTATAATTTCAGTATCCGTGAATTGAACCAATGGAATTAAATGTCGAAAGTGACAAAAGAATGACGTCAGTTTGTCGCTATTGTAGCAAAATGCTTCGATTTTATAAATTAAAATTCATTTTTTTCTTTTCAAAGTAACGCCATTTTCATAGTTAGAAGCATTGTGAACGTGTAAAATCATAGTTTATCAATTAAAATATGTTTTTGGTTAAAATTACGTCATTTTCAGAAAAATAAAACTCTTCATAGCAACTTGTTTGAATTCTGTTTTGTAAAAGAAATTTGAACAAATTATCAAAATTTGTAGCATCTGCTTATATGAAATGAAAGGAGCAATGTATTTTAGGATTGCAAATTAAATTTTTTTTTTGTCATTTAAGTAATGTTTTATTAATATTTTATTAGCAATATAAATTTCACTTCTCGGTAAAGGTAACTTCTCATACACGTATGAAATATATCAAATAGTTTACCATAGCTGAGATTTTTAAAAAGCATTTTGCAAACAGCAATATTCGACAAATTTCTTTATGTTTTTACTTAATAGTATTGTTATTGCTAGATAAGAAATATTTGAGTCCGAATTTATGCATTTTAGAATTGCAAATTTAAAGAAAACTTTTATCGTTTTAATAATGTTTCATTAATATTTTATGAGCAATATAAATTTCACTTCTCGGTAAAGATAACATCTCGCTCACGTATGAAATATATCAAACAGTTTACCGTAGCTGAGGATGTTTAAAAGCATTTTGCGAAAAGCAATATTCGACAAATTTCTTTATGTTTTTACTTAAAAGTGTTGTTGTTGCTAGATAAGAAAGATTTGAGTCCGAATTAATGCATTTTAGAATTGCACATTTAAAGAAAATTTTTATCGTTTTAATAATGTTTCCTTAATATTTTATTAGTAACATAAATTTCACTTCTCGGTAAATGTAAATTCTCTCTCACGTATGAAATATATCAAACTGTTTACCGTAGCTTTTAAACCGTAGCTTTTTTATTGTAGCTTTTTAAAAGCATTTTGCGAAAAGCAATATTCGACTAATTTCATTATGTTTTTGCTTAATAGTTTTGTTGTTGCTAAATAAAAAAGCTTTGAGTCTGAATTTTAAGTGATAATACACATATAATCTAGAAAAATAATAATTGGTACATTTCGACAATCTCTTACTGAAAATTGCTGGTAGATGCTAGTTAATTAGATGTAAGTACCGTATTTATCCATGTATAATGCGCATCCTGTTTCATGTGGAAAAAATAGCTTTAGTGTATAAAGATATTTTATGCAATTTAACAGCAGAAAATCCGTGAATGTGAAAATAAAAATGCAGAAATTCCAAGTCATTTTCTTTTTTTTTTGTAACCCAAATTACCGTATTGACTCACATAAATTTCGTCCACTAAGTAAAATACCTTAAAAAAAGATTTCTGCAATGTGAACTTTTCTCTCATTGGAAACTTCCTTTTAAAATTTTTATAGCTGTTTGCTTATAATACACAAACAACGTTACATAAGTGTCAATTACTTCATTTCTTTTATTTGCTATTTTTATATTCGTAGAATTTCTCACAATGTTTATGTACCGTATTCAACGACTTAGATCAAGCATGTGTGATTTTATAAAGTTGTTGAAAATATTGGTGTATACTGCGAACCCAACTTTTTCAGTTTAGACGTTTGGGAAAAAAGAAATGCACAGCATTCTCGAGTAAATAAGGTAAGTATACGTATATACAGAATAACGGAATTAAAAGGCTTATTTAGAAAAAAGAGCTGATGTGTCTCTTTAAGATATTTCTCCTATCCTTAGAGCATTTAAACATTCTTCTACGTTTTCAGCAGTAAAATTTATGCTCCCAGGAAACATTTTGTAATTTTGGGAGATTTTTGATTTCAGGTCTGGAAATAAATTCACGTAAATACTAACTAAATCGTTGACTTAAAAAAAATGTAGTTAGGAGTTATTAGGACTTGCCATGAAGTTCTCCAAGTAACCCTATTTATAGGTTATCATCACATTATTAATTACTTATAAATTTTACAGGTGTTAATTTTATTTTAAAGTTATTGTTTATTAAATTTACTGTGTGAAATATTTTTTTGTCTAGCTAACACTACTCTTATTTTGTAAAGTAATCAACTAGCATAATAACTAGCTATGTCTGTATGATAACTATCCTCTTTGACAGAAAGGCATGCGTTGCTGACAACTGGGATTTTTGATAATCGTTGCCACAGATTAATCTCGGAAAATGAAACATTTGAAGTTACTGAAAAAATTAATTGCTCGAAAAGTATTTTTCAGAAAATTGTTAGACAAACTGCGTTAGAAAGGTAAAAAATTGTATTATTCTTGATATAAATTTTAAATCCACTGATTATGCCATTTATCAAATATTGAATTTCAAAAATTACCAAATTTCACAATGGAGAACCATAGCGAAAACTTCACGCATAAAAAATAATAATAACAGCAATGTGTCAGCACGATTCACAAATTATAGTAACCGTATTATTCTGTTAAAATATAAAAGTGAATTATGATGTCACGAGTGCATGATATTTATTTAATTCTCGACAAATACTAGATGCGCCATTTCTTTTTAGTTGTGAATAATATAGGTTAATTCACGTTATTAAAAAATGTAGTTATAAAACATATAAATAAATGGAAAACGGTAAATAATAAATTGTAAACGTAATAATAAACCGTATTAAAAAAACACAACTTAGTGAAATAAGTATCCGTTTTTATGTTATTTTAGGATATTCCAGGTAAAAGTACAGACTTTAAAATACAAGGTTAAATACACCGATATATTTCGTTTGATTCAAGTTTCTTTTTGAGAAACCGACCAGCGCAGCGGGCGTAGTCTGCTAGTGATATCATAAGTAGCTATGAAATGTAAAACTCTCAACGCATTAGACGAGAGACTGATTTAAAACATTTTATTTTGTTTTGGGCACCTGACACCCCGGGGTCCAAATAACCCGATTAACCCATTTTTGGCCGAAGGTGCGTAAACTCAGCATTTCAATAAATATATTTTTATTAACACTGTGACGTATATTTTTCACTAATTTTATTCTTCTGCTATTTTTAAGGGTTCTGGAGACATTTATAAAATATTAGTAATTCAATTGAAGTAATCACTTTCTGTTGAGAAATTTTCAAAATACGCTGTTTTTTTACTTCAAACGGTTATTGACAAATTCGACTTTTTGAAAATGTATAATTATTCCACTTGAGATTAATCATATGTTTTTATAATGGAGTAAAGTTTTAAGTTCTGTAAATAAAATAAAAATAAAACAAATGCCATAAGAAAACTTAAAATTTTTTATTTAAATTTAATGGTAAATTATTAATTGTAAATTAATAAAGTTAACGTCAAATTAAATAAAATATTATTTTTCATGCACAAAACTTTTTTGGTGTCTTAATGAACGCAATTTAAGCAATTTTCAATGCAAATAATACCACATTTTATAAAATTTCTATGCTTGGCCTAAAATGGGTTAACCGTTAGAATATTAGCTATTAACTGTTAGCATATTGGCGAACCACACTTATACTCTCAACACAGTAGATCCAGGAATGATTAAAAAAAATTGTTTTGTGTTCAAGTGACACTTAAGAATATTGACGAATCAGGACAATACTCTCAACATAGTAGGATTATTATTTTTTGACCAAGCATTATTTTTTTTTTGTTTGGGGCAAGTGACACCCCGGAGTTGATGTCACTCGATTAATTGTACTATATTAAGTACTTTATTAGAATTATGGCGAATCACGCGAATAGTTTTAACATAGTCCACCTATGACAGATTAAATACATTTTTGTTTTGTTTTGGGTCCTAGTGACACCGTAGGGTCCAAGTAAACAGATTAATTGTGAGAATATTGGCGAATCAAGCCTAGAGTTGCAAAAATCGGTTTGTTCCCAGGTTTATTTCCAATAGACCCTGTTTATTCCCAGGTTTATACCCAAAAGACCTGGTTCATTCCCAAAAAAAAACAAGTTTATTCACAAAAACCCCGGTTTATTCCCAGGTTTAAACCGGGTTTTTTCTAGCCTTTGCAACTCTAATCAAGCCAATACCTTCAACATAGGACTGATTTAAATGATTTTTTTGTTTCGAGTCCAATTTACACCCTGGGATCCAAGTAATCCGATTAACTGTTGTTAGAATATTGGCGAATCACGCCGATACTCTCAACACAGTAGACCCAGGACTGATTTAAAATATTTTATTTCTTTGTGTTCAAGTGAGTTCGAGTTAAAGTCACTCGATTAACTGTAGAATATTAACTATTCTGAAGTCAATTAACTGTTAGAATACTGGAGAATCATGCAAATACTCTCAACACAGTAGACCAAGGACTGATTTAAAGTATTTTTTCTTCTTTGGGGCAGGTGACACCCCGGGTCAAAGTTACCCGATTAACTGTTAGAATATTAGGTGTTTAGTTAGAATATTCTCGAATCACGCCAATACTCCGAACACAGTTGTTCCAAGAATGATTTGAAACATTTTATTTTAATTGATGTGAAATTCGGTCACCGGTATACCAGTATCATGCGAGAATCCGGGAATCCCGACTTGCATCATCTGGTATAAATAAATGAAACATGCAAAAATAGACACATAAGTAAAATAGTTTGATAAAAGTATTATGATTAAAATTATTTCTATTGTGATGTAATCAAAGTGGTATTACAATGATAAAATTCAAAAATTATTTTACTGCGACATACTGTCCGGTTTACGGAACACAGTTAAAAACCATTTATAATTGAAAACACTAACACATTTTTTACATTCAATATATATATATATATATATATATATATATAGGGTGTTTCTACGATCATGGAAGAGACTTGGAGGGGCGCTGCAGCAGACTAAAACAAACATGTTTTGTATGGGAATGTATGGTCGGAATCCATTTATAAAGTAAAAATACTTTAACATAACTTTAACAGTAGTGAAGATATTTTAACTAAATTTGCAACAGACTCATTTTTGTATGAATTCTAAGCTTATTGGGAGGAATAAATTCATATTTAATACTTTTTGGAAATTTTTCCATAGAAAATTTCTCACGCCTTGCATTCATAATAATTAAAATTTCATTATTATTGTAAGATTTCGTTAAAGTATCTTCAATACTATTAAAGTTATGAAAGAAAACGCGACTTCGGATTGGAGTGAGACGCCCTGTATTTTTGACCATACAAATGGATTTCCGACCATACGTTCCTATACAAAACATGTTTGTTTTAGTCAGCTGCACCACCCCTCCAAGTTTGTCCCATGATCGTTGAAACACCTTATATATATATTTAGATTGCGCTCTAACAACACCAAAAAGCATTTTATTTTATTTATCTATCAATTATCTATTCAAGTAAACTTTCGAATTTTATTAAAAACAGTTCTTCTGTATAATCCGCAAGCCAGCGGTTAATAGCCGAAGACAGAACCAAAGTTTTCACTTTTTACAGCAATTTTTTTGATTCTGATTATTTAAGTGTTTAAGCGCATGGTTTGATTAATAGTAAATCGTATGCAGTCTGTTAAACATGTATTTTATTTATTTACTAGCTTACCCGGCCGGCATTGCCTGGACCCGTGATAATAACAATCTGTTCTATATGAACATGATTGAAATCTGTAAGGCTATCGAAATCAAGTCGAATGAGGCAAACCCCGTTCGTAATCGGGCCCATAGAACCCGAGACCGGAAAGTGCCCCCTGGCGGTAGAAAGTGAAACTAAAATATTTAAGGCTATCGATATCAAGTCAAATGAGCCAAACCCCGTCGTAATTTGACCAAAGAAACCGAGACACTCCTGCCGTTCCACTTAACGGCACCAGGGAGCGCAATCTGCTCTATACTAACATGGCAGAAATCTGTATAGCCAGAAATAAATACTCTTTATATTGCTTAAAGTGCAAACGGATTAGTCTTCCGTAAACAAACTGTACACAAATTGGATAGGATATATATATATTTTTTAATGAAGTTAAAAAATTATTTTAAAACAATAAAAAACAGTAAATTATGCTACATTTTTCAAACAAATTGCTTTTGAAAGTACGTGTTTTTTTCTATTGGATGGTGTAAAAATGAGATTGTTTGATGTTTAGAAGTTATTAAATTCGTATAAAAGCAAAATTTATTGCTCATGTTGTTGCATGTGTAGATATGTGCTAACATTACTTTCGGACATGTTTTTGCTTCTTAATATAGATAGAGAGAATTTCTTCTTATCGTTAACCAGTAGCTAGTGTCGAAACCATGAGCTTAAGCTGTATAGATCCGATTGCAAATATGTATCAAATGTTTTCTTTTTCATCATATAGAAATCCATATACGTTAAAATATTTTTTTTTAAGTAGCAAAATTTCAACTTTTATATGGTTCTTGGGTATTATAAGTTATATTTAAAAGAATAAAATACTATGCTCTAACAAGTTAAACAGTAAAAAAAAAGTCCATTCTTGTACGACTAAAACTTACAGAGTTATGATATTTTGGATTTTATGAATTGTAAGTGTTTACTGTCAAATGGAAAAACGCGTTTTTGCGTTTGTAGTTTACGACAACTCCGAAAATAGTTTGAAATACGTACATGGCATAGTACACAATTAAGACATTTCTTCTTAGTATTCCGTGTAGATTTCAATCACTGAAATACAGCGGGCGAAACAACAACAACAACAACAACAAAAAATAAGTGCTTGTTTAAAGAATTGCGAACCGTTAAAAAAGTACATTTAAATACAAATATTTTTTTTTTCAGTGCTTTTCTAAAACATCCAATAAATTATAAATGTTAAATCTTGGAAATGTTTTCATTTTAGATTTAATGTATGCATTTTCTAAAAAATAATCTTTAGAAAAAGAAGGAAGAATTCCATTTTCTTTTCGCTTCTTGCATTCATTTTAAAATTATAATTAAAATGTCAAGCACATCCTAAAAGTTTCATAAAACATATTAATACACTTTTTAAAAAATAAAATAGTTTTCGTTTTCTTATTTATTTAATCCCCTACTGTTTGTGAATATATGTGAATATTTGATAGTTTAGTAAAGACTAAACTGAAATCCTGTTTTAATGCAAAAAACTGTCATTAATTGAATTTTTATTTACCGCAATCGTAAGTTCTCGTGTTAGATGAGAAAATAATCTTTAGTAAAAAGATTAAAGGATTGAGAGAAACAAGAGTTATTTATCGTTAAGACACCACATACTTTACAAGATTTTATAAGAGATCAAAATCAAGTTGTTGGTATATTTACTGTTAAAACAATGGAATATGAAATTAAAATGGCGTCGAAGATTTGCCATTTAAATGTTTTTTTATGCTGACGTTTGAACTTCATATTAAGATACTAATAAGTCTTGGGCTTAATTTGGTTTCAAATTTGATTCATGTAATTAGAATGACATAGCTTCAAATTATTTAATTAATTTTGAAGCACTACATTAACAAATGAATTAAATCTTGATTTGAAACTTTAAGCATATTTTCCTAAAGTAATCATAGTATCAGAATTTATTCATTTGTTATTGTAATGTTTGGCATTTGAGAGTTAAGATGATGTAGCACATACATAAATTCTTTGAGACATTTTAAATTATTACCAAAGTGGTTTAAATACTATATTATTACACATTGTCTATTTATAATACCGAGTTTGCAGTGTCGATTGATGTCTATGAGAAAAATCATTAGAAATCTGTACAGTTTATTTAATAATTTTAGCAGTAATGATCTTGAAAATCAACACCTGGCAGCTTAGTGATTAGTATATTGTGCTCCTAGGTTACATATGTTAGGTTCGCTTCTAAACATGGCCATTGTTTACCTAATCTTTCATCCTTTTATGGTAGATAAAAAGAGCGCTAAGCGTGTTTGGGATCTGAACACAAAACAATTTCACGTCAGGCTGAGCACTTGCCCTGGGCAATGCTTTATACCCAAGTAGCACAAAATGGTTGAGCCATGTTGGCTAATTGTTGGCTAAATGTTGTCCCACGTTGTTCCATAGTAAGAAATGTCCGTATTGCCATAAAATGGCCAACGAACCATTTGCCAACATAGGCCCAGCAGTGGTCCTACTGCACTAAGAAAAATGACACTTTCAAATCTGAGTAAATCGATGTTTTCATTTTCTTTTGAAACATTTTGTTTCAAATATGACGACCCAATGCTTTCAATTCTGAAATACCAGAAATACTCAGAATATTGAAACATGGACATACTCAAAACTGTTCACATAGAGGTCAGTTCATACTCATTTTTGAAACATGGACATACTCAAAACTGTTCACATAGAGGTCAGTTCATACTCATTTTTGAAACACGGACATACTCAAAACTGTTCACATAGAGGTCAGTTCCCACTCATTTTTGAAACATGGACATACGCAAATATGATTAGAATCAGTTCAAACTCATTTTTGAAACATGGCAATACTCAAAAATGAGCACATAGAAGTCAGTTCATACTCATTTGAATGAAATGCATTTTTTTCATTTTTCAAGAGAAAAATAATTGTGGCGTTGATGGGTTAAAATGTGTCAAAAAGATAATTTAGTCAGTTAAATTTCAATATACAGGGAGCGCTTTTTCATTTAAGAAATATACTGAATACAATCGAATTGAAAATATGTATAATTCATACCTCCCCTTTTCCACATAAATAATAATCTCAAATTGACCAAATCTATCCGAAATTCCGTTAAAAATTTCCAATTTTCTCAGCAACAAATTAACGAATCCTATAAAAATATCAACATGTGTCCGAATCATTCGATCACTTGCATTTAAGTTAGTTTATCCTTCCATAATCGTAAATAGATTCACAGATGGCAGCACTAGCGCTTTTTTTTCTATCTGTTATTTGAAACCTGAACATACTCAAATATGAGAACATGATGTTTTATTCTTGAGTGTGGGCATGTTTTCAGAAATGAGTATACACATGTTTCAAACTTGAGTAATTTTGATTCGGAGTCATTTTGACTATGCGACATACTCAGATTTGAGTATTTTTTTCTCAGTTTTGAAAATGTCGTTTTTAGAGTGTGTTAGCTGCTCATAATCCTGCGTGGATACGCTACAAATTAGAGTGGTCTATGTACCTACCATATCCCATCCTTACCATTCCCAAGTCTACGATTTCTACTAACTGCCAATGATGGACCAACAATCTGTGAAACTGGGGTACACATTACGTGGCTCTTGGTCAAGTAAGTGGATTTGAGCACGGCACGTCATCTTTTGCACGGCATCTTTGAGCACGGCATCTTTTCTTGGATTGTAGCGCCACAGTGTTGATTTATTTTAGATGTTGAAAATTCAGCGAATTAACGAATTTCAAAACTAAATACCTTCTCTCAAGATGTTTAACAATTAAATTCTGTATTTAAATTTTGAATCACCTTAAAACATTTAAACGCCAAAATGTACTTATATAATCGGATGATATTTATTGAAGAAATTAAAATGTTATACCTAGTTGACATTTTCACATCCTAACGAGATTAGTCGGGTACATGGAATTAATTTTACTTGAAATTTGATTAAAATGATTTGAATAGTACGACTTATGAAATGAGAAACTTAATTTCAAATATCGAATTAAAATAAATCATCAGGATTTAAATTATAAAATAAGGATATTATGTAAATGTCTGCCAGAATAAAATTTTTAAATTCTACTAGAATTCAGGTAATAATCAATATTTGTTTTCCAACATATTGTATGAAAAATACAAATACTTCGGTACTAAAAGGAATAATTTGAGTCAACATTAATTTTCATTTTTTGCGCTGCAACTTCATTAAAAAGGTTTTGAAAATTACTGGTTTTGGATTTTACTGTTGTTTATCTCAAGATATGAAAAATGCACAGTTTGTTTAATAATGTTATTACAATTTGTTTAGTAATAACATAAGTAAATAATAATAGTAGTTTGTTTAGTAATTAACATAAATGCTAACCCTTCTGTTTTTTAAGAATTACTTTTTCAGAATAATAATCTTCGTGCACGTAATCACAGAATTTTTGCCATTAAATAAAACTAATAGTTCTATTAGGAAATAGTGGTATTAAATAAAAGAAAACAAAAGAAATAGAGAAAAGAAAGAAAAAAAATGCTTTCTATAAAAAAATCATGCGAAAAAGCACAGTTTAATTACTTTAACAGTAATAATTTTAAAAATTCAATGCACTAATCCCTCGTATCTAAAATTAAATACATACTATCAAGAGATTTAAAAATAAATTTCTGTAATTCAACCTTGAATCATCTTAAAATTATTAAATTGCCAAATGTACTTGTAAGATGTATTCATGTTTATTCAAGAAATATTAAATGTTGTATCTAGCTGACATTTTCACATCATACCCCAGATTCCCCAGCGACATGGGATTAATTGTATTTGAAAATTGATTCAAAGGATTTTATAGCATGGCTTACGAAATTATTTAATTAATTTTGAAATACTACCGTAAAACGACACATTTTGAGGATTTTCTCACACCAGGCGGTCTGATTTATAAGTAATCCAAAACTGACTATTGCTAAACATTGATATATTCTTTTCCTACATAACGACGTATTGCGCCAATCTAAATCTTTAATATCAACTGAGAAATTTATTTTTAAAGATGTCACAAAGTAACCCCACGTAATGGGGTAACTTTGTGACAGGTGTGATTTTGCACTGAAATGCAAGAGAAAAAATTACTGTAACAAAATTAGCAATAAAATATTTAATAAAAAATTTGTTAAAACTATTCTACAAATTTTTAAAAGCCTAATCTATAGGTATTTGATTGAAAACAGACCTGGATTGCACACTGACATTGATTGGTCTATGATGAATAAAACCTCGTTCTTTACATACAAAATTGCATCTGGTCGTGCTGACTATCTCCAGCGTGAATTCAACCATTCCATTTTGCTCACCTTATGCCTCGATATTAACATAGGTCACTTCCAGGATAAAGCATGTTCTCGTAGTTTGCATACTCGTAGTACCACCACAAAATCGCTACCTTTGAAAGGAACCTTGCTACTGCCATCTAATTCAATGTCATTTCTGATTTGATTTAGGAGTATTGACTACGAAGCAATATATGCATCAGATGCATTTGATTCAAGGTACGTGATCCTCACTTTTCAACGCTGTCGTCAGACTCTTGAAAAGAAAACGCCTCACTGCTGCTGTTTGTGTTTTCTGACTTCTGACGTCTATAAAAAATAAAGACTTCTTATGGGAGGACTTTGGGACCTTGCTGGAAAATTACGTTGCCTCTTTGCTACCTACAGACGACATCGCCACTTCACTTTCCCTGGCTTCTTAGACGTCGGCCTCATGTCAGTGTGTCACAAAGAAGCCCCATCAAGTGTCTATATTTTGATTATATTGTTATATCTCTCAGCAATATGACTTGACAAAAGTTATATTACTTCTCACTCTAACTAACTAACACAATAACAACAAAGAATATTTACCTTTGTTAGGTGGTGTATGCTTTAGGCTTCAGCACACATTATATGCGTATTTCGAAAACAACAGTGCAGAAGCAAGTTTCAATGATACACCGACCAGAGAGAACAAGCGAGTTGTGGGAGGTTCGGGCAATGATCGTTACGTGACGCGATATACAGTACTAGGGGGTTGCGCTGCTGTTTGCTTTCCTGACATCGCAGACAGGGTAGGAGATTTGAAATACAAAGACTATACCATATGTCACAAAGTAAGTCCTACAGTCACAAATTACGTTTTACGGTTCATTAAATGCAGACTTCTTGATTTAAAATTTAATTTTTTTTTATAAAGCATTGCTTGAATTTATTCATTTGTTAGTGTAAATTTATGTATTTAGGTATTAAAATTAGGTAGAAAATGCATGGAATGAAGTTTTAGCGACTTTGACTAATTAGAATAGTGATATTTTTAATTTATTTTGAGTTTTTTACATGGGTATTTACGTTTAGATTTTTTTTTTCATTTTTACGTTTTATTTTTTGGTTTCAGTTTTCTTTATCTGGGGACACTTTCCCTTTTGGAACCAGTTTCGAAAGTGAAATTGTCTGTAGAAAAAATAGGCTAATTTTTTGTTTCTTTGTTTTCATGGACACTAAGCGCTCATATATGCGTTTTAGTGATAGCGTCTGAAAAGAGTTTTATATTTTTAGAGATTCCAATTCGACTTGTCAGCAGAATCTACTGATTTTTTCAATATTGTTTTTATGAGCGCGAAGTGCTTATACACGCGTGATACTGATGATGCTATAAATAATTTCATATTTTTAGATATTCATTTATTTCTTATTGATGGGAAGAAAATGTTATTTTATTCAGTTAAACTACATAATTAACTAATCGTTTTTCAAAAAGAAACAAAAAAACTTTTAAATTCCAAAATTAACTCTGTTTTTCTACCTAACGATCCTTGTACAAAAACGAAGGCATTTTTATATGTACAAGCAACAATTCAGATTGTTCATACCTAGCGCCATATTACGACAGCAGCACATTTATTATTAAAATATCACAAACAGTGCAATGCCACCAAAATTAGTAAGACTACTTTATTTTTGAGTATGCGCATTTCTGTCAAGATTACACAATAAATTACACAATAAAAAATACATATTTTTCTGAATGCTCTCTTATTCAGCTAAAAAATTTGCAGTAAATGATGCTTAATGAGATCATAGTTATTGTTATCAAAACCAACCGTGACCGACTCCTTATATTCAGTTTTACATTGAAGTGAACTGCTTTGTGTGATTACATTTCGTTTATTGTTATTATTTATACAACAGCCCAGTTCCTGAAATTGTGCAATTCAAAGCGAAGCCCTGTTATAAAACACATTCAAAGCATTGAATCGAATATTCATGTTATAATTAAAAAATAATTCGTTAGTGCAGAATTCCGTGTAGTTGAAAAAGATGGCAAACTGTAAAGAAACTATAGACACCCCAGAAAAGCGTCCCAGATGATATGACGGAAAAAGATTATGCGGTCTGGATGGCGATCAGAAACAATGTCGAAACGAGAAGAAACTTAAATCTAGCAAGATGTCTGCGAAGAAATACAAAATGTTTATAAGAATGTTAACGAAAACAAATTGTTTGAAAACCCACATGCGAATGCGTAAACGAGAAACGTGTTGAAAGTTTTAAATGAGGAGTGCAACATCGCTGGGAAAATTTTTCAAAAGTAATATGAATATGAACAATTCATGAGTGATCTTTTAAATGACAACAATTTTTATAAACAAACAAAAGTTACCGAATTATTTCAATAAATTTTCGTATTTATTTTATATAATAGTGATCATGTCATCAAGTAGTAATAGTAGATGCTATTATTAAATATAATTTTTTTAAATCGCTTATTATTATCAATCAGATATTGTTATCACAAACTAGCAGTCCCGAGATAATCACAAAAAGCGGGGTCTGCTGTATATGCACAATTTCAAATTATCTAGAAATATTCCGTAATATTAACCAATTATAAGTGTGTATATATACCGTCGGAAATAATTGGTACCTAGTTGTACTTTTGTGCTGCGAGAAGATTGGTTAAAAAAGGTGAAAGGAACCCGCAAATGTAAACAATAAACGCAACAGTCGGTGATAAGTGTTTTTTAAAAAGTAATACAAAGTCCAATAGCTGAAAATAACATTTTTTAGAATGCGCTGATTCGTGGAATTCGGTCTGATATTTATTGTAGAAGATACAAATAGAAATAAGTTTGCCATTGCCGAAGTTACGAAAAGTAAACTATTACGTTTTCGGTCGTCTTCATCTTGAAAAATCTGTTTTTGAGGAAATATACCTGATATTTCCTCTGCTAGGATAGTGCGAGTGGTTGTAGGTTAACATTCCATACGTGATAAGCGTCAAGTTTGTGCAAAAATGACACCCTTTTCATATTGATTTTTAAATTCAGTGCCAAAAATTACATTAAAAACAGCTGAAATTATCAAAAGAGTTATTTCATTGTAGACCTGTATAATTACTTTATAATAACTATAAAGGATACATTTTTTTTTATCTGTACCAAATTAGTCTGAAACACATTTTACTATCATTAATTTTTCTTAGTATTTTTTTTTTTATTTCATTAATAGAAACAAATTAAAAAGTTAAAACGTTATCTAATTTGTCGGAAAAAGACACATTAATTAAAACGCATTAATAAAAAAAAACACATGGGATATTTTTATTTTATCTTCTCGTGACGAAGTTGTTTTATCTTTAATGCTTCATGTAATTAACTTTCTTAATTTATGTTTATTTCTATTTTATTTTACAGATTACCTTTTTGCAGGATACGATGGCACTTATATAGTAAACTTATAGAAGTAAAAAAGTGTCTTTACTTTCAATGAAAATAAATTATATACTTTTATAAACAAAATTGCACGTTTTATATATAGTGAAAATTATCTAAATTTAAATTGACTAAGTTAACATTTCTTTTCTTGTTTCAGAATTAATTACAGTTTAAGGTCGTTTCGTATGCTTAATTATTCTACGACATTGTTGCAGATTAAAAGTTTTAATTAAATATTTTACAGGAGAGTAAAAATTACGCTTCAAGGAAAATAAATTGCATTACATTTCCTCAAATACAAATATGGATATGCAGGTTGTTTTAAAATATGTATGCATAATTTATTCGATAATAACTACTATGTTCTTTATTTAACTTTCAGGTTTAACTAACTTTAAAAAATGACAGAAATAAGAATAAGATTTGAATATAGGAAATTTATCCTAAGATGTTACTAAATGTTCGAAAACGTAGCTCAAGTGAATAGACAGTTTAGAAGAGATTTTCAAAAAGATGCCATGTGTGTTACAATCGCTGGGCTTAGAGGCATGTTTGAGGCAGTTGTAACTGTTCAAAATGTTCACAAGCCACGTTCGCGTAGACCGCAGTCATCAACAGTGTCTACAGAAACCCGGTAGATATCCCAGGGTGAAACATATGACTCAAATTTAAGAAAAGTTGTTTGGAAAGCGACTCGCGAGGTAGGACTTTCAAAATCAACTGTCCACCGCATTTTAAAGTTAAGATGTGTATATATTTTTTCGAAACAGCCTGTATACATATATATAGGATGAATATTCACTCATATATATATATATATATATATATATATATATATATATATATATATATATATATATATATATATATATGTAGGGTGATTATAAAAAAACTATCCGATATATGAGCATGTATCATACCGTTCACAGAAACTGAATGAAATTTTGGTTTAAAGTATTTTGAGGTATGCGCTAAAGAATCATATGAAAAACAGCAGTTACAGTTACAGCGACAAAATTTCCAAAATTTCAAATAGCAACACCTACTTTTTAAAAATGTGATCTTCATAGTGAAAAACCATGAAAAGCGCTGGTACGGTACCTGTAGCACGAAAATCGCCGGTGCTAGACAGACTAAGAAGAACAGTGAAAACAGCCAATAAGGTCAGATAAGCAACGGAAAACAAAACATTTTATTGTGTTTCACATATTTTACACTTCATAAACAATGGATGACAGTTTGCATGCGGCAGATGGCGGATAGCAGTAAAGAAAAAATTGTTTTACTTTCTGTTCCTTCTCTGTCCTTTATTGGTTGCTTTCACTTTTCTTCTTACAAGGGGACCGCCAAACATGATGCGCACAGATTTTGATGATTTTAAAGTATGTTGTAGGAATCATGCCCCTAATTATTCAGGTCAAAGGTTTCCTTCAAGTGGGCTAATTTTCGAGAAATTTCGGGTTAAAGTTCAGCATGCATTTCAAATACCCATTAGTTCGCGATCTTGAACAAGGTCTCCGTGGTGCAGGGCCAGTGGCTGAGAGGTTGTGCTCTCGAAGCTGGTAGACGGGAGGTGCTGGGTTCGATCCCAATCGCGCCCGTCGGCCTAATCGTTCGGAGTTTTCGTGGTTTTCTTCGAGCCGTGGATTTATCCATGCGTAAATACGGGTTAGGTTCCCTTAGAAAGACCCCCACGAAGGGCACTCCCCCCGGGCCTATATCCCATGTGTAGATAATTGGCCGTCAATAATCAACTCAACTCAACCCGTGGTGCAGGGATGAGGAGATGAGGGTTCTGTCCTCGCCTGTGACTTTTACCTTTTTTTTAAAATAAATTTTATATATTTGTCGCGTTGTAAGTTTTATGCAGAATTATGAATTCTGCTTCTTTTAATTTTTTGATATTTTCCTAATAAATTCCATTTACATTTTCGAATTTTTCGTGAAAATGTACTTTTTTTTTTTTTTTTTTTTTTTTTTTTTTTTTGTGCAGTTTTGAAATTAATATTTCTATTGACGAAATTCCAAACTAATTTAGCCCCACCAGTGGCTGAGAGGTTGTGCTCTCGAAGCTGGTAGACGGGAGGTGCTGGGTTCGATCCCAATCGCGCCCGTCGGCCTAATCGTTCGGAGTTTTCGTGGTTTTCTTCGAGCCGTGGATTTTTCCATGCGTAAATACGGATTAGGTTCCCTTAGAAAGACCCCCACGCAGGGCACTCCCCCCGGGCCTATATCCCTAGTGTAGATAATTGGCCGTCAATAATCAACCCAACTCAACCCAACCCAAACTAATTTATGTCTAGATTTTGATTTTTTTTATTATTTACCCTTTATATTTTAATAACCGTTCTAAAATAAAACTTTTTTTTAACTTTATGAAATTTTAAATGAATTTTACATATTTTTTTTTTATAATTTATACAAAATATTTTTATTTCAAATCTTTTAAAGGTACGTATGATTAGGTAATTCCAACAACATATCTTGAAAGGAGTAATAAAATATCAAAGCAAAAACTCTTATAGCCAAGTTTTAGCCATTTATATATTTTTTTTATGTTATTTAAATACATTTAACTCTAAGCTTCAAACTCAACATCATTTTTGATTTGCACAAATAAAAAAATAATATATTACAATTTTTTTTTTCATTCTAACAAGTCGATGCCATACAGAAAAATTCAACTAGAAAAGAAAAATCGTTTGTTAATTACAATACATATAAAAAATATCCAAAAAAAAATAGTCTGCAATGACTTTTACAGTAATATGAGAATAAATAAAATTTTCTTTTTATCCATTTCGTGTAGCTTTCTTTGCAGACATTTACCACGTTTGAAATAATTTCTTTTTCAAATTTAATGCATTTTTTAATATATTTATCACAATTTAAGTACTTAAAGAATATATAATATGCTAATTTATTCATTCTTCCAATATTGTTAAAACAATTTGCATAAAGAATATATTTAAAGGTGACTTTTAATGCGGAATTTGTTTAGAATATTTTTGCGATATGTATCACACAATTAGTTCCATATTTAATTAACTGAAAATGTCGATGTCGGTGATGATAAATATTTTTGTATTTCAGCAGTTAATATATTTCAATATATTTAGAATAAATCAAATATTAAAAGGATATATTATTTTGTTAATTTTTTCTTAATAATTAAAAATTTTTTTAATAGAAAATGCAAATAAAAAAATGCATTATTTCTTAAATAGGTAAATAAATAAGTAAATATACATAAATGTAAACAATAATCATTTTAAAAAAACGAGATATCAAGGCATAAATTAGTTTGGATTTTCGTCAACCGAAATATTAGAATAAAAATTGCGCAAAAACTATAAATTTTCACGAAAAATTCGAAAATGTAAATAGAATTTATTAGGAAAATATCAAAAAATTCAAAGATGCAGAATTCATAATTCTGCATAAAACTTAAAACGCGACAAATATATAAAATTTATTTAAAAAAGGTAAAAGTCACAGGCGAGGACAGAACCCGCATCTCCGATCGAAAGCGCTACCCCTGCATCACGGAGACCTTGTTCAAGATCGTGAACTAATGGGTATTTGAAATGCATGCTGAACTTTAACCCGAAATTTCTCGAAAACTAAAGCCCATTTGAAGGAAACCTTTGACCTGAATAATTAGGGGTATGACCCCTACAACATACTTTAAAATCATCAAAATCTGTGCGAATCATGTTTGGCGGTCCCCTTGTTAGTCTATCTAGTGCCGATGATTTTCGTGCTACAGGTACCGTTCCAATGCTTTTTGTGTTTTTTCGCTACGAAGATAACATTCCAATGAAAAAGAGTAGGTGATGTCATTTAAACATTTCAAAAGTTTGTCACTGTAACCGTAACTGTGTTAACTGTGTGTGTGAGTTTAACTATTGTTTACCATATGATTCTTGAGCGCATATCTCAAAATACTTTAAACCAAAATTTCATTCAGTTTCTGTGAACGATATGATAGTTAGGGGCTCATATATCGGGATAGTTTTTTTTTATAATCACCCTGTATATATATATATATATATATATATGAAGCAAATTTTAATTTTGTCGCCGTTGGCCTCATCAAATATATAATTCTGTTCGAATCCCATTATTCTAAATTATTTCTCGTTCTAGTATCCCGCCTAGCTAAAAATTCTTCATTCTAAATTCATTCACTTAAAAAAATGGCGCTAAGTGCTGTTCTGTTAAAATTACACACTTTTTATTCATTAAATTAACGCATCCTAAAATTTAATTCTTTTAAAATATCACTTTCCCAGCTAAATATTTTAATTCTCTCGAAAAAACAACCTATATCTTTTTATTTTTATTTCTCTATGTTTTCTGGCAAAAAAGTATTCTTTCTCAAAATATAAAAGCTAATCTCAGTTTCAATGTAAAATTTTTATCTTGGCATTCTGCCCACACTCAGTAAAACCTACGTATTTTTTTCTTTCTTATTTGTTCGATAGAATCAGGTTTTTCCGGAACAATCCTAGAATATTCTCCAGCGCTTTTCAGTCTGCAGCTTGATCTCCTTCAAATCATAGCGCCCAGAAATTGAGTTCCGTAGTGCTGATTGGTCGAAAGATTGTTTTGACGGCTCTGTATTCGTGAGCGTTGGAGAAGAAATATACACTGGGTTTCCCGCCTTGAACGCAGTTTTGTTCCTGGAATCATGATGTAACGGAGGCCTGGCGTGTGCTCGCAACCATGGAATAAAATCCCCGTAGCCACCGATAGAATCTACGACGCTGCCTATTAACATCTTGTGTCTTCTTCGAATATTTAATTTAATTCACGAAGCCTCTCTTGGTACTGAAAGTCATTCTTCATGGAATTATCATGAGAGCTAAATAAAAGCATAACCAAGGTTTCTCTGGATCCTAATAAATTATGAAGTGGACTTGATTGCCTATTTATTTTTTCAATAAGCACCGAACGACTGCATGTGCATGAGAGTGTGCATGTGCGTGTAAATATTAGAATAAACTACTCTAAAAATATACTTAAAAATTTAAAACTGTTGCTAAATTTTAATTTTTTAATATTTATAGACACGCTTAGCAATTTTACATGACATTTACTAAATATCCATTATCTTAAGTCTAATGGAATATTATGACTGTAAAATAATTTTATATCCACATTAATAAATCATTAGTTAATGACAGTTTTTAAGATAAATCTTATTAGAAATTAAAAAAAAAATACATTAATTTTGTAAGGATGGAAGATTGGAACATAGAAACATCTAACGGCACTGTGAGAAGTTTGCTTCCAAAAACTATCCATAGTTTTGAAAGTAAATTATGACTTATAGACACTGTCTCTAATTTTCTGTTATCTATTGAACTCGGCGAAATCTTATTTTTCAGAAGTTTAAATGTGGAAATGTAATTGTTGTATGTGGTTGACTTAGCAATGTTTAGGAAAATTAATCGTGGACTAACTAGATTAGAGGACGCGAAAGTGATCGATATTGAACCTGAATTATCGATACGGTCTTGATGGACGAGTTTGGGTCTTGACCAGGGCTTTACAAATTTGATAAAATCTGGTAGCCAGGAAAAAAAATACTAGTCTGCAGCAAAAATTATTAATTCCCCCATCCTCTTTCCCGTTATTGATTTAAAATAAAACGCAAAAGTTTTTTATGAATTAATTGAGAAAAAATAATAACAAGCAAGGATTATTAGTTACATAGTTTAAAATAGTACATAATTTAGTAAGATAGTATAATGTATAAACTATATTTTCTAGTGAAACTTATAAAACTTATAATCACCTATATTATGTTGACAACTTACATAAACACAAAAATCAAATTTGAAACTTACAAACTAACAAAAAAAAAACAAAAAAAAAAGCTCGAGTATTTTTTAGCATTGTATCCAATTTTAGATGCCACAGAGGCTGGATCAACACCATTCTTTACTGTTTTTTTAAATTCCCTCTCCCGCCCCCACATTCTAATCACGTGACATATACTAGCTGGCTATAGCTGAAAAGAATGGTGTTTCCTGTGCATGAGTTTGAAAATGCCTTTTAAATTTAATTCTTCCATTAAAAGTACGAGAGAGGAGGAAGATCATTGCTTACCGCGCACAAGTAGGGGTGGGGGAGAGAAAAAGTGCCATTTGTGCTTAATTCTTATGCCAATTGTTTTACAGAAATCACCCCTAAAGATTAAATAGCTTGGTCGCCAGATAAAAAATCTTTGTAGCTAGTTGCGACCTAGCGACCGCATTTGTCAAGCCCTGGTCTTGACGGTAAAAAAGTTACTTGAAATCATCTATTATGATAACAGACTAAGTAGCAAAAATGTTTGTCGCATTTTCCATCTGACGTGATGTTACGTTACAATTGATATTGCTATATGGAAAAAATTCTGAAAATTGTTATGTACAATTGTACATCTCACATTGAATTATCACACCGCCATTTTCTACAGAAGTTGAAACTATCGAATAAAACTTATATTATTATAGGATTAAATGAATGGATTATTAGTAGATCTTGTAGCTAAGACGCTTTAAATAAATGCCATTTTAAGTTATTTTTGGACGAATATAAATATTTCCTGAAAACGCGAAACTGAAGTGCTGATCGGAATTCTTGCACTTCCAATCTCTTATACGGTTGAATCAAGTTTCAGCCGTGTCACTTCAATTCCAACAAAACTAATAAAATATTCAGTTATCGAATTTCGTGAGGATTTAAGGTTGAAGTTCATAAATTTTGCATGCGTTATCAAGAATATTTAATCACATCTTTTACAACAGTGACAATGCAATCAATTTTACAAATTTAACAAAAGTTTTATGGTAATACACTTGAATACGTACAAATATATTAAATATATGCAACATAATTAATAAGAAATTTAAAAATTGCATTAGTGCCTTTTATATTGTTTTATTTTAAACAGAAAATTGTAAAGTTTTGGAAGTCGATAAACAGTTGAGGAAGTCTAGAAGTAGTTGACGGACAGAAAAATTACCGACGCCTAATATAAAGTATTTTTGTGCCTAGATAAGTGCTATATAAATTTGAAAAAGTCTAACAGCCAGCAAAAAATTCTAGTCGCTCGAAAATTGTATCTCCCCCACCCCAAACACAAAATACTCATTGTCATTAAAATCGTACTTAATATAGAAAGATAATAAAAACTAAGTTTTCTGAAGCAGGAAATCAATTTTTTTCGCATATTTTTCTGTCGAAGGCAATCAAATAATTCTGCTTTTATTATTTTAAAATTTACATTTGACAAACTTATTTTTTCCGAATTAAAAAAAACATCCTCTGTTTGGATAGAATTTTAAAGTTTATTTCTTATTATTTTGTAACATTTCAATACCTATAATTAGACATCTCATTAGGATTTTAATTTAACATCTAATATGAATAATATATGCTGCAGTTGATCGAAAATGTAGGCAAATAGTTAATATATCATAAATATACTGATTGTGAAAAAAAAGACTTATCTGATACTTAAGCTGGGGTTTGCATAATAAAACTCTTTTCATGCTTACAAAATTTTATTTTAAAAAAAAAGAGAAAAATAAGTTGAGGGGATGTAATTATACCAAAAACATACTCGCCAGATAAAATATTTTTGCGACAGTTTAAATATTTCAGATTAAAGCCATGGAAATATTTAATTTGGCCAGATTAAATATTTCCATTGCTCGACAAATGGAATCTGGCGGCCGCATCTGTCGAGCACTGGCCTAATTGATTCTGAATTTTCCACAAAAGATTTAGTCTCAATTATGGAGTTTTTTAGGAGTAATATTTCTCCTACTGGATTCTCTGGAACAACCCGAGATTGTTTTGGATCATGGATAAGTCAGGCAAAAAATTCAAATCTTGAGAGAAGTTTAGGCCTCAGTAAATCTTTAAGCTTAAGTAAAAAGTAAGCGAAAGATCCTTGACATATTTGAATATATTATTTTCCCATTTTACTTCTTTTTTTAGTTTACGATCGTATACAATTTTTCCTCATAGCTTTTTGGCGCTCTCATTCTAAAGAGCTATCACATTGAAAAAAAAGACGATCATTGCGTTATAATCAAATCGCAGAATACAGTTCATAGAAATCATCGTGCAACAATTTGAAAAAAAAAATTGTTATAGTTTTGAATCGATGAAGAAGCGACTGCCCGATCGTATCGACAAAAAAAAAAAAAAAAAAAAAAAAAAAAAAAAAAAAAAAAAAACCGTATCCGGCAATCGTTTGTTTTTTGTCCATCAATATCAGAGAGTAATGAATCGCAACACTAAGGATCTCACATAAAACACTGCGTCGAGTTTCTCTATTTTAATTGAATGCTTCTTGGATGGATTAAAAATGTTTTTATATCCTCGACAATCTCATCTTCAAAATGAAACAATGCCTGCTTAAAATTTTGATCAGATATGAAATAGCCAGAAGTTACGCACATCAAAATCTGGAGAATGGGGTGGATATTCCATCACTATGCTTTGTTTCTGTTAGAGAAATTTTACTATAGATCTTGATGAAGAATGAGTTCCTTAACGTTCACTTTTTGAAAACTATTTGATAGATACTTGGTCATGTAACAATTATTTGTAACTCTCATCTGTACCTCTAGCCTTATGGTTTTGATAATTCTCGTACTTCTTAAGAAAATGGCATACATTACGTTTTACATTGCTCATTGTCTCTTCACCAGCGTTGGTTTGGGGTCGTCATGAAAGACATTAACATTATTTACCTGTTGAAACATCAAAAAACGGTATGTAGAAGAAATTAGTGACCCTATCAAACTTAATATATCTCATTGAGAAAATAAAGTAAATTTTGTATTTATTTCAAAACAGAGTTTTACATTTACCGTGTCTACTGCCGTAAATAATATTGATAAAATATAAGGTTTACAAAAACGTTTTTACCCGCTTCAGTTAGTAATCATTAACGGAAGAACAGTTACGCGTTGGATACTACTTTTTGTACAAATAAATACAGCTGATCTTACTCTACAAACATAACATGTATGAAAGCTGTAAAATTAAAAATAAGTAGGTGGTATACAGAGCTTCGCTCGGTAGTTTTTTCATCATTTATACTGTATTTGAGTAAAGACAAAATTTCATTATTTTTTTTTTACATAATTCATACTGTATTGGATTAAAGACCGTTTTGAATTATGTATTTCTACATGAAAATATAATTTTGAGTTTCTGAAAGTTATAAACAAATGGTATCAAACCATTTTTTGCGTATTTTGTATATATATTATACTCTATCCAATTTTTTCATGTTATCGAGATAGAGTTATATTTTTTGCTATATATTTCCACAGTTGTAAAATACCAAATCGGTTTATTGTCGAAGTATTCAACACTATAAAACATTGTCAATTTGTGCAATACTGATAAACGTGTAGAATCTTTCAGATACCCGTAGCTTTACCCATAAGGTTCAGTCGGCCAAAAAATGGGGAAAATATTTCAATCAACAAATTTTTTCGGAAAAAATGTAAATTGCCATTTGACTGGATATTAAGTTTTCTTTCAATTTATGTTTCAAAAATAAACTTAGGGTTCGTCAGAAAATGTTTCTTGATTAAGAAGCTGCTAGTAATTTTGCGCCAAGCAATGCATGCTGTATTAAACCAGTAGTGGATGACCCTCAATTATGAGAGAGTAACAATCAAATTTTTAAAAAATTGCATAGAAAACGGGGTTGTTACATTTAGAAAACTTTTACATTTAACGAACAATTTGTTATTGGCATTGTCGAAGAACGGTTTTCAGAATCATGTTTAGTGCTGGTTTGTTTGTGTTAAACAAAATATTATTTTATGAAATTTCTTTGTAATCTACAAACACTTTATCTGCACAATTTAATCGCAACAATTTTCAACTCAATTGTGAATGATAATACGTCAGCAGCTTCTTAGCATTAAGATTTTTTAAATAGATACTTATTTAATTATTTTCTCGAGTTCGAATCAGTACATAAATATAGTTTTAGGTAAATTAGTATTAGACTGGAAAGGAGACGCAGAAAAATTTACGTCTTTGAAAATTATCCCTATTCATACATAATTTGAAATACAATGTTATCTATGGAAAAATTAAAAAAAACGGCAATATCCCCTAAGAGTATGGCGCAGACCGACCCAAAATTTAACTTACATTACATCTTTTATGAAGTACAAAACTTCCGTAATCGTGGTGATGATCAATGACATTTGGCGAGAACTTAGGTTACGGAAGATTAACGTCAGAAACAATTGTATAAGCCTATCAAATCGCATGTTTTAAAAATTGAGTCGTAATTATATAGTTTTCTTGTACTCGAATTAGTATATAAGGTTTCTTAAATGAAAATCGTTCCAACCCTTTTCGATTAAAAAAATATATATATCAGAATTTTTAATGCTGTTTTTTTTAACCTAATATAAAAACCCATTTCATCGAATTAGGAACCCAGCTAGACCATTTTCTTGCGCTCAATTTAGTATAGAAGGCAAATTTCCTGAAAACTGAAACGCCAGCCATCTTTAATACCGTCCGTAGTAGTGTTGCTGATCAATAACCAACAGATTTGGCGAGAAGATCGATTACTGGAGATTAATTTCGAGAATTGCTTAAACCTTCGAAACCGAGTTTTTTCAAAGTCGAGACCTAGTTAGATCGTTTTCTTGTATTCGAATCAGGCTTATTTCATGAAAATCGTCGGTACTATTTTCAATTTATATCATCATTTTCAATACTGAGTTTGTTTTAACCATACAAAACGAATTTTCTCGAATTAGAGACCGAGTCAGATAGTTTTATCGTACTCGAATTAATATAGGGGTGAAGGTTTGTGAAAATGTTTCAAGCTGTTTTCGAGATATAGCAGAGTGTTTAGTGATAAGTTCCTTTTCGCCTGTCAAGACGAACTTTTCCGAAAGCCGGACATAGATAGTTTTCTCGTGCCTGAATTAGTGTAATAGACAACTTTCGTGTAAATCGTTAGAGCATTTTTCGATTTATAGCAAGCAACATTTTCGGCGCTGTGTTTGTTTTAACCTGTCATAATCAGTTTTCTCGATTTTGAGACCTAGAGCTAGATCATCTTCTCGTGCTCGGTTTAGTATTGGGAACAACTTTCGTGAAAATCGTTTCAACCGTTTATGATATCATCCATAATCATGAAAATTGCTTGCTCGTTTACTACAGAAGGGTTTAACTGAATTGAAGGTCAGAAATGTAACGGGTTAGTAGTACATGTCAAGACAAGCAAATTTTGTATAGGAAACCAGTGTCGCATTCTATTCATTAAATCAACAATATAGGGTGTCTCACACCAAGCGCAATCCACATTTTCATTCATGACTGTAACAATAAGGAAAATATTTTAGCGATATCTGCAACATAGTTACTTTGCTTTATATGAAACATGGTAAAAATAAATAAAGTAATAGAAACGGCAATTCTCCATGTCAAAGTAACACTGAGATAGATGCTTCAAAACTCGGAAGGTAACTGACAATGCATACTATGTCATTGTTCGAATTACAGTGAAATTCTAACAATACCCCTGATGTCACGTCTTTTCACAGAAGACAAAGTTATTGTGTTGAAGATTTCGCTAAAATATTTTCATTATTCTTACAGTTATGAACGAAAATGTGGATTGATCTTGGTGTGAGACATCCTGCATTATTGGTTTAATAAGTGGATTGTAACCCTGGTTTCCTATACAAAATTTGATTGTCTTGACCTGTATTATCGCCCTTTACATTTCTGACCATCAATTCAATTACACCCCGTATATATGATAAAAAACGAATGCTCTATTTTAGGTGGGATAATGGTGTGTAGGAGGTATGACGAGTTTCTCAAATTAAGATTAACTGTTACTGGCGAATACGCTGTTCAGTTAAATTGTTTGGTAGAAACAAATCCAAGAAAATAGACTTTATAATTGACATGGGCAATGACATTGCCAGCGTCAGTAATATTACAGCACGACAACGCAAACGCACATAGAAATTCCGTGGCCTGTGCAAAACCATAAATGATCCGCTACAAATGGGAGATCTTACTACATCCATCGTAAGCATGAGACATTGCATAATGCGATTAGAAAACAGTTCGGTTGAGAACAGCTGAAAAGTAGCAATTTCAGATGAAATAAAAAGTGCGAATAACAATCGAGGAATTCATGGTGTCGAAAGACCAATCCTTTTTTCGCCATGCAATTTATTAGCTGTCTAAGCATTGGCAAAGGATAGTAGAAGTCTTAAAATACTCTAGCTTATTTCTAATCATATGTATTTTTATTTGAATGTTTCATATTTTAATGAAAATTTAATGTGTTCATCAAAGGTTTCATATTTTAATGAAAATTTAATATGTTCATCAAAGGTTTCATATTTTAATGAAAATTTAATGTGTTCATCAAGTTTTCTGTTGAATTACCACATTTTTTTGTTTACATATTAGAAGTTCAATTTTAATATATGTAGGCAGGCAATATGAATGCAAAAAACCACATATAGTAAGCATGATAAATGTGCATTTTTTTGTGCATTAATTGGAGCAGAAATATAATTCAAAGTAAAAAAAATTGAATAAATTACAGATTTCTAGATTATATTTTAGAATGAGTTAGGAAATGATATATTCTTAGCAGAAAGAATTTAAAACAATTTTACTGTTGATATTCCCACTTTATTTATTTCTCTAGAATATATATGTTCATATATATATATATATATATATATATATATATATATATATATATATATATATATATATATATATATATATATATATATATAAATGTTTTCAGAGGCATTGCAAGAATATTTTGCTAATGTGTTTGCAGTTGTATTTTGTTACCTTTAGGCAAGAACAGTGCATAAAAGTTTATAGAATATGCCTCACATATATGCATATTTATAAAGTCAAAAACTTGGTTTATATCCTTTTTCTGGTGATATCAACAAAGTTTTCAACTTTCTTTACACATCGTCAGTTCTGGGTGCATTTTTACGACTCATGTATATTTATATTTAGGCAAGAATTGCTTCAAAAATAGTTTTCAAAGTCAATAAATTAGATATTTAGAATTCAATTCAAGATAGAGATATCAGAGATTTTTATTGAAAATAAGATAGGTTACTGAATAAAATAATGTACGATATTATCAGATTAGTTTTCCCCTTATTTATCTTAGATAATTAAGAGAAATATAAAGCATTTATACATTTAAAAAATAAGAGATATTTCCAAATGCAGGAAATCATTAGATTATCTTGTTAAATTTCTTTTGAACTGTTTTATTGGGAATATTTTCTAGCACACTGATATACATAGGTTATAAAATGATATGTACGACAAAAACATATTAAAAAAATGTTCGAAAAACTAATGTACTTATAAATTCATTTTATTACATTTAGATAAAGTATAGTAAAGCGTAGACACATAGTACACGGTACAACAATAAAATCCAATAAATATGTCCATAAACAAAATATTATTACCTTAATAAAGAAAATAGTTTTATATTTCTTTAAATTTATGTCTATCGTTCACTTTAACAATCTATACAGTTCATGAAAATTGGCGGAAAAATCATCTTTTGGTATCGAATACAGAACACTTGTCATATAGCTTTGAGTTTGCCCAGCTACATCCGGGCACTGTCCAAAAATAAATTACGGTACCTGCAAGAGTTGTAGCCTTTAATCATCTACCATACTCATTTCATCTTGATCCGACGAACCTCTTTTCTCAAATGAGTCACAAATAAAGATATTCTTTTGGATCCAGACATTCAAATGCATGAGACAGGGTTTCTTCACGCGATACTGAAAGAGAACGTGTGGCAGAATACCTAGCTACACTTTTATGATGGTACTCTAGTGGACAAGTGAGTTTTGAGAATTTCCGTGCGATTGTGGTGTCCTGAATCCTAACATTTGTGCGTGAATTAGGTGTATTCTATTATTTCCTTAAGTTTCGCAAAGTACTATATATCTCCAGAAATCTGATTGCAAAGGTTATTTTTGCACTGATATTTTAATTAGATAACCGTGGTTCTGAAGTAGAGTATTGCGCGGTAGTAGATGGATTCAGTAGATTTGGAACGCATTTCGCTCTCGGGTTAATTAGTTATCTCCTGGAATTCGAGAAACGTGTTAACTTTCAAGTGGAGTTTCCAGCTAGCAGTTTTTGTTAAAATCATCGGCTGTGAGTTTTTGCTAATTCGGTAAGAAGTTGAGCTTTCTATTTTGAATAAAGAGCAACTTCGGAATCCACGAAATTCTCTTTATAGTGATATTATCTGCTAAAGTAACTTTCTTGGGTTCCTGCAAAATGAGGTCATTTGGAACAGAGTTAAGTGAGTTAAATTTATTAAGTTTTGGGAAAGGATTTTCCTTCTCTCAGTCTTTCTTAACCCCTTAATTCTCGCTCCCGTCAATATCACGGACTGAGGTGTCGTTCGTTATTTCTCGTGCCCGTCATGTTTCCGGGCTCAAGATTTAACTGCTGGAAAAAACTTCTGAAACCAGAAAAAAATTAACTGGAATTTCCATCTGAAGTCTTTGAATAGTAGCGCTCGGGCTTGGTTTGTAAGATCTATGTTTTGGTAAATTATGGAGTCTGATTAATCAAGTATTTCTGATGATAACTGGAATATCCGCCTGTGATTTTCACGGGCAGTGTAGAGTACTTTAAAAAAAAATTTAGATTGCTTGACTCCCACCAGTTTTTTAAAATAGTGTAATTGGCTTTATTTTCGCATCATTTTATCTGCTATAAACTACGGTGAATATTTCTACATCAAAAAAGGAGTGGGAATCAAATAATCTGAAATATAAAAAAAAAGAGTTTACACTTATCGGGGGGGGGGGGGCGCATAAGGTTTTAAGACAGAATTCTCGCATGATGGTTTTTCTACAAATGTGAATTTGTTCTATAACATATTGTTTTTTTGCCTTAAAAAACTTATTGCATATTTTATTTAGAAATCTTATAATTATTCAATTTCTGTAATAAAAAAATAGGTATTTTTTTATGTGTTTTTCAAAAATTAAGCGACCTTGAAGGGATTAATGTGGTCTACTTCTGATCATCTGCATTAAATCCTCCCTCTCTACTGCTAATTTCCTGCTTACTGTTATAAATAAGTTGATTTATTTTTAGTAAGATCTGTGCCCTGGCCTCCTTTCAAGTAGACATCCCCTAAGGGCATGTTACAAACTTCGTCCTCAGTTTTCGAGAACTGTATAGTTGTCATCTAAAATGCACTGCAAACGACAGACATTATTCCTAAGAATTATCAAGAACATTCCAATATTTATGCAAGAATTGTTTTATTTATAAGCATATTTACCGAATATTTTTGTCTTACTTTGTAAACACGGGAATTTATAATCATGCAGGAGTCGCTGCAGAAATGTTTCTCAAAATGAATAAATTAAAAAAAAAATTACAGATTTTGATCATCATATGTTACAGCAGTGGCACTCACTATTATTTGCGAAAAATAGTATCGTAGTGCTATTTTCGAAAGTAATGATAGACTTATTTAATGATAGAAATTCTGCGATTAACTAAGTTGGAGATTTCTTTTACGAAAAATCTCGGCAACCCACGGGCCGCGTAAAGAGTACCACTGTGTTAAAGAATTGATAGCTTAAGAGCCTACAGTAGTCACGCGCAGAAACGCTCAAGCTAATGTTAAGTCTATGGGAAGGTATTTGGCAGATTTCTCGCTCGCAGTTTAGTATTTTTAAATGATTTTTTTGCATAGGATAGCTGAGGTCGATCTCTAGCTTTGTTAGTTTTAAGTTTTTTATTTTGGTTACAGTTTTTTTGATAAGCGGACATTTTAAATTTTGGAACCGGTTGGAACCGGTTCTGAAAATGAAAGTACCGTTATATAAAAAAATCGGAACCAAAATCGAAAAAGTAACAACTGGCAACGTTAGAGATCGACCTCAGCTATCCTATGAAAAAACATCATTTAAAAATATTAAAATACGAGCGAGAAATCTGGCAAGAACCTTCCCATAGATATAACATTAACTTGCGCGTTTTTTTCGCATGACTGATGTAGGCTCTTAACTTCATAAATAATTTTAAAATGTACAAGAACTATAAAAATTAATTGAAACTATCATGTTTTAAAATATTAAAAATATTTAAAGCGCATCAAATTAAATTTATCTTTAACCTTTCAGTCGGAAATATTTTCTAAGATATCCGGGTATTTACTTTATCAAACGATATCTACAACAACAACAACATCATCAAAGAAATATTTTCGATAAAACCTATTAAAAAGCTTATTCGAGAAACATATTTTAGTTTATTTCTATTTATCTATATTTTTCTTTTTAAAGGCTTTCAAATTTAAAGAATTTTTAATGCTATGATATTCAAGTTTAAGTAGCATTTGAAGAATATTTACTAACGTATTTGAATTTTCTTATCGTTAGGCAATATATGTGTATTAGACTGTATATTGCATGCATGATAAATGGACATATTTATAATCATTGTAAGGATTGCTGCAGAAAAGTTTCTCATAGTCAATAAATTATAAAGGCTATCTATTTTGAGTATACGTTAAATAATTGATAGAATAACATTAAAAATAAATAAAAAATGTAAAATAGCGATAAAAATAAATTTTTAATGCAATGATTGAAGAATGGAACATGTCCAAAGAACGTTATATTAAATTTATCCTGACTCGTTAATTTTGAAATATCTTGTAATAATGGAAGACTTGCTTTGTTTTAGTCCAAAAAAACTTCTCCACCAATCAATTTTTATTGCTCGTATGCCGGCGCTATATTATATATAAAAGTATTTCTAAGTACCCATTGCGAACGATTTCGTCCTAAATTCTCTCGACCAATCAAATTGTTTTGCTTGTATGTCCCCACTTTATTTTTTTATAAAGGCAATATAGTTTTTTAGTGTTCAAGCTTTTGTTCAGAATACTTTCGATGAATCAAATTTTATTTCTGGTATGCCAATTACCTGACATCTATAAAGGCAATCTTTTGTGCATCACTTACGTTCGAAACGCAGTAGACAATCATGAATTAAAATGTTTGACATGTACTTGTAAAAAATAACTATACACGGTACGATAAATCCTTTTATCTTAAAATCTTTTCAGGTGTACTAGATTTGTTTTGTAAAAGTTACATTGAAATCCGTTCAGTGGTTATTGAGAAAATTGAAGACATACATACCTACAAACATACACATCGATAAAATACTTAAGCTTCTTCTTCTGAAGTTGCTTAATAATACTGCCTGGGGATGAATCGCTTAGACAAAAAATGAGAAATACGAACTTAAATTTCTCTGATTCCAGTCGATATTACACTTTTGATTTTGTTAGAGATGAATAATGGGAGAAAAAAGTCTGGGAATTGCAATCACACAACATGTTTACAATTTTAAAAAAAATTAACATATTTTTTCTTTTCTCGAATTGGTCAATGTCGGCCAAAAACCTTCCTTGCCGGTACAATAACCTGAATCGCAGCTACAGTTATTCCCATTTTTCGTTTTTGGTTTAGACATTACTGCATATGGACTATTATTTACTACTAAATCGATAATGCTGGTTAGTAGTAGAAGAATGTTCGTTTCACCTCAGCAGGAGCCATGATCCGGAGCCGGAGCCGGAAGTGGTCACCGGAAGAGCTCCTTGCCGTGGAATCGGAAGTGCTCCTGGCAGTGGAAGCGGAAGTGATCCTGGAAGCGGAAGTGAACCGGAAATGGTGAAAGATAAGAAACAGGAAGTGGGTGGGAAGTGAAGTAGGGGAGGGCTTATTTTTAGGGGGGGGCTTAATTTTTTTTTTTGCTGAAAAATAAAGGGTTTTAATCAGATTCTTTCTTGACAGCGATTTTTTTTTTAATTGTGGACCCACCATAACCACCCGCTATGAAATCAATTCATAACGCCACAATTTTTTTTTTATCTGCCTATCCTCTTACACCAGTCATCTGTGAGAGACCTGTAACGAAATAAAAGGTTTAATTATTATTATGTTTAAGCAAGACTTGTTTGGAATTTTTTTTATAAAAGTTTCTTATGGTTGGTGGGAAATGTTAAAGTAACAGATTGTCGACAGTGCTAGTAGAGTTGAGGGGTAGGAAGCCTGCTTTAAAAATAACAGAATGCCAACAGTGCTTTTAGTCGAGTAGAGTTGACTGGTAGAAAGCCTGCTTTAAAAATAATAATATTAACAGAAATATATATGTGATACCTTTCGCACTCATCGACCTAACTGCTTACAGTTTAACATGAAATTTACTTATAATTCACCTGTAAAAGAATTTTTTTCCCTTCTTTAAACATTAACTTAAATTTGAATGAGATTAAAATAGATGTGAAGGCTATATTTTTAGAGAGTTAAAATGAAAATCCACTGAGGGTTGTGTTAAATAAAAGGATATGATCGATTTTGACAGCATTTTTCTAAAAGTTTATTTATCGAAAAAGGAATCATACGTTTCGTGTTCGTCGGCCTAACTGTTTGGAATTTTCTTCGAACCCATTATTTTTGACTTTATAAAAGTTTCATGTAAAAAATTATTCTTTAAGTTTTAACTGAAATGAGATTGAAATAGATGTAATGGCTAAATTTTTAAGGATTTAAAATGAAAATTGTGATAGCCATGTAAATGAAAGTAATGCGATTACTTTGCTTTATAAAAATCTAACACGAAAATAACAGGTAGATATTCAGATATCTAGCACTCGTCGACCTAATCGTTCGGAATTTTGTTTAAACTTACGAGTTAGGATCCCTTAGAAAGACCTACATGAAGACACTTATCCCTAACGTAGATAATAAACCCTATATTTAACTAACCAGTTACAACACACTAGTATACCTGTAAAAGAAAAATAATACCTACAAAAGGAAAAAATAATATCTGTAAAAGAAAAATAATACCTACAAAAGGAAAAAGTAATATCTGTGAAAGAAAAATAATACCTATAAAATAAAAAATAATACCTGTAAAAGAATTTTTTTTTTAAGTTTGAAAAGACAGAGATACAATTTTTTTTAAAATTCGAACCTTGTGTCAATACGAGTTAGGATCCCTTAGAAAGACCTACATAGAGACACTTATCCCTAACGTAGATAATCAACCCTATATTTAACATATTAACATAACAACAGTTACAACATACAAGACATAATCGTTACATTCAGTTAATAAGTGATTTGACATGTAAAACATTAGATATAAAACATGCAATATGATATATACAACACACAAAAAAATTTTAAAGATTTTTTTCCCTACAATTTTTAACAAGAATTTAGCAATATTTTAATTTGAGAGCAGGTATTTTGTTTAGAGTTATACGATTATAATAAATTTTAATCCTATTTTACTTAATACAACTATCATTTAAAAAAAAGAGAAAGACATCTAGTTTTTATAACGTCACAAGTTTGAATTATTAACCTATTTTAGTTAAAAGTATGATACTTAAGTGATTTTATTTGAAAAATCAATACAACATTTTAAAAGCAGTCGAAAGATTTTTACTTTAAAAAAATAACTAACAGAATTTTAAGCATTGGGTAGATAACACTAACTTTAAATTAATTTTTAATAGGTCACTTTAAATGAAATACATATTTTTTCTTATTATTAAAGAAATATAAACTACTCACACATTATTATTATTATGCTGCATTTTAACATAACAACATTACAGTAAATTATTTAAGACATGCGATTAAGACCATTGGAATTTTCTACAACCTTCAGCTGACATGTGGTCACACAGGAAATCTTTTCATATAGAAGGCAAAATAAGATAATGAATTAATAAACATGATTCGTTATGCATATGTTTTAACAGGAAATTATTTAAGACGTGTGATTAAGACCATTTTACATGGTATTACAGAATAAATCTTTTCGTAGGATGCAAGATAAGGTAAGATAATATCACGTAATGATTTAATAAACGCGATTCGTTATGCATATGTTTAAACAGGAAATACATCCGTCAGATAACATTACTTTGTTTATATGAAGTGACCAAATACAAATTTTGCTGATAGGATTAATTTAATTTCGAATTTGAAAATAGTATTGACAGAACATTCAAATTTTACTTTTGCACAATATTTAAATAAGGGAAATTGTACGTATTATCACGATTCGTTATGCACGTGTTTAAACAGGAAATTTGATTAAGATATAACATTACTTTATTTATATGAAGTGTCTAAATAGACATTTTGCTGATATAATTAATTTTATTTAAAATTTGAAAATAGTATTGACAGAACATTCAAATTTTACTTTTGCACAATATTTTTAAAAATTTAAATAAGGGAAATCAGAAAATTGTACACGATATTTAAAAAAATAAATAAATTAGGGAAGTTACAAAATGTTGTACACTATTTTATTTAGGAGAATTTAGAAAAAGAGAGCGGGTATTTTGTTTTGAGTTATATGATTAAAATAAATTTTCATTATATTTGATTTTACACAACCAACATTTTAAAAAAAGAGAATGGAATCTAGTTTTTATAAATTAACGTACTTCATTTTTTCAAATACTTAACACCCCCTCTTTTGCTAGACTTTATACACATAAGTCATAAAAGGTGTTTTCGAATACATCATTTAGAAATTAAGCGACTTGATAAGTAAAACATTATTTATAAAAGCAATCGATACGAAAGTAATAAAGATTTTTACTTATAAATGTACGAACTTCTGATAGGTAAGACTTTCTTTATCACTGTGCAAGAATTAAATGGTGATTGAACTTATAACATTATATGATTAAATAATCACGTGACGTATTTTTAAACCAATAAAATGTCAGTATTTTTAAACTAATACAAAGTTAGTATTTTTACACGAGCGCCCTCTATCATTATATAAATTTCAATGAAACGAGTTCATAACATTCTACTGTGACCTGATATCGTTGTAATAGGTTGTATTTTTCGTTAAGTTAGTTTTCATTTAAGTTATTATGGAACGAGTTAAAAATTCTTATGTTGGTGATGTAACCAACTTGGAGTGTCAGCACTCATCACCAGAGTTAAATAATCAAGAGATGGATTCTACACTTTTATCTAAACAAGGACCCGTTTCGAATTGTGAAGTGAAACCCACCTCATCAGGACTAAAGAAACAGAAGTTACCTCATGTGTGTAAGATGTGTAACAAGGCATTTCCTCGAAAAGTTAACTTAGTATTTCATATGAAATGTCATTTAAAGGAAAAGTCTTTTCGTTGTGAGGAGTGTGCTGAAGTTTTTTCGCGAAAGAGTGATTTACATATGCATCAAAAGATTCACAATTCACCCAAACAATACAAGTGTGGGGATTGCAACGAACTGTTTTCAAGAATGTATGATTTATTAATACACAAGAAGACCCATAAGACTCGTAAACAACATTCATGTACAAAGTGTAGCGAAATGTTTGATTGTGAATCAGATTTAGTACAACATTGTGATACTTTTCATAAAGTTGTAAAATCCCCCTATTCAAAAGATTTGTTATTTGAAAAAGTGAAGCATTTTAAAAGACAAAATGATGTGCGAAATATTTTTACTAAAACTATCATTGTATCCACTGATACGAATCAAAAAGACTTTCGTTCATTTTTTAACAGTATTCGAACGGATGTTTTAAGCGAATTAAATTATCAATTGCAAATGAAAAAGTCAATAAAATGGTATGCAGCCGTTAAAGTGGATGTATGCCGTGAATCACAGGATGGTAACTTAGAGAGAGCAACCCCCTTTTTCCTTTCCAAAAGTGAACTGGAATTAACAGAACAAAACATACATGTACATGTTGAGAATGCCTTTCTAAAGTTGTTTAACTCCTTTGAAGATTTCACTGAACGAGTGCTTAATTGGACATTACAAAAAATTTTGAAATTAGAATTGATTACAGCTCAATATGACAGTCTTATTTGATTTGTATTATTTTAGATGAATAATAAATAGTTTGGTTGTAAAAAAAGTGTTATGCGTTTTCTCAAGCTTACACTGTGTGATGTTTGAACTAATGATGTATATTTCGATTGACTTAGACAAAATAGGAGTGTGTTGACATTTAAAAAGATTTTAACATGAGATAAGAGTTTTACAATAAAACTTCACTCACCTAAATTTTTTCCAATATAGTCTCGATACCCTTTTCATCACATTTTTTAAGGCAACTGAATTTAATGTTGTTGTGAATCACATTTTGTTATTAACATCACGTGGTTTGTCTTATCATAACTATGAGATCACTTCCTATTAACATGTAAAACTTAAACATTTGAAAACTTTAAAAATTTGTGTTAGTGAAATTTGTTAGATTGACACAATTTAAAAATAAAACTTAAACATTTGAAAACTTAAACATTTAAAAACTGTAAAATTTCGATTTATTGAAAATTTTCATAACTTTTAAAAGAAATTTTATTTATGGTGAAATAAACTCGAGGTATTTATTTTATGTTACTTAAACTACAAAAGAATTGATTGAAAATGTGCTACTTTTAATCACTCACAAGATAAGACATGATGTTAGGAATTATAGATGGGTTTTTCTCCCACACATGACGTCACTGATAACATATTTACTGATCAAGTCATAAAATCATAGTTTAGGGTAGGTTTTTATGCATGCAGTTTCGTTGAGATTTAAGATATTTGAGAAATATAAACTACAACTTTGATTACGTTTTGAAATTTCCCCATACATAAGAAAAATAAAATGCAAAGTCGTATTTGAACGGAATCGAATTATTATCCTTTCGGTTAGCTGCTGAATGCGTTGGCAATTACACCACAAAGGTACTGATTGAATATATTGTGTTTCTTTTTTAAGGTTAAATTGATTTAATATTCAAGTTATTTCTTAATGTTACACTTAAAAACAATAAATTTAATTAGCATTCAAAAAGCAAACGATCACATTATTGTGTAAAACAATCAAATGTTTTAAAAGTCACGAGTTAAAATTTGAAATGACCTAGAGTTTAATTAGAATTTAGATGTGAACCTTTTAAAAAGAAATAATAGTTTTTTTTGTATCACCCTCTATCGGTGGGTAATAGAATTAAGAGATAAGTTTTAACTTGAATTCGAACCCACAACAAAAATTATTTTCGGTTTGATAATTTAGGGTAGGTTTAACTGAGCAAGTCATGATATTACAGTATTTATAGACGATTTAAGATATTCGATAAAGGAAATCATCTGAATTTTTAATTTAATTGAAAGGTTTACTGCTTAAAGTACTACAAAATGAATACAACACGATGCATAGTTTTTTAATTAATTATATTTTTCGAAAGGTTAAATTGACTTATTGATAAACTTAGGATTTATGTTTAAAGTGAATAAATTTGATATGTTAGGTTCACTTAATAACAGAGGTTTGAATAAGTTATTTTTAATAAAAATAAAGTTTACTAAAAGTTTTTAAAGTTAAAAAAAATATAGTTTTAAAAAATTTACTGGTTTTGGATTTTACTGTTGTTTATCTCAAGATATGAAAAATGCACAGTTTGTTTAATAATGTTATTACAATTTGTTTAGTAATAACATAAGTAAATAATAATAGTAGTTTGTTTAGTAATTAACATAAATGCTAACCCTTCTGTTTTTTAAGAATTACTTTTTCAGAATAATAATCTTCGTGCACGTAATCACAGAATTTTTGCCATTAAATAAAACTAATAGTTCTATTAGGAAATAGTGGTATTAAATAAAAGAAAACAAAAGAAATAGAGAAAAGAAAGAAAAAAAATGCTTTCTATAAAAAAATCATGCGAAAAAGCACAGTTTAATTATTTTAACAGTAATAATTTTAAAAATTCAATGCACTAATCCCTCGTATCTAAAATTAAATACATACTATCAAGAGATTTAAAAATAAATTTCTGTAATTCAACCTTGAATCATCTTAAAATTATTAAATTGCCAAATGTACTTGTAAGATGTATTCATGTTTATTCAAGAAATATTAAATGTTGTATCTAGCTGACATTTTCACATCATACCCCAGATTCCCCAGCGACATGGGATTAATTGTATTTGAAAATTGATTCAAAGGATTTTATAGCATGGCTTACGAAATTATTTAATTAATTTTGAAATACTACCGTAAAACGACACATTTTGAGGATTTTCTCACACCAGGCGGTCTGATTTATAAGTAATCCAAAACTGACTATTGCTAAACATTGATATATTCTTTTCCTACATAACGACGTATTGCGCCAATCTAAATCTTTAATATCAACTGAGAAATTTATTTTTAAAGATGTCACAAAGTAACCCCACGTAATGGGGTAACTTTGTGACAGGTGTGATTTTGCACTGAAATGCAAGAGAAAAAATTACTGTAACAAAATTAGCAATAAAATATTTAATAAAAAATTTGTTAAAACTATTCTACAAATTTTTAAAAGCCTAATCTATAGGTATTTGATTGAAAACAGACCTGGATTGCACACTGACATTGATTGGTCTATGATGAATAAAACCTCGTTCTTTACATACAAAATTGCATCTGGTCGTGCTGACTATCTTCAGCGTGAATTCAACCATTCCATTTTGCTCACCTTATGCCTCGATATTAACATAGGTCACTTCCAGGATAAAGCATGTTCTCGTAGTTTGCATACTCGTAGTACCACCACAAAATCGCTACCTTTGAAAGGAACCTTGCTACTGCCATCTAATTCAATGTCATTTCTGATTTGATTTAGGAGTATTGACTACGAAGCAGTATATGCATCAGATGCATTTGATTCAAGGTACGTGATCCTCACTTTTCAACGCTGTCGTCAGACTCTTGAAAAGAAAACGCCTCACTGCTGCTGTTTGTGTTTTCTGACTTCTGACGTCTATAAAAAATAAAGACTTCTTATGGGAGGACTTTGGGACCTTGCTGGAAAATTACGTTGCCTCTTTGCTACCTACAGACGACATCGCCACTTCACTTTCCCTGGCTTCTTAGACGTCGGCCTCATGTCAGTGTGTCACAAAGAAGCCCCATCAAGTGTCTATATTTTGATTATATTGTTATATCTCTCAGCAATATGACTTGACAAAAGTTATATTACTTCTCACTCTAACTAACTAACACAATAACAACAAAGAATATTTACCTTTGTTAGGTGGTGTATGCTTTAGGCTTCAGCACACATTATATGCGTATTTCGAAAACAACAGTGCAGAAGCAAGTTTCAATGATACACCGACCAGAGAGAACAAGCGAGTTGTGGGAGGTTCGGGCAATGATCGTTACGTGACGCGATATACAGTACTAGGGGGTTGCGCTGCTGTTTGCTTTCCTGACATCGCAGACAGGGTAGGAGATTTGAAATACAAAGACTATACCATATGTCACAAAGTAAGTCCTACAGTCACAAATTACGTTTTACGGTTCATTAAATGCAGACTTCTTGATTTAAAATTTAATTTTTTTTTATAAAGCATTGCTTGAATTTATTCATTTGTTAGTGTAAATTTATGTATTTAGGTATTAAAATTAGGTAGAAAATGCGTGGAATGAAGTTTTAGCGACTTTGACTAATTAGAATAGTGATATTTTTAATTTATTTTGAGTTTTTTACATGGGTATTTACGTTTAGATTTTTTTTTCATTTTTACGTTTTATTTTTTGGTTTCAGTTTTCTTTATCTGGGGACACTTTCCCTTTTGGAACCAGTTTCGAAAGTGAAATTGTCTGTAGAAAAAATAGGCTAATTTTTTGTTTCTTTGTTTTCATGGACACTAAGCGCTCATATATGCGTTTTAGTGATAGCGTCTGAAAAGAGTTTTATATTTTTAGAGATTCCAATTCGACTTGTCAGCAGAATCTACTGATTTTTTCAATATTGTTTTTATGAGCGCGAAGTGCTTATACACGCGTGATACTGATGATGCTATAAATAATTTCATATTTTTAGAGATTCATTTATTTCTTATTGATGGGAAGAAAATGTTATTTTATTCAGTTAAACTACATAATTAACTAATCGTTTTTCAAAAAGAAACAAAAAAACTTTTAAATTCCAAAATTAACTCTGTTTTTCTACCTAACGATCCTTGTACAAAAACGAAGGCATTTTTATATGTACAAGCAACAATTCAGATTGTTCATACCTAGCGCCATATTACGACAGCAGCACATTTATTATTAAAATATCACAAACAGTGCAATGCCACCAAAATTAGTAAGACTACTTTATTTTTGAGTATGCGCATTTCTGTCAAGATTACACAATAAATTACACAATAAAAAATACATATTTTTCTGAATGCTCTCTTATTCAGCTAAAAAATTTGCAGTAAATGATGCTTAATGAGATCATAGTTATTGTTATCAAAACCAACCGTGACCGACTCCTTATATTCAGTTTTACATTGAAGTGAACTGCTTTGTGTGATTACATTTCGTTTATTGTTATTATTTATACAACAGCCCAGTTCCTGAAATTGTGCAATTCAAAGCGAAGCCCTGTTATAAAACACATTCAAAGCATTGAATCGAATATTCATGTTATAATTAAAAAATAATTCGTTAGTGCAGAATTCCGTGTAGTTGAAAAAGATGGCAAACTGTAAAGAAACTATAGACACCCCAGAAAAGCGTCCCAGATGATATGACGGAAAAAGATTATGCGGTCTGGATGGCGATCAGAAACAATGTCGAAACGAGAAGAAACTTAAATCTAGCAAGATGTCTGCGAAGAAATACAAAATGTTTATAAGAATGTTAACGAAAACAAATTGTTTGAAAACCCACATGCGAATGCGTAAACGAGAAACGTGTTGAAAGTTTTAAATGAGGAGTGCAACATCGCTGGGAAAATTTTTCAAAAGTAATATGAATATGAACAATTCATGAGTGATCTTTTAAATGACAACAATTTTTATAAACAAACAAAAGTTACCGAATTATTTCAATAAATTTTCGTATTTATTTTATATAATAGTGATCATGTCATCAAGTAGTAATAGTAGATGCTATTATTAAATATAAATTTTTTAAATCGCTTATTATTATCAATCAGATATTGTTATCACAAACTAGCAGTCCCGAGATAATCACAAAAAGCGGGGTCTGCTGTATATGCACAATTTCAAATTATCTAGAAATATTCCGTAATATTAACCAATTATAAGTGTGTATATATACCGTCGGAAATATTTGGTACCTAGTTGTACTTTTGTGCTGCGAGAAGATTGGTTAAAAAAGGTGAAAGGAACCCGCAAATGTAAACAATAAACGCAACAGTCGGTGATAAGTGTTTTTTAAAAAGTAATACAAAGTCCAATAGCTGAAAATAACATTTTTTAGAATGCGCTGATTCGTGGAATTCGGTCTGATATTTATTGTAGAAGATACAAATAGAAATAAGTTTGCCATTGCCGAAGTTACGAAAAGTAAACTATTACGTTTTCGGTCGTCTTCATCTTGAAAAATCTGTTTTTGAGGAAATATACCTGATATTTCCTCTGCTAGGATAGTGCGAGTGGTTGTAGGTTAACATTCCATACGTGATAAGCGTCAAGTTTGTGCAAAAATGACACCCTTTTCATATTGATTTTTAAATTCAGTGCCAAAAATTACATTAAAAACAGCTGAAATTATCAAAAGAGTTATTTCATTGTAGACCTGTATAATTACTTTATAATAACTATAAAGGATACATTTTTTTTTATCTGTACCAAATTAGTCTGAAACACATTTTACTATCATTAATTTTTCTTAGTATTTTTTTTTTTATTTCATTAATAGAAACAAATTAAAAAGTTAAAACGTTATCTAATTTGTCGGAAAAAGACACATTAATTAAAACGCATTAATAAAAAAAAACACATGGGATATTTTTATTTTATCTTCTCGTGACGAAGTTGTTTTATCTTTAATGCTTCATGTAATTAACTTTCTTAATTTATGTTTATTTCTATTTTATTTTACAGATTACCTTTTTGCAGGATACGATGGCACTTATATAGTAAACTTATAGAAGTAAAAAAGTGTCTTTACTTTCAATGAAAATAAATTATATACTTTTATAAACAAAATTGCACGTTTTATATATAGTGAAAATTATCTAAATTTAAATTGACTAAGTTAACATTTCTTTTCTTGTTTCAGAATTAATTACAATTTAAGGTCGTTTCGTATGCTTAATTATTCTACGACATTGTTGCAGATTAAAAGTTTTAATTAAATATTTTACAGGAGAGTAAAAATTACGCTTCAAGGAAAATAAATTGCATTACATTTCCTCAAATACAAATATGGATATGCAGGTTGTTTTAAAATATGTATGCATAATTTATTCGATAATAACTACTATGTTCTTTATTTAACTTTCAGGTTTAACTAACTTTAAAAAATGACAGAAATAAGAATAAGATTTGAATATAGGAAATTTATCCTAAGATGTTACTAAATGTTCGAAAACGTAGCTCAAGTGAATAGACAGTTTAGAAGAGATTTTCAAAAAGATGCCATGTGTGTTACAATCGCTGGGCTTAGAGGCATGTTTGAGGCAGTTGTAACTGTTCAAAATGTTCACAAGCCACGTTCGCGTAGACCGCAGTCATCAACAGTGTCTACAGAAACCCGGTAGATATCCCAGGGTGAAACATATGACTCAAATTTAAGAAAAGTTGTTTGGCAAGCGACTCGCGAGGTAGGACTTTCAAAATCAACTGTCCACCGCATTTTAAAGTTAAGATGTGTATATATTTTTTCGAAACAGCCTGTATACATATATATAGGATGAATATTCACTCATATATATATATATATATATATATATATATATATGTAGGGTGATTATAAAAAAACTATCCGATATATGAGCATGTATCATACCGTTCACAGAAACTGAATGAAATTTTGGTTTAAAGTATTTTGAGGTATGCGCTAAAGAATCATATGAAAAACAGCAGTTACAGTTACAGCGACAAAATTTCCAAAATTTCAAATAGCAACACCTACTTTTTAAAAATGTGATCTTCATAGTGAAAAACCATGAAAAGCGCTGGTACGGTACCTGTAGCACGAAAATCGCCGGTGCTAGACAGACTAAGAAGAACAGTGAAAACAGCCAATAAGGTCAGATAAGCAACGGAAAACAAAACATTTTATTGTGTTTCACATATTTTACACTTCATAAACAATTGATGACAGTTTGCATGCGGCAGATGGCGGATAGCAGTAAAGAAAAAATTGTTTTACTTTCTGTTCCTTCTCTGTCCTTTATTGGTTGCTTTCACTTTTCTTCTTACAAGGGGACCGCCAAACATGATGCGCACAGATTTTGATGATTTTAAAGTATGTTGTAGGAATCATGCCCCTAATTATTCAGGTCAAAGGTTTCCTTCAAGTGGGCTAATTTTCGAGAAATTTCGGGTTAAAGTTCAGCATGCATTTCAAATACCCATTAGTTCGCGATCTTGAACAAGGTCTCCGTGGTGCAGGGCCAGTGGCTGAGAGGTTGTGCTCTCGAAGCTGGTAGACGGGAGGTGCTGGGTTCGATCCCAATCGCGCCCGTCGGCCTAATCGTTCGGAGTTTTCGTGGTTTTCTTCGAGCCGTGGATTTATCCATGCGTAAATACGGGTTAGGTTCCCTTAGAAAGACCCCCACGAAGGGCACTCCCCCCGGGACTATATCCCATGTGTAGATAATTGGCCGTCAATAATCAACTCAACTCAACCCGTGGTGCAGGGATGAGGAGATGAGGGTTCTGTCCTCGCCTGTGACTTTTACCTTTTTTTTAAAATAAGTTTTATATATTTGTCGCGTTGTAAGTTTTATGCAGAATTATGAATTCTGCTTCTTTTAATTTTTTGATATTTTCCTAATAAATTCCATTTACATTTTCGAATTTTTCGTGAAAATGTACTTTTTTTTTTTTTTTTTTTTTTTTTTTTCGTGCAGTTTTGAAATTAATATTTCTATTGACGAAATTCCAAACTAATTTAGCCCCACCAGTGGCTGAGAGGTTGTGCTCTCGAAGCTGGTAGACGGGAGGTGCTGGGTTCGATCCCAATCGCGCCCGTCGGCCTAATCGTTCGGAGTTTTCGTGGTTTTCTTCGAGCCGTGGATTTTTCCATGCGTAAATACGGATTAGGTTCCCTTAGAAAGACCCCCACGAAGGGCACTCCCCCCGGGCCTATATCCCTAGTGTAGATAATTGGCCGTCAATAATCAACCCAACTCAACCCAACCCAAACTAATTTATGTCTAGATTTTGATTTTTTTTATTATTTACCCTTTATATTTTAATAACCGTTCTAAAATAAAACTTCTTTTTAACTTTATGAAATTTTAAATGAATTTTACATATTTTTTTTTTTATAATTTATACAAAATATTTTTATTTCAAATCTTTTAAAGGTACGTATGATTAGGTAATTCCAACAACATATCTTGAAAGGAGTAATAAAATATCAAAGCAAAAACTCTTATAGCCAAGTTTTAGCCATTTATATATATTTTTTTATGTTATTTAAATACATTTAACTCTAAGCTTCAAACTCAACATCATTTTTGATTTGCACAAATAAAAAAATAATATATTACAATTTTTTTTTTTCATTCTAACAAGTCGATGCCATACAGAAAAATTCAACTAGAAAAGAAAAATCGTTTGTTAATTACAATACATATAAAAAATATCCAAAAAAAATAGTCTGCAATGACTTTTACAGTAATATTAGAATAAATAAAATTTTCTTTTTATCCATTTCGTGTAGCTTTCTTTGCAGACATTTACCACGTTTGAAATAATTTCTTTTTCAAATTTAATGCATTTTTTAATATATTTATCACAATTTAAGTACTTAAAGAATATATAATATGCTAATTTATTCATTCTTCCAATATTGTTAAAACAATTTGCATAAAGAATATATTTAAAGGTGACTTTTAATGCGGAATTTGTTTAGAATATTTTTGCGATATGTATCACACAATTAGTTCCATATTTAATTAACTGAAAATGTCGATGTCGGTGATGATAAATATTTTTGTATTTCAGCAGTTAATATATTTCAATATATTTAGAATAAATCAAATATTAAAAGGATATATTATTTTGTTAATTTTTTCTTAATAATTAAAAATTTTTTTAATAGAAAATGCAAATAAAAAAATGCATTATTTCTTAAATAGGTAAATAAATAAGTAAATATACATAAATGTAAACAATAATCATTTTAAAAAAACGAGATATCAAGGCATAAATTAGTTTGGATTTTCGTCAACCGAAATATTAGAATAAAAATTGCGCAAAAACTATAAATTTTCACGAAAAATTCGAAAATGTAAATAGAATTTATTAGGAAAATATCAAAAAATTCAAAGATGCAGAATTCATAATTCTGCATAAAACTTAAAACACGACAAATATATAAAATTTATTTAAAAAAGGTAAAAGTCACAGGCGAGGACAGAACCCGCATCTCCGATCGAGAGCGCTACCCCTGCGCCACGGAGACCTTGTTCAAGATCGTGAACTAATGGGTATTTGAAATGCATGCTGAACTTTAACTCGAAATTTCTCGAAAACTAAAGCCCATTTGAAGGAAACCTTTGACCTGAATAATTAGGGGTATGACCCCTACAACATACTTTAAAATCATCAAAATCTGTGTGAATCATGTTTGGCGGTCCCCTTGTTAGTCTATCTAGTGCCGATGATTTTCGTGCTACAGGTACCGTTCCAATGCTTTTTGTGTTTTTTCGCTACGAAGATAACATTCCAATAAAAAAGAGTAGGTGATGTCATTTAAACATTTCAAAAGTTTGTCACTGTAACCGTAACTGTGTTAACTGTGTGTGTGAGTTTAACTATTGTTTACCATATGATTCTTGAGCGCATATCTCAAAATACTTTAAACCAAAATTTCATTCAGTTTCTGTGAACGATATGATAGTTAGGGGCTCATATATCGGGATAGTTTTTTTTTATAATCACCCTGTATATATATATATATATATATATATATATGAAGCAAATTTTAATTTTGTCGCCGTTGGCCTCATCAAATATATAATTCTGTTCGAATCCCATTATTCTAAATTATTTCTCGTTCTAGTATCCCGCCTAGTTAAAAATTCTTCATTCTAAATTCATTCACTTAAAAAAATGGCGCTAAGTGCTGTTCTGTTAAAATTACACACTTTTTATTCATTAAATTAACGCATCCTAAAATTTAATTCTTTTAAAATATCACTTTCCCAGCTAAATATTTTAATTCTCTCGAAAAAACAACCTATATCTTTTTATTTTTATTTCTCTATGTTTTCTGGCAAAAAAGTATTCTTTCTCAAAATATAAAAGCTAATCTCAGTTTCAATGTAAAATTTTTATCTTGGCATTCTGCCCACACTCAGTAAAACCTACGTATTTTTTTCTTTCTTATTTGTTCGATAGAATCAGGTTTTTCCGGAACAATCCTAGAATATTCTCCAGCGCTTTTCAGTCTGCAGCTTGATCTCCTTCAAATCATAGCGCCCAGAAATTGAGTTCCGTAGTGCTGATTGGTCGAAAGATTGTTTTGACGGCTCTGTATTCGTGAGCGTTGGAGAAGAAATATACACTGGGTTTCCCGCCTTGAACGCAGTTTTGTTCCTGGAATCATGATGTAACGGAGGCCTGGCGTGTGCTCGCAACCATGGAATAAAATCCCCGTAGCCACCGATAGAATCTACGACGCTGCCTATTAACATCTTGTGTCTTCTTCGAATATTTAATTTAATTCACGAAGCCTCTCTTGGTACTCAAAGTCATTCTTCATGGAATTATCATGAGAGCTAAATAAAAGCATAACCAAGGTTTCTCTGGATCCTAATAAATTATGAAGTGGACTTGATTGCCTATTTATTTTTTCAATAAGCACCGAACGACTGCATGTGCATGAGAGTGTGCATGTGCGTGTAAATATTAGAATAAACTACTCTAAAAATATACTTAAAAATTTAAAACTGTTGCTAAATTTTAATTTTTTAATATTTATAGACACGCTTAGCAATTTTACATGACATTTACTAAATATCCATTATCTTAAGTCTAATGGAATATTATGACTGTAAAATAATTTTATATCCACATTAATAAATCATTAGTTAATGTCAGTTTTTAAGATAAATCTTATTAGAAATTAAAAAAAAAATACATTAATTTTGTAAGGATGGAAGATTGGAACATAGAAACATCTAACGGCACTGTGAGAAGTTTGCTTCCAAAAACTATCCATAGTTTTGAAAGTAAATTATGACTTATAGACACTGTCTCTAATTTTCTGTTATCTATTGAACTCGGCGAAATCTTATTTTTCAGAAGTTTAAATGTGGAAATGTAATTGTTGTATGTGGTTGACTTAGCAATGTTTAGGAAAATTAATCGTGGACTAACTAGATTAGAGGACGCGAAAGTGATCGATATTGAACCTGAATTATCGATACGGTCTTGATGGACGAGTTTGGGTCTTGACCAGGGCTTTACAAATTTGATAAAATCTGGTAGCCAGGAAAAAAAATACTAGTCTGCAGCAAAAATTATTAATCCCCCCATCCTCTTTCCCGTTATTGATTTAAAATAAAACGCAAAAGTTTTTTATGAATTAATTGAGAAAAAATAATAACAAGCAAGGATTATTAGTTACATAGTTTAAAATAGTACATAATTTAGTAAGATAGTATAATGTATAAACTATATTTTCTAGTGAAACTTATAAAACTTATAATCACCTATATTATGTTGACAACTTACATAAACACAAAAATCAAATTTGAAACTTACAAACTAACAAAAAAAAAACAAAAAAAAAAGCTTGAGTATTTTTTAGCATTGTATCCAATTTTAGATGCCACAGAGGCTGGATCAACACCATTCTTTACTGTTTTTTTAAATTCCCTCTCCCGCCCCCACATTCTAATCACGTGACATATACTAGCTGGCTATAGCTGAAAAGAAGGGTGTTTCCTGTGCATGAGTTTGAAAATGACTTTTAAATTAAATTCTTCCATTAAAAGTACGAGAGAGGAGGAAGATCATTGCTTACCGCGCACAAGTAGGGGTGGGGGAGAGAAAAAGTGCCATTTGTGCTTAATTCTTATGCCAATTGTTTTACAGAAATCACCCCTAAAGATTAAATAGCTTGGTCGCCAGATAAAAAAACTTTGTAGCTAGTTGCGACCTAGCGACCGCATTTGTCAAGCCCTGGTCTTGACGGTAAAAAAGTTACTTGAAATCATCTATTATGATAACAGACTAAGTAGCAAAAATGTTTGTCGCATTTTCCATCTGACGTGATGTTACGTTACAATTGATATTGCTATATGGAAAAAATTCTGAAAATTGTTATGTACAATTGTACATCTCACATTGAATTATCACACCGCCATTTTCTACAGAAGTTGAAACTATCGAATAAAACTTATATTATTATAGGATTAAATGAATGGATTATTAGTAGATCTTGTAGCTAAGACGCTTTAAATAAATGCCATTTTAAGTTATTTTTGGACGAATATAAATATTTCCTGAAAACGCGAAACTGAAGTGCTGATCGGAATTCTTGCACTTCCAATCTCTTATACGGTTGAATCAAGTTTCAGCCGTGTCACTTCAATTCCAACAAAACTAATAAAATATTCAGTTATCGAATTTCGTGAGGATTTAAGGTTGAAGTTCATAAATTTTGCATGCGTTATCAAGAATATTTAATCACATCTTTTACAACAGTGACAATGCAATCAATTTTACAAATTTAACAAAAGTTTTATGGTAATACACTTGAATACGTACAAATATATTAAATATATGCAACATAATTAATAAGAAATTTAAAAATTGCATTAGTGCCTTTTATATTGTTTTATTTTAAACAGAAAATTGTAAAGTTTTGGAAGTCGATAAACAGTTGAGGAAGTCTAGAAGTAGTTGACGGACAGAAAAATTACCGACGCCTAATATAAAGTATTTTTGTGCCTAGATAAGTGCTATATAAATTTGAAAAAGTCTAACAGCCAGCAAAAAATTCTAGTCGCTCGAAAATTGTATCTCCCCCACCCCAAACACAAAATACTCATTGTCATTAAAATCGTACTTAATATAGAAAGATAATAAAAACTAAGTTTTCTGAAGCAGGAAATCAATTTTTTTCGCATATTTTTCTGTCGAAGGCAATCAAATAATTCTGCTTTTATTATTTTAAAATTTACATTTGACAAACTTATTTTTTCCGAATTAAAAAAAACATCCTCTGTTTGGATAGAATTTTAAAGTTTATTTCTTATTATTTTGTAACATTTCAATACCTATAATTAGACATCTCATTAGGATTTTAATTTAACATCTAATATGAATAATATATGCTGCAGTTGATCGAAAATGTAGGCAAATAGTTAATATATCATAAATATACTGATTGTGAAAAAAAAGACTTATCTGATACTTAAGCTGGGGTTTGCATAATAAAACTCTTTTCATGCTTACAAAATTTTATTTTTAAAAAAAAGAGAAAAATAAGTTGAGGGGATGTAATTATACCAAAAACATACTCGCCAGATAAAATATTTTTGCGACAGATTAAATATTTCAGATTAAAGCCATGGAAATATTTAATTTGGCCAGATTAAATATTTCCATTGCTCGACAAATGGAATCTGGCGGCCGCATCTGTCGAGCACTGGCCTAATTGATTCTGAATTTTCCACAAAAGATTTAGTCTCAATTATGGAGTTTTTTAGGAGTAATATTTCTCCTACTGGATTCTCTGGAACAACCCGAGATTGTTTTGGATCATGGATAAGTCAGGCAAAAAATTCAAATCTTGAGAGAAGTTTAGGCCTCAGTAAATCTTTAAGCTTAAGTAAAAAGTAAGCGAAAGATCCTTGACATATTTGAATATATTATTTTCCCATTTTACTTCTTTTTAGGTGCGTTCGTAATTATATAAATACGTAGCACCTATAGTCGTCGTTTTGTCCGTCCGTCTGTCCGTCCGTCTGTCTGTCTGTCCGTCCGTCTGTCTGTCTGTCCGCATATAACAACGCAAAAACTACCCAACCAAATGGTTTGCAATTTAAAATATATTATCTTTGCAGAATTTTGTCGAGACATTTCAAATTTTATTAAAATCGAATCAAAACTTTAGGAGATATTAATAAAAATATTTATTAAGAAATTTGAATTTTTTTTTTAAATCGGTGCTTTTTTGTTATAGGAGCTTCCGAAGTTTAATCGCCAAGCGACCGAGATACTTATTTTATTACAGAAATTAATCTGCAGACGATATAATTCATTTCACAGAATTAAAAATCATCAAGATCTGAATATTTATATACATAGCTGATACATATATATCTGAATATTTATATAACTAGTTAAGATATTTGTATGAAGAGTGTCATAAAATATATACTTAACTAGCTGTTTAACCCGTTCTACGCACGGGATATCATGAATTTAATTCTAAAACGTGCGTACGAACGCACCTCGTTTGTAACGTTTGACGTACAATTTCCAACTTGTTTTAGTTTACGATCGTATACAATTTTTCCTCATAGCTTTTTGGCGCTCTCATTCTAAAGAGCTATCACATTGAAAAAAAGACGATCATTGCGTTATAATCAAATCGCAGAATACAGTTCATAGATATCATCGTGCAACACATAAAAAAATTCTTACTTTTTGAATTGGAATAGAATTTGAAAAAAAAAATTGTTATAGTTTTGAATCGATGAAGAAGCGACTGCCCGATCGTATCGACAAAAAAAAAAAAAAAAAAACCGTATCCGGCAATCGTTTGTTTTTTGTCCATCAATATCAGAGAGTAATGAATCGCAACACTAAGGATCTCACATAAAACACTGCGTCGAGTTTCTCTATTTTAATTGAATGCTTCTTGGATGGATTAAAAATGTTTTTATATCCTCGACAATCTCATCTTCAAAATGAAACAATGCCTGCTTAAAATTTTGATCAGATATGAAATAGCCAGAAGTTACGCACATCAAAATCTGGAGAATGGGGTGGATATTCCATCACTATGCTTTGTTTCTGTTAGAGAAATTTTACTATAGATCTTGATGAAGAATGAGTTCCTTAACGTTCACTTTTTGAAAACTATTTGATAGATACTTGGTCATGTAACAATTATTTGTAACTCTCATCTGTACCTCTAGCCTTATGGTTTTGATAATTCTCGTACTTCTTAAGAAAATGGCATACATTACGTTTTACATTGCTCATTGTCTCATCACCAGCGTTGGTTTGGGGTCGTCATGAAAGACATTAACATTATTTACCTGTTGAAACATCAAAAAACGGTATGTAGAAGAAATTAGTGACCCTATCAAACTTAATATATCTCATTGAGAAAATAAAGTAAATTTTGTATTTATTTCAAAACAGAGTTTTACATTTACCGTGTCTACTGCCGTAAATAATATTGATAAAATATAAGGTTTACAAAAACGTTTTTACCCGCTTCAGTTAGTAATCATTAACGGAAGAACAGTTACGCGTTGGATACTACTTTTTGTACAAATAAATACAGCTGATCTTACTCTACAAACATAACATGTATGAAAGCTGTAAAATTAAAAATAAGTAGGTGGTATACAGAGCTTCGCTCGGTAGTTTTTTCATCATTTATACTGTATTTGAGTAAAGACAAAATTTCATTATTTTTTTTTTTACATAATTCATACTGTATTGGATTAAAGACCGTTTTGAATTATGTATTTCTACATGAAAATATAATTTTGAGTTTCTGAAAGTTATAAACAAATGGTATCAAACCATTTTTTGCGTATTTTGTATATATATTATACTCTATCCAATTTTTTCATGTTATCGAGATAGAGTTATATTTTTTGCTATATATTTCCACAGTTGTAAAATATCAAATTTGTTTATTGTCGAAGTATTCAACACTATAAAACATTGTCAATTTGTGCAATACTGATAAACGTGTAGAATCTTTCAGATACCCGTAGCTTTACCCATAAGGTTCAGTCGGCCAAAAAATGGGGAAAATATTTCAATCAACAAATTTTTTCGGAAAAAATGTAAATTGCCATTTGACTGGATATTAAGTTTTCTTTCAATTTATGTTTCAAAAATAAACTTAGGGTTCGTCAGAAAATGTTTCTTGATTAAGAAGCTGCTAGTAATTTTGCGCCAAGCAATGCATGCTGTATTAAACCAGTAGTGGATGACCCTCAATTATGAGAGAGTAACAATCAAATTTTTAAAAAATTGCATAGAAAACGGGGTTGTTACATTTAGAAAACTTTTACATTTAACGAACAATTTGTTATTGGCATTGTCGAAGAACGGTTTTCAGAATCATGTTTAGTGCTGGTTTGTTTGTGTTAAACAAAATATTATTTTATGAAATTTCTTTGTAATCTACAAACACTTTATCTGCACAATTTAATCGCAACAATTTTCAACTCAATTGTGAATGATAATACGTCAGCAGCTTCTTAGCATTAAGATTTTTTAAATAGATACTTATTTAATTATTTTCTCGAGTTCGAATCAGTACATAAATATAGTTTTAGGTAAATTAGTATTAGACTGGAAAGGAGACGCAGAAAAATTTACGTCTTTGAAAATTATCCCTATTCATACATCATTTGAAATACAATGTTATCTATGGAAAAATTAAAAAAAACGGCAATATCCCCTAAGAGTATGGCGCAGACCGACCCAAAATTTAACTTACATTACATCTTTTATGAAGTACAAAACTTCCGTAATCGTGGTGATGATCAATGACATTTGGCGAGAACTTAGGTTACGGAAGATTAACGTCAGAAACAATTGTATAAGCCTATCAAATCGCATGTTTTAAAAATTGAGTCGTAATTATATAGTTTTCTTGTACTCGAATTAGTATATAAGGTTTCTTAAATGAAAATCGTTCCAACCCTTTTCGATTAAAAAAAAATATATATCAGAATTTTTAATGCTGTTTTTTTTAACCTAATATAAAAACCCATTTCATCGAATTAGGAACCCAGCTAGACCATTTTCTTGCGCTCAATTTAGTATAGAAGGCAAATTTCCTGAAAACTGAAACGCCAGCCATCTTTAATACCGTCCGTAGTAGTGTTGCTGATCAATAACCAACAGATTTGGCGAGAAGATCGATTACTGGAGATTAATTTCGAGAATTGCTTAAACCTTCGAAACCGAGTTTTTTCAAAGTCGAGACCTAGTTAGATCGTTTTCTTGTATTCGAATCAGGCTTATTTCATGAAAATCGTCGGTACTATTTTCAATTTATATCATCATTTTCAATACTGAGTTTGTTTTAACCATACAAAACGAATTTTCTCGAATTAGAGACCGAGTCAGATAGTTTTATCGTACTCGAATTAATATAGGGGTGAAGGTTTGTGAAAATGTTTCAAGCTGTTTTCGAGATATAGCAAGCAGAGTGTTTAGTGATAAGTTCCTTTTCGCCTGTCAAGACGAACTTTTCCGAAAGCCGGACATAGATAGTTTTCTCGTGCCTGAATTAGTGTAATAGACAACTTTCGTGTAAATCGTTAGAGCATTTTTCGATTTATAGCAAGCAACATTTTCGGCGCTGTGTTTGTTTTAACCTGTCATAATGAGTTTTCTCGATTTTGAGACCTAGAGCTAGATCATCTTCTCGTGCTCGGTTTAGTATTGGGAACAACTTTCGTGAAAATCGTTTCAACCGTTTATGATATCATCCATAATCATGAAAATTGCTTGCTCGTTTACTACAGAAGGGTTTAACTGAATTGAAGGTCAGAAATGTAACGGGTTAGTAGTACATGTCAAGACAATCAAATTTTGTATAGGAAACCAGTGTCGCATTCTATTCATTAAATCAACAATATAGGGTGTCTCACACCAAGCGCAATCCACATTTTCATTCATGACTGTAACAATAAGGAAAATATTTTAGCGATATCTGCAACATAGTTACTTTGCTTTATATGAAACATGGTAAAAATAAATAAAGTAATAGAAACGGCAATTCTCCATGTCAAAGTAACACTGAGATAGATGCTTCAAAACTCGGAAGGTAACTGACAATGCATACTATGTCATTGTTCGAATTACAGTGAAATTCTAACAATACCCCTGATGTCACGTCTTTTCACAGAAGACAAAGTTATTGTGTTGAAGATTTCGCTAAAATATTTTCATTATTCTTACAGTTATGAACGAAAATGTGGATTGATCTTGGTGTGAGACATCCTGCATTATTGGTTTAATAAGTGGATTGTAACCCTGGTTTCCTATACAAAATTTGATTGTCTTGACCTGTATTATCGCCCTTTACATTTCTGACCATCAATTCAATTACACCCCGTATATATGATAAAAAACGAATGCTCTATTTTAGGTGGGATAATGGTGTGTAGGAGGTATGACGAGTTTCTCAAATTAAGATTAACTGTTACTGGCGAATACGCTGTTCAGTTAAATTGTTTGGTAGAAACAAATCCAAGAAAATAGACTTTATAATTGACATGGGCAATGACATTGCCAGCGTCAGTAATATTACAGCACGACAACGCAAACGCACATAGAAATTCCGTGGCCTGTGCCAAACCATAAATGATCCGCTACAAATGGGAGATCTTACTACATCCATCGTAAGCATGAGACATTGCATAATGCGATTAGAAAACAGTTCGGTTGAAAACAGCTGAAAAGTAGCAATTTCAGATGAAATAAAAAGTGCGAATAACAATCGAGGAATTCATGGTGTCGAAAGACCAATCCTTTTTTCGCCATGCAATTTATTAGCTGCCTAAGCATTGGCAAAGGATAGTAGAAGTCTTAAAATACTCTAGCTTATTTCTAATCATATGTATTTTTATTTGAATGTTTCATATTTTAATGAAAATTTAATGTGTTCATCAAAGGTTTCATATTTTAATGAAAATTTAATATGTTCATCAAAAGTTTCATATTTTAATGAAAATTTAATGTGTTCATCAAGTTTTCTGTTGAATTACCACATTTTTTTGTTTACATATTAGAAGTTCAATTTTAATATATGTAGGCAGGCAATATGAATGCAAAAAACCACATATAGTAAGCATGATAAATGTGCATTTTTTTGTGCATTAGTTGGAGCAGAAATATAATTCAAAGTAAAAAAAATTGAATAAATTACAGATTTCTAGATTATATTTTAGAATGAGTTAGGAAATGATATATTCTTAGCAGAAAGAATTTAAAACAATTTTACTGTTGATATTCCCACTTTATTTATTTCTCTAGAATATATATGTTCATATATATATATATATATATATATATATATATATATATATATATATATATATATATATATATATATATATATATATATATATAAATGTTTTCAGAGGCATTGCAAGAATATTTTGCTAATGTGTTTGCAGTTGTATTTTGTTACCTTTAGGCAGCAACAGTGCATAAAAGTTTATAGAATATGCCTCACATATATGCATATTTATAAAGTCAAAAACTTGGTTTATATCCTTTTTCTGGTGATATCAACAAAGTTTTCAACTTTCTTTACACATCGTCCGTTCTGGGTGCATTTTTACGACTCATGTATATTTATATTTAGGCAAGAATTGCTTCAAAAATAGTTTTCAAAGTCAATAAATTAGATATTTAGAATTCAATTCAAGATAGAGATATCAGAGATTTTTATTGAAAATAAGATAGGTTACTGAATAAAATAATGTACGATATTATCAGATTAGTTTTCCCCTTATTTATCTTAGATAATTAAGAGAAATATAAAGCATTTATACATTTAAAAAATAAGAGATATTTCCAAATGCAGGAAATCATTAGATTATCTTGTTAAATTTCTTTTGAACTGTTTTATTGGGAATATTTTCTAGCACACTGATATACATAGGTTATAAAATGATATGTACGACAAAAACATATTAAAAAAATGTTCGAAAAACTAATGTACTTATAAATTCATTTTATTACATTTAGATAAAGTATAGTAAAGCGTAGACACATAGTACACGGTACAACAATAAAATCCAATAAATATGTCCATAAACAAAATATTATTACCTTAATAAAGAAAATAGTTTTATATTTCTTTAAATTTATGTCTGTCGTTCACTTTAACAATCTATACAGTTCATGAAAATTGGCGGAAAAATCATCTTTTGGTATCGAATACAGAACACGTGTCATATAGCTTTGAGTTTGCCCAGCTACATCCGGGCACTGTCCAAAAATAAATTACGGTACCTGCAAGAGTTGTAGCCTTTAATCATCTACCATACTCATTTCATCTTGATCCGACGAACCTCTTTTCTCAAATGAGTCACAAATAAAGATATTCTTTTGGATCCAGACATTCAAATGCATGAGACAGGGTTTCTTCACGCGATACTGAAAGAGAACGTGTGGCAGAATACCTAGCTACACTTTTATGATGGTACTCTAGTGGACAAGTGAGTTTTGAGAATTTCCGTGCGATTGTGGTGTCCTGAATCCTAACATTTGTGCGTGAATTAGGTGTATTCTATTATTTCCTTAAGTTTCGCAAAGTACTATATATCTCCAGAAATCTGATTGTAAAGGTTATTTTTGCACTGATATTTTAATTAGATAACCGTGGTTCTGAAGTAGAGTATTGCGCGGTAGTAGATGGATTCAGTAGATTTGGAACGCATTTCGCTCTCGGGTTAATTAGTTATTTCCTGGAATTCGAGAAACGTGTTAACTTTCAAGTGGAGTTTCCAGCTAGCAGTTTTTGTTAAAATCATCGGCTGTGAGTTTTTGCTAATTCGGTAAGAAGTTGAGCTTTCTATTTTGAATAAAGAGCAACTTCGGAATCCACGAAATTCTCTTTATAGTGATATTATCTGCTAAAGTAACTTTCTTGGGTTCCTGCAAAATGAGGTCATTTGGAACAGAGTTAAGTGAGTTAAATTTATTAAGTTTTGGGAAAGGATTTTCCTTCTCTCAGTCTTTCTTAACCCCTTAATTCTCGCTCCCGTCAATATCACGGACTGAGGTGTCGTTCGTTATTTCTCGTGCCCGTCATATTTCCGGGCTCAAGATTTAACTGCTGGAAAAAACTTCTGAAACCAGAAAAAACTTAACTGGAATTTCCATCTGAAGTCTTTGAATAGTAGCGCTCGGGCTTGGTTTGTAAGATCTATGTTTTGGTAAATTATGGAGTCTGATTAATCAAGTATTTCTGATGATAACTGGAATATCCGCCTGTGATTTTCACGGGCAGTGTAGAGTACTTTAAAAAAAAATTTAGATTGCTTGACTCCCACCAGTTTTTTAAAATAGTGTAATTGGCTTTATTTTCGCATCATTTTATCTGCTATAAACTACGGTGAATATTTCTACATCAAAAAAGGAGTGGGAATCAAATAATCTGAAATATAAAAAAAAAAGAATTTACACTTATCGGGGGGGGGGGGGCGCATAAGGTTTTAAGACAGAATTCTCGCATGATGGTTTTTCTACAAATGTGAATTTGTTCTATAACATATTGTTTTTTTGCCTTAAAAAACTTATTGCATATTTTATTTAGAAACCTTATAATTATTCAATTTCTGTAATAAAAAAATAGGTATTTTTTTATGTGTTTTTCAAAAATTAAGCGACCTTGAAGGGATTAATGTGGTCTACTTCTGATCATCTGCATTAAATCCTCCCTCTCTACTGCTAATTTCCTGCTTACTGTTATAAATAAGTTGATTTATTTTTAGTAAGATCTGTGCCCTGGCCTCCTTTCAAGTAGACATCCCCTAAGGGCATGTTACAAACTTCGTCCTCAGTTTTCGAGAACTGTATAGTTGTCATCTAAAATGCACTGCAAACGACAGACATTATTCCTAAGAATTATCAAGAACATTCCAATATTTATGCAAGAATTGTTTTATTTATAAGCATATTTACCGAATATTTTTGTCTTACTTTGTAAACACGGGAATTTATAATCATGCAGGAGTCGCTGCAGAAATGTTTCTCAAAATGAATAAATTAAAAAAAAAATTACAGATTTTGATCATCATATGTTACAGCAGTGGCACTCACTATTATTTGCGAAAAATAGTATCGTAGTGCTATTTTCGAAAGTAATGATAGACTTATTTAATGATAGAAATTCTGCGATTAACTAAGTTGGAGATTTCTTTTACGAAAAATCTCGGCAACCCACGGGCCGCGTAAAGAGTACCACTGTGTTAAAGAATTGATAGCTTAAGAGCCTACAGTAGTCACGCGCAGAAACGCTCAAGCTAATGTTAAGTCTATGGGAAGGTATTTGGCAGATTTCTCGCTCGCAGTTTAGTATTTTTAAATGATTTTTTGCATAGGATAGCTGAGGTCGATCTCTAGCTTTGTTAGTTTTAAGTTTTTTATTTTGGTTACAGTTTCTTTTATAAGCGGACATTTTAAATTTTGGAACCGGTTGGAACCGGTTCTGAAAATGAAAGTACCGTTATATAAAAAAATCGGAACCAAAATCGAAAAAGTAACAACTGGCAACGTTAGAGATCGACCTCAGCTATCCTATGAAAAAACATCATTTAAAAATATTAAAATACGAGCGAAAAATCTGGCAAGAACCTTCCCATAGACTTAACATTAACTTGCGCGTTTTTTTCGCATGACTGATGTAGGCTCTTAACTTCATAAATAATTTTAAAATGTACAAGAACTATAAAAATTAATTGAAACTATCATGTTTTAAAATATTAAAAATATTTAAAGCGCATCAAATTAAATTTATCTTTAACCTTTCAGTCGGAAATATTTTCTAAGATATCCGGGTATTTACTTTATCAAACGATATCTACAACAACAACAACATCATCAAAGAAATATTTTCGATAAAACCTATTAAAAAGCTTATTCGAGAAACAAATTTTAGTTTATTTCTATTTATCTATATTTTTCTTTTTAAAGGCTTTCAAATTTAAAGAATTTTTAATGCTATGATATTCAAGTTTAAGTAGCATTTGAAGAATATTTATTAACGTATTTGAATTTTCTTATCGTTAGGCAATATATGTGTATTAGACTGTATATTGCATGCATGATAAATGGACATATTTATAATCATTGTAAGGATTGCTGCAGAAAAGTTTCTCATAGTCAATAAATTATAAAGGCTATCTATTTTGAGTATACGTTAAATAATTGATAGAATAACATTAAAAATAAATAAAAAATGTAAAATAGCGATAAAAATAAATTTTTAATGCAATGATTGAAGAATGGAACATGTCCAAAGAACGTTATATTAAATTTATCCTGACTCGTTAATTTTGAAATATCTTGTAATAATGGAAGACTTGCTTTGTTTTAGTCCAAAAAAACTTCTCCACCAATCAATTTTTATTGCTCGTATGCCGGCGCTATATTATATATAAAAGTATTTCTAAGTACCCATTGCGAACGATTTCGTCCTAAATTCTCTCGACCAATCAAATTGTTTTGCTTGTATGTCCCCACTTTATTTTTTTATAAAGGCAATATAGTTTTTTAGTGTTCAAGCTTTTGTTCAGAATACTTTCGATGAATCAAATTTTATTTCTGGTATGCCAATTACCTGACATCTATAAAGGCAATCTTTTGTGCATCACTTACGTTCGAAACGCAGTAGACAATCATGAATTAAAATGTTTGACATGTACCTGTAAAAAATAACTATACACGGTACGATAAATCCTTTTATCTTAAAATCTTTTCAGGTGTACTAGATTTGTTTTGTAAAAGTTACATTGAAATCCGTTCAGTGGTTATTGAGAAAATTGAAGACATACATACCTACAAACATACACATCGATAAAATACTTAAGCTTCTCCTTTTGAAGTTGCTTAATAATACTGCCTGGAGATGAATCGCTTAGACCAAAATGAGAAATACGAACTTAAATTTCTCTGATTCCAGTCGATATTACACTTTTGATTATGTTAGAGATGAATAATGGGAGAAAAAAGTCTGGGAATTGCAATCACACAACATGTTTACAATTTTAAAAAAAATTAACATATTTTTTCTTTTCTCGAATTGGTCAATGTCGGCCAAAAACCTTCCTTGCCGGTACAATAACCTGAATCGCAGCTACAGTTATTCCCATTTTTCGTTTTTGGTTTAGACATTACTGCATATGGACTATTATTTACTACTAAATCGATAATGCTGGTTAGTAGTAGAAGAATGTTCGTTTCACCACAACAGGAGCCATGATCCGGAGCCGGAGCCGGAAGTGGTCACCGGAAGAGCTCCTTGCCGTGGAATCGGAAGTGCTCCTGGCAGTGGAAGCGGAAGTGATCCTGGAAGCGGAAGTGAACCGGAAATGGTGAAAGATAAGAAACAGGAAGTGGGTGGGAAGTGAAGTAGGGGAGGGCTTATTTTTAGGGGGGGGGCTTAATTTTTTTTTTGCTGAAAAATAAAGGGTTTTAATCAGATTCTTTCTTGACAGCGATTTTTTTTTTAATTGTGGACCCACCATAACCACCCGCTATGAAATCAATTCATAACGCCACAATTTTTTTTTTATCTGCCTATCCTCTTACACCAGTCATCTTTGAGAGACCTGTAACGAAATAAAAGGTTTAATTATTATTATGTTTAAGCAAGACTTGTTTGGAATTTTTTTTTTATAAAAGTTTCTTATGGTTGGTGGGAAATGTTAAAGTAACAGATTGTCGACAGTGCTAGTAGAGTTGAGGGGTAGGAAGCCTGCTTTAAAAATAACAGAATGCCAACAGTGCTTTTAGTCGAGTAGAGTTGACTGGTAGAAAGCCTGCTTTAAAAATAATAATATTAACAGAAATATGTATGTGATACCTTTCGCACTCATCGACCTAACTGCTTACAGTTTAACATGAAATTTACTTATAATTCACCTGTAAAAGAATTTTTTTCCCTTCTTTAAACATTAACTTAAATGTGAATGAGATTAAAATAGATGTGAAGGCTATATTTTTAGAGAGTTAAAATGAAAATCCACTGAGGGTTGTGTTAAATAAAAGGATATGATCGATTTTGACAGCATTTTTCTAAAAGTTTATTTATCGAAAAAGGAATCATACGTTTCGTGTTCGTCGACCTAACTGTTTGGAATTTTCTTCGAACCCATTATTTTTGACTTTATAAAAGTTTCATGTAAAAAATTATTCTTTAAGTTTTAACTGAAATGAGATTGAAATAGATGTAATGGCTAAATTTTTAAGGATTTAAAATGAAAATTGTGATAGCCATGTAAATGAAAGTAATGCGATTACTTTGCTTTATAAAAATCTAACACGAAAATAACAGGTAGATATTCAGATATCTAGCACTCGTCGACCTAATCGTTCGGAATTTTGTTTAAACTTACGAGTTAGGATCCCTTAGAAAGACCTACATGAAGACACTTATCCCTAACGTAGATAATAAACCCTATATTTAACTAACCAGTTACAACACACTAGTATACCTGTAAAAGAAAAATAATACCTACAAAAGGAAAAAATAATATCTGTAAAAGAAAAATAATACCTACAAAAGGAAAAAGTAATATCTGTGAAAGAAAAATAATACCTATAAAATAAAAAATAATACCTGTAAAAGAATTTTTTTTTAAGTTTGAAAAAACAGAGATACAATTTTTTTTTAAATTCGAACCTTGTGTCAATACGAGTTAGGATCCCTTAGAAAGATCTACATAGAGACACTTATCCCTAACGTAGATAATCAACCCTATATTTAACTAACCAGTTAAAACATACAAGACATAATCGTTACATTCAGTTAATAAGTGATTTGACATGTAAAATATTAGATATAAAAACATGCAATATGATATATACAACACACAAAAAAATTTTAAAGATTTTTTTCCCTACAATTTTTAACAAGAATTTAGCAATATTTTAATTTGAGAGCAGGTATTTTGTTTAGAGTTATACGATTATAATAAATTTTAATCCTATTTTACTTAATACAACTATCATTTAAAAAAAAGAGAAAGACATCTAGTTTTTATAACGTCACAAGTTTGAATTATTAACCTATTTTAGTTAAAAGTATGATACTTAAGTGATTTTATTTGAAAAATCAATACAACATTTTAAAAGCAGTCGAAAGATTTTTACTTTAAAAAAATAACTAACAGAATTTTAAGCATTGGGTAGATAACACTGACTTTAAATTAATTTTTAATAGGTCACTTTAAATGAAATACATATTTTTTCTTATTATTAAAGAAATATAAACTACTCACACATTATTATTATTATGCTGCATTTTAACATAACAACATTACAGTAAATTATTTAAGACATGCGATTAAGACCATTAGAATTTTCTACAACCTTCAGCTGACATGTGGTCACACAGGAAATCTTTTCATATAGAAGGCAAAATAAGATAATGAATTAATAAACATGATTCGTTATGCATATGTTTTAACAGGAAATTATTTAAGACGTGTGATTAAGACCATTTTACATGGTATTACAGAATAAATCTTTTCGTAGGATGCAAGATAAGGTGAGATAATATCACGTAATGATTTAATAAACGCGATTCGTTATGCATATGTTTAAACAGGAAATACATCCGTCAGATAACATTACTTTGTTTATATGAAGTGACCAAATACAAATTTTGCTGATAGGATTAATTTAATTTCGAATTTGAAAATAGTATTGACAGAACATTCAAATTTTACTTTTGCACAATATTTAAATAAGGGAAATTGTACATATTATCACGATTCGTTATGCACGTGTTTAAACAGGAAATTTGATTAAGATATAACATTACTTTATTTATATGAAGTGTCTAAATAGACATTTTGCTGATATAATTAATTTTATTTAAAATTTGAAAATAGTATTGACAGAACATTCAAATTTTACTTTTGCACAATATTTTTAAAAATTTAAATAAGGGAAATCAGAAAATTGTACACGATATTTAAAAAAATAAATAAATTAGGGAAGTTACAAAATGTTGTACACTATTTTATTTAGGAGAATTTAGAAAAAGAGAGCGGGTATTTTGTTTTGAGTTATATGATTAAAATAAATTTTCATTATATTTGATTTTACACAACCAACATTTTAAAAAAAGAGAATGGAATCTAGTTTTTATAAATTAACGTACTTCATTTTTTCAAATACTTAACACCCCCTCTTTTGCTAGACTTTATACACATAAGTCATAAAAGGTGTTTTCGAATACATCATTTAGAAATTAAGCGACTTGATAAGTAAAACATTATTTATAAAAGCAATCGATACGAAAGTAATAAAGATTTTTACTTACAAATGTACGAACTTCTTATAGGTAAGACTTTCTTTATCACTGTGCAAGAATTAAATGGTGATTGAACTTATAACATTATATGATTAAATAATCACGTTACGTATTTTTAAACCAATAAAATGTCGGTATTTTTAAACTAATACAAAGTTAGTATTTTTACACGAGCGCCCTCTATCATTATATAAATTTCAATGAAACGAGTTCATAACATTTTACTGTGACCTGATATCGTTGTAATAGGTTGTATTTTTCATTAAGTTAGTTTTCATTTAAGTTATTATGGAACGAGTTAAAAATTCTTATGTTGGTGATGTAACCAACTTGGAGTGTCAGCACTCATCACCAGAGTTAAATAATCAAGAGATGGATTCTACACTTTTATCTAAACAAGGACCCGTTTCGAATTGTGAAGTGAAACCCACCTGATCAGGACTAAAGAAACAGAAGTTACCTCATGTGTGTAAGATGTGTAACAAGGCATTTCCTCGAAAAGTTAACTTAGTATTTCATATGAAATGTCATTTAAAGGAAAAGTATTTTCGTTGTGAGGAGTGTGCTGAAGTTTTTTCGCGAAAGAGTGATTTACATATGCATCAAAAGATTCACAATTCACCCAAACAATACAAGTGTGGGGATTGCAACGAACTGTTTTCAAGAATGTATGATTTATTAATACACAAGAAGACCCATAAGACTCGTAAACAACATTCATGTACAAAGTGTAGCGAAATGTTTGATTGTGAATCAGATTTAGTACAACATTGTGATACTTTTCATAAAGTTGTGAAATCACCCTATTCAAAAGATTTGTTATTTGAAAAAGTGAAGCATTTTAAAAGACAAAATGATGTGCGAAATATTTTTACTAAAACTATCATTGTATCCACTGATACGAATCAAAAAGACTTTCGTTCATTTTTTAACAGTATTCGAACGGATGTTTTAAGCGAATTAAATTATCAATTGCAAATGAAAAAGTCAATAAAATGGTATGCAGCCGTTAAAGTGGATGTATGCCGTGAATCACAGGATGGTAACTTAGAGAGAGCAACCCCCTTTTTCCTTTCCAAAAGTGAACTGGAATTAACAGAACAAAACATACATGTACATGTTGAGAATGCCTTTCTAAAGTTGTTTAACTCCTTTGAAGATTTCACTGAACGAGTGCTTAATTGGACATTACAAAAAATTTTGAAATTAGAATTGATTACAGCTCAATATGACAGTCTTATTTGATTTGTATTATTTTAGATGAATAATAAATAGTTTGGTTGTAAAAAAAGTGTTATGTGTTTTCTCAAGCTTACACTGTGTGATGTTTGAACTAATGATGTATATTTAGATTGACTTAGACAAAATAGGAGTGTGTTGACATTTAAAAAGATTTTAACATGAGATAAGAGTTTTACAATAAAACTTCACTCACCTAAATTTTTTCCAATATAGTCTCGATACCCTTTTCATCACATTTTTTAAGGCAACTGAATTTAATGTTGTTGTGAATCACATTTTGTTATTAACATCACGTGGTTTGTCTTATCATAACTATGAGATCACTTCCTATTAACATGTAAAACTTAAACATTTGAAAACTTTAAAAATTTGTGTTAGTGAAATTTGTTAGATTGACACAATTTAAAAATAAAACTTAAACATTTGAAAACTTAAACATTTAAAAACTGTAAAATTTCGATTTATTGAAAATTTTCATAACTTTTAAAAGAAATTTTATTTATGGTGAAATAAACTCGAGGTATTTATTTTATGTTACTTAAACTACAAAAGAATTGATTGAAAATGTGCTACTTTTAATCACTCACAAGATAAGACATGATGTTAGGAATTATAGATGGGTTTTTCTCCCACACATGACGTCACTGATAACATATTTACTGATCAAGTCATAAAATCATAGTTTAGGGTAGGTTTTTATGCATGAAGTTTCGTTGAGATTTAAGATATTTGAGAAATATAAACTACAACTTTAATTACGTTTTGAAATTTCCCCATACATAAGAAAAATAAAATGCAAAGTCGTATTTGAACGGAATCGAATTATTATCCTTTCGGTTAGCTGCTGAATGCGTTGGCAATTACACCACAAAGGTACTGATTGAATATATTGTGTTTCTTTTTTAAGGTTAAATTGATTTAATATTCAAGTTATTTCTTAATGTTACACTTAAAAACAATAAATTTAATTAGCATTCAAAAAGCAAACGATCACATTATTGTGTAAAACAATCAAATGTTTTAAAAGTCACGAGTTAAAATTTGAAATGACCTAGAGTTTAATTAGAATTTAGATGTGAACCTTTTAAAAAGAAATAATAGTTTTTTTTGTATCACCCTCTATCGGTGGGTAATAGAATTACGAGATAATTAAAAGTTTTAACTTGAATTCGAACCCACAACAAAAATTATTTTCGGTTTGATAATTTAGGGTAGGTTTAACTGAGCAAGTCATGATATTACAGTATTTATAGACGATTTAAGATATTCGATAAAGGAAATCATCTGAATTTTTAATTTAATTGAAAGGTTTACTGCTTAAAGTACTACAAAATGAATACAACACGATGCAAAGTTTTTTAATTAATTATATTTTTCGAAAGGTTAAATTGACTTATTGATAAACTTAGGATTTATGTTTAAAGTGAATAAATTTGATATGTTAGGTTCACTTAATAACAGAGGGTTGAATAAGTTATTTTTAATAAAAATAAAGTTTACTAAAAGTTTTTAAAGTTAAAAAAAATATAGTTTTAAAAAATTTAAAGTTTACAAAAAGTTTTAAAATCTTTAAGTAAATCAAAGTTAACTTTTTAATTTTAACTATTGAGAGATTATAATCTAACTGTTTATCCTTGTAACCAACTGGTGCATATCAACTATCTGCACATGTGCAGTAAAAACATACACTTTTAAACTAACTTGAGTTCGATTTTAAATTCTTTGCTAATTTTTATACAGCTCGATTACCTTTCAGAAACAAAACAGAATTAAATACTTACCAAAAAAGCACGTCATCATCTTATACTTGCTTTCACTTAACTAATCTTTCTGCATTAGCTTTGCTAGGGGGCGCTGCAATCACCGCTAGAGGCGCTACTAGTCTTCAGGTTTGTGACGTAGATTCCGGTTTGCGATAAGAGCAAGGTTAAAATAAAACCCACGTGCATTCAGTTGGTGTTGTTTACCTGTACCTTGTTATAAGCCGTTTGCCTTCTCTTGATCACTTATCGTCTAATTACATGTCTTATTTTATTATTCTTATTTAAAAATATTTTATTTTTAATTTAAATTTATAAATTAAAAATATTTTACTAAGTTTAAAAAACATGGTGAATCGTTTGTCGAGTCTTGTAACCTTGTAAGTGTGTGTGCATATAATTTTTTTTTTAAATAACAAAAATATGTGAACTATTCTAACTTTTTCTTATATCATTCGTTCAGATATAATGCTTTACATTTTAAAATAATATGTAAAGACATGTAATTAGACGGTAAAACTTATGGATGCATTTTCGTTTAACACTCATTTTAGCGATATTGAAGGTTCTTACCATGGAACTAAACGAGTTAGCTATAAGTAATATTATTTTTACAAAACTTGTATGTATAGGATGTTTACAATATTTATTATTAGTGCTAAAATGTTACAAAATTTGGGGAATTTATCCTAAACTTCGATTTTTAGCTATAAGTAATATTATTTTTACAAAACTTGTATGTACAGGGTGTTTACAATATTTATTATTAGTGCTAAAATGTTACAAAATTTGGGGAATTTATCCTAAACTTCGATTTAAAATCGGGCTTTACCATATTTTTGAATGAAAGTGACTTAGTAAATGTGTTAGAAAAATAAGAATTTGATATAATTTATAAATAAATAATATTTTTATCAAAGTTTAAGTAAGTTGGGACATAACTTTTATATTAAAGTGATCGACATAAAGTATATTCAAGCTATGACAAAAGATGTGAGATAGTTGACATCAGGCAAGTCCAAACAGTTAAAGCAAGAGATGAGTCAGCAAAACAGGCGTGCAGCACAGAAACAAGTCTGGACAAGCGAGTGATAAGTGATCAAGAGAAGGCAAACGGCTTATAACAAGGTACAGGCAAACAACACCAACTGAATGCACGTGGGTTTTATTTTAACCTTGCTCTTATCGCAAACCGGAAACTACGTCACAAACCTGAAGACTAGTAGCGCCTCTAGCGGTGATTGCAGCGCCCCCTAGCAAAGCTAATGCAGAAAGATTAGTTAAGTGAAAGCAAGTACAAGATGATGACGTGCTTTTTTGGTAAGTACTTAATTCTGTTTTGTTTCTGAAAGGTAATCGAGCTGTATAAAACTTAGCAAAGAATTTAAAATCGAACTCAAGTTAGTTTAAAAGTGTATGTTTTTACTGCACATGTGCAGATAGTTGATATGCACTAGTTGGTTACAAGGATAAACAGTTAGATTATAGTCTCTCAATAGTTAAAATTAAAAAGTTAATTTTGATTTACTTAAAGATTTTAAAACTTTTTGTAAACTTTAAATTTTTTAAAACTATATTTTTTTTAACTTTAAAAACTTTTAGTAAACTTTATTTTTATTAAAAATAACTTATTCAAACCTCTGTTATTAAGTGAACCTAACATATCAAATTTATTCACTTTAAACATAAATCCTAAGTTTATCAATAAGTCAATTTAACCTTTCGAAAAATATAATTAATTAAAAAACTATGCATCGTGTTGTATTCATTTTGTAGTACTTTAAGCAGTAAACCTTTCAATTAAATTAAAAATTCAGATGATTTCCTTTATCGAATATCTTAAATCGTCTATAAATACTGTAATATCATGACTTGCTCAGTTAAACCTACCCTAAATTATCAAACCGAAAATAATTTTTGTTGTGGGTTCGAATTCAAGTTAAAACTTATCTCTTAATTCTATTACCCACCGATAGAGGGTGATACAAAAAAAACTATTATTTCTTTTTAAAAGGTTCACATCTAAATTCTAATTAAACTCTATGTCATTTCAAATTTTAACTTGTGACTTTTAAAACATTTGATCGTTTTACACAATAATGTGATCGTTTGCTTTTTGAATGCTAATTAAATTTATTGTTTTTAAGTGTAACATTAAGAAATAACTTGAATATTAAATCAATTTAACCTTAAAAAAGAAACACAATATATTCAATCAGTACCTTTGTGGTGTAATTGCCAACGCATTCAGCAGCTAACCGAAAGGATAATAATTCGATTCCGTTCAAATACGACTTTGCATTTTATTTTTCTTATGTATGGGGAAATTTCAAAACGTAATCAAAGTTGTAGTTTATATTTCTCAAATATCTTAAATCTCAACGAAACTTCATGCATAAAAACCTACCCTAAACTATGATTTTATGACTTGATCAGTAAATATGTTATCAGTGACGTCATGTGTGGGAGAAAAACCCATCTATAATTCCTAACATCATGTTTTATCTTGTGAGTGATTAAAAGTAGCACATTTTCAATCAATTCTTTTGTAGTGTAAGTAACATAAAATAAATACATCGAGTTTATTTCATCATAAATAAAATTTCTTTTAAAAGTTATGAAAATTTTCAATAAATCGAAATTTTACAGTTTTTAAATGTTTAAGTTTTCAAATGTTTAAGTTTTATTTTTAAATTGTGTCAATCTAACAAATTTCACTAACACAAATTTTTAAAGTTTTCAAATGTTTAAGTTTTACATGTTAATAGGAAGTGATCTCATAGTTATGATAAGACAAACCACGTGATGTTAATAACAAAATGTGATTCACAACAACATTAAATTCAGTTGCCTTAAAAAATGTGATGAAAAGGGTATCGAGACTATATTGGAAAAAATTTAGGTGAGTGAAGTTTTATTGTAAAACTCTTATCTCATGTTAAAATCTTTTTAAATGTCAACACACTCCTATTTTGTCTAAGTCAATCTAAATATACATCATTAGTTCAAACATCACACAGTGTAAGCTTGAGAAAACACATAACACTTTTTTTACAACCAAACTATTTATTATTCATCTAAAATAATACAAATCAAATAAGACTGTCAGATTGAGCTGTAATCAATTCTAATTTCAAAATTTTTTGTAATGTCCAATTAAACACTCGTTCAGTGAAATCTTCAAAGTTAACAAACAACTTTAGAAAGGCATTCTCAACATGTACATGTATGTTTTGTTCTGTTAATTCCAGTTCACTTTTGGAAAGGAAAAAGGGGGTTGCTCTCTCTAAGTTACCATCCAATGATTCACGACATACATCCACTTTAACGGCTGCATACCATTTTATTGACTTTTTCATTTGCAATTGATAATTTAATTCGCTTAAAACATCCGTTCGAATACTGTTAAAAAATGAACGAAAGTATTTTTGATTCGTCTCAGTGGATACAATGATAGTTTTAGTAAAAATATTTCGCACATCATTTTGTCTTTTAAAATGCTTCACTTTTTCAAATAACAAATCTTTTGAATAGGGTGATTTCACAACTTTATGAAAAGTATCACAATGTTGTACTAAATCTGATTCACAATCAAACATTTCGCTACACTTTGTACATGAATGTTGTTTACGAGTCTTATGGGTCTTCTTGTGTATTAATAAATCATACATTCTTGAAAACAGTTCGTTGCAATCCCCACACTTGTATTGTTTGGGTGAATTGTGAATCTTTTGATGCATATGTAAATCACTCTTTCGCGAAAACTTCAGCACACTCCTCACAACGAAAAGACTTTTCCTTTAAATGACATTTCATATGAAATACTAAGTTAACTTTTCGAGGAAATGCCTTGTTACACATCTTACACACATGAGGTAACTTCTGTTTCTTTAGTCCTGATGAGGTGGGTTTCACTTCACAATTCGAAACGGGTCCTTGTTTAGATAAAAGTGTAGAATCCATCTCTTGATTATTTAACTCTGGTGATGAGTGCTGACACTCCAAGTTGGTTACATCACCAACATAAGAATTTTTAACTCGTTCCATAATAACTTAAATGAAAACTAACTTAACGAAAAATACAACCTATTACAACGATATCAGGTCACAGTAGAATGTTATGAACTCGTTTCATTGAAATTTATATAATGATAGAGGGCGCTCGTGTAAAAATACTAACTTTGTATTAGTTTAAAAATACTGACATTTTATTGGTTTAAAAATACGTCACGTGATTATTTAATCATATAATGTTATAAGTTCAATCACCATTTAATTCTTGCACAGTGATAAAGAAAGTCTTACCTATCAGAAGTTCGTACATTTGTAAGTAAAAATCTTTATTACTTTCGTATCGATTGCTTTTATAAATAATGTTTTACTTATCAAGTCGCTTAATTTCTAAATGATGTATTCGAAAACACCTTTTATGACTTATGTGTATAAAGTCTAGCAAAAGAGGGGGTGTTAAGTATTTGAAAAAATGAAGTACGTTAATTTATAAAAACTAGATTCCATTCTCTTTTTTTAAAATGTTCGTTGTGTAAAATCAAATATAATGAAAATTTATTTTAATCATATAACTCAAAACAAAATACCCGCTCTCTTTTTCTAAATTCTCCTAAATAAAATAGTGTACAACATTTTGTAACTTCCCTAATTTATTTATTTTTTTAAATATCGTGTACAATTTTCTGATTTCCCTTATTTAAATTTTTAAAAATATTGTGCAAAAGTAAAATTTGAATGTTCTGTCAATACTACTTTCAAATTTTAAATAAAATTAATTATATCAGCAAAATGTCTATTTAGACACTTCATATAAATAAAGTAATGTTATATCTTAATCAAATTTCCTGTTTAAACACGTGCATAACGAATCGTGATAATATGTACAATTTCCCTTATTTAAATATTGTGCAAAAGTAAAATTTGAATGTTCTGTCAATACTATTTTCAAATTCGAAATTAAATTAATCCTATCAGCAAAATTTATATTTGGTCACTTCATATAAACAAAGTAATGTTATCTGACGGATGTATTTCCTGTTTAAACATATGCATAACGAATCGCGTTTATTAAATCATTACGTGATATTATCTTACCTTATCTTGCATCCTACGAAAAGATTTATTCTGTAATACCATGTAAAATGGTCTTAATCACACGTCTTAAATAATTTCCTGTTAAAACATATGCATAACGAATCATGTTTATTAATTCATTATCTTATTTTGCCTTCTATATGAAAAGATTTCCTGTGTGACCACATGTCAGCTGAAGGTTGTAGAAAATTCCAATGGTCTTAATCGCATGTCTTAAATAATTTACTGTAATGTTGTTATGTTAAAATGCAGCATAATAATAATAATGTGTGAGTAGTTTATATTTCTTTAATAATAAGAAAAAATATGTATTTCATTTATAGTGACCTATTAAAAATTAATTTAAAGTTAGTGTTATCTACCCAATGCTTAAAATTCTGTTAGTTATTTTTTTAAAGTAAAAATCTTTCGACTGCTTTTAAAATGTTGTATTGATTTTTCAAATAAAATCACTTAAGTATCATACTTTTAACTAAAATAGGTTAATAATTCAAACTTGTGACGTTATAAAAACTAGATGTCTTTCTCTTTTTTTTAAATGATAGTTGTATTAAGTAAAATAGGATTAAAATTTATTATAATCGTATAACTCTAAACAAAATACCTGCTCTCAAATTAAAATATTGCTAAATTCTTGTTAAAAATTGTAGGGAAAAAAATCTTTAAAATTTTTTTGTGTGTTGTATATATCATATTGCATGTTTTTATATCTAATATTTTACATGTCAAATCACTTATTAACTGAATGTAACGATTATGTCTTGTATGTTTTAACTGGTTAGTTAAATATAGGGTTGATTATCTACGTTAGGGATAAGTGTCTCTATGTAGATCTTTCTAAGGGATCCTAACTCGTATTGACACAAGGTTCGAATTTAAAAAAAAATTGTATCTCTGTTTTTTCAAACTTAAAAAAAAATTCTTTTACAGGTATTATTTTTTATTTTATAGGTATTATTTTTCTTTCACAGATATTACTTTTTCCTTTTGTAGGTATTATTTTTCTTTTACAGATATTATTTTTTCCTTTTGTAGGTATTATTTTTCTTTTACAGGTATACTAGTGTGTTGTAACTGGTTAGTTAAATATAGGGTTTATTATCTACGTTAGGGATAAGTGTCTTCATGTAGGTCTTTCTAAGGGATCCTAACTCGTAAATTTAAACAAAATTCCGAACGATTAGGTCGACGAGTGCTAGATATCTGAATATCTACCTGTCATTTTCGTGTTAGATTTTTATAAAGCAAAGTAATCGCATTACTTTCATTTACATGGCTATCACACTTTTCATTTTAAATCCTTAAAAATTTAGCCATTACATCTATTTCAATCTCATTTCAGTTAAAACTTAAAGAATAATTTTTTACATGACACTTTTATGAAGTCAAAAATAATGGGTTCGAAGAAAATTCCGAACAGTTAGGTCGACGAACACGAAACGTATGATTCCTTTTTTGATAAATAAACTTTTAGAAAAATGCTGCCAAAGTCGATCATATCCTTTTATTTAACACAACCCTCAGTGGATTTTCATTTTAACTCTCTAAAAATATAGCCTTCACATCTATTTTAATCTCATTCACATTTAAGTTAATGTTTAAAGAAGGGAAAAAAATTCTTTTACAGGTGAATTATAAGTAAATTTCATGTTAAACTCTAAACAGTTAGGTCGATGAGCGCGAAAGGTAGCACATATATATTTCTGTTAATATTATTATTTTTAAAGCAGGCTTTCTACCAGTCAACTCTACTCGACTAAAAGCACTGTTGGCATTCTGTTATTTTTAAAGCAGGCTTCCTACCCCTCAACTCTACTAGCACTGTTGACAATCTGTTACTTTAACATTTCTCACCAACCATAAGAAACTTTTATAAAAAAAAATTCCAAACAAGTCTTGCTTAAACATAATAATAATTAAACCTTTATTTCGTTACAGGTCTCTCACAGATGACTGGTGTAAGAGGATAGGCAGATAAAAAAAAATTGTGGCGTTATGAATTGATTTCATAGCGGGTGGTTATGGTGGGTCCACAATTAAAAAAAAATCGCTGTCAAGAAAGAATCTGATTAAAACCCTTTATTTTTCAGCAAAAAAAAAAAATTAAGCCCCCCCTAAAAATAAGCCCTCCCCTACTTCACTTCCGACCCAGTTTCTGCTTCTAATCTTTCACCATTTCCGGTTCACTTCCGCTTCCAGGATCACTTCCGCTTCCACTGCCAGGAGCACTTTCGATTCCACGGCAAGGAGCACTTCCGGTGACCACTTCCGGCTCCGGCTCCGGCTCATGGCTCCTGCTGAGGTGAAACGAACATTCTTCTACTACTCTGGTTGGTTTATTTCCATATTTCCAGCAGTTTTCGGAATAGGATTCGCAATCTCCGCAGTTGCTGCTAGGGGTGCTGTGAGTGTCTCCAATATGTAGCATATAGAGGAAAGGAGGGCATGATGACTAAGTGGGTGGGATGAAAAACTTAGCTTTTCTCCCTCCCTGTCATACGTAGTGGTATCTGAGATGCTGCACCAGATATCCTTGCTGGAGGTTCAAGTAACTCAGTGTCAACAATTCGCTTCAGAGCAACATGTGAATAGCTGTGAACAGAAGCTCGATTATGAAGTGTGGTTTTGTAATTGTGTGACCTCACAGTGCAAATAATTACTCATCTGTGGTATGATATTGTTTCAATCCCACTCACAAAAATATTCTCAAAAAACAACTCAAAACGTAAAATTTCGTAGGAAATGCAGGTTGTTTACAGTGAACGACATACTGATAAACCTAGTACAAATAAATATAGCGAGGGTAGAGCATATGGCGAGAGTGGAGGATGATAATGTTATGCAACATTATTATAGTAAAATATGAATAATCTGTAAAGAACAAGGATGAATCTTCATTCCAATTTTTCTTTTGCAAATCTTGGCTCCTTCTAATTTTTCAGGTTAGGATGTAGATCAAGCTATCACAGACCCTAGCCATATCATTTTTCCTTTAGAATTTTTAATTTAGAACTTGTTAGGAATATATTATGAATGTGTGTGGGATATTGTAAAATCATTTTTTATCGTAAAATTTATTCGTCATCTTACCCACTATGTGGAACAAGAAGTAGAATATGACTTTCCTTTAGAATTTGTTTTGTTTTTCATTTTCTGAGGGCAAATGAAAACATTTTTTTGGGTAGAGAAATTTTCTAAGATTGTCTCATATATCGATTACAACTTTTTAATTCACTTACTGAGTTAAAAAAAAATCTTGATGGCTTAAGCTCGCCATCTTTCCCTCCTCTATCGTACTCATTTTCATAAATTTAGATACCACTTTTATAACTGTAGCTACATCACAAATGGAATAGCAGCATATCTTACCCACTTTTCACCTTGTATAAAAGTATCAAAATATAATCAAGAAAATGTTTTTAAAATATAAATCTTCTAAGTACTTGAAAAAGATAATTATGTGTAACATCATTGAAAAGATATGAAATGGGTGAGTTGGAGATTTAACCGCTTCGACGGCAGTAGAGATAGGAAAACAGTCTTGTTACCTCCGACTTATCTCGGGGCTACCGTTGCGGTGGTTAAGATTCAAAATAACCAGAAAATTAATTTTGTGTTAATGTAAAAAAGACTGTATCCCATCAAAAAACTTTCTGTAAAAAAAAAGCGCCAAGTTCTCCTTAATGTTTCGGTCGTAAAAAGTACTCATATATGATGTTCGCCCAAGTTAAAAGCCAAACATCCGAAATCTTTCATTGAAAATGGCTTCCTGAGACTTGGCCGTTAATGCATTCTAGGTTCAAAACATTAGAAGAATGTAAGACTGAGGAAAATAAATTAGAATACATTATACACCCTGATTGGTGTTAAACATGTCATATCTTTCATTTGAAATAAACAATTACGTCGATAAATCATTTCAAAATTGATAATTTGAAATTATGCATTTAAAAGTAATATCAGAATGCAAATAGGCAAATTCGTATGATGACATTGTAACTAAAAGCTTTGTGATACATACCATTGAGTTTCAAGAAACATTAGTTTTGGTTAACCATCATTTAGTTTTACCATGGTTTAATGACCATTTTGTACGGTCTATTGTCATTAACACGAATTCCAAGGAATATTTTTTTCATCAAATTTCACATTGTGTTACATTATATGAGACGTTGAGAACCAGAGTGGACTATTCTCGACAGCTGTGATTTCGAAATTATGTTTTTAAAAATGTGTATTATATTTTAGTACTTTGTGCAACAAAATGCATAATATGTTCAAAAAAATGTAGTAGACATGTAAATCATTATACATTCTTTAGAATTTGAAAAACCTTCTAAAAAGCATTAACGGCCAAGTCGCAGGAAGCCATTTTCAATGAAAGATTTCGGATGTTTCACTTTTAACTTGGGCGAACATCAGATATCAGTACTTTTTACGGCCGAAACATTAAGGAAAACTTGGCGCATTTTTTTTTTACAGAAAGTTTTTTGATGGGATATCACTGCTTTTTGTAGATTTTATCAAATGTATTTTTCTAAAGGATATAAATATAATAAATATATAAATGTCAAAGAATTTTAAAATCATTTTATTATGCTTTACAAATCTATGTTTTTATTTGTAGTTTACATCAAAATACTAGCCGTCTCAGGCAAACAATATATTCTTTCTTATATGTATGCTAAGCACTTCATCATATTACTTTTATTCATAACTAGCCGAAGTACCTGGCGTTGCCGAGATTTTAAGAATTTCAAAATTAAACATGTTATATAGCTAACTTCAAAATGTTAAAATATGCCAATATTTCTCTAATCGTGTTTTTATCATTTTTCAATACGTTCCTCAAACTCGTATGACGTTGTACTCACCTGACGACATCTTACCTACTTGCTTTCACTATTACTCATATTGATACTCTCTTTGTGTGATTCTCAAACATTTGAAAAAGTCCGTTAAACTTCCAATATGACGTTATATTAATTATCTTTTTTAATTATCGAATGACGTCATATTAACCTGCTTTCTGTATTTACATATACTCCTACTCCTTGTATTATTGAGAAATGTTTGAAAATTCCGTTATATTACCTATATGACGTCATATTAATCTTTTTCTTAATTGCTGAAACATCTAGTTTAATTTTCATTTTTCACGTGGAAATCTCTCAATAGAAAATTAATTATTGTAAAAAGAATTTCATTGTGGATTTTTAATTGTTGGCAACTGCTATAACGATAAATGTTCAAATTTAATAGGAAAAGGTGGGAAGAGTTCAGTATCCTGTGCTGGTAGGTTTGGCGATAAATGTTTGACGTGGTTGTTGCGATATTCAGTCTTTGGAGTTTTAATTTAACAACTGGAATTGACCTTATCTACGTGACATCACACCCCTTTTGGCAGCAGTTTAGATTTTTTGCCAATCGCGCCAACCAGCACAGGATATGGAACTCTTCCCGGAAAGGCTGTTAGATTTTTGGTTTTTTATTAATTAAAAATTAACTATACATTATTTCGATTCCGGATTACTTCCGTTGCCTCGGCCATGTTTTAATATACTTACACTTAATATTTCACAATTCTGGCTTTCAAACTGTTGATTTGTATAGAAGTGCAGACAAACAAACAAATTTTCATTTTCATATATTAGATTTACTTGCTCAATCCTTCGCCAAATCGGAAGTTTCTGTTAGAGAAATTCTCTTTGCGATCATTGGCAGCATGTCTTATATTTTATGTTGTTATCCATTTCATCTTTATTGAAAATTACCGCTGAATTTACTTCGGCATTTACGCTTCATGTTCGTTTGCATCGTTACACTCTCTAATACGGAGATTTTTAATCCTGTTAAGTAATCTTCTGTAATTTACACTGAAGTGAAGTGGTTCTTGTTAAATGCCTGTTAAGCTGTTCATATTTACAGTAAACCATATTACTGCTAATTTGTTTCCCTTTCATTCTAACATTGGAACGATTAAGAAAGATTAGAAAATCTACGGACGCACTGCCGTTTTTCCATTAGAAAATCTACCATTATTCTCATCTAATAGTCTTAGATAATATGTCAACATGTCTTGGTTTTAAGATTTTAGCTAAATTTACTCGAAAACCTGAAGCTAAAATGCGAGAAACTCCATTATAGAATATTCATTCTAACGTACATATTGATAAACTGGATATATGTTATAAAATTATAATAATCATAAACCATAAGTAGAACTGGCAGTTTCGATGCTTTAATTCTGAAAATTCTCTTTCTATAATAAACTTTTAAAAGAGTAAAGACTAACAGTATAGTAAAAGTAAGTATAATAACACTACAATGTAATAGCAAGAGCAGAGGTCTTGTCGAGGCTAACGAAAAAGACAGGCTACCGCGGTGCATTCCACTTATCTTTTTTTAGAGACCGCTAGAGTGACGTGATGCTCTTTTCGTACAACTTCATTGGTGCATTCGAGCATCACGTAACTCTCGCGGTCTGTAAAAAAAGATACGCGTAAAGCACCGCGGTAGCCTTTCTTTTTCGTTAGACTCGGGTCTTGTGTAGTGACGAAATGATTGAAACATTATTGACATTCGTGCGTTATGCCATTTAATTAACCGCATAATATTAATAGACTAGCCGCCACTGGCGACCAGTTTGGTCTCTCTTAAATGTATGTTAAACATTGCAACACCTTACATTTATTCCTAATTTAATTTTCCCTTAACCCTTCGCCAAATCGGAAGATTCTAATAGACAAATCATGAACTTTTGCGATCATGGTAGTATTTCGCATATTTTTGGGGCATAGGCGTTGGCGCGATTATTCCCCCCGCCAATTTGGCGAAAATTTTGTTATGGAAATTGTTGTTTATTTACTTTTATTTTCTTTTAATTCTATAAATTATTTTTGATATGTATATCAGTATTTATTTACATCAAACTATCATTTATTTATTTTTATTTCCTTTTTTAATTATGAGTATTTTTGTTAGCCGGGAGCAGATAATAAATCGCCAAACATCGTTCCCATCACCATCATTCATACTACAATTTATTTAATTTAAAATTATAAACCTGTCACTCATTTCATTTAAAATACTTAACTTTAATCTAAAATGCTTATATTACATAAATTTAAAATACTCCACATTTTTCATTTAAAATAGAAAATAAATAAATAAATAAGAAATAATATCATAAATTAAAACATTTGATTTCAAAATCAAACTATCGTTTCTAATTTGTACACGCGATAAATAAAAGCTGTATTAGCGATTTTAAAAATGCTAAAAATCTGATTCATTAAATATTGTTACATGAGTTCAATTTACGTCAAGAAAAGGTCCGAAAGGAAGTTGAGTTGTATAGCACATAATTATGGTAAACTTTAATTGTCTCACTGGCGCGAATTATTTTTTTGACGCGAGGCAGCGGTCCAAAAATTCATTCGCGGAGAACTTGCTTTGCGAATGATTACCTCCATGATTTAATATTTTAAATGTTCACGACGAATCAATCTTTTTTTTTGTTTACTTTCATGAATAGAAAATTTGGACTGCGAATCTAATTTCGACTGAAGTTATTGCAGAATATATACATAATTGAACGTAAGTCATCTCTCAAATATTAATTTATTTTGAACGATATTTCTTAAAATGTAACTTTTATGTCGTTTTATTCGAAAAAATAATTTTGAATAAAAATGGCCGCCTGGCATATGAAAAAGTGAAACGGTCATCCCGGAACTGTTAATGACAGTCACATAACTTACGCTTTTATTTTAGAAGACGGTTACTCGCCCTAAAAATTCTCAATGAAAAATAGCCTCTAGCGTCAAATTCTCTCCAAGCTTTGCGACACTTAACGAAATAGCACCAAATTTGGCGACAAAAATACCCTGTTTATGTGGACGTCATAATGATGCATATGTATTATATATGTGATGCATATGCATATATATATATATATATATATATATATATATATATATATATATATATATATATATATATATATTTCAAATAAAATCCATTGTGCACATATATATATATAAAGTTTATTAACATCATTAAAATGAACTTAAAGAACTAACAACCCATTGGAATTTTGCCAGATTGACTGAGTGCTATTGCAATTAGAATACCGACATTTATAATAAAATTTATTTTAAGGAAGTAAAAAATAGAAAACCGGACAGGTAAACTAAAAGATTTGCCTTCCCAACATTTTCGGAAAAGCATATAATAAATTCATTCTGCTTGAAACCATGTAACACCTTCAAATTCAGGCTAATTTTCTGTAATCGGGCTTTGGCGACCAACTCTGGCGTCAAATATGAGCGAATAAATGATTGTCTATGCAACTATTATTACTTAAATGTTTATCGTACAACAAAAAACACAAATGGTTGCAACAATGTAATTAATTTAATTTGCCAATTGAATGTGTTACGAACTGTATATAGCCGAATCAACACCCCCTATTTGAGGGGTTTAAAGGCAGAAATTCTATGTTTTCAGACTTTTCTGGTTAATTGTGTGACAAAACCTACTTATTTGTCAAATTTTATGATTCTACGACTGTTAGAAGTACCTTAGTTATTTGATGATCACCAACTTTAGTTATTTGATGATCCCCTGTGAGTCAGTGACAAAAAAGCTCTTTTTCGGAATTGCATATTTCGAAAAATATTAAATACAGAAACTGAAACTCGTGGAACCTAGTCCAGTTTGATTATATTAATGTGTGTTAAAAAGGAAAACTCTCTAACTCTACCCAAAACGTTGTTATGAGGGGGTGAAAAGTAGGCCGAAATGGTCAGGGAAAAGGTAGCTACGGCCTGTGCAAACTTGGCGGACGCACTGCCGTGCTCCCAGATAGTGCTTTCTTGTAGTTTAACACAATGCAAGAAAATTATTATTTACCAGTTTTCTCTTATATATAAAAAAATGTTTGACAATTGTTTATTTTCATTATTATTACTTTTAAAAGTTGACACTCATGAGAATAACACTCATTTCAAAGTTTTTCAAATTAATTTTGACCTTTGAAAAAATGTTAGTCTTACAAATATAAAGTTAGTTACTAATGGATTCTTAAGGAAAAAAATCGTAATTGTTAGAAAAAAAATGAATAAATAATAATAAAACGCATAGGTGACACTCACGAGATATAATAAAAATATCTACAATGTGTATAGGGGAGAGTAGCCGAATTTCAACCACTTCATATATTTTCAGGTGCTATGACAGTTGAGTTTTAACTGTTTTATATTTTTAAATGTAAGTTTTCAGTTTTCTTCTAGACCGCCCCCCCCGTTTTCTAAAATAAATAAATAAATAATTAAAATTTAGATATGTAAATAAATAAAACATTGTAAAAAATTTAGCCCACAGTTTGTATAGCTAGCAGATATTTTTCTCTCTCTCAAATTAATATTCGTTTTAGACGTACGGGTGGTTATTCGAAAGACGTCACACCCTTCCCACACTCACTAGTATTTTACAGACAGCTATTTTCTCACGAATGTGCTGATATTAAAAGGACCACACAGTAGATATTTTTCTTTTACAACAGGAGTGGGATATTTTATTGCAAAGAGGTTTCAAGTGAGAATAATTGCCTGTTTCTCTAAAACTCATAAAAATAAGGTTTGTTGTTGTTCGTGTGTATTTAAAGTGCATCTCAAATGCACATTATTGCTTCACGGCTCAGTATATGGGCTGTCATCGTAAATTCACCAGGGTTTTTTCACGAAACATGGACCTACAGTGTTGTTTTATCACGTGGTTTCGTCGGGGTAGGCCGAGCAACTCAACTTTGACCCTGTGTGCGCTCTTGACCAATCAGAAGGTCTCAGTTAAGTGTATGTCAGAGGGTGGATAAGAGGGTCCTTTGATTGGATAAGATTATGGAGGAGAATAAGCGGTGGCTGGTGTTTATGTCAGTTAGGAGGTTTGAGATGAAGATGGAATGGTGACTTTTGACAGAGAACGGGAATAATGAAGGCAGTTTACGAAGCTCGGCTGATTTTTAAAAGGCTGGGTTAGCACGGTGAAATAAAAAGGGGTCAGCGGCACGAGTGACGGAGAAGTTCGGCGTTTGAATGCGGTGGGCTCACGTCCCCGAAAGACTTGTAGATTGCGGTGACTGCGGGAGTTAGCGTAGCGTGCCGCGTAAACTTCGTCCATAGCGGTAGCCGAGTCCAGGTCTACGGCGTTTTCCGCGGAGGTGGTCGACTGAGTCAGCGCGCCGTGCCAATTGAAAACGGGAATGCTTTGATGCGGAATAAGCTCAGGGTTCGACCGGTGGACAAGCGAGGAACGGCAGCAGAATTACTGACCACGCATCGCTTTAGTGAAACGGCGGGTCTGTCCTGTTTGAAATTACCCACAGAAACTGGAGAAAAATAATGGAGGCGAGCGACAGCGACACAAGCTAGGTGACCAAAGACATGGTTCCTGTATTATTGTAAGGACTGGATGAGTGCAATTGGATGTCATTTTTCCAACATAAAGGAAAATCGAAATTTTGACGTGGTGAGTGTTCCTATTTGTTGCATTTTTAACTGACCTTTATATCTAACTGGTGAGTCAATGTATATTTCATAACAAAACGTGTTAACAAAAAAAAGCGTTTCAGATGTATAATAGATGGTGCTTTTGTTGTCACTCTGATAGAGGCATTTGTGTATAAAAATAGTAGTAATGATACATATATGTATTATTTGTTATTGCAGCAGTATTTGGTACATGTACATATATATATATATATATATATATAAAGATTTGTCAACGTTAAGGAATAATCTCAGACTTGTGATGAATACTCGCAGGAGCTAATAAGTGTATATTGATAGATTTTCTCTCTTCTTCAAATAAATTTATGTTCAGTTCAAAAAAAAATTCTCTTTAGTATTCATGTTTAAGACTTCAGCAGCATTTATTCTAAATTTTGGATGTTTCATGCTTACCATGAAACAGAGTGTGCTTTTGTGATTTGTTCATCTTATGATAAGGTGCTGTCTTTAACCACCACTAATTATATTCGTCACCTCAATTTCAGGTGGGTTATTCAAAATTTAAACTCTTGACTGCACCTGTCATTATAACGTTACTTGTGGATTCTTGGTTGCTTGTCACAAAAGAACACAAATAGTATTCTCAAATTCTATTGTTAGGAGTTGATTAGTTGAGCTTATATATACCTACATATGAAGGTTCATGCTAACTGTAAGTGAATTAAGAGAAAGGTAATTAATGACAATTGTAATTAAATTAAGAGAAACCATAAAAAAATAATTAAAAAAAAAACCTCCAACAAATGGTACCGTGAAAAAAAGAGATCTGTGTTATTGCTATAGAAATTAAAATGCTGCACTTTTGAAACAATTAATTTAAGTAAAAATTAAATTAAACAAAGAAAGTCTCTATTCAAATTATAGACATTTAGATATGTATATTATATGTATTTAAAATATGTGTTTGTGCATAATATGTCTGATGTGGCTAAGGTTTTAAACACGATATATTGGATTTTGATAATTTTCATTTGTTTTCGGTTAAAATTGTCATATGCTTTGGTTTAATCTTTACAAAAAAAAATAAAATAAAATAAAATAAATTTTTGTTATGATTTTTGGGAGATGTAAGTAGTAGACAGTAGTCTGCAGACATATATACACGGACACATGCTTTTGTGACTTCTGTATGTTTTGTGTAAAATACATGATTTATTTAAGTGACAATATTATATTGTAAGGGTCAACGGTATTGTGGTGGCTATTTTTATCTACCCCATATAATGTGAATTTTGGTTCTGAGGTCTTTTAGGAAGCATTTAGTTAGCAGACTTTTCAGGTTTCCCCTTTCAATGTTCTATTATTTATTGTATTAAAACTTTATATTACTAGGTAGAATTATTACACAGTCAATACATGTGACAGGCATTCCAGTCAGTGACTCTAACTTATAATCGATTGGGATTTTAGTGCTATTTTCATAATCAAACTTTAGGAAATCATGGCTTTAACAGAGGCAGAAAAGGCAATGGCAGGCCTTCAAAGAAAAACGGCGTTAGTAGACCACATAGGTCTAATACCTACATTCAGTGGGGAAGTTTGTTCTATCTCTTACGGAGATTTTAAAACATCTTTTGACAGATTATACAGTTTATATGTGTGGGAGGAGAAGGAGAAAGTCTTTGTTTTATTTACTAGAGTAATAGGTCACACTGCTCAATTATTGAGAACCTATGAAAAGGAAGCAAAGACATTTAAAGATCTTACGGATATTTTACAGCACAGATATTGCAGAAAGGACTCGCCAGCAGTGGCACTACAAAAATTCATTAACGTTAAGCAAAATCAGGGAATGTCGGTACAAAAATTTTTTGATGGGGCTAAGCACTTATCTCTATCTGCATTAGTTGTTGATGGGGGGTGATGAAGGCTTGATCAATAAAACAAGGACGGAAATGTTGAAGTCAATGCTCTTAAACAATTTCACACCGGAAATAAAGAAAGGAGCAATAGCGAAAGATCCAAAAGATCCGGACGAAATTTTAAAATTCGCGTTACTGGAAGAAAAGTCGTGGGAAGCAGTTAGGGTGGAACCGGTTTCAAATGCGCTTTTAACTTTACCATCTACATCTGCTTATGTGCAGGCAGGTACTCATGTGGTCTGTGCGGCTTCACATAGAGATGAGAGAGGAAAAAATGATATTGAACAGCTTAAGGAACAAGTAAATATGTTAGCTAATCAGGTAGCAAGCCTTGTAACAATGAAAACCGAAGAAACAGCGAATAAGAAAGCAAATCTCTGCTTTCGGTGCAATCGGCCAGGTCACTATGCCAGGGATTGTTTTAGTCGTACAAATCAAAGAGACAACTGGAGGGATAACAGGGGTTATGCTAATGGTAGAGGTGGTTCTCAGAACTATAGGGGAGGATCGAATGATCTTAGAAGAGGGAATAGCAGCTTTCGGGGTAATGGTCGAGACAGCTTTAAGGGAAATAGGGGTTTTCGGAATGACAACAGAAATATGAGGAACAATCAAGAGGATAGCAGACCACAGCCAGGGGATGCGAATAACTACAATAGTAGAAATGAAACGAGAGATAGTACTTTAAATGTATAGGGACTGAGCGTTATGTGACAGAATCGACTCAAACTAGGCCGGAAGACTGTCAGAATTTTGTGTTTTCCATGTTCCCAGGGTGTAATGCCGAGTTACCTTTTATTTCAGTAAATTTAAATGGGACATCTTTAAAAGTGTTAGCGGACACGGGTTCATCCATCAATTTAATTTCTGATAACATGCTAGATAGCTTAACAAGTACTGATATCATCAATGTGAAAATTCCAATTCTGACTGCTAGTGGAGACACCACTACTTTACATAAATCAGTAAAAATTAACTTTAAAATTCTAAATGAAGAATTTTCAGATACCTTTTATATTATTCCTGGGCAATTTATGAAAAGTTTCAATGGAATTTTAGGTATGCCATTTTTAAGTAAAAACAATGCAGTGATTTTTTGTGCAGATAATACAGTAAAGTTGAGTAATCAGGTCAGCCCAGATGTTAACAAACAAATTGTTGATTCCCCTCAGCCGGTTCTGACTACCCAAATACCAGATATACAGGAGGAAGCCTTAAATCATAACTTAGTACTTAACTTTGCTGATGTAAACAAACAAAATACTGAATCCCCTCAGCCTATTCCCCTTAATCAATTACAAAATATACAGGAAGAGACCAGTGACCAAAATTTAATACATAAAGGTAATGACATTTCACAGGTTAATACCAACACTGATGTTTATGCATATACAAAAAACAAAGTTAACATTCCCCCATTTTCTAAACAACTAATTGAACTTAAATGCAGAAAGAATTTAACTAATTTTAATTGTGATTTTGTGTTAGAACCCTGCAGATACAAATTGATGGACAAAATGTTAGTTTCGAGAACTATTTGTTCTGCGGAACATTTCAAAAACTGATGAATTTCATTTTTGGGGATTTTGCAAACTTGGGAATTCTAGTGTATGTCGATGACATTATTATTTCCTCAAATGACATAGAATCACACCTTTCAAAATTACAAACAGTCTTCGACAGACTGCGTGAACATAACTTAAGACTTAAGCCTAGTAAGTGTAAAATTCTCACAGATAAGATACAATATTTAGGATATGAAATTTGTCGTAATCAAGTTGCCCCCATAAACAAGAATATCGAGGTTATAAAAAATTTTAAAATTCCTCACAACCGTAAGGCAGTTAGAAGCTTTTTGGGCATATTAACGTATAATAAAAGATTTATACTGGATTTTAGTAAGAGAGCAGTTAATTTAACCAATTTAAAGAAAGAAAATGGCATTTTCAGATGGACGCCTGAAGCCCAAGCTGAGTTTGAGGATTTAAAAGAAGATTTGAGTTCCAAACCGTGTGTTATCTTGCCTGATTTCTCAAAGGAATTCCAGTTATACACGGACGCCAGTGGCGAAGTGCTTGGGGCAGTGCTAATGCAACTAAGGACAGATAACTTGCTCCATCTGGTTGCTTTTGCGAGTAAGAAACTCAAAGATGCAGAAACTAGATATTCAACAACAGAGAGGGAACTTTTGGCATTGGTTTGGGCTACAGCTCACTTCAAGTGCTATTTAGCTAATACCCATTTTACAATTTATACCGATCATGCAACTCTCACTTTTGTGTTGAAAATTAGAGATCCTACATCCCGAATTGCTAGGTGGATCTGCACACTATCTGACTTTAGTTTCAAAGTTTAATATATCAAAGGAAAATTCAATAGTGTGGCAGATTTCTTGTCGAGATATGTGTATAGTGTAAATAGTGTTAATTGTGTGCAAAATGTAAATAGTAATAATAATCCTGTATATATTTGTGAACCTTATAATGATTTAATCAAAAGTATTGGTACAGCACAGAAAACTGACAGAAAATGTGCGGAAATTGTAGAAAGGCTGGGAAAGGGTATGAATATTTTTCCAAATTATCTAAAATTTTATTTGGAGGGAGACCTCTTAGTGTGTAAGTATACGAGGGACTCCATGGTGATAAACAGTGGGAGAAAAGTTGTTGTACCTTTGGCGGTGGTAACAGAACTTTTCAAGATGACTCATGATTCTCTGGCAGGATGTCATCAGGGTTACTACAAAACTATAGAGAGAATTAAGGAGCATTTTTACTGGCCAGGGATGACGGCTCATGTAAAAAATTTAGTAGAATCTTGCATCAGCTGCCAGCAGAGAAGGGCTCACAAGTCAAAGCACTTAGTACCTTTGCAAAGGATGCCAACCCCTTCCAGTCCATTTTCAGTGGTTCACTGTGACTGTGTGGGTCCCATGACGCCAACCATGTCAGGTAACCGATTCATCATCACCTATATTGATGCATTTAGCAAGTGGATTGAAGCATACCCAGTTCAATCCATTGTATCAGAGACAGTTGCAGATACTTTGGCAGATTTCATATCACGACATGGGTGTAGTAAAAAAATAATCACTGATCGTGGGAAAAATTTCTTGTCAGATGCTCTGGAATCTGTGTATGCTCGTTTTGGCGTAAAGCATAATCGAACCTCGCCGTACCACCCCGCATCGAATGGGAAATTAGAGAGAGCACATCGCACGTTAATTAATGCCCTTTCGCACTTGGTTGATGAAAATCAACTTGATTGGGATATAAAGTTAAAATTTGCACTCCTTGCCATGCGTACCTCAGTTCACGACTCAACAAAACTAACACCTGCGGCTGTTGTCTATGGTAGGAATTTAGTGCTCCCATACTCAATTTTTGAGTCACGACTTGAGAGTAAATATGTAGACGCCCCATTTTTTTGTGAGTTATTGATTCCTGCTATGCAGAAAATCTATTCAAGTGTGTACAATAGGTTGGTAGAGGTTTCAGAAAAACAAGAGAAATTCAGAAACAAAACAGCTGTCGACAAATGCATTTCAGTGGGTGATTCAGTATGGTTATTTTCACCTGTTGTAAGACCAGGGAGTAGTAAGAAACTAGTAAAACCGGATGTGGGTCCCTATCTTGTGTTAGAGAAAATCGGTGATGTAAATTTTAAGATAGCCCTCGAATCCAAACTGACAAAAACTCAAATTGTCCATGTTGATCGTCTCACGAAGCGGAAATCGCGGATGGAGTTTCCTCCTGCGACTTGTAAACAAGACGCGACTACCGCTGACAGCTCTCCCGTGCCGATCGATTCTGTCGGGAAATTCGATTCAGCTCAATCAGTCGTTTTGGGTGAAAGAGAAGCGTTCGATACGAGTGGGAATTCTGCAAGTGTACAAGTGCAGACAAGAGAAAGGGATAACGTATGCGATAAAGCGTTCGCGGAGATATATTATTCCGAGTAATAATCGAAACGCAGCGAGATTCTCGCGTGCTTCTGGAAGAAATTACTGTTCGCGATATAATTGGAGATGATTTCGGTAGTTTTAATTTGTTGTCAATGAGTATTCTCCTTATGTCGGTATCTTTGGGAATGTCTTAAATACGGGAAGGGTGATAAAACGGGTTTTATGCGGTTAGATATTTGAAGCGATAGTTTGTTTCTGTTATGCACGTGACAAACAATGGATTTTGTAATGTTTATCATTACGTTTTACGTTGGGATACGTCTATTACTAGTATATAAGGTATATTCTTGAAATTAATGACGTTTTGTGTGAGTATGTTAGTGTTCTGTTTTCAAAATTTCCGTGTATGTGTACATAAATTGTAAATTTTTCAAAATTATGTTATATTGAGTGCTATTGTATCGTCAGGCAATATTTTAGTATGGTGAATTTCGGAGGATGTAGTTAATGGAAGTCTTCACAGCTTAACGACTTGCAGTAAATAATGTTTAGGGGCAGGGTTGTAATGCCTTTGAATAGTTGGGTAGGTGATGTGTGACCTCTGGATAGCTAAAAAAAAGAAAGGAAAAAGATGTGAAAAATAATTATATATAAAAATAGTAAATAGAGAAATTTTTTTAGTTATATGTCCTGTAGCGGCCACAGCTCTGTTGACCTTTGTCCTGCTCTATACCAAATGGAGTATTATGTAGAATAATCTCAATTTTGTTTTACCCTGTGCATTTACAATAGACTTTGGAACTTATTACACTGGTAAAATTCAGATATTGCTTGTGATCTATTTATATTGCATCTGTAAAATATTTATATATATGTAGTATGTGTTGATATATATGTAGGTAGTAGATTCATACAGTGTTAGAACATTCAATACTGCCTTGATTATCTGAGTGAATAGTTGTCATATTATTGTGACAGACAAAGTCTATGATGCTAAATATATGAAAAGTGTGATTATTGATTTTCCTAGTAAATAATTCATTGTTTCAGAAGCAGGTTGATATGTGTTAACTGTGTTATGTATTTAATGTGTATTTGTTTTGTTTTAAACTGAGTGATGCTTTGTGCGGCATTCCTAAAAAAGTTAAGAAATGTTTCATTTTCTTATCTTATTCAGAATTATATGCCTCTGTTTCATAAAATTTTCACTCTGTCTATATTCATTGAGAGCATTTGAGTATTTTATGTTGATATATTATGTGTTTCTGTAGATTAGTCCAAATTGATGTTTCTCTGAATACATAAATTTTCTTCTATCCTTTCTTTTGGGTAACACTCACCACAGTCCTCTACGTGTTCTGGCAGGTAAGTTGTAGTGTTTGATTGAGTTTGACTTCTGTGCTATGGAGTTGAGCATTCATGGATGTCAGGAATGATGACATACCCAGTGGTTTGATAATTGTCTTGCATTTTAGTAATTGAGAATGTTTCAGTGCAAAGATTGACTAGGTGGCGGTTAGAGTGATGTGCGGGAGGTAGTTGAATATTGATGCATCTATGTGGTCGCACTACCGGTATGCTACTGTGAGATTGGTCTTGTCTTCACTTTGGAGCTCCGTCTTGTAAACGTGTCGGTGTCTGATAATTTTGCAGCTTTGGTCTGCAGGGAGGATACGGCTGGCAGATTTAACCATATTATTTTCCTTGTGTGTCACTTAAGCTTACTGTCTAGTTATATCTGGGGTGTACTTTTCATGGTAAGGGTGGCCATCACCATTTGGTTTTCGGATTTATAGCTTTTGAGGTTGGGCAGTGTGTAAAAAAAAAAAAAAAAAGATATTTTGTGTTGTGTTGTGAAAAAATATCTTTTTTTTGGCCTGCCATACGGAATAATACGTTATGACAGTTCAGTTTTAACTTTTTTAAATATAAGTTTTCAGTTTTCTTCTAGACCGCTCCCCCCCGTTTTCTAAAATAAATAAATAAATAAATAAAATTTAAATATGTAAATAAATAAAACATTGTGTAAAATTTAGCCCACAATTTGTATAGCTAGCAAATATTTTTCTCTCTCTCAAATTAATATTCCTTTTAGACGTACGGGTGGTTATTCGAAAGATGTCACACCCTTCCCACACTCACTAGTATTTTACAGACAGCTATTTTCTCACGAATGCGCAGATATTAAAAGGACCATACAGTAGATATATTTCTTTTACAACAGGAGTGGGATATTTTATTGCAAAGAGGTTTCAAGTGAGAATAATTGCCTGTTTCTCTAAAACTCATAAAAATAAGGTTTGTTGTTGTTCGTGTGTATTTAAAGTGCATCTCAAATGCACATTATTGCTTCACGGCTCAGTATATGGGCTGTCATCGTAAATTCACCAGGGTTTTTTCACGAAACATGGACCTACAGTGTTGTTTTATCACGTGGTTTCGTCGGGGTAGGCCGAGCAACTCAACTTTGACCCTGTGTGCGCTCTTGACCAATCAGAAGGTCTCAGTTAAGTGTATGTCAGAGGGTGGATAAGAGGGTCCTTTGATTGGATAAGATTATGGAGGAGAATAAGCGGTGACTGGTGTTTATGTCAGTTAGGAGGTTTGAGATGAAGATGGAATGGTGACTTTTGACAGAGAACGGGAATAATGAAGGCAGTTTACGAAGCTCGGCTGATTTTTAAAAGGCTGGGTTAGCACGGTGAAATAGAAAGGGGTCAGCGGCACGAGTGACGGAGAAGTTCGGCGTTTGAATGCGGTGGGCTCACGTCCCCGAAAGACTTGTAGATTGCGGTGACTGCGGGAGTTAGCGTAGCGTGCCGCGTAAACTTCGTCCATAGCGGTAGCCGAGTCCAGGTCTACGGCGTTTTCCGCGGAGGTGGTCGACTGAGTCAGCGCGCCGTGCCAATTGAAAACGGGAATGCTTTGATGCGGAATAAGCTCAGGGTTCGACCGGTGGACAAGCGAGGAACGGCAGCAGAATTACTGACCACGCATCGCTTTAGTGAAACGGCGGGTCTGTCCTGTTTGAAATTACCCACAGAAACTGGAGAAAAATAATGGAGGCGAGCGACAGCGACACAAGCTAGGTGACCAAAGACATGGTTCCTGTATTATTGTAAGGACTGGATGAGTGCAATTGGATGTCATTTTTCCAACATAAAGGAAAATCGAAATTTTGACGTGGTGAGTGTTCCTATTTGTTGCATTTTTAACTGACCTTTATATCTAACTGGTGAGTCAATGTATATTTCATAACAAAACGTGTTAACAAAAAAAAGCGTTTCAGATGTATAATAGATGGTGCTTTTGTTGTCACTCTGATAGAGGCATTTGTGTATAAAAATAGTAGTAATGATACATATATGTATTATTTGTTATTGCAGCAGTATTTGGTACATGTACATATATATATATATATATATATATATAAAGATTTGTCAACGTTAAGGAATAATCTCAGACTTGTGATGAATACTCGCAGGAGCTAATAAGTGTATATTGATAGATTTTCTCTCTTCTTCAAATAAATTTATGTTCAGTTCAAAAAAAAATTCTCTTTAGTATTCATGTTTAAGACTTCAGCAGCATTTATTCTAAATTTTGGATGTTTCATGCTTACCATGAAACAGAGTGTGCTTTTGTGATTTGTTCATCTTATGATAAGGTGCTGTCTTTAACCACCACTAATTATATTCGTCACCTCAATTTCAGGTGGGTTATTCAAAATTTAAACTCTTGACTGCACCTGTCATTATAACGTTACTTGTGGATTCTTGGTTGCTTGTCACAAAAGAACACAAATAGTATTCTCAAATTCTATTGTTAGGAGTTGATTAGTTGAGCTTATATATACCTACATATGAAGGTTCATGCTAACTGTAAGTGAATTAAGAGAAAGGTAATTAATGACAATTGTAATTAAATTAAGAGAAAGCATAAAAAAATAATAAAAAAAAACATCCAACACAGGTGTAACTCTCTTTATTTTTTGAATATCTGCAAAATATCACTATACGTGTTCAATCTGTTCATCTGCTAACTAAATAAATTTTTAGAACAGTTACTTTTTGGAAATCTTAAAATTTATTTTAATTTGAAAAGTTCGTTAAAAGTGGTCCAAATTCAACGACTGGTCACCTAAGTTGGACTCCCCAGTCTCCTAAATTGGACCAAACAATATTAGACTGTTTTAGTGAGTAAGGAATGTAACTAATTTTATTAAAAGCAAATTTTGCGATTACTGTAACAATCAAACTAAACAACAGCAATGAAATAAAATATCTGAAAGTAAAATTAATTGTTTTAAATCAAAATATATACAAAATGTAAATCAAAATTATAAGTAATTAAGAATAGAAATTATGGATCTATTTGCCAGTTACTTGAATATCATGTAAGAAGTGATGTAAGGCTTACACATAAATTTCTTTTGTTAATTTTTTATTCTAGCGCACCATATTTGCAGAAGAACCATATTTGCAATTTGAACACTGAATCATTTCTTTTATCTTGTTTTTCTTACATATTAGGCAAAACCAATCATTACTGTCTTGATTTTTCTTTTGAGATTCTGAATCATTAGACAATTTTTTTTTGCAACATAAGTTTTTTTTTACCTTATGTCTGTAATTCGTCCATTCCATCATTTTTTCAAATGAATTACACCTATATTTTAATACTTGAGGTTCCAATTGCTTTTGTGAATTGAGAGAATCTTTTCTGTCGTTTTTGTTTTTTTCATTTGAAGGTTTACTTTATACAGCGAAGATGCTAACACAGCTGTTTTTTGGCTCCCTCCGTAATTTGATTTAACTGATTTTGTCAAGGAAGATAACATTTCTAATGATACTATAGATTTTATTTTTATTTTTTTTTTTGGGGGGGGGAGGTGTATAACTGCAACCTTCTTGCAGGTCATCTTTTCACAACTTACGTTTCGTTTCGTTTCCTATATCTTTTACAACTTTTGCTGCCACTGATATTTTTTTCCAGACTGTTTGTCTCTGCCGTTTTCGTCATTTCTTTTACTCTCTTAGTTTTAGTAGGTTTCATGGTTACTGACTCTGACTCCGAAAAATAGTGTCAAAGCGTACAGCCCTTGAAATTCATTACTTACTTTTCAAATTTATGATAATATATCTTGTCCAATTTAAACAACTGAAATTAGTCTAATCAAGATAGTTGCACTATTTTTTAAAACTGATAATCTCAAGACTAAGAACAAAAACGAAAGCAAACAAATCCACGTGAAAAATATGCGCAATGAACACATGAATTTAGATATGTATATGAAAACATAACAACTTACCTTAGTTTTAAAGTATTCTCTTACGTTTAGTAGGGAAAATATTAGATCAAAACAGCTAATTTTAGATTTTTTCAAATTGTCTGAAAACAGCACGTGGAAGAAGGCTGATTCTTCTAATAAAAAAATACGTCATTCTGATGAGTAGGATATCAGTGGTAGATGGCGTCTCTTTCTGTAATTAATGGCAGAATTGCAGCGGTCCATTTAAAGCGGCGGTCCAAATATAGCTATTCTCCCCTATGAATCTTTTAATAAATAACAATACAGCAGTAGTTTTCAGTTCTATGTTTGCCTAAAAAAAGGAATAATATTTCTTTATTTAGCTTTCTTGTCAACTACAAAATATTAAAACCTGTATAAAATGACTATAGAAACACTCTCTAGGTAACAGTCCTGACATGTATAGAGGACAAATATTAAAATAAAATTTTAAACTATAATTTAAATACTTTAGAAGATATAAATACATTTTAATAGGTTACAATGTATTGCCATATTTTGTATTCCAATAAAAAGAAACTGGTCTACTTGACAAACATTTTTAAATTAGATATTTTTATTTGGAAAATTTAAATTTGAGTAGACTGAAACTGTAGACTGTAGATTTCTCTAGACATTTTGATAACTAAAATAATCTAATAATCAAATATTTAAAAACCTATAAACATTTTAAAGAATACATTTTGTTAATTTTAAAGTTATGTATTAACATGTGTTTTAACAGTATCAAAACATTCCTTTTTAAACGTGAAATACGGATTAAATGGGCTGTTTAGTCGAAAATGACCCAAATATAAAAAAGAGGAAATTTTTGTGCATTAATCTAATAAAATAAAAGTAACTTTAGATGAGATAAAGATTGCACACGAAATTAATTTAAATCAGAATTTCGTTTCTCTACTTGCGATTTTACAGCAGAATTATCATAGACTATATTTCATTTATCTTTGACATTTGATTTATGATGCCACTTAAAGTATGTCAAAACCACCTGCACATATTAAGTTAATATATTTATGTACAAGGAAAAGTTTGAGTTAAAATGATACATTGTTAAGAATTACAAGGCTCAAAGTAACCGTTTAAAATGAATTAAGTGTATAAATACGGTTTATTAATTATTTTTAAGTCCTTGTACACAAAAATCCTGTTCAATGATAAGTTTTTGCAATTGTTAAGCCTTTGACTTCCGACGATACAAATGTGTATCAATATGGTTGCTAGGCGAGCATTTTTGTTATTTGTTTCTCTACTACTATTTCCAAACAAGAATCTTCGTGATAGTTCTCTGCTATAAATGTGTCACGAAAATTCTTGATTCAAAAGAGTGGTAGACAGAATAGTAAAAGAATAGTGCTCTGGAGCAACCCTGTATCAATCCTGCATCAACAGGTGGAAAATTTTTATTCTAAAGATTCGAAGAGTGAAGTTAATTCATACAACAAACCAATATCAATCCTATAAATCAAATTATAATTTATAATACATCAATCTTTTGATTCTTTGTATCAATATAAGACGTATATTTATTAAAAATATTTTATTTATATACATGTATTGAATATTAGACGTTTACAAACGAAATGTATCATATTAGCATTTGAAATTAAATGATAATATTTACGCTATGTCTGCCTAACTGGAAATATGTTTCTATACGACCAATAATTAATAATGCTAACTATATACAAATGCAAATTAACAGAAATAGTTTGTTTAAAGATTTATGGGAATAGTTAGTAATATTCTGAACATATATATTACATATATTAAAAATCTTAGAAACGCAATTATAAAATGTAACTTTTTTTAATAGCTATTTGCAAATCTATCGCAGTTTTACATATAATATTTAACAGATATAGTATCATAAGTTATTTCATATTCCTATTTTAACCAAATTTTAAGTATAGATATTTATTTTGCTCATGCAATTAAAAAATGTTTTAATATAATTTGCTTACAAACGTGCCTAACACTATTCTATGTCTCTTGAGTCTTGATTTTCAGTTTTTTATATAATAAATGATTTGGATATACAGTCATATATTGGTGTCTAAAAGTAAAGCAACAAAAACAAAACACTAGTTTTTTAAGGCAAAAGTTAATTGTGAGTACTCAAAAGGAAATGATATAAACGACTGTGTAACAAATAGGTACTACCCTATAGCCAGTCGATGTGGCAGCTGCTTGACGTCACAAGTGGTCATAGTGTCACTACATTGAACTGAGATGTGATATCTTTCATTTATTTCATTATTACTATCAGGTGACCGTTATTTGGCCACTTCACTGAGAACTCACCGTGATGTGCTTTGTGACTGGTCACCAGGTGACCTTAAAAATTATATTACCTTGTGACTCTCATGTAACCGTCATTTGGTGATTCCATTGTAAAGTCACCAAGATAATTATTTTGTAACGAGACTCCTTAAGACAGCAAAGTAAAGTCGTCTAGTGACTTATCCCAAAAAAGAAACTTCACAGTAGAGTCACTAAATGTCAGTCACCTAAAAGTCACTATAAAACTTGATTGTGGCATTATTTGGTGACTCATCACAATGCATTCCTCATGATGACTTCACAATGGAGTCAATGAATGATGGTCAGTTGAGAATCACAGGGTGACTTAATTGCAATGTTCAACGGGTGAAACCTCACAGAGCAACAGCCACAGTAACCTTCTAGTGAAACCACAACTTATGATCACTTGAGAATACTGATGAGATAAGTGAAAGATATCACATGGTTCAACCTAGGAACTATTACATTTGTGACCATAGAGATAGAACCTGCTTATTACACTTGATGTTTTTATCACTGTTTCTGAGTACTCAAAATTAAATTTTTTGTTCAAAAAATAGCATTTTGTTTTTGTGGCTTAACATTTGAATATCAGTGTGCAATCATAAAAGTGTTTCATTAATGTTTCAATCTTTTAGCTATAAAGATACAAGGAATCCCATGGTATGTATTAGGTTCAGCTACATTCCAACAAATCATTGTGTCTGGAATGAAGCAGTATTTATTAACATGCGGATATTCCAGTCATAATTTCTATGGTATAGTTTTATAATACTATATATGTTTCATTAATGGATGTTTTAAAATAAATTAATATTGTAATAACATTTCTTTCGTTTAGTAATGAATAGTATAACCACCAGGTTTTAAATATGTTAACCATGGGGCCTTTCATGTAAAATAAATAAAAATGAAATAACAGAACGATAACAACAATGGAGCTCTGTGCATTCGCACCCATAAATCATTAAAAAGGCAATAAAAAAATAACATTATTTGACGCAATCATAGTAAAATCCCTCAGCTTTATAAAAGAGAATGCACGTTTTTTTTGGCGCGTGTAACAGAAGAATATGCAATTTATCTGGCAATACGGAAACAAAATGAAAAAAACAATTTTAACCCAGTGGCTTAGCACTTAGTAACATACTATTTCGTAAATGGAAACTTACATTTTCATTAAAATAAATAAATGATTATACGTATACAATGATTACATATACAATGATTACATGAAGATGACGTCACATTTTTAACGCTTTCAGTCGGGACGTCAGTCATGAAGTTTTGTTTGAAAAAGAAAAGAACTGACTTAAAAAAAAACAAAAAAAAAAACAATGGCACACCGGGAGTGCCGACAGAAGTGAAAACTTGAATAATTACGTGTGTATTTTTTGAATCGTCAGGAAACGTTTTATTGAGCAGAAAATACTTTTAAATGAAGTGGTTTTTTTTATTCATTATTATAAACTACAACTACAAAAATTATATTACAATTTTCATTTAATGCACAAAAATAATTCATACATGAAAAATAATGCATATTATTTTACATGCAAAAATTGCAATCTATTGCTTACAACGTAAATTTACAAATACATGAAATATGAAATTTAATTAATTGGTATTCTTTGAAATGAATACCAATAAAACTTATGAATTTTCATCCACAATTTTAACAACTCTCAATACATTCATCATTTCTTCCATGAGATGTAGTTCCATCTCTTTTGTAATAACATTTATCTGCAAAATAGGGTTCCCGCTTCCTATCACTCCAAAAATGATGACTTCTTTGCTGCCTGTCTTGTTTATGGTATTCGTGAACATTATGCTTTTTTCTATCGTCATACTGCGAGTATTGTTTGCGGTATCTATAATTTCTATCAACAAACTTTTCTTTTCTATAAAATGATTTCACTTCATTTCCGTATCGGTAACCACGTTTCTTAAAACTTTCGTGAAATATTTCATTATTTTCACTTTTTATTTTTATATTACTTCCGTCTATTTCTTTTCTCGTGCTCGTTAAATTATAATATTTTCCGTGTTTTGTTATTTCATTTTCATCGTTTGATTTGGTCTCGCGAGTTGAGTCACTTTTATCTGTTTTCACCGCGCGTGCTAAATTTATCTTGAAATTATTTTCTGAATTATTTTTATTCATAATACCTCTCATTTCGTTTTCTGCACGTGAACTATTTCCTTTTGATACTTTCGTTTCATTGTATGAATTGGCAACATAATTTAATTTTTTATCGGAATTATTTACAACTTTAAGGCAACCTACTTGAAAAGTATTGCGCTCGACAACAATTTTAATTCCCTCTTCATCTATCGCCAACTTTAGTTTGCTGATCACGTCTTGCTCTATTACAATATCGTATGCGAGAGATTTTGAAACATAAAATTTCGTTGATATAAGAAACCCATCAACACGAATATCATACACAAAATATCTAATTAGATTTACAGTTTCTCCGCCAATGTCAATTAATAAGATATCAACAGAAGACAAATTTGGTGACCCAATATTGACATAACATTAGTAACTGAATAAAGAAATATCGCTGCCTATATTAAACAATAGATTTGCTTCTTTGCCTTTGATATTAATTATTTTACCCATTCCATTAGGTTTAGACTTATTTCTGATTCGAATTGTAGCAATGTTAGCTTTTTCCTGTACATCGGCATTAGGATTGTGATTTTGGCGATTATAATTTCGATAGTTTTCGGTAGAGTCTTAACTGAACTCATTAGTTTGACCGTTATTGCTATTATTACACTGAGACGTGAGTATGAAAGAAAAATTGTGAATTTTCATTTTTACTTACTTCGAGTTTTCTATTTTCAAACTGGGGTGAAATTCTATTCATGGTTTTAACATTACGTCTCGCCGCATCATAATCGTCTAGTTTATTTACTAATACGTCTACATTTTTAATTTTTGGAAGATCATCAATAAAATGTGCTTTCATTTCTATAGGTAACCTTTTCTTAATTTGATCTACTACTATTAATTCTTTTAAGGATTCAAAATCAGATACTTTAAGACCGCTAATCCATTCTTCCAAATAATTTCTTAATTCAAATGCTAAATCGCGCTAAGTGGCTGAAGATTCTTTTTTTTTTTACATTAATTTCTGCCTAAATTCTTCTGGCGTCATTTTGAAGCGTTTAAGAAGTAAATCTTTTACGTAATCGTAATTGTTCGCCAATGTTTCTGGCTCTCTAGCTACAATATTGGCTAATATTGGCTAATTTCTAACGGAATTAAACTTAACAAATGTGTGACCCAATTTTTTTTTATTATATTCATTCGAGAAATTTGTCTTTCAAATAATGCTAAATAGAGACTAATATCACTTTTCCTGTCAAAGTGAGATTTTAATTTAAACAAATCTGGTTGCTTACCTGAACCAGCTATTACAGAATCGGCGCCAAATATACAGAGCTGTCGGTAACAGTGTCGCGAGTTCAATGGTTTTTTCCCATCTCAAAAAAGTCCCCAGCTATTGCAGAATCGTCGCCAAATATACAGAGGTGTCGGTAACAGTAACGGTAACAGTGTCGCGAATTCAATAGTTTTTTCCCATCTCAAAAAATGCCCAACGCGCCTAAAGAAGTTTTCACTTCCAAAAAAACAAAAAAAAACAGTTATTATGTTTTCCATTTAATATAAAACGTAGAAAATGTTACCCCTTCATCCAAAGTATTAAAACAATTAGCTATAAGGTATGGCTATAAGATACAGCTGTGATACACAAATGAAATAGGAAATAGGAAATAAAATATCGCAACCGTTTGTTTAGAGTCAGTTTGACGTCACAATGATAGCGTCTCATAGAAAGTGACATCATATTTAGAATTTTTTCCCCTGAATATTTGTCTTCAAATTGAAATGTGTTGGCATCATTTTAACTTACCTATAGCAAAACTTTTGAATTTTATCTAAGAAAATGCGCATTATCTCCTCAGAATGACGCATATTTTCAGATGCGAAAATATAAGAAGTAGTTCTGTATTTTTATGAACATAGAAAAACAAATTACACGTGTTACCATTTTATTTTAAATTCTTGCACCATTTTCTGAGTGTGGCAACAGGAAAATATTGCATTCTATAAATCAAGACTCCCTTATCCATAGATCAGACTTGACAATCCGGAGAAAGTCTATGGGTGAAAATGTCCGCGAAAATTGCCAACTTATTAACCATAGATAAACATACAAGATAGGACAATATCATAGAACTCAATGGTAACGTGATTACGATCGCAGCGCCTTTAGTGACAATGGGGAAGAAACTTCTCATCCTTGGAATATTACTGTTATTGACACTCTACATTATTATGATCTTTCTTTTTCGATCGCTGCATGTAATGTTTACACTTTCAACAGAATATTATGCGGATTTTTTTCCGTACGAGAAGGGTGAACGATAAACAATTAAAAGAAAAATCGTTTTGAAAAGCAATGGTATAATATAAAAATGTACGAAATTTATTATTTATGTTACAAAGAAAATAATTCAGATAAAAAATTGGAAATTTCATAAACATTCCCACTTGTTAGGAAAATTTTTTGAAGCGATGTGTTATTAATTTATGAATATTAATGTATTAAAACAATTGTTTTGTTACAATAACATTTAAAAATATATGTATTTCCTCTTTATCAGAGAAAATAAAAAGGTTGTTTTTAATTTAAATAACGTGAAAATAATTCAAATAAAAAATCGGAAATTTCATAAACATTTCTAATTGGAAGGAAATTTTTTTTAACCAATGTTATTATTTTATCAATTTTAATGTATTAAAACAATTGTTACAATAATCTTTTAAAATGTATGCATTTTCTCTTTATCTAAGAAAATAAAAAGATTGTTTTTAATTTAAATAACGTGCAATAAGTTAAACAATATTTTAAAGAGTCAAATAACTATTTTCACTTTGGTTTACAGAAAACATGATGAATAAATGATATTCATTTTTTTATTCTTTGTACTTGTGTATTATATGGTTACAATAAAGTTTGATGTTTACGTTTTCAACAGGATCTTCTAGGGTTTTTAATTTAAAACTGCATAAAGCAATGGTATACTATAAAAACATATGAAATATTACACTCAAATTTTTCTTATTTATTATGTTACTGAGTAAATATAGATCAGAGAAAATATAGTTCTGAGAAATGCTATATTTTTATAAGAAAATAAAATATTTTATTCGATTTCTAGGAACGTATATAAGAATAGGAGCAAATTATACCTTCTACGAGTTAAAATAATTTCTTGAATATGCAAAAAAAAAAAAAAAAAAAAAAAAAAAAAGTATTTAAATTTGAAAATAGCTTTATACACAAATTTGTATATCTTTTAAATTAAAATATATTGTCAATGTCTTATGTTCATCTGTACATTCATTCATTTTTAACATAACTAATATTGTATACAAGATAAAAAAACAAAAACAAAAAAAAAACATGAATATTTTGTTTTTAATATAAAATTATTGAAGTTCTTAATCTACATGATTATAATAATTGAAACAACTGTAAAACTGACGTAAAGCATTTTTAGAAATTAATAGGAAAACGCACTTAATCATGTAAGACAAAATTTTGTCAAATGTTAATTATTACAATTGAATTTACTGTGAAAAAAAAAAACAAAAAAAAAAAACATAATACATCTACATTTGATTGTTAAAATGAAATAAAAAAGTGCAATATTTTGCACTTGACGACTAATGACCGCTAATTCCGAACACTGATTTAAATAGAAAATATTTAAAATTGCAAAAATAAAATTTTGGCGTTAATTACAACGCCCGACTAACAATATGAAGAGTCCTGCAGCAAAGATCCAAATGGGGACACCATAACATTTTTGTAGCCAATTTAATGTAAATAAGTTAATTTTTTAAATAATATTTAAATGAGGGAAATGGCTATTTTCATTTTGGATTTAAGAAAACAATTGCATAACCCTGATAAATAGGTGATTTTTGTGGTTTTCTTGTTTTTTATTCCCCGTTTTTTTCGTACTCAAGTGCAGTCTTTGCTAATTGTTACCTTCAAATTTGAATTTCAATATTGTAACGCATGCAAATTTCTTGTGCTTATAATACTATATATGCACACCAAATATTTAGGAAAATTTTAGTTTCAAATATCAATTACATAAATATTTCATTTTATATTTCATTTTGCACCAGATATAATTATGGTCACTAAAAACTAATTGTGTGCTACATAAATTAATATTTGGGTATTTTATATTGCAAAAGACTGTGATGGAAGTAAAAGTTAACAAATAAGACTTTCAGAAAAGTCTTTTTATATTGCATAACATATAAGAAATAATAAAATTACTGATGGGGGAAAAAATCATTTTTACAATTTTTGAGAATTATATGAATCTATTTTATAAAAAGAAAACAAAAAAAGAGAGAGAAACTGATATTATACTTTAAAATACAAGTTGTGTCACTATACATCAAATTTTGATTAACAATAATGAAAATATTTCCTTTATATTAATTTTGCTTGTATGAAATGTGATGACATCATTGGATGTGGCGGAATTAATGTCTGTGATGCAATACATGTACTGTGTCACCAATATGAATAAATATAATTGAAAAGAAATGCAAATAAGAAAAAGAGGAACTGATGATGATATATATATATATATATATATAATTTTATTTGGCATGAATACATTTTTATTATTTATTCAATTCAAAGTTACATATCATATTGACTAATCAACTTAATATGTTTATAAACTGTAAAGAAACATGTTATCACTGCATTAAAGCATTTATTTTATACACCATTAATACCACAAAGGAAATTTACAAAATATAAATCATCAAAAGCAGAAAACAGTGCTGAGTTAATGAGACATTCATCAGTGGATCATCAAAAAAATTCTTCAATTAGTCACGGATTTTTTTTTTTTAATTTGTTGATCGGTCATGAAAAAATATCACGAAATTTGCCAGTTAAATTAAATATAATTGAATGAGTAGCAGTTTAACATTCTTTAATTGCAGAAGCAGGTTCGTTCTATTGATAAAAGTGCTGTCATGCTAAAAAAAATTTTTTTAAATGGGTTGATTTTCTTTCATCAAAATAAATTATCTTACTATGATTTTGGAGAACATATGATGTCATATTGACAAGTAAATTATTTGATTCTTGTTTTGCTAAAAACTTACTTTTGTAAGATATTTTATTTTCATGAATTTTTGAGCTGTATTAAACTAGCAATACTCAGTAAACATCTAAACCAGGGTTCATAAATATGATGATATTTTCAAAAATATTCAATTGAAAACAGATATAATTTGCTTTTTACACTCGCAAAAAACTATGGGATTTAATAATGTCAAGTTTGGTGCCAAGCTCTAGTCTGCAGAAAATAGAAATAAAATTTTGTGATGTCACAATATTTTGCATCCTTAAACTTTGAATTGTGCATAAACAGTAAATAAATCATACATAAATTTGGGAAATATTTTTAATTTTTTGGTATTTAAAAAAATTAGATGTGCAACTAAAACTTTCTTCTGCCTTATTTAGGTTTCAAATACACCAAAAAAGAATCAGCACCAATTTTGCAAATCGTTTGTAGGGAAAAAGAGCCGACATTCATCAGTGGGTCGTCAAACAAATTCTTCAATTAGTCAATAATTTTTTTTTTTTATGTGTCGATCGATCATGAAAAATATTGCGAAATTTGCCAGTTAATTGATGAAAAAATCTCAAAAATCGTCGACTAAATGCGAGGAAAAATTATTTTACATTTGTCTGTAGAGCATAAAGGAAGTTATGAAATTCTTCAATCAGTTGCGGGGAAAAATACAAAAATCATTGATCGGTCATGAAAAAAAAAATTGCAAAATTTATCAGTTGATTGTGAGAAAAAAAAATCTTGAAAATTTTTAGCCGGTTGCAGAAAAAATGCAGAATTGGTCGATCAGTCGCAGACCCCCCCCCCCCCCCCCCCATTGACTTTTGCTAATAGGTCACGAGAAAAATGTCTCGAAATTTGCCAATTGGTCGCATGTGAAATAGGGCAGTGGATCTTCAGAAATATTCCTGAAATTCTTCAATCAGTCGAAGGAAAAAAATTATGAAATTCGCCGATTGGTCATGGGGAAAAATCATAAAATTCACCAGTCGGGTGAAAAATCTCAAAATTGTTGTGAAATTAATATGTAGATCGGGAGAGAAATAGTGAAATTCTTCAATCATTCGCGGAAAAAAATGCGTCAAAAAACATGAAATGAGTCTATAGGTCCCAAGAAAAAAAGAAGCTAAAGTCGTTAGTCGACAAAAATATTACAAATAGAAACCATAATAGTAAAATCAAATTGACTAACAAAAACAGCTTTTATTTCATTATTAATTCACCAAACAAAGAGTAATTCCATATACCTTAAAAGTTTTAAAAGTAAAAAGTATTTATAAATAATGTTAATGTACAAACAAAGATGAAAACTTTTTTTTGTTGTTTTTTTTTTTTCATCACCGTAATCTAAACGTGTATTTACCAAAATTCTCCCTCTGTTTTTCATTTTTACTTTTACAAATTCCTTCATTTTTACAAATTTAATTTACATTTGTTTTGACTGAAAATATACAAAATTTCATACACAATATTTTGAAAATAAATATCAAATATATGAAAATATCAAACAGCCATTTAACTGAAATTATGTCTTTTTAAAATCCATGTTAAAGAAAACAAGCTTGGGTACAATTGAAGTATGAAGTTGACCCCTACCTCTAAAATTTTCAATATAAACACTCAATTTTGACACATTTAAAAAATTAAAAGAACAGATTAGAATTAAAGAAATATTAACAACACCGATATATTAACAGGATAATACCTTCAAAAATATTAAATCTTTCACTTCTTTTTATTTTTAGAATAGAATTCCAACTTTAGTTCATGGTTTCTTTTCTTTATATGTGAATAGATTTGAATTTTAGAAAATAATATAAATATTATCTTTTGTGCAATCTCTTTATGTGCATCGTGCAATTGTAACCTACTAAAATTTATCATTCTCCTAAATAACAATATCATATTTTTTAACACACCCTTGCTCCAGAAAATTTGAGACAAATCAATGTTATACATTTCTTTTACTAGATTAAATAAAGTTATTTTAGGCCTCTTAAGTTTAGCACCTGGATATTCTTTGAAGTTTGTCAACAAAGAATGACCTTCATTAGCATGATCATCATCAGACTGTGTTAGTAGACTATTTGCACACTCTTCACAGTTTTTTAATTTTTCAACAGTTTTTCTACCTATATAACCAGCAATATAATATTGAACATTGGACACTACAGGGTCATTAGGAATTTCAGGGACAGTAAATGTTGAAGTATCAACATCATGTAGTGTGGAAGTAACACAACCATCCCCCTGAAAAATTTCATCAATATTGGTGGATTTTGATGAGACTCTGTCTTTTAAAGAAATTAGAATCTTATCAAAATCTGCTTCACAATTTGATGCCTTAGTTGAGTTAAAAATGTTATTTACCATAACTGCTCTCAAACAGCTGGTCAATTGAGAGCAATCAGGATTACTGTCATTTCCCCTCTTTGAACGAACTATAGAAAATGTGTTTTCCAGCGCATACTGATTGAAACGTCTCATGAAAACATTGTCATGTTTTTCTAATATTATCTTGCATACATTAATAGCAGATTTCACAGTCACTAACCAACCTTTCTTGCAATGTGTGTGAACCTCTTTACCATTAACGTTTATGAATTTCCAACTTTGAATAAACTTCAGCATATCATGCCAAAAGTTTACGTGGTCTGAATCTTTCTTTACAGAACAAAGCAGTTTCTTCTTATCATATATTTGTTTGCTGTTGAAACTGTCAAACAGCTTATCAATTGTGGAAATAAAAAAAGCTGTATGAGCTGCAGCCTCATCAAATTTCCCAACTGATCCCAACAACGATATTCCTGCAGCTACAGATGTACTTAGAGCTTGGGATGCCAATTTTACCTTCATTTTACTTCGTCCAACAGGATTAATGTGATTTTTGGACAATTTAGGAGCCACCCGAGGCTCAATACCTTTATCTATTTCATAAAAATCATTTATATATTTCCATTCAGCAGTGACAATGCCAAAATTTTCACGTTCATATTCCACCTTGTGATTCATTAAATTATTTCTCAATGCCTTTAATAAATGAGGCGGATCAAACATAAAATGGACATCACGATTTTGAACCTTGAAAGATGTCTTTTCAGGGCTCAGTCCAAGTTCATTAAAAAGACTAATATTATTTGAGCCTTGATCACATACTGTAGCTAAGACATCAAGGTTTATAGCTTGAAGTTTTTCAATACATGATACTACAATTGTTTTAAGCGATTGGCCAGGCATACTTTTGTGGACAAGAAAATATCCAAAAACTTGTTTCCAATTTTCATGTATTCCTTTTGCCATAAAAACTAGAGTATCTGTAGCTACTTTTATATTATGATTATCACGGACTGAAATTTCATCTTGATAACCATTAATTGTATCAGTTTTCGCATTGTATTGAAGAGAGGATCTAATTGACATTTCGTCGAATGTAAGGACGCACTGCTTTTCATCATCATTCATTTGATTCACCTTTTCTTTTAATATGTCAAATACTTCAGGACAAAATCCAGTTGTCTGACAAACTCCTTGGACCCTTAGAGTTCGCTGTGTAGGCAAAACCAAAAACCGTTTTAAACTTTTATATGCTGCAGGGCTGCGGATATAAATACTGAAAGCAAAGGCTTTATCAGAAGCTGACCATCGTCTTCCTTTTGCTGGACCAGAGTTTCTTAACTGGGCTTCAAGAATATTATAGAGGGAAGGGCGTACATGTTTTTTCATGGCTTTTAACAGCTCAAATTTTGATGGATTAGATGCTGGATATTTTCCACTGAATAATCGTTTTTTCAATGTACAGATGGCAGTTTTATATCGATTGATTTTTCGGCTCTTTGGTGTTTGCTTAAATGAATTTTCCTCTTCATTGGATATTAAATCTGAGACATTTGGGGTAGATGAAAAGAAACTTTTTGAAGTAGTGGCACTTTCACTTATTTGGGAATTTTCCAGACTGTCAGTGTCCTGCACAGGGGGAATCACTTGAATATTCACAGGTAACCTAAAAGAAAGAAAAAAAATCAAAAAGTGCTGACATATAAAACATACTTCACCTATAAGTCATATTGTCAAACTTTTATTCATTATTAGGGCTGGATTGCGGGATTCGCGCCGAAAATTTTGAAATCCCAACCAAAAAAATATCGTGGGCAGGAGCCTCCCGCCCAAAATATTTCACCATTTTCCGGAGAAATTTGCGTTATTTAATTTACCTGCAACCGAACGATAAATTAAGTGATTCTTTTCCCGTAACACATCGACGAAGTTTTCATTTTTTCCATGACAAATCGTTGAACTTTGCTTTTTTTCCGCGACTGATCGACGAACTTTGCTTTTTTTTCCGCGACTGATCGACAAACTTTGCGTTTTTTCCACGACAAATCGACGAACTTTGCTTTTTTTCGCGACTGGTCGACGACCTTTGCGTTTTTTCCATGACAAATCGACGAACTTTGCTTTTTTTTTTATCGCGACTGATCGACGATCTTTGTGTTTTTTTCCGCGACAAATCAACGAACTTTGCTTTTTTTTCACGACTAATCAACGAACTTTGCATTTTTTAAACTACTAATCGACGAACTTTGCACTTTTTTAAACGACTAATCGACGAACTTTGCATTTTTTAAACGACTAATCGACGAACTTTGCATTTTTTAAGCGACTGATCGACAAACTTTGAGTTTTTTCCGCGATCGATTGACAAACTTTGCATTTTTTTCGCGACTGATCGATGAACTTTGCGTTTTTAAATGACTAATCGACGAACTTTGCGTTTTTTTCGCAACAGATAGACGAACTTTGCGTTTTTCTGCAATCGATCGGTGAAATTCGCATTTTTTCCGCAATCGATTCGCGTAATTTTTTGCTTTTTTTCTTAATAAAATATTTTTTTCCCCTCCCAAACATTACAACTCCTGTCCATTTAACAATGTAGGAAGGGAGACTCCCCTCCTTGGAAAAATTGAATTTCAAGCCCTGATTATGAAGTAAGTATGTGGTGTACTGAATAGTGCTTTGGCCGAGCAGATCGATCTGTGTAAGAAACTAAGAAAGAATTGCTGATGTGAACATGAAGTGTGCTTAGTGGTAACACTTCTATGTGTGTGTTTATCATGCATCTTGAGCATGTAATCTAATCATTTTTTTAAATTAACTTTAAATTTTGAAATTTCATTTATCGTGTAAAATTTAAAGATGATTTTTGTAACAATTCCTTGAATAATAAAAACTGTTCATATTTAACCCTATCACCATGCCCTGTTGTTGCCCAGGACAAATATGCTATTTATTTATCAATTAATAAAAAAAAGTACCACTTATATTTGTACAGTTTAATTTTTACCGTGTGTTACAAACATTATGATACGAGAGATCACTGGCTGAAACTACTCAGTGAGTAATGGATTTTTTTGACAACTTGTTGAAAGTGCTTGGGGTCCGCGTAGACCCCAGGACATAGTGATAGGGTTAAAAAAAATCCATATTTCATTTTGATGAAAAAAAAATTGGTACTTTTATGTTATAGCAGCCCTTTGAGGATGAATCGCCAAGCAACCAAGATTTATTACCAAATTATAAAGCATATATGACATTATAATAATATATGATGTGCTGGCCCTAGGTGCAGTTAACATATAGATTTATCAAAATAAGGTACTTTTATGTTAGCCAGGCACCAGTGATATATATACATATGTATTTATACACATACATATATATATATGTGTGTGTGTATATCTATACATATCACTGGTGCCCAGCTAACATAAAAGTACCCAAAATAATAATAATAAAATAATTTGAGAAACCCACTTTTAACTACTCTGTATTCGGGTTCGCATACAAGAAACCAAAAAAATATGTCAGTGTGTCTTGCTAACTTGTACAGCAATTATTAACCAGTATACATTTAAAAAATGCAAAATTTGTAATACAATTATAAAATTAATCTGTGTAAAAAGTTATGAAGACAATAAAGAATTTAAAGGCTAGTAAAAGGGTCCTAAAAAAGCCTTAGATGTTCCCTAGATCTACTTTTGGATACCTTATAAATATCAGGCAAAAATTATATAAAAATAAATTTTAATGCATTAGCAAAATCAATCTATTTTACAGTGTACTTACTTTTCAACAGTAGCAGAATTGGTAATTTCATCCCTGCCAGCTTTTTGGAAAATAGGCACAGCATCAGGCAATAATCGACGTCTCAACGTGTTTGTAAAACACGACATAGGGAAATGATCAGCACATAAAAATTTATATTTGTTAGAACTTGGCTTCAATTTAATACTAGTCATCCACTTTTCCAACCTACAAAAATAAATAAAATGCCATAAGTAGTCTAGTAAACATTTTTTTTTTTTATAAACACATAGGAAATTTTATTCAAATGCTTATACGTAAAATAAACATCACTTACCGTTTTGTGTTCTCAGGAAAAGCAAAAAAAGACAGATCTCTAGAATTTCTATTTGTATGCAGACAAGATTCTGCCTGACATACTTTCACATTTTTAGACATGATGAAAAAGTTCTGAAAAGAACTGTTGTTTCAATATTAATAAAAGACAGAATAAAAATACACTTATTAAACTACGCGCCAAAGATCAATTGTAAAGAATATTTGTGTCTGTCGTCCCGGCCTCGCGGAAGAAAAATAGATATACAAAACATAGAGCATGAACGAATTTCAACGACATAAGTAAATTACGGAGGCTGGTTAGTTCTTCCCCGTTGTCACTGGTGGCGCTAGCACTGTTGCCATTACAGTTTTTACCGTAACTGTCCTATCTTGTTATTATTTATCTATGCTTATTAACTGACTTTCTCCGGAAAGTATCGCCGCCTGGTGGATACTACCGATACTAGTTCATAAGAAAATGCATTTTAAAAAATGGAGCTATGAAAAAATTTCGTGTTATTGTCAAAATTCAAAAAATATATTTCGAATTACACAAAAATAAATAAATAAATAAATAAATAAATATTTTGCACAATTATCATCAAGTTTTCAAAAATATTGTTGAAAATGAAGATTTAAATATAAGATTAATTATTACATAATATTGTATTAGTCAATCTTCTGTAGTATCAGGTCCACAGCCAAAGTTAGCGCCAAATATGAGCGATGCTGGAAGAATGTGGTTATTTTTGGTACTTTTCGGTTAGCCGGGCGCCAGTGATATATGTACATATATAAATATATATGTATATATATACATACATATATGTGTAAGCATGTATATACATGTATATGTAGATATGTGTATATGTGTGTGTGTATATATATACATGTATATATATCACTGGCACCCGGCTAATCAAAAAGTACCTTATTATTTTGCCAAACTACACTTACTGTAACAAGCCAATTAGATGTAGGCCTGATTACAGAAGAATCCCCATTAATTATTTACAAACACCATAAGCGTAGCAAGACAAGAATTTATTTTTTGGGAGGAAAGCTGGGGAGGAGAGGACACGTATAATTTAAGTTATTATTAAGCATTTCAATGCTTTCCAATTTTTTAAAAATCGTTTATGACTTCAGCTCGTATATTTGACTGTCCATCCGTGTTCTAACTTTCATAAAATAATTGGATTGCCATGGAACCTATATACATTATTATGGTTTAGTTACTGTTATTATTATTAAGGCATGCTCTCTATTGAAGAGGAATTTCTTTTTAAAATATAACCTATATGATCCAAATAATATACAAAAAGTTTAATTCCCTAATCTTTAAAAAACCCACTATTTTGATGCAAATAGCATTTAATATGACAAAGAACAACAACATTTAAAACACTTTTGCAAATGGAGTAATACCTCCAAAACTATAGTTTAAAAATTAGCTATTGGTCAATAGTAAGATGCAGCCTGTATACATAAACAATAATAGTATTTATAATTCATACACAATAAATGGAACTGTATTTATTACATAAGACCGTTTGCTTTTTGTTATTTCAAACTAGTCGAATGAAAAATGAAACTATGTTTGCTTTCACTCATAAAGCTCGACACCTTCAAATTTTCTAGATCGATTTAACCATCAGCATCTGCTGAACGAAAGGCAAGATTTCTTTTAGCAAGTTTGTGATAAACTGATACGTTATAATAAATTAAAACACGGATAATCTTTCGTAATAGTGTCCATAAGCCAAGGTGGCGTCAAACATGAGCGATGTTGGCAACAATGTGTTTTGAAATGTACTTCAGTTACAACAAAGAAATTAAATATGCGCCAGCGCCAAACCATGCTCGCTAAGATACGTCAATCAAAGCTAAGTACATTTGTATATCCATCCTTGACGGCAATTGGCTGTGGACCCGATTATGGGACTTCTCATGTAGACTTTTCACTTCTTCATACGTATAAACATTCGACCACTAAATAGTTATGTTTGCGCCTAAGGTATATCTTAAGCTAAAATGATTCCCCATCACTTCAAAAATAATAGACCAATAATAAATAAATAAATAAATAAAATTATAAAAACTAGATGGAACCCGTCAAAACTTGACGGAACAAAATTACAATAACAATATTAGTAAAATAAGCTTCTTTATTACATAAGAAGGGGTATGTATGAAACAGTCTTTCAAATATTTTATTTTAAAAGTTTTTTCCCCAGTAAATTACAGTACTATTTCCGAAGCAAACTCCAAACAAACAATCCATAAACAACTGTGCAATACAAATCAGTTTGACATTACCGCATATTCCCCACGGCAAGAAAGAACATTTCCTGGACCTATGAAGTATCATACAAATAGTATATCCCTACGTTCATCTCATATTCAGTCAATAAAAGAGTAAATAAAGCACACATCCCCCCCTGTGATAATGTAACCGTATGAGCTCCTATGCGCATGTGCATTGCATCTCACCAAAGGCACCGTCAAAATTCGACGTTAAAAATAGTTTTGAAATGTTTAAATTAAAAGTTTTAAAATATCTTCTTTAATTATTGTTCGTTTCAAATCCATATCTTCTGAAACGCATCCATTGTTTTAAGCTAATCAATTTCTATGTAAAGAATTTTTTTTTTTTACAATAGTAAATCAACCTGCAGATAAGGGAGATTTTTAATGTTTTCAAGTGTAATTTATTTGTATGGTTTCTTCGGTTCCTTTACATAATGAGGATGATTATTCCTTTTCCATCACAGTCGGGGATCTTTTCCTTCTTATACAGTTAAATATCCAATGGATCTTTAAAAAAATAATAAAATACAGTTCCTAGAATATGCAACATATACATCAACGAATTCAGCATATCAATTTTATGTTAATCATAAACTATAAATAGTTTTTTTTTCTTGACAGATTTTAGTTTAGCGCCAAAATGCTCTTTCTTTTGGATAATCTGATCTTATGATTTATCAGGGGTTTTTATTATTTTTCTTTTTCAGTTTTTATGATGGTTAGGAAAATCTATTTTCAATTGGGGCAATTTTCCCAAGGACTATGTTACATTATTAAAGCAAACTGATGATCATTGTTGAGATAGAATTTAAAAATATTTCATGCTTGAAAATTATTTAAAAAATCGTTAAATTAAGCGGCAGTTTTCAAATAAATTTCAATCGAAAGCTAATTTTTTTTCTAATTGATGATGTAAGAACTGAAATTGTAAAATGTAGTAAAATGTAGTAAAAAATTGAAAATTGTAGTATTTAGAAGTGATGTAAGCGCAATGAAAGCTAAAGCGATAGGACAGTTTGTTGTCGCAACCGTTATACATTTCTAAAAATTGCCACTGTGTTTTGCCTGGCGTCCAAAAGTAGACTATCATTTTTTGACATCGAAAGAGAAATTCACAGTGGAAGAAATAGGACTTTGCCACTAATAAGGAACTGTTAAATGAACTTATAACAAACTTACCAAAATAATCCCTATAAAATATTAGCCTTACATTATTTATTCTAGCTAAAAATACAATCATTATTTCAAGTTTTTTTCCCACAACACTAATAAGGAACTGTTAAATGAACTTATAACAAACTTACCAAAATAATCCCTATAAAATATTAGCCTTACATTATTTATTCTAGCTAAAAATACAATCATTATTTCAAGTTTTTTTCCCACAACACTATTTTTAATAATTTTAATTTTCCTGAAATTCTTTACTTTTTGATTTTTTTTATAAAAAAATGAAATCTTCTTACCTATAATTAAAAAAAAAGTAATTGGTAACATGTAATCAAGGTATGCAATCAAGATGAGCAACCAATAAAGGCTTAAATTCTGACCTTTAAAATTAAAAATTGAAAAATCAGTTAAAATTACATCATGTTGACACAATTAATTTTTCTTTTTAGTTTTATCAATGTTAAAATACATTTCAAGCTAAACATAACGTCATTTTCCCCGGCGCTAACTTTTCACACGTACTTTGTATAAGTTACTCTTATGCTTAAACACCATGTTACAAATAAAAATATATTTTGTATTTAATTGTAATGAAAAAATGGCATCAACAAAGTTATAATGCATAATGATAAAATAAACCTAATGGACAATATTCCGGGACATCACAATAAAGATGAATTATTATTCGCTTATAAAACACGCGGATAATTATTTTCACCGAAATTTAACTTGCAAATTAAAAAATTCGGCCTAAAAGTTCTCATCAAGTGATTTTTAATTCGACGTTAAATGTATTTATAATGATGTTTTACTGATTTATTAGTTATTACATTAATAAAAATAAAAATTACGTCTTCGAAACCATGATATTAAAATAGAAAAAGCATTGAAAAAATGTTGTGATTCGTAGTTTCGTACAATCAATAAAATTCAACTGAAGTCACAAACATTTATCCAACAGTCCAAAGGGATAAGTAAGAGAAATAATATAAATAAATAAATATCCAAGATTATTTTTTATTCTGTTTTTATTAATTCCAAATTTTATATTGTAAATTTTATTGTTTAAAGTTACTGATAAATGATACTCTAGTAAATGGGGCTTTGCCTAATTTATTATTTTATTATTTTTTTTTATTTTTGAGATTTATAATGGCAACATTCTTCTGTTTGTTTATTGGGCGATACAGTTTGGCGAATAATTTGGAGTACTTTTCGGTTAGCCGGGCGCCAGTGAAGTATATATATATATATATATATATATATATATATATATATATATATACATGTATGTCATTCTATAATCATAATGTATTCTAGACGCTGTAACTGGGGGTTAATTTTTGGCGCCTAAATGACGATTTCTGCTTTGTATGGCAACCTGGTGTTTTATAATAAAATTGAATGTGTGTAAATAAATAAAATAAAATTGGTACTTTTATGTTAGCTGGGCGTCAGGGATAACTTTCCAAATCTTCTTTCAATTGGAATAATTTAAATTTCAATATTTTACGCGAGATTTGTTATTCATATTGATATGTTTATGTTTAGATATTTTATTATGATTATATTTTAGCTAATTTTAAGTAAGTTTTTTAAGATTTAATATTACAATGATAAAATATTACCTAGTTGATATTAGCTAATGTCAAAAGATTGGAGAACCACAGAGTTCAGAAAATAAATCTATGCCTCGCAACAGTGGGAGTTGCCGTCTTTATGATGTCATAAGCAGCAGTAAAAGTTCAATTGAAAATTACGGCTAATTAATTAAATTTTCGAACAAACGAATGCATGATAACAAATCTGTGTCCAAATATCTTTAATTTAAAAAAAGAATGGTGTAATTTGATGCAGTAGTTTGTTCTCACGGATTGTCGAAATAAAACGCTTAGCGTTTTAAATATATAGATGTGCATTAAAAACAAAAAAAAAAAAGGAAAGAAAAGAAATAAGAAACAATAATAAATTTATACGTAACATGAATTTCTAAATAAAAGAAAAGTCAAAATGTCTGTAATAAAGTAATTTAAACATAATAGAAAAATAGAAAAAATAGAAAATTACATTAAAATAGTTACCTTTTTGAGATATCGATGTTCTCCATTTGTTTCGAAGATCAATATCACTCGCAAACTCACGAAATGAGATTTTTTTCACCTGATTTTTTTCTTTATGTGATTTACATAAAAGAATACAGCAAGAAACCATTTTGGTTTAGCAGTAAAATAAGTTTATGTTATGAAAATAATGTCTCGAATATATGAAAAATTTCAAAATAAATAATTCTCATTTGAAAAGGACAACCATACAGTATATCATAAAGAAAATAAGAAAACATGTATGGAAAACAAATTTAAAAATACTCTTGTTACTGACGGTATAGGCGCTAGTAGCAGGACAACCATGTAGTTTTTAACCACGTGTATAGCGGTCAAAGGAAACTTGCTGATTGTAAGGTCTAATACTATGATCTTGCTATAAATATTGCTTTTTTCTAATAAGCAATATACGTCAAAATTATATAGAGCAATGGTACTCACTAAAATTGCTGTTAGAATCAAAATCTAGTACTTTTTGCATTCATAATGTGTATATATTATAATGAAATACTTTTATATGCTAATTATTAATAAGTAAATATGAATTTTAATCGTTGTTAAAGGTTTAGTATGGGGGGGGGGGGTGCTTGTACCTTTTAAACGTGACGAAAATAAACAAAAACGATTGTCAAATTTTGAAGTAGAGTATCTTCAAAATCTTTTTATGCATAAACATGAAATTTTGACTATTCATTAAACAGATTATGCTATTAAATATTATACCATTAGGAATTGACTAGCCTTTTACAGAATTTGTGCAAAATTGAAATTAATATTAACTATTTCTTTTTACTCCGTAAGTTATTGCACGCATAATATCTTGAGAACGTATGTGTGGAGTGTTATGAAATTTGATATAGATAATAAGCATATATGTGTGTTTAAAATTATCTACTTTTAAGTATTTGCAGATATAAGATTTTCAGTTATAACTATTTGTATTCATTAAAAAATTGAAGATATTTCCCCGATTTAGCATTTGGATCACTTAAATCTATGTTACAAACAAATCTGCGTATCAGTTTTTTAATCCCCCGAATAGTTAATTTTTGAGAGATTTTTTTCTAAATTCCATTCCGATTTTCATCAAAATTTAGCATTTTAATAAGTTATAAATCAAATTTAATTATCTTAACGAAGTCTAATTATAAAATGCCTACACTGTTTCTTTGTAAACAGTATCAGGATTTGTCCTTATCAATTTCATGAATTTTGAACCAAAATTAAGACGCATGGAGCATTTTAAAAATCTAAAGAAAGTGTAAAATCTGTAGTGAAAAAAAAAAAAACATGTACAAAGTTTACTAAAGCAACGAAAAATTCATTGTGTACATAATTCAAACGCTTGTAACTATGCGAAAAATTATCGCAGCTGCATGAAGTTTTTCTCAAATGGTTCAGTACAAACTGAAGAATAATAATACACATAAAAAATAAATTTAGATTTTTGGGGCGATTTTTGATCAAATAAAGGTCCACGGTCCACTTAAACATACATATGTGATGATTATCTATAAAAAAATTCATAACAATCCATAAATACGTTCTCAAGATATCATACGCGCAATGACTTAAGGAATAGTAAAAAAAGAACTATTTTAATTTGAACAATGTACAAAATCTAGTTAGTTTCTAATGGTCTATGCGTATATTTATGCATTATACCGGCAGTGATAGACTTTTCTTGGCAAATTTACCTATATATTATATGAAATAATTCCTTTTTTTGAGACATATGGTGTTCTGCCGACTGACGATTAAACATCCACGTAACGCTTTGGTTTTTCAAAATTTTATTATCATTTGTTTTACACATTCCATTTTCTTTTCAATTTATGATTGAATGATATTTATTTCAACTTGTTTCCACCATTTATCTTTAAATATGTTTTTTTTTTCATATTATATTGAAATTACATATTAGGTTTTTTGAGTCTGTTTTGTAATTTTTTTTTCTCTGTAACAATTGTGTAAAATATGATGTTAAACATGCCATCTCTAAATTTTAGTTTTGGTTATTTTTTTCGAATTTGCTAGCTATTTTTTAATTCAAAGCTCTTGTACATATAAATTAACTACTTGCCATCTTGAAATGAGATATTTGGGCAGATTTCGCTAAAAGAACTTATTGGTTGTCTTTTGATTTCAATGGTTATACGTGGTTAGCAAGAAATAACTTTCCCACTTCAGTGGGCTCTAGAATGCGTTTTATTGGTTCAAATAAGAAAACATTTGAGTTACAGATAATATAAATGATGAGTTTGATATTTATTAAATGAAAAATAGTACAAAAATCCGCCGATAGGTAGCGCTGTAATACACATAAAACATTTCATATGCTGTATAAATGTTAAATAATATAAAAATGTAGCATTAAAACTGCTCAATGTGCTTTAATCGCAGAACCGGCTCCACAGATGACCCGACTGAGTATGTCGGAATATCAAGAACATGGTGATGAAATCTGTTCTTCAGTTCTGGCACAGATGCTGGTCTTTTACGGTAGATTTTGTCCTTCAGGTAACCCCACAACCAAAAGCGCAGGGGGTGATATATGACGAGTGTGGAGGCCATGCTGTTGGAAAATGACGGCTGATCGCCCGTACATCTGTGAAATGCTTTACAAGAAATTTCTTAGAAATTGCTTTACAAGACGATCAATGTAAGGAGGTGCGTCATCCTGCATGAAAATGATGTCCTGGAGGTATTCACGCTGTTAAACTTATGGAATTGCAAAATCCGTCAGCAAGTAACGGTACCGTTGTCCTGTGAGGAACAGGTTTGTATTCCATTTGCAGTTATCTTATCAAAAAATACGTCCAATGATAAAAATAGCCGTAAAACGAAACCATACTGTAATTTTTTTTCAAGATGCAAGGTTTATTTCTGGATAGCGTGAGGGGTTTCCGCTGCTAAAATTCGACAATTGTGGGTATTAACTTGCGCACTGAGGCAAAAGTGGGCTTCGTCAGTCCACAGAATGTTCCATGACCAAGTAACGTCAACCATCATTCGATCATGGAACTCAAGTGAAAAAGTTTTACCAACCTCTGAGTCCCCGTCCTGTAATAGGTACACAGGTTTGATTTTGTAGGGATAAAAATGCAAAATCCGCCGTAAGATTTGTTATACAGTGGAATACGGCATATCCAATAAACAGGAAGCAATTGGCACACCCACACTACCATGCGGCGACTGACTTCTGGTTTCAACGACCACGGTAGGGACATTTTAGACGCTAGAAGACTGAATTTGCTTTCGTCCTCTACCTGGAAGTATAGTAAGTTTCCCACTTGTTTCAAATTTCTTTATGATCTTGCGTAGGGCACATAGAGTCATTGGAGCTCTTCGTATCTGCTTCATATGGCGGAATTAGTTTACAGCTCCAACGGAGTTCTGCTGGTTCTGGTAGAACAAATTTACCAGTAGCTATTTTTCTTGCAACGAAGGCATGATGCTCGTTCAGAATCCGCCTTCTTTTTATCCAAAGAATAATGCTAATAGTCATGCGCTGTTACGCAACTGATGTTTCACATTTTCAATATATGCAAATAAGTACCATTTGTGTTATGGCGCCATCTATTGGTAAATGTTCATAATAAATTATATTATTTAATAAATGTCAAGCGCATTATTTGAATAATCTGTCGTTAAAATTTATCTTATTTGGACCAATAGATCGCATTCTAGAGCCCTCTTGAAGCGGAAAACTTATTTTTTGCTAACCCTGTATATGTATATATTATGTGGGCTACATTATATGAACTCGAGGGCCGCATACTGAAAATCATTGATACAACGTATACTTAATGTAAAAATTTACATTTCTTAGCTTTATTTAAAGTACAAAATTTAATAAACAGCATATCATATTAAAAAGTATATGAAACATGATATATTATATTATAGAAATAAGGCCATATTTGATGTTAATGTGCTATGAAATAGCCAAGCCATCAAATCCAACTCTTGATATCCTTGTTTAGAGCATACCGGCAGAAATGCAGAACATATAACAAAATCATTTTTAGTTGAAAACTCTAATCGATTTGTTGTATTTATGATGAAATTATGTTTGAAATTATGTTATGATTATGTTTGAAAAATTAACCACCAATTAAATCAAAAAGAATTTTTATTTAAAAAAAACAATTATGTATTCAAAGAATAAAGTTTCGAAATTTATTTAAAAACTAAATTTTTAGACGAAATAGGCAGCCTGTGTCATAACTTGGTATATATTTTATCTACATGCAAAGTTACAAAGGAATTAATTCAGCAATTTTTCAATTTTACGAAAGAAAATGCTTTTTTTCGTTATGTGAGGAAGGTGGAGACGCTAACCATGTGCAAAGAATTGTCAATTGTGGTAACATTTCTACTTTCGCTTACGTTGTGCATATTTATTTATATTATTACAAATGTTGCATTAAAGTATTGTAGCAAACAATTAAATTTGAAAATATCCCATAATGTCACAACACCAAAAATGGATGAATATACTTTCAATTTGTGCTTAAAGCAATAACTGTTGCTTATCTTTTAAATCCTTATATATTGCAACGTTCTTCGTTTTCAGATAATAGTATTTTTTCGAAAGTTGATACTTTGAAATTGTATATATTTATAGATTAACAAATGATTTACACCTTTTTTCTCTTCATTCTTCTTTTCGGATTATTCTGATATCTTGGGAAATATATTAAGGTTCTTTAGCTAAACTGGGGCTAAAATACTTCATTTCACGAGGGTTTTGATATATTTATTGATAATTTGAAACACAATCATATCATCATATTTATAAAAAATATTTAGATGTAAGCGATATATTTTATATATTACAAAATATTTTATATAAAAGCATACATAAGTGATTCTTAAGTACTATTAAAAAATACGTTTAATTAAAGCATTGATTTTAAGATTTCACAAACCAGAAAAATTATTTCAAAGTTCGTATACAAAATAAACACAAAGCCATCATTAAAAAAAAATGATACATTCTCTACAGTTTGGCGTAGTTTTTGATTTATATGGAATTACCTTAGTACCACTCATTGTTTATAAAGTGATTTAAAAAGAATGTTAAACTGTTATATCCTGATTTTTAGCATTTTAAAAATATTATGTGCTACAACAATAATGAATTTTAGAGTACTTTACAGGAATAAAAAAAAGAAGGAGTTAAATTATAAAGCAATCTGAAAGTAGCGATGAGAGATATTGATTTAAATAAAATAAAATAATACATTTTTAAAAAAATGCATAAAGAAACATATAGTTAATTCTTTGTATAGGTATTCTAACTTTATAAAATTACGATAACCAGCTTATTGAAGTCGTTTGTTTTTATCAGCTTATCTTGAATACAAACATGGAACGGTTGTTTTTCATATTTCATGTTTCATAGATTGGTATAGAAAAAAAAATCGCTAATATTGCAACTTTTTCTTATGAGCATACACTTTTGTCAACATACAACAGTCACAAGCTAATAGAAGCGATGGAAGAAATACAAAAGGAAGCGTTCTCTACAAACTTATAGTTTGTAAATCAATATTTATAAATGGACATTTTTGCATTAGGATATCTTGGGTCGAAGTCAAAAGTTGTAGGTGATTTTATATTAGGAAAACTTTGTGAAGAATAAGATTGGATAAACTCTTGTTAAAAAAACCATATAACGTTTTACAATCAAAATTGGAAGTAATATTTTAAGAATTTTTTTTGGAAAAATTGTCATATTTTTAAATTGGTAAAAATTTCTATCTTTACGCTTCAGTGTTAATCGATACACAATTGATGAAGAGAAAACGCTTAAAAAGACAAACAATCTCAACACGAATACACATTTAAAAAATATATAACTTTCATAATATATGGATAAACTTTCGTTTAGTTTTATTTCCATTTACAAAAAAAAGAAAACATAATAATTAATTAATTTAAAAAGGCAGACTTTTAAATATGAGTAGAAAATGTTCAAAAAAGTGCTAATTTCCATTTCTGACAATATAAGATTCTTACCGCACAAATTAATTTTTATGAAAAAAATAGTATGTTTTTAAATAATACTTAAAAAAAAGTTCTTTAAGTAGTTAATAATACATCGCATTTAGCAAAAGGTCTGATAAAAATATAAAATGTCTTTTATAAATATTAAACAAATTTTAAAATCTTAGCAGCTTGTTTTTCTCTTACCGGAATTTTTTTTCAAAAATAATTTATAAGTGAGAACGAAAATTAAAACAGCAAAACCTATTTTAAATAATGTACAACGTAATGTAAACACATATTATTTTTTATTTGTTCATTGAAGGAAAGCTAACTCTACTTTTCTTTTTATTGTTCAGTTCTTTTTAACAAGCAATTACTTTAAATTTATTCTACAGTCAAGCATTCCTAAATTTATAAATAAGTGACTTAAATAATACTCTATTTTGTGAAGCAAAATCACATGACACTTTCGAATTACGTAAAAACGTTTAATAATAATAATAATAATAATAAAACTTTGGGTGAGATTTTAATTACATTTTGAAACTGGAAAATGAGTTTATAAATGCTGTTTTTTTGTGTGTTACTCAGTAGAATAAAGAACCTTTTTTTTTTATAAAAAAAAAAAAAATCAGTGAAGAGCGGTTAAAATTTTGGCATCTCAAGGAGTTTCAGGTAATTTATATTAAATTATTAAGAAAATAAAATTACACAGTAAAATGCATTGCATATATAGTGACCTCTCACTTATACGCGATGCACGTAAATTATTTTTTCGCACCAGTTTTTTTAAGGTATTTTCGGCTTATTAAATCGCAGAATTCATAAATCAAATTTTACTGTTTTAAAATAGTGGTATGAAAAAGTATTTTCTGACTATCACATATAAGTGAGAGGTCACTGTATATGGATCATTCTCAGATAAAGGGACGTCCTTGGCCTAAAAATTGAAATTTATTTATCTTATTTTAAGAAATACCGTAAAGAACTGCATTGTGCAATAGTATGAACTTGAGGAAATAAATATTTGAATATTTAAAAAAAAATCAAAATGTTCCAAATGTCATTAGCATGGCGTTCCCCCAAATTCAAATAAATTTAATTAAATAATAAAACTTCGTAAGAATCGCCATAAAAACAAAAAAACACACAGGACACATTTTGCGTTAGAAATTTTAACAGCCCGTCGTCGGCCAGTGTAAACACGTGTCCATAGGGGGACAAGGACGCAAATTTTATTTTAATCGCCAGTTTTTTCGGTGCTGTTTCATCTGTTCAAATTTAATATTTCAAAATTATAGTTCGATGTTTTGGAAAGCCTCATAGCAGGGATATAACCGGTATCATAAAGTTTCATCTCTCTGCTTATAATATAATTATCACTTTAGCTTCAATGCAAAAAAAAAAAAAATTATCTTTAATTAAAGTTTGTCCCTGGAATTTAGTTGTCATTACCATGCACAAAGTGTTTCCTTTTTTAACACTTTCCAACCTAGTTTAAAAGTGTTTATGACTTCGGTTTGTCTGGCCGTCTGTCCGTGCTCTAACTCCCGTAAATATGCTCGGATTGCTCTGCAATTTTTATATGTTATTGTCGTTATCTATAGCATGTTCCCTATTTCAACGGAAGTGTGTAGCACTTATAGTTTTTTTACAGGGACACTCAAAAAAATTCCGTTACATCGCGGTCTTTGGGGAAAAATCATTTGCGGTTTATTTAAATAATGTTTCACTATTTTAAACGCATTGAAATTTATATATATCACTAAGGTGCATTAGAAGAAGCTTAATATGGAATAGGGTGTGCATAGCACTTATACTTACTTTACAGGGACAGTCAAAAGAATTCCGTTATATTACGTCTATGGAGAGAAATCGTCTGCGGTGTATTTAAATAATGTTTCCCTATTTTAAACGCATTGAAATTTATATATATCACTAAGGTGCATTACAATAGGCTTACTACAGAATAGTGTGTGTATAGCAGTCATCGTTCATTTACAGGGACACACAAAAGAATTCTCTACTGTATGTTAACAATAATTCCTGGAAGTGCGTTTTAAGTTACTGATCGCGATTTTAATTTTAACTCGCTTTTTGTCTATTACGTGGTGTGTATAAATTCTGTAGATCTTATACAGGGAAGCACAAAAGTTCACAAACACATTTCCGTATTATTTAACTCCAGACGGAGAATTTTAAACTGTGCTACGCGTTTCCTAACTGAACTAAAATTTAGCATCCTATGTAGTATATATACAAATCTATAGATCCTATACAGGGCTGAATAAAAGTATTCGGATTACTTAGATGTTATCTTTTAGCTTATTAAACGGTATGATTTGTAAAATTATTTTGGAAGTGTTGGAAAGTGTTACATAATCTATGCTTGACGCATGATTTTTCGTTCTTGTTAACTCTTACTAGAAGGGGCTAAAATACTATTTATGTTGCTTCATTGTAGAGTAAAACATGTACTTACAAGCAGTGAGTGTCTTCTTTTGTTGAAATAGGTAGTACTGTTTTATTTTGGTACTTTTATTAAAAAATTGGAAATGTGTTTTTCATGTATCACCACCACGTTTCATATAACTAAAATGTAATAATAGAAATCAATAACTTAATTGATATAATTATGAAAGAGTTCTGGGACTACTCTCAAAGAAAATATACTATAAACCTTTAATCACTTTAACATTAAAAATGTCATTACCATGGTAGTGATTACCTTGTCTTTTTGAAAACACGGTAATGACCAACAGAAAAAAAGGTTCAACTTGCCGATTTTAAAAAATATTAAAAATTTTATTTAATTTACTTAAGGTGAACCTACAATAAAAAAAGTGATAATGCAGTTTTTCCTTCTCCCTTTGAGTTTGTCAGCAAATTTAGCCGTTAATTGTTATACTCAAAATGGGCAATGGGCAAAAATTGACCACTGAAGAAACACTTCGTTAGAATCGAAAAATGGAAAGAAAACGCCGTAAAAAATACAAAATGATCCAATCGCATAATCCCATACAACAATAGAAATGAATATTACCATACAACCATTGAAATTAATTATTCACCACTGGAACTGGGAACCGAGATAAAGGGTCATTCCGACTCGTACCAAATCGTGATATTTCGATTTGAACCAGAAATTAGCTATAAACAATTTTAAATAACAGAGAAAAAAATAGTTAAATAGTCTTTAATAAAACTTCTGGTGAAAAACATTTTTTTTTAAAACCTTAATAAGATTTCCCGCGATTCTCGTATTAAAGCCTTAAATAAGATACACAATTTCTGCTAATTACTACAAAAAATAGGGGATTAAAAACAAAGACAAATTATTTTTTTCGAAGCCAAAATTTCCCTTTAACTTAGAAAGACCCATATAATTACGAGGGTAGATCCAGAAATAAGGTTCCCAAAGAGCTCCAGCCGCACGGGAAGATGCGAGGCGAAATACGCCAACAGCGCTGTGTGCGGCTGCTCTCGCACTCGTGATTCCCCCGACCATGCTTTGCTGCGCCACTCATTCTTGGCTTAGCAGCCGTTCGAGATGGAGGTTCCCATTGTTGATCCCGCCAAGTTCAAGATTCGTTCCGTAATTCGCTTTTTGCACACCAAAGGAACTACACCCGCCCAGAAACGCCCGCGACGACGACTGACAGTCGGTGTAACCTTGTTTCACGACAACGCCCGACCTCACGTCTCCCGTCAAACCCAGGAACTTTTGGCACAAATTGGGTGGACTGTCATGTCCCATTCACCTTACAGTCCGGACATTGCACCTAATGATTATCACTTGTTCCCCAAGTTAAACGAACACTTGGGTGGCCAATACTTCCGGAGCGACGATGACGTCAAAGAAGAAGTGAAACGCTTCCTCAACGGTTTGGCGCCGGAGTTCTATGACATTGGATACAGAAATTGGAGCACCGTCTACAAAAATACGTAGAAAAAGATGGTGATTATGTAGAGAAACACAGCAAACTTTCTTCTTTCCAACGATGTAAATTTCAATGAGAACAAACAATGTTGTCTATTTGTAAATTTGATGGGAACCGTATTTCTGGATCGACCCTCGTATAAAGCATAATTATAAAGCATTGCACCTTCCATATTCAAATCAATCAAAACTTATTCTTTGCTAAAGAACACTTTAAAAACTTACGAAATGTACTATATTTACGAGACTTATCAAAAAACAACTTCTTTCTAAAGTACAACAACTTTTAGTTACAAATTTTATACGGTTGTATAATAATAAATTATTTCAGCAATTTTTAATTTATGGCTGTTCTTAATGTATTTTTTCAAACGGAAGAAAATAAAACAAAACGAAGTATTGTTCCTCAATGTATTCTTAATAGAATTTAAAAAGTATAACTTAAAAAAAATTAGTATGCAAAATTATAATTTAATATTTTTTAATATATGTATGTATGTAGACCAAAGTATATATATATATATATATATATATATAAATTCCTTAAAATGTGTTATCTATTTTATTTTTTAAACAGACATTTAAATATAAAGGGAAAATGTTCAAATAAGTGTTAATTTTTCTTTTTCCCGAAACTATATACAGTTAGATCTTTCCGCGCAAATTCCTTTTCCGAGAGCAATTTTCGTAAAAAAATTAATTTAAGAAAAGGAACAAAATTATAATTATAATTTTGGAATGTGCGTTAAGTACATAAGTACACTTGGTGCTTAGCAACAGTGATGATAAAAATACGGAATACTTTTTCTTAATTATTTAACAAGTTAGAAAGTCGTGAGGACTTAATTTTCTGTTCCATGAAATTTATATCGCGAAAATATTTCTTTGGAAAACAAGTCACAAGTAACGAGGAAAGTTAAAACAACAAAATTTATTAGAAATAATGTACAACTTAATGAAAGTATATATTGCAAACAAAGGCATTTTAAATTCAAACAAGTGTGCATGAAAATGTAATTTAGACAAGTAAGTGTCTGAATAAAAAGTCAGTATTATAAAATGTTGTTATATAGCTTATCAAAATTTAAAATGTGTACTGCTGTAATATAAGTACGTCATCAGTGTGAATATAAAAAAATGCAAATATATTTATTACTTTTATCAAATCTATGAAATTTCCTAATGTGCATCAAAATTTGCCACAATCCGTCCGATAAAAAATGACAGTATCACATCGAGCTGCAATTACTGGGCAGCATTTACTTATAGTTTCGTTTTAGAATCCTTAATAACTGTTATACCCTTTGAGTAATTTTATGCTACATCAGTATGCAATGGAATGACATTATTCGAAAATACACCAGTTTGTATTTGTACTACTGATACAATAAATTATAGGAATATCGCTGTAAAGTATGCTTATGTCTTGTATGCTTAAGACTTTCCTCCTTCATCACATTTTACTTTATTAACTTTTATTTAATTACTATATTTCATTTTATATTTTATTATACCTCTCACTTTTAATACTATGCCTTTTCTTGCTTTTTTTATAATAATTATACTCACTCTAAAGTAGTTTAGAATTCAGTTAGACTTCTTCTCTCTTATGGCTTCTTAAGTTTTAGAAATACAGCTACTTCTAGACCAAGCAAAAGGTTTTCGTCAACTAGGAAGGCTATGAAATGCCTAAACTTTTCAACTGTTCAACTGTTCCTGGTATACTGGCTCAGCTCCAGAAATTCGTTGATCATGAAGGAGGGTTTTTTAGTCAGAGAAATAACTAATAAACGAAGTTGCACATAAAAAGAAAATCATTTAGTAATAACAGCCATTAGGATTCAATGGACTGATTGCATAAAGCATATTCACGAAGCTACAAATATGATAAGACCCAACAGCAATAAAAGCAAGGGAGGGAATAAGATAATTTGAAAAAGTAAATTAAAGTGCAGCAACATGGAATGTGACAAATACCAGGAACAAAAGTTGCAATGGGACAAACCCAATAAATGTGACAAATAACCAGCGAAAACATCGCAAGTGACTAACACCCAAGAAAGTGACAAATATCCCAAGCAACAAGCTAGTGATAATAGACAACAAAGCTAACAAGACATAACTCATCAAGAGAATGCCAGAAACAACTCAATAGATATGAGCTCATGAAAGAAGAAAAAATCCCTAACAGAAAGAAATAAACACAAAAATGAGACCAGCCCATAAAAGCGGCTATAAACATGATAGTGACAAACCACTATGACAGAGACAAACTAACCCAATAGGGATGAACCCATAAAAGCAGCAAAAAACCCTAACAGAGATATATAAACCCAACAAACAGACCAGCCCATAATAGAGACGACAAACATGGTAGCGACAAGCCACCATGAAAGAGTCAAACCAGCCAGGTGGAGTGCCGCTATGCAACGATCATGTTCACTAATGGCGCCCGGTGAATGTAAAATCTGCCGTGGGTGCTAAATCCTCCAAATGCCCCGTGAATTATAACTTTGGATGTGCCTCAAGATTCTAAATTACGAGACAAACTCGCGTAGTGATGGCATGGGTGTGCTATGCAGTGTAAAATTAGTAATTACTCAAGCATCTTACATCCATCCAGCATGACCTCACTACACTGTGTAGTTCTGAATTGACTCATCCAAACATCAATTAGCAACCGGCCAACTAAATAAAAGCAACTTAGGTAATAAGATGCACTGAAGCGACGTCGGCCTAGAGGATTATCAAACAGATCTTCCACATGCGGAGATCAGGCGAATCCTAGCCCCGTTGCCAGTCATAAACCCGCTAAGTTGGGCAAATGCCCGGCAGGTAGGGGCCTTGTCAGCGATTTTAAAAAAATGGTACTTCCACAAACCGCGATTGGTTGGGATGCGGGATGCTTGTTTGTAGGGATTACAGTCCCGGTAAATGAAAATTCAGATTTATATGATCAAGTCATCTGGTTTCTTTATGCGGGCAGATTTTTATCCCGTCAGTGAAAACTATTACAGCTTACGTTCGTAAATCCAGTGCTAATATTCTTTTGCATAGAAAATGAATTTTGCGATTTTTAATGCTCAGTTATTCCTTTTATCAAAGAGGATTAAATGTGCCCTTGCATAGTACTATAAAAGTTTATTGAATAATGACAGTTTATTAATAAAAAATAAAATGTTAACAATAGTGGAATTTTAAATGTTTCAAGTGACCGAAATAATGTGACCTTTCAGACCTAACATATGATTGAAATAAACAAGGCATTTTTAGCGTCTTAAAATTAAACTAAATATTTCAGATATTTTTTTTTGCATAGTGATGGAGAGAATTAGCTTTCCAATCATCAGTATATTTGTTATAGAAATGCATAGCAAATAAAATTTATGGATTATTAATATTTCTATTTTAATACAGCATTTTTGATACCATTGGAATCAGCATTTCATGAACAATAAAGATCAATTATCAAATATTCAAAATCATCAATAAATAAATAATATTTTCTATTTAGATAACAACACTAAAACAACACTCTATGTCCATTGCTAGATAGACAATATCATCCCAAATTTGTATGACTCTAATTGACGTTGGTCACACAATACTCTCCGAAAAACTGTTACCTAAAATTTACTGCTGAGCAATCATCGAGAGTGCTTCGTGACAGATTTTTTATGGTGAAGACGACAGTCAGCTGTACTTTACCTCACATGGGAAGTGAATTTCTTTCCCCAGACAGTAAACATAGATACTAGCATTACATAAAGGTATCCTTTGTAGCACCACAACATATGACTGCTAGGAGGAGGAATGCTCAATATAATGTTATAGCCAATTGTTTATCTTCAAAATTAGGGGCGGGGAGCTAACATGCGAATTTGTGGCACTCTCCCTTCTGGGATGAAATTTTATGAATATTTTATGTAAATTTATATATATATATATATATATTTCTATGATTAGATATACATTTTTTTTTTATCAGAAAACAAAAAGGCTCGCCTAAGAACAAGTAGATTTTCTGCTTCTTCTCGACAAGCGTCGAATGTAAAGATCGAGAAAATGTCATAGAAAGTTTCTTACTTTATGCTTTTGATTTTTTATAAAAGAAAAAAAGCTATACAAATTTAGCATTTTAATGCATTTTCACTTGACAAAGATGGAGTTTCTGTTACTCCAAGAGATATGTGAGAAGACAACGGATTATTTTAATATAACAGTAATCTGCTATTAAATAAAAATTAACTTAAAAATTGTGCCATTTTCTTGGATGACTAAGGTTTCCGTCAAATATGTTTCAGCTCTAATCATCAAGGTAAAGAATATTTTCTTAATTCCATTGTTCTAATAATTTGTATTATTCATGAATGTTTTGGGTAGCTGAGTGTGTATGACAGATTTAATTTATTTTAGAGAAATTAATATTATGAATTATTGTTTATCGGTATTCAATGCAGATTTAAATCTGAAGTTTCATAAGAATAAAATTGATATGTTCTGCGCAACATCAAGAAAAGCTAACTACTTAACCTTTATATTAATCCTTTTATATAATTTTTTATCTGTGTTAATAGTTGTAAATAAATGTTCATTTTTATATTAACTTAATTTGTATTTCTTTCATTAGCTTAAGTGTGTTTATACGTTTTAGAAAGAGAATTTTGTAATCTAGGTTTTAAATTATACTCTGTACTTTTCTTATTTTAAATATATAATTTAAATTCCTCGGGGTAATTTTAGATGATTGCATTTGGCTTTCAAATTGAAAAGCCCTTCGTAAAATCACACAAAGCGAAATAAATATTATAGTTTTTATAGGTAATCTAAATATTAATTGTAATTAATTTATTTAGACTATAACATCATAACCCCAGCGCCAATTGTGCTTGTAAGCATCTTGTAGTGCACCACAATAATGTATATAAATTTCAAAATCTTTAAAACAATGTAACACCTTTAAAATACACTGAAAACGAATTTTCTCCGTAGACCATAATGTGGCAGAATTATTGTTTCAGTCTCCCTGTAAACATACTATAAATGTTACACATATTTTTCAATACCGAACATACCATGCTGAACCTTAATAATATGTATCAATTGCATGGTTATCGGAGTATATTCAGGCGAGTTAGAACACATATCGTCGGACAGACAGACGACTAAGCAAACCGCATTCATGAACACTTTAATATGTTGAAAAGTGTTAAAAAGGAAGATATAGGTCTATATATGTATTAATGGCGTCTTTCAAGAAGATTTATATAAATTTTATTTTTATTATTCTTTTTTAAGCAAAAATATTTAATATACTATAAATCTTGTTCCAAAATGGACAAATAACATATTTGCATTTAAATTACTTTTTTCATGATTATCCGTCCTTTATCTTATACTGTTCAAGGTGTCCTCAGAGACTGTCTATATATTTATTTTTGTTTAAACTTTATACCCAAACAAACTTTTAATTATTTATTTGATTTGATTTGTAATGCTTTATTTACTCTAAATATAAATGTTCGCTGCTCTATCTTGAAAGCTACAAAGAAAATATAAATTAATATAGGTTTTCGGATTGAACCAATTATAAGAAATATATTTTGTAAGTTGGATGAAAATCGTGTTAATATTTACTTATAGAAACAAAATTGCTCATTTAGAAATTCCCAAATAAACCGACTTTCGATAACACGCATCATAACTGAAGTGTCAAGGAATGGAATTTTAAATTTAATCTAACATACAAACTATTAACTTCACTTTTTCTTACATATTTGCTACGCCACATATTCAAGCATAATCCGCAATTGTAATTTCATAAACTGCGTCCCAAAAGATTATAGACAACTAATTTTTTGGATTTAAGAGCTAACTAAATGAGTAAGAAAGATGAAATAAATTATCCTAATCCTAATAATATTATAAATCTGATTGTGTGCAAATGTTAGGCTGAAGCCAGCGTCAAAATGAAGCATTTATTTATCCTGTATCTTTGCATATAAGTTGATTATAACCCTCAGATGAATATAGGCTGGTTTTTGTTTATTTTATTTCAATATTTTTCTTGAAAATTAAAAATTTCATTATTTTCCTACAGAATAAATGGACATTTTTTCGTATATTTTAAAATGGTTGGTTGGTTTGGTTGGTTTGGCTCAAAGGGCCCGGTTTTGCAGCTTTTTTCAAAATGGTTAAATTTATTTTATCGTTGCTAATACTTTATCGTTGCCAATGTAAAATAAAACCCCTGAGTAATAATTTTTCATCAACAATTTATTTTCAAGTGAAAATTTTCCACGTGAAAAATGAAAATGAAATGAATTATTTAAGAATTAAATAGAATATGAAATGATGTCATATTAGAAATATAAAATGCGTTTTCAAATACTTGATAATAATACAAAGTGCACAAATACGAGTAAGTATGGAAAGCAAGCGAATATGATGTCATATATCGTTGCCAATGTAAAATAAAACCCCTGAGTAATAATTTTTAATCAACAATTTATTTTCAAGTGAAAATTTTCCACGTGAAAAATGAAAAGGAAATTAATTATTTAAGAATTAAATAGAATATGAAATGATGTCATATTAGAAATAAAACGTGCGTTTTCAAATATTTGATAATAATACAAAGTGCATAAATACGAGTAAGTATGGAAAGCAAGCAAATATGATGTCATATATAGAAAAATAAAACAAATTTGTTTTGATGTTGAAATAAAATTATCTTGGGTTATCAAATTATTTGTGATTATTTTCTCTTTTTTTTTTCCTTTTTATTTTTCACATGAAAGGAATTATTTTAAATGTACGTAATATATGTATTTTAAATGTTATGTGTTGTAAATTAAAGTTCTGTGTTTTAAATGAAATGAGTGAAATATTTATATTTTTAATGAATTCAATATGAATGATGGGATAGGTTTTCGATTTATCGTCTGCACACGGCTAACATAAAGGTACCATATTTTTAATTTAATTTTTAAAAAGTAGAAAAAAAATATTGGATGGCAAATGTCAATGATATGCATCGCAAAATTATCTGTATCGAAAATCAGAAAATCTTAATAAAAATAACTATATTTTTTAAAAGAAAGTTACTTTTCTCATAAAAGCTAAAGATTTAATATGATTGTCTGGAAGTAACAGCATTTTTCCTCTATCATTTTCCCACAATCGAAACACATTTGTAAATCGTCGTTTCGAACCGGAATTTAATTTTACATTTCTTTTAGTTTTAAAATAGGAAAAACTTTGTTGTCTTTTTTAAATATAGCTTTTTTTTAAAGTTGTTTCGTAATAGATTTTTGTAAAGTCTTGTAGGATAAGAAAAATTGCATATATTTTAAAGCAATGTTTAAGTAAAATTACAATATTTTTTAAACTTAAAAAACAACAATGTTATCGAAAAGAAAATCGATTTTACCAACAAATTCGCGTAATGCAAAAGCAAAGAAGAAATAAAAAAAATGAATCTTTCCTTCCAGCCGAATTGTGTAAACTTGAACAAGCCGATCGTGCCAATTCATAACATTATAGACGTGAAAGCGCGTTCTATATAGTAGAATTTTTTTTTACATATAGGTAGAACATTTCCGAGAATAGGAAGGTTAGGGGTCTGTAATTAGGTCCATAGTCAATTTGCTTTTTTTTTTATCAAGTGAAATTTGGAGCAAAATTAAATACATTGTTGTAACTAGATTTGTTTTTTGCGTGGTAAGCACTTAATGGTATTTTAGATGATCATTTCCCCGCTCACCTTTGATGCCAACTATGACTGTAAAACATATTAAAAAATATTAGCCGATAATTTTCTAATTTTCTTATTGCTTCATGATGTAAATACACTTCCTGGTTCGTACTTTAAACCTGAATCGGTCATGCCATTGTCGTTCAATTTTTATTCCTAATCCTAACCCTAATCGTATCCTATCCTAATCCTGATAATAACTTTAAATAATATTCTTTGATACGAATATGTAAATTAAATCCATATCCATAAATGGAATGAATGGAAAATAGAATAAATAGAAATGGTAAAATAAAATAACAAGAAAGTACATTTATTCGACACCTAACCCTAGAGAAAGGGTAAAAAATTTCAAGCGCATGAAATAAATCAAAATAATCCTATATGTACTAACAAAAATATGTAAATTTAGATCATCAGATTTGTGTCGTCGGTATTTATTTGCTTATAGTGTTCTTGACGCGATAGAGAAAATATCGAGGTTAAATTGGGCAGAATTTAAAGTACTTTCTAGCAACCTTTATTTACATTTTAGAATCGCATCAGATTGTTATATCTTTGTGAAATATCTATCAATGTATAAAATCCACAAGCAGTTTGTTCACTATTTACACCACTTAGCGTGAAGCACTTAATTTAATATATACATAAACAAGATAATGTAGTAAGAAATATATAACATATGTCTATGCAAATAAACAATATAATAATGCCCATTTAGCAATGCACACATATACAAATTGTACACCAAATACCATCTAAAATGCACTGTTGTATAGAAGAATTCTGCCAGTGTTGTTTTTCGTTTTACAAAGAGGAATTCCTCGATTTTCACGATTTTACTTGGTCCTCCTTTTTGCATTAGTTGCAGTTTCATTTTTGAGATTGTAATATATTATTTAGCATGAAATTTCACTTTTTTAAGACTGTGTTATGTCAAGACCCCTATAGCAAAGAAATACCGTATGGTCTCCTATAAAATGTGATAAAGCTTTGGTTAATTATATATGTTGTTATTATCAAGTGAAATGTTTTACTAAATTAATGCATTTATTCTTTTTTTAATGTTACGTGAACGAAGTCACGGGTAACAGCTAGTAAAAATATATAATGATGAAATAAATATAATAAAATGCTCAACCAATTTTTAACAGTCATAGATTTTTAAAAAAAAATGCTGTCCCAAAAATATATAGACAACTGCTGTTAAAAGCTGATTTAAGTACTGATATCCAAAATCTGCATATATCAAAGACATGTACTTGTGACGAAATAGTTTTCTGAGTTAAAACCGGATCTCTCTTTCCGATTCCGATTGATTGCAAAGATGCCTTGCAATGTGCATTTTTCCAAAAAGGAAATTTTGCTAATCTATCGTTTAAAGGTTCGTCGATGGAAAGTTGTGGACATTACATGAAAACTTGGACGCAGCAGGATTGGCATTTGCCGAATTCTGGCAAAAGGTGACAATTTTGAAATAAAATTCCATTCTGGACGCCCAAACAAATCAACTAAACGGAAAGACAGAGATATTTTGAGATTAGTTTCAACCCAGAACCTGTCTATACGGTCAGTTTCTAAAGAAGTAAGCGTTCTAGTAACAAAATTCACGGTTTATCGACGGCTTCAGGCAACTACATTTATTGATTATCGCAAAATACGTCGGTTATCAAAGTTTACAAAACGGCATAAAGACGCTTGTGTTCAGTTGGCCCGAAGTCACATGAATTGGACGCATGAATGGTTGAGTGTTTTAGGTAGCTTTCAATACTAAAAAGTATAAAGCTACCTATTGCAGCCGTTCGGAGGAAAGCAGTTCCGGAAAATTTCGATATATTTTCACCGATCATGACCCCCAGACCCCAAAACCACCCTCCGTCCAAATGTTGATTTATATATATAGATATATCCATATATATATATATATATATCTGACCTATGTCATACGATAACGCCCGTAATTATGAATCGATTTTGATGAAACTAATTGTGTGTATTAAGGTCACTAATGTCTCGACCGAGTTCGATGGCCAGCTTGGTCCGCCATCTTGTTTCAAGATGGCGGCCATTTAAAGATGTAAAATAACTTAAAATCTAAAATAAATATACAAAAAATTTTAAAATTCAAATTTATTTTTTAATTACGTGTTAGGCCTTGATACAAGGATTCCAGAGCTTTTTTTGGTTTACCTCTATCTTAAAAAATGGCTGAGATAGAGCAGTTTGAAATTCTAGGGTGGCTGACATTTTGAAACAAAACAGCACATTAACGCGATTACTCGCAAATTATTTTCTTTCATTGTTGTAATAATTTTCCCAATCATACGCATAAAACTATATATTCATATCCGTTAATGCCAAAATTGGCGATATTGGCGACAAAATTGGCAAAATTGGCGACATTTGGCGAAATATCGCCAAATTTGGCGATCAAAATAAGTCTTCATAAATGAAGCCAATTTGGCTATTGCTCAATAATTTGGCGAATTTCTTATTCAAATTCAGTATTAACGAATCTTTTGTAAACGTTTCTTTGCATTTTAGCTTGCTGTTTTCGTGTAACATTAGCTAAAATTTTAAAACGAAGATATAGGAAAGCTACCTTTTCCTCCCGGTACAGGCCGGAAGGACTTTTTTTTCAGTGATGAAAAGAAATTTAATTTATTTTTTTCAGTGATGAAAAGAAATTTAATTTAGATGGCCCTGATGGTTGGGTATATTACTGGCACGATATTAGCAAGGAAGCACGAATGTTTTTCAGCAGACAACAAAGAGGGGGTTCACTTTTGGTGTGGGGACAATTTTTTTATAATGGAACAACTGGTATTGTTTTTTAGAAATTTTGTCAATGTGCCAAAGATTACTAGAAAACGCTTGAAGTACAGTTACTTCCATTTGGAAAGTTGCTATGTGGGGACAAATGGATATACCAGCAAGACAACTGCTTCCTTGATGTGCCCAATTCTACAATGCAGTGGTTTAGACAAAACCAAGTAGATGTTATGGACTGGCTAGCCATAAGTCCTGACTTGAACCCAATAAAGAAACTCTGGGGAATTTTATCCAGAGACGTATATGCTAATGGGCCTCAATTTGAAATGGTTCACGATCTAAAGCTACAAACAGAACGAAGTTGGTTTTATTTAAAGCCAAAATTTCTACGAACTCTTCTTTTGAGTATGCCTTATCGAGTTTTTGAAGTGATTAGTAAAATCGTCTTAAAAATTTTAACATTAAATGCAAAAAATGAGTTGTATATAAAATTTTGGGACAGTAAAATTTAAGTTAAAATTTTTATCACAAACTCTGTGATTGTGTAATATTATTTTTGCATAGTATTATTGTCTTGATATTATTTTTAATTATAAATTGTTTTGAAATTGTTACTCATCTTTTTCAATTGTAAAATGAACAAAACTTGTTGTCTATAATATTTTGGGACGCACTGTATAAGGTGTCATTGAGTGACGATAATTTGAGATGCATTTTGTGGCTAATTAAAAGAGATCATAATTTGGGCACATTGCGATTGTGTTATGTGGTACACTTTGTGATGTCATTGTGACTTCACATTGACTGACTGTGCTATTACGCTAGTGAATAAAACTAGATGAATGACATCTTGTATACAATGCCTCTAGTTAAAATACCCTTTAAATAAATCTTTCACATAAAACTGTGATAATACTTGATCATTCTAATACATTATCTTAAAAATGCATTTTGTTACACTCACACTAAATTATTTCATTCTGCATAGACGCTAAATATCAATATCCATAACCCCTTTTAAACGCTTGCCTTTTAACTATCTCAAAAAGTTAAACAGAAAATTTTTATTACCTCAAGATTTTTGAAGTTTAAATTACTATTCGCACATAAAAACATTTTTTTAAATAAAACTAAAGCATAGAACTCTTCTTAAATTTGAGCAAATTTTTAGAAACTTTTAGTATATATATATATATTATTGTTTAATTACTAAACAATTGAACTGACGGCGAACTTGTTTATCTAAAGTACGAATCTTGTATATATATTTCTTTTATGATAAACTAACATTAATTTTTTTCTCTTGACACTGTGTAAATATAATACATTTAGTGCAGCGCCCTTCTTCTAACTTTTTCATTTGTAGCAATTTAATTATGCTAGACTTATACATTTTCTATAATACCAATTGAAAGAATTCTCGTAGTGTAAGGTATTTATTTTAACAAGATAGTTATTAAGGTTACTTTAGAAGCATTCGAAAACTGTACAGTTGAACTCCAGATATACATTACCTGAGTTGTACGTTTCCCTCAGTTATACGTTTCAACTTAGCGGTCCCGGCCGCTTGCTATTAAAAATTAGCTGGGTTATACGTTTTGAGTTCTACATTTCCCTCAGTTATACGTTACGTTTTTGCGTCCTTAGGCAAAATTTTGTCTCATCTCATTTATACATTTTGTAACAGAAAACACCGACGACACGTCGGATGAGTCTGATTTGAAAGATCTCACTCAAACTTCGGAGCTGATATGAAGGCTTTTGATGTAGTAAAGCGGTTCGTCAGTAGTACAAGCAGTAACAATAAGGCGGGCGGCTGCAATTTAACAGAAATGCAAAGTTTGCTGTTCAATGTTGGCTCTGCCGAAAAAAAAACAACCGAAGATTAGTGATTATTTCAACAAGATTCAGTAAACTACTGAAATATCTTTCGATAAATGATTTACAAGCCAAGGCGATTCCAATGATTTCTTTTACATATTCTTTTAAGTTTTAAAAATATTTTTAATAAAGATTTTATGATAATGAATGAATGATATGATCATGAAATAATGGTCATATCATTATGATCATGAATGATATGATCATCAAATAATGAATGATATGATCATGTGTACTTTTCTTATGTACCCTTTTTCTACTCTATTCCATTTCCGAAAATTTATGTCATGGGTGCATTAATACTTAGGAAGCTTCCGTTTTCGATATTAAAGGTAACAAACTCCTTAGCGGAACAAAGTTTTTACGATATATTTAAACAAGAACGAAAAATCATGCGTCAAGCATAGATTATGTACCACTTTCCAACACTTCTAAAATAATTTTACAAATCATTACCGTTTAATAAGCTGAAAGATGACATCTAAGTAAACAATTTGGAAAACGCATAACATATTTAAAAACGTAATTTCAGGAATTTTCAATATATACAATATTCGGAAAAATATCCGAATACTTTTATGTAGCCCTGTATATGATCTATAGATTTGTATATATACATAGGATGCTAAATTTTAGTTTAGTTAGGGAACGCGTTGCACAGTTTAAATTCTCCTTCTGGAGTTTCTGTCAATAAACGGAAATGTGTTCGCGAACTTTTGTGCTGCCCTGTATAGGATCTACAGAATTTATACACACCAAGTAATAGACAAAAAGCTAGTTAAGATTAAAATCGCGTTCAGTAACTTAAAACGCACTTCCAGGAATTATTGTTAACAGACAGTAGAGAATTCTTTTGTGTGTCCCTGTAAATGAACGATGACTGCTATACACACACTATTCTGTAGTAAGCCTCTTGTAATGCACCTTAGTAATATATATAAACTTCAATGCGTTTAAAATAGTGGAACATTATTTAAATAAGCCGCAGACGATTTTTTCTCCATAGACGTAATGTAACGGAATTATTTTGACTGTCCCTGTAAAGTAACTCTAAGTGCTATACACCTACTATTCCATATTAAGCTTCTTCTAATGCATCTTAGTGATCTATATAAATTTCAATGCGTTTACGATAGTGAAACATTTTTAAAATAAACCGCAAATGATTTTTCCCCATAGACCGCAATGTAAGGGAATTCTTTTGAGTGTCCCTGTAAGAAAACTATAAGTGCTACACACTTCAGTTGAAATAGGGAACGTGCCATAGATAACGACAATAACATATAAAAATTGCAGAGCAATCCGAGCATATTTATGGGAGTTAGAGCACGGCCAGACGGCCAGACGGCCAGACGGCCATCCGGCCAGACGGCCATACGGCCATCCGGCCAGACAAACCGAAGTCATAAGCACTTTTCAACTAGGTTGGAAAGTGCTAAAAATGGTTTCCTGTAGACCATTTATTGAGTTGTATGTTTTATTGAGTTATACGTTTTGTTGTCCGGTCCCGAGCAAAACGTATAACTGGAGTCCCACTGTTTATGGCTTATCTATTTTGTTTTATTTTAACATATTTTTTCGCTTGCTTGGATTATATTTATTCCTCTATACACACATATATTTAAGGAGTGCCATTTGAAAAATTTCATTTTCTGGATTTTTCATCCATGTTTAAATTTACGTTATGACTTTTGGCAATTTATGTAGGATTTTTTATTTATTTTAATTTAATTTTATTATTTATTTATTTATTTTTGGAACCGGTTTCGAAATTGAAAGTGTTCTCGGTAAAAGAAAGTTTAACTAAAATTGAAAAAGTAGGGAGATACTTGGTTAGATCTCAACGTCAGATATCCCAAGCAAGAAAAGAATAATTTAAAAATATTAAAATGTAAACCAGAAATATGAAAATAATGCTGCAATTATATTAACTTGCTGGTTTCTTCGTGTTGCTAGCATAAGCTCTGAAAATAATTTCTCACGCCACCTCATCAAGAGTTAAAAGTTCATAAAAAATCGTCTAACTTATCAAAAATATGACATAAATCATGATAGCTATCTTTAAGACAAGTATTGCTTTAAACTATGCTAAGCTGAATTACCAAGATATCAAGATAACGTTTTCATCAAAAGAGATTCATACACCGTACATCTTTCTGTGTATAAATACTTATATATTTTTAATAGAAGTACAGAAAAATATTATAAGGTCTCATTTCTCTGACACCAACTTAATAAATAATTCACTCGATTTACTTCAAACAACTAGGAACCATCACGTTAAAATCAAACTCTATATTAACAAAACAAATTACAAGGAAAGCTAAAAATACATGTAACAGTATGAATAATTACTGAAACATCTTAATTCAATGCATTACATCTCTTTTAATCTAAAAACTCTCAGTGTCGACATCCTCAGCATAGTTCAAAACGACAAACGCGTTTACTCACCAACCTCATAGTCTGCTGCAAAAGCTTCCCTTCAATCCAAAACACATCTTTTGACTTGACCTTTTGAAGTGTTGTTTGGCGCTTGCATGCTTCAACATACAATATGACGCAATACTAAGATGCAGTCGCGGATTGGTTTTGCATCTGTCGTTTTTGTTCAAGCAGGAAAACAGATTCATTTCCCAAAATATTACTAAAAATTTACATGCAGTATTTAACATTACATAGAATATATTTTTTCCGCACTTCGATACATTTGCGTTTTCTCAAAACAATATTTAATATTTTTTGTTAACATTCTGTATGTGATTAACAAAGAAATGAAATGTCAGTTCTTTTCTAAGAGTAGATACGGAGGAAAATTCCTCTAATCATTATTTTACTACAAACGTTTGTCTTTAAGTAATATAAAACTTTTCACTTTAATATTGAAGAACATTCTAACCACCTTCTAAGAATCAGTGCTAGGGGCAGTCTAAACCCTATTGAATTTCACCTCTAAACCGTACTTTGAGTTTTACGACATTATTAAAAGTTTCAAATATAGGAAGTTATTAAATTTTATTAAAGTACTTCATATTTTTTATAGAGTTATAATATTTGCGTACAAATTTCATCTGGAATGTTATAAAATATTTAAATACTTGTCACTTTTATGCATTATGTCGTTATTCCAATTCACTTGCTATTAAATTCTCATTCTATTTTATTAAATAACATTTATAAGTTATTTTTGAGTTTGTTATGTAAAATAAAAAATTTAAACTAATAAAGAAAAATTACATTTATAAGCTGCTTTAAGAAAAAAAAATACTACAATTATTATTAGTTACATTTAGTCAAACTTACGTACGATTTCCTGTATCCTATATATAATAAGCGTACAAGAATATTCCAATCTTGTTATGAAATTAATATCTGTATTATTTTATGGAGTCATGTTTTTGCTTTTTTTATGTTGTTAAATTAAATCTGACTAATTTCAAACACAAGTTAGAAATTATTTTCTTCGTGCATAATAAAATTTCTAGATAATTTCATTAACGTTTTCTAAAATATTTTTATCATTCTTCAATAAAAATAGAGTATCATTTATAAAATATTGTCAATCGCACTTAAGGATTTTTGAGGCAACAACGAAACTTAGAAAACCATCATCTCTATAAGAAAGTTAAAGTGGTAATAATGAATATTACTATATTGAAAAAAAAAAATGCTGATGGATTCTTTAGCATATTTAGAGTGCTTCGAAAAACAAAGTGATGATATACGAACAATGAAATCGTATTGGTCGAGAGGATTATGTCAAGAAATTTTGGGGGAAGTGCCATTATTTTGTACTCAGCAAGACTGCTATTATTAGCAAGCTAATGTCTGTTGATTTGTCTAATTTGTCCAATCAAGAATCGGTAAGTTCTATGCTTGTTATAGTATGGTCCAAAACGTCCAATCTGAGCATGCTCCCAGTGCATATATCTTCCCTTATAAAAACACTGTAATATCTGAATGAGACTACTTTAATACTTCATGCAAGCATGGATAAAAATGGATTTATATTTATGTTTAAAAATTTTGAATGAAAACAATGAAAAATTTAAAAATAATCTTAATGAGTTTAAATACGTATGCTTAAAATGTCATTTTTTAAACACACTTCTTTGAGAAATATATCATACAGACAATTGTGAGTATTTATAAAAGCTATATCTGTTTTAAGGTCCAGAATCACTTATACGGGTAAAATATATTCCAAAATGTAAGGAAAAATCTGAAATATTATACTTAAAACACGCATAAAAGACTATTAAATTACATATATTACGTCAAGCAGTACAAGCATGGCACACGATTATTCATATTCTTAGAAAATTTTAAGAGCTAACGGGAATGAATGTTACGTTGTCAAAGCTGCTTTAGAGTTATTCTTATCGGTTGAAAAATAAATTTATTTTGTGTCTGACTTAAATCAATCGTTTTTAAAGATCAACCAGTAAAATTCTAAGAAACCTAGCGTCGTTTATCCAGTTATATGAAACTTTTACTCATCAATTTTAAGGTTTAAGTTATTTGAATGTTATTTTCTATTTCGGTTGTATATTTAATAATATTCCAGCAGTGAATTAATGCAAATGCTGCATAACTCATTTGTTATTAATAATTGTGCATTAAACATTTAACATTCAAATAAAGAGAAAATAACTCCAATGTAATGAGTATAAGACTATACTACTGAGTAATTAGGTATCACTATTTTTGTCATTATTTGTTGCCAACTTATCCCTTTTAACACTTTTATTACTTTTAACAAAGCTATGAATTTTCATAATAAGCATCAAAATTTGACACAAAATGTCACATAAAAAATGATAGTACCCTAATCGGCGGATAAATCAGTGCAAAGCTCATCCGAAACGATATCAAGCCTCTCTAGACGGACGAACTCACGGCCAAGCGGACGTCTCAACACCCTTGATCAGCAAAGGAATCATCAACCATCGGCAAACTTCTAGGGATGGTCCACAACACAAATCGTTCGTATTTACAGGCCGTAATTGTAGACCATGACGGCCGCAACCATCGACCATACTGCAAAGTACAAACCGTCTTCAGGTAGGACTATGAGAAAATAACCGGAATTCTCGTTACACACAAGTGAAAACCCTGTGCAGTCACCGCGTATGAGGCGCATCGCGGCGATGGTCTCAGAGTACTCGTGTAGAAACCAAAGAGACTCCTCAACGTACCGTCCGTTTGGGGACTCTGCTCCTGGTCATCTTCCACACTCAACTGACCGAATCAGGATTACAGAGAAGGATGTACTTCCGATGCACGTCGAAGCGACAGCATCGGACTACTAGTAGTCAGCAAAATACAGCAGCGCCTTGTCCTCAAGAGACTGATGAAACTTCTGATTTAAGTGATCAAAGTCATCGGTTATCTTTCAGCGGTCGGATTTTTACTCAGTCTGTGAGAAATATTACAGCTTACGTTCTAAATCCAGTGCTAATATTCTTTTTCACAGAAAATGAATTTCCTGATATTTTTATGCTCACTTTTCTCTTTTGTCAAAGATGATTAAATGTGGCTTTGTTCAGTGCTAAAAACGTATAATGAATAATGAAAGCTTATTGCTAAGAAAAAGATGTCAAAGATAGTGCCATTTCAATTTTTTCTATTGTCTGAAAAAAATGTAGTATTTCAGACCTAAAATGTGACTGATGTAAATAAGAAATTTTTTTTGCATCTTTAAACTGAACAAAAAATTTCAGACACTTTTTTAAATAGTTTCAAATCTTCCGGAATTTTTTCAAGCAAAAAATATATGTACATTGTGCCATACATTTTTTTTTATAAAACTATTTAATAATGTAACGCGTTTCTTTGTGGTACCTACTTGATTTAAATTTTTAAGAAAAATTTCTGGTTTAAAGTGATTTGTTTAACTTAAAAAAAATAAACGAATGATTGGCTTCCTTGTTTTTTGTCTAAATTTCAGACATTTTCATTTTAATTGTACGTTTTTATTGTTTGTTTATCAAATAAAAGCTAACTTTCCTTTTCTTTATATAATTTATTTAATTTTAACTAGTAATTATATATAATAATTTATGCGAAACATGTCTTTTTAAATTTATAATTGCTTGAGTTATCCCTGCCTGCATTTTGCGCCACAGAGATCCATAACCATTTTAAAATTAAATATACATTTTATATAAGAAGAGAAGGAAAGTCATTTTAATTGCTTTTGGAATGGATATTGAAGTTCTAAAATTATGTTTTCCCATGTCACAAGAAAATATTTTATTTACATTTTGAAAATAAATTATGGGATCTGTTTCTAAATTTTGGCACATTCGGAGATTTTTTACATACATTGTTTTGCGAAATTCATGGAAAAGTAGTAACAAAATCAAAGCAAATGTTAGAATTATAAATGTACGTTCTTAGTTATGAAATGTTATGTCAATTCCTAAACATAACAAACGCACTTTAGTTTTTGAAAAAGTAATCTTAATTTTTCTTTATGATTCATTGTTTATTGTATCTACTTAAGGCATAATTTTTTACTGCATAAAACTTTACAGAGCGTCCGAACCAAGACCTCATGGAACCCTTTGGTTTCTTTCAAATATTAATAGAGGATATCGGGAGAAATTAGTTGTTTTCTTTATTATCCTTGATATAATAGATAAGAAGAACAATCTATATATTTAAAACGCTAAGCGATTTCTTTCGACAATCCGTGAGAACAAACTACTGAATCAAATTACATCATTCTTTTTTTAAATGAAAGCTATTTGAACACAGATTTGTTATCGTGCATTTGTTTGTTCGAAAATTTAATTAATTAACCGTAATTTTCAATTAAACTTTTACGTCTGCTAATGACGTCATAATCGGATAACGCCTACTGTTCCGAAGCACAGAGTTTATTTTCTAAACTCTGTGGTTGAATAAAAGAGAAATAATAAATATTAAAAGCACGTGGTTTTAAGGCCGAATTTGTTAATTTGCAAGTTAAATTTCGGTAAAAATACATATCCGCGTGTTTTATAAGCGAATAAAAATTCATATTTATTGTGACGTCACGGGAATATTGTCCATTGGGTTTATTTTATCATTATGCATTATAACTTTGTTGATGCCATTTTTTCATTACAATTAAATACAAAATATATTTATATTTGTGTGCATGGCGTTTAAGCATTAATGTAAGATATATGAAGTACGTGTGAAAAGTTTGCGCCGGTGCAAATGACGTTATGCTTAGCTTGAAGTGCATTTTAACATTGATAAAACTAAAGAGAAAAATGTATATGTTTGTGTTAACATGACATAATTTTATTAATTTTTGCATTCATAATTATAAAGATTAGAATTGGGGCCGTCATTGATTTCTTCATCTTGATTGCATACCTTGATTACATGTTACCAATTGCTCTTTTTTTAAATTATAGAATAGAAGATTTCCTTTTTTAATAAAAAAAAAATCACAAAATTTCAGGAAGGATTTCATGAGGATTTCAGGAAATTTAAAGTTATTAAAAATAGTGTTATGGTAGAAAAAAATATTGAAATAATTATTGTATTTTTAGCTAGAATAAACAATGTAAGACTAATATTTCATATAGGAATTATTTTGGTAGATTTATTATAAGTTCATTTAACAGTTCCTTATTAGCACAAAGTCCTATTTCTTTCACTGTGAATTTCTCTTTCGATGTCAAAAAATGTTTTTCCACTTTTGGACGCCAGCCAAAATACAGTGGCAATTTTTAGAAATGTACAACAGTTGTGACAACAAAGGCGCTATCGCTTTAGCTTTCATCGCGCTTACATCACTTCGAAATACTACAAATTTCTATTTTTTACTACATTTTACAATTTCAATTCTTACATCATCAATTAGAAAAAAAAATTAGCTTTCGATTGAAATTTATTTGAAAACTGCCGATTAATTTAACGACTTTTTAAATAATTTTCAAGCATGAAAAGTTTTTCAATTCTATCTTATCAATGACCACCAGTTTACTTCAATAATGTAAAATAGCCCCTGGGAAAGTTGCCACAATTGAAAATAGATTTCCCTAACCATCATAAAAAGTGAATAATAATAATAAAAAAAAGTGATAAATCATAAGATCAGATTATCCATAAGATAGAACATTTTGGCGCTAAACAAAAATCTGTCAGGAAAAAAAAAAAAAAAAAAAAAAAGACTATTTTTAGTTTATGTTGAACATAAAATTGATATGTTGAATTCGTTGATGAATATGTTCCATAAGATATCAGGATATGCTAGGAATTGCATTTTTTTATTATTTTACATTTGCCAACTGTATAAGAGGAAAAATATCCCCGACTGTGATGGAAAAGGGATAATCATCCTGATTATGTCAAGGAACCGAAGAAACCATACAAATAAATTACACTTGAAAACATTAAAAATCTCCCTCATCTGCATATAGATTTATTACTGTAAAAAACTTCTTAATCTTTGCATAAAAATTGATTAGCTTAAAACAATGGATGCTTTTTAGAAGATATGGATTTGAAACGAACAATGATTAAAGAGGACATTTTAAAACTTTTAATTTAATCATTTTAAAACTTTTTTAACGTCGAATTTTGACGGTGCTTTTGGGCAGATGCAATGCACATGCGCATAGGAGCTCATTCGGTTGCATTATCACAGGGGGGGGGATGTGTGCTTTATTTACTATATTCTGTTATTTACTGATTATGATATGAACGTAGGAATATACTATTTGTATATACTTCATAAGTCCATGAATTTTTTTCTTGCCGTGGGGAATATGGTGGTAATGTCAAACGGATTTGCATTACACAGTTATTTACGGATTGTTTGTTTGAAGTTTGCATCGGAAATAGTAACTGTATTTGACTGGGGAAAAAAATTAAATAAAATATTTGAAAGACTGTTATATACGCATCCCTTCATAAATAATAAAGAAGCTTATTTTACTGATATTGTTATAGTATTTTTTGCGTCAAGTTTTGACGGGTTCCATCTAGTTATTAATAAAATGTCTAAACTTCTTATATTGAAGTTCCGTAACGCATGAATAATTATTTCTGCATTCCGCAATAATATGAAATCTGAGCAACGTATTACGTAGAAAACTTCATTCTACACAAGTAGCACAAAATGGTTGGTAAAAGTTGGCTAATTGGTGGCTAATTGTTCTCTCACATTAACCAATAGTAAGAAATGTTCTCTTTGGCATATCATTTGCCAACAAAATGCCAAAACTGGCCTAATCGTTAGCTGCTCAAAATCCCGTTCTAATACGTTCTAAATTAGAGGGGTCTCTGTACCCTACCATTTTGCAACAGTTTCCACAAATTGAAACAACGGGCAGACAATCTGTGCTAATTGGGTACACATAAAATTGTGTAAAGTTTGAGACACTAACTTTATAATCATTTTATTGTTATTAAAATATGTAAATCATAGCATATTTTCAATTAAACAATCGACATAATTTTGCAATATTTATTTGAAATGTATTCCGTCTGTATTAACCCTTTATCTACCGAATTATGAATCAACAAATTCTTCAATCTCAATAATTATCTTCCTTGATGTCTGAAGGTATATTAGACAATTTATATTATAATAATATGAAATTTAGATAAGGCTTTTCATTAAAACTGATTTAATAATGCGGTAGTAATAGCTCTTTTTGTGAAATATTTACAAGAATAATTAGATTAATTAACAGAAAATGCTGTTAAGGAAATATCACAATTCTTTATCGGAACAATGTAAATAAATGTACTGTGATCCTATCATTAAATAGAAAGGTTTTTATAGTTTCAAAATTTTCATATAAAATTTTTAAAAAGAGAAGACCTACACTCTTGTGTAAAAGGTTGAGAAAAATACCACTTTATAAAATATTTATCTTTCACTGTTTTGCTGTGCTTTCTAAATGTGATCCAGAAAAGTATTTTGTATAAAAACCAAACCTTATTATCATTATTAGACAGATTAAAGAAATTTTATACAAAGTTTTCTCTGATGGTACTTAAAAGTACCGTCAGTAGATAAAGGTTTAAAAACCAGCAATAATAATATTAATTGGAGATGTATATACAAATAGATCTTCTCTTTCGTCCTAAATGGATGGGTAACCCCATCCCTACAGTATTTCTTAATGTACTACTTTACTTGTATACCTTATTTTTTTTTAGAATTCATATTTATTTTATACATTGTATGACTATATCTGGATGGGTAACCGCATCCAGATATTTTTTTTCATTAAGCTTTGTTTCCTTTTTGCTTTTGTTCGCATTAAATTTTGTGGGTTTTTTTTAAATCCATTTTTTCTTTGGCGCAGCTTGTCCCCAATGGGACCTTGTGCCATTAAACTCTATATAACCAACCAACCAACCTTTCTTTCTAAATTTAATAGAATTTAGTGCCTTTAAAAAACTTCTCATCATTAGGTGACATGTGGCAGAGAATATTTTGTCTGGATTAACGGATAACTCACTCCTACTATCGACTAAAGAAAAGTAGTTCTAGAAATTAACTGCTGTTGAAACTACAGCCATGTTCTCTACACAAAATATGGAGAAAACAGGAAAATGTAGTTTTTTTATATGCATTAATGAAGTCTTTTAAGAAGCTTTATATAACATTTATTTATAAATTTAGTTCTTTAAACAAAAAAAAAAAAAAAGATATGTGATGTACCACAAATCTTTTCCTAAAATTGAGAAATAAAATATTTGCATGAAATATTCTTCGCTTATGATTTTCCGTATCTTATATACTGTAAAAGCACTTATTTTCGCGAGGCTTTAATTTTAGCGATTTTCGTGAGCCCGTCGTAATCGCGAAAATTTAAGCCTCGCGAAATATATATTTTTTCGCCTCAAATAATAATAAAAAATCATAATTTTTTCACGTATCCAAGATTTAATGATTACAGTTACTTAAATAAGAAATAAGAACAAACATTTCTTGAATACTTACAACTATTTCTTGAATACTATACAACTATTTCTTGAATAAAAACAATAATACAACTAATAGAATGCAGCTCGTTCACTTACAATATTTATTCCAGCTTCTTTGAAGCCATTCAAAATTATCTCATGTTTGGCTTGAACACCATTAAATATGCGCACAAGCCAAGAAGCGTGAATCGGTTTTAGTCGTGATATTCGCAGGTCCACAGATTCTTTTTCCTCTAAAAATTTAAGCTCGTTAGAATAACACACAATAAACTCATTCTTGAGCAAACGCTTGAACTCGCCGTTTACAGTTAAGTCCAAAGGCTGGAGCTGTCCTGTGCAGGAAGCGGGCACAAAAACTGGAATAATATTCCTCTTCTGTAGTTCAGCCAGAAAAAGAGGATCTTGATGTGCCCTAAAAACGCAGAACAATGCTACATTCTGGAACTAGCCCGAGAAGCTCTCTCTACTTGTCGTAATAAGGTACAAGAATATTCTCGATGAATCGAATCATTGTGTCAGTATTGCTCCAGTATGAATCGGTGCGCCACACATCCCAGTCCTCGGGAAATGTAAACTTTGGATGACAATTTGTTGTTTTTCCAGAGTACAACAATTGTGGTTGAAGTAGGTTTCCAGAAAGGGAACATGCTATCAAAAGAGTCACCTCTCTTTTATTTTCCATGCCGATTATGGACACATGTCTTGAACCACGTTCTTCTAATGTGTATTCAGATGTAGGCACAAACTTTGCGTTTGTCTGATCGAAGTTAACGAACATCTCAGTGAGAACAACATTTTGTTTGTGTTGTGTGTCCGCGTTTTGTTTTTTGAGCGATGTGGAGAGGGCGGGGGGACGAACTTTTCGGACAAAAGGAAGTTTCTTAAAATGTCTTATGCAAAAGGAGTTCTATTTAGGTAGTTTCGAGATTTTTAAACTTTCGTCTCTGTTCATATAAAATTCGCGAAATTTTCTGTCGCGAAATCACCGACATCTACATTTTCGCGAAAATTACGGCTAGCTAAAATAAGTGCTTTTACAGTAATTTTTTTTTTGTTGTACTCAGAGACTCCCTACATATATATTTTATTCTTAAAACTAGCAAGCTACGCCCGCTGTGCTGGTCGGCTTCTACAAATAAACCTTGAATCAAAAGAAATATATCGTTTAATTTGACCTTGTATTTGAAAGCAATCTGCATATTTACCTGGAATATCCTTCCACATTACTGACAATTGACGCCATTGCGCTATTATATTTTCTAATGTGCAGTCAAAATTTTAGCTGTTAAGAGCAAACTATTTTATTTGATAATTTACAATTAGGGTTTGCTAAAGAACGATAAAACTATCTATACTAATAAAAGAAAGTTTCGCTCTGTGTGTGTGTGTGTCTGTTGGCGATAGCTAGGAAAATCTAGCCCACTTAGAAGGCTGGAAATTTAGATTTAGGTAGTCCAAACCCTACCCTGGTGTACCTGAACATCAAAATTTTAATATTTTTATTACTTTCTGAAATATTAATTAAAATGCACGAAGAACTCTCATTAAAAATACGCTTTTTTTCTTCGGTTAGATGGTTGTGTACAATATCTTCTCAGAACACATTAAATAAATCAGAGTAACGATGCATAGATAAGGACTTATAACGAAATAGTGCCAACATGGATTGCAGTTACCTGCATATAGCCAAGCTAATGTAGCGCTATCTACTCACGGCAAATTACACAAAAGCCACCTGTTTAAGACATTTCCAGGCACGTTTTTGTTCATTATAATAATCTGGGTTTAAGGTTTTTTTAAAACAGGACATATATTATTATGATAGAGACTATTAATACAGAAAACTTTAATAGATTATTTGTTATATATTTGCGGGAATGGCGAGGGGTCAGGGTCTAATTACATTTCACAATTTTAACATTTTTTTTAGCTTCACCCGTAGCATTTAATTGTTGTTTTATATACAGAATACCGCTAATTCAAATCTTAGTTTCTCAGTAATATCTCAGTAATAATGTTCCGAACTTCTCCATTTAGTTCCAATTTTACTAAATTATCGTAAAAATCCGCATTCATTGCTTCAAGGAGTATTTCTAAAAAGCAATTACCAGTATTTCCGAATAATAGCCTAAGCCAAATTTCAAATTAAGTTCCTAGCTTAACCAAATGAATCAATCTTTAAAGATGTATAATGATCCACCTAAATAGTTATTTGCTGAAGGTCACTTGAACATCCGCTACCCCCCCCCCCGTCTGGGCCCCTCCTTCAAAGTTTTCTCTAACTATTCCTCGTTTCCATATCTCAGCAAATATCTTTCCGATTTCAACGCAAGTGATTCCAAACATTATAATTAACTTAATAGTCAAACCTTTATAACATTAAACTAAATTTATGAGTAGCGGTTACCACTATTTCTGAATAATAGTTTAAGCCAAATTTCTAATTAAGTTCCTAGCTTAACCAAAGGAACGAATTTTTAAAGATGCATAGTTGTTGTCCTAATTAGTAATTTGCTGAACGGCACTTAAACATCCCCTCCCCCCCCCGACCCCTCCTTCAAGGTTTTTTACCTAATTATGCCCCGTTTCCGTATCTCAGCAACTATATTTCCGATTTGAATGCAAGTGATTCCAAACATTATAATTAACTTAATAGACACCCTTTATAACATTAAACTAAATTTATGAGTAGAGGCTACCACTATTTCCGAATAATAATTTAAGCCAAATTTGTAATTAAGCTTCTAGCTTAACCAAACGAACGAATTTTTAAAGATGCACTTGGCAAATTTGTAATTAAGTTCCTAGCTTAAGAAAACGAACGAATTTTTAAAGATGCATCGTAATCCTCTTAATTAGTCATTTTCTGAAGGACACTTGAACATCCTCTTCACCTAGCACCGCACTCATGATTATTTCCTCTAACTGTGCCTTATTTCAATAACTCGGCTTATAATATTCCATATTCTCGAAACCAGTTTGATTTTGTCGCACGCCTACTATACAGTAAAGTAGGCAACGTTGACCTGTCTCAGAGGTTCTTTCCGAAAGAGGTTGCTCCCCTGGCGGTGGAAGGGGGAAATAAAAGATTTTCCGGAGCGTGCGAGCGTGTCCGGTATACGGTGTCGAAGCCATCGGAGACCTTGGCCAGAGTTTCGTTTTTTAAAAGATTTGAGTTTATTACACGGGCTCGGGCAACGCCGGGCGGGTCAGCTAGTATGCAATATATTAAAACAATCACTAAAAATTATCGAACTAACAATGCAAACAAATTAACTAACAAAAGTCATCCAGTAGAAGTTTTTATAACGGCTTAATTATTATAAATCAATATAAAGGCTTAATAATATAAATTTGATAATCGGGTTAATCTGATTATAGAATTTTTCCGCATAATTCTAAAACTAACATAGAACGATATGAAATATACTAAAACCGGGCTTAAAAATTATCTTACTTAACAATGCAAGTCGCAAAAAATACGCCCAGTAAAAACTTTCTAAAAGGCTAATCTTTCGGAATCGGGTTCACCTGACTATATAACCTTCACACATAACTGTTTGACTAAGCAACGTAGAACAATATATAGTACACTAAAACCATTCCTGAAATAGCATCTAACTAACAATACAATTATCACCAAAATCCGTCCAGTAGAACTTTTTCAGAAGGCTAATCTTTCATAATCGGAATCAGATATTAAAAAGGCTACTATTTGATTAAAAAAAGGTCACCCGATTTTCTAATTTCCCCCTATAATTCTAGAACTAAGAAACGTAGAATGATATGTTATATAATAAAACTTTCTCTACAAAATTATCTAACTAACGGTGTAGGTTTCATCGAAATCCATACGGCAGAATATTTTTAAAAGGCTAATCTTTTATAATCGGATTGATCTGATTATGGAACTTCCCACAATAATTCTATAACTAAGCTACGTAGAACGATATGTTATACAATAAACCCTTCCCTGAAAAGTTATCTATCTTACAGTTTAAGTTCTACGAAAATCCATGAAGCAGAACTCGAGTTATAAGCAGCCAGAACAAAATTTCATCTATAAGGTAGAAGTAAATAGAAGTATATTGCTGTTAATATAGTTTACATTTGAATTTAAAAAAATCCCTGATGGTTCGGCCTACAGGCACAGGTAGATTTCGAAGACGCAGACCGTGGGGCCCCTGTTTGTTGGAAATTGCGGAAGAAAAGACCTTTTTGCCATGATGCCGCATTTTGCAAATGCCCACTTCGAAACTTAACTTGTTTCCGGGCGGAGCCGGCAGGGATTGTTTTTGTTTTTAATTTTTTTTTGCTATAAAAAACTTATCGGTATAAAAGTTTTAGATAATATTAAGAGGATGTATAATAAATTTAAGCGGATTTGATATCTTCTGAATTGACGAAGTTATGTATTTATTTCTTCTAAAAACCCCCCTTTTCCCCCCCTTGGGGCCATTTTTAATAATGTTAAAAATCTGTCATGCATAAATTTTCGGCCCTTTTCCTGGAAGTAATAATAACTTTAAACGGATTCGATACGTATCATAATTAAGAAATTATGGGGGGGTTTATTTTTTCACAAAAAGCCCCCCTATTTCCCCTCCCTGGTTTGATTTTGCCCATAAACGAACTTGACTGAGATTTTATGCCCCATGATTTTATGTATCAGTTTGGAAGAGATTTGTGCAGAATTATGGGAGTTATCGTGGCCATAAAAAATGACATAGATAGATAGATAAAGTTTTGAACTGGGGATGGTTTTGGGTTCTGGGAGTCATAATCGGCGTAGATCTTGAATTTTTTTTCAAAAATTTCAACTTAGGGGAGAATGTAATAGGTAGTATTTCTTACGAAATCTACCTAAAAGGTACTTTATGGTTAGCCGGGTGTCAGTGATATATGTACATATATAAATATATATGTATATACATATGTATATATATCTTCATACATATAAGTGTATATATATGCATATGTGTAGATATATGTATATATATATATGTGTGTGTATATATACATGTATATATATATCACTGCTGCTCGGCTAACCGAAAAGTACCATAAAAAAATACTGCAAAAATGATGTCGTACACTTGAAAAAACATATTTTGGCTTAAAATCTCTCATCAAAACTGTTTTTCTTTTTTTTTTCTTTTCTTTCTTTCTTTTTTTAAAAAAAATAAAATTAGTAACAGTTTTTTCTTTTATTTTTCGAGATGTATAGCCATTTTAATTCTTTCTAAAAAAAAAAAAAAAAAAAAAAAAAACACCTTTTGGCTTAAAATCTAATTATTTGGGGTCAAAAGTAAAATCAAAATCGCCAAAAAAAGATAAATCGCCAAATATTTTTTTTCGATAGCAATCTTGCCCATTGAACAATTTTTTAAGCATTACGAATATTCCCAATCATGTTTAAATTAAATATTTTCGTTTTATAATATTATCTCTCATCAAAACTGTTTTTCTTCTTTTTTTATCTTTTCTTTCTCTTTCTTTTTTTCTTTCTCTTATTTTTTTAATAAAATTAGCACAGTTTTTTCTTTTATTCTTTGAGACTATTCTATAGCTTTTTCAATTCTTTCTGTAACAATAATGGTCGCCAAAAAAACATCCGTGGTAACATTTTCGTCCAATTTTGGCGTAGAACGTTGTGTTATATACTAAAATCTTCCCTGCAAAATTATCTATCCAACAGTGTAAGTTCCATCAAATTCCATTCAGCAGAACTCGAGTTATAAAGGAACGGAACGAAATTTCCGTTTGTGTTTTATATACGAGGGTTGTAAATTAAATAGTGGCAACTTAACATTGAAACCCGCAGAAGGGCGGGCATGCGCAAATAGGATATGGGAGCGTTGAGGTGGCGCTGTTGTCGGTGTGTAAAGTGCAAAAAACAGTCGATCTGCTTAGAAGGGTAGTTGTTGTGTGGCGTTAAAGTGATGAGTTTCGTTTCCATCGCTCTAAAGCATGTTTTCAAAAGGTGATCAGCGGTCGTGGCTTAAAATCGAGGTTGCCCATGGCAATAATGCAACAGAATGCTACCGAGGATTAGTGGAAGCCTGTGGCACAAATGTTTTACCGTATAGGACAGTAGCACGATGCGTTCAAGCATTTCGTTCGGGTCTGAATGAGACTGCGGATTTGCAACGCACAGGTCGGCCTTCCATTCCTCAAGAGCAGATTGACATCCTGAGCGGTCTCCTTATTATAGACTGCCGATGGACTGTCCGAGAATTATCCTTAAAGGTTGGTCTGAGTCATCTGTACTCCACGCAGTAGGGCGCTCGGTTGCTCACATCAACAATCAACACCTTGCCACTGGTCTACAACGGCTTCCCGACATTTGGCAAAAGGTTATAAGTTTTGCTGGTGATTACATAGAAGGAATGTAATGCAATTGTACTTGTAAGTTCATTAAAAATTGATTTATACCTATGTTGCCATTACTTAATTTACAACCCTCGTATATAGTAGATTTTACCCTAAACATGTCGATATTTATTACTTTCTCTTGATTTTTAATGCTTTATTCACTCTAAATATAAATTTTGGCTGCTCTATCTGGAAAACCACGATGAATATATAATTTAAAATATTTTTGTGCATTGAATAAATTATGAGAAACATATTGTGATAGTTCAATGAAAATGTTTTACATCTGCTAATATAAAGATGCAATCAGTATTTATTTAAAAGAGTAAAATTGCTCATTTGGAAATTCACAAATAAATTGACTTTCGTTAACACGTATTACACACGAAGTAACAACAAATTGAATTTTAATTTAGATCTAACATAGAAGCCATTCCCATCACTGTTTTCACGTACGCCCCCCATCACACATAATCTACTGTAATTTCATACCAGGTGTCATTAAGTGACAAGAATTTAAGATGCACTTTGTGACTAACTGAAATATGTCATAATTTGGTTTCGTTGCGATTGTGTTATGTGGTACACATTGTGATGTCATTGCGACTTGACATTGAATGACTGTTTTATCACACTACTGAATGAAACTAGATGAATAACATCTTATGTACAATGGAATACTAACTTTAAGGAAAACTAACATCATTAATTTTTTCTCGTGACAGTGTAAACGTGTAATATATTCAGTTCCGGTCTTCTAACTTTTCATATGTAACAATTTCATTGTGCTTTACTTATGCACTTTTTCCTACAGTTTAATTGAAAGAATTCTCATACAGTAATATTTTACTAGCCATTATAAGATCACTCCTGTGTCAATCCGTCCGTCTGTCACCACCGTTTTTCTCGTAAACTATGGGACGTGGAAAGTTCAAATTTGGGAAAGTTATAAAACCTTTTATTGACATAGTTTCAGAATATTAGCGATTCACAAATATGTTTAGGGAAAATTTAGGGGGTTAAGTTACTTGAAAAAAAAATCTTTCTTTTTGTGTATCATGTGAGGTATCGTAAGAAGGATCTCGTAATATGGAACCCAAAAATATATTTATTTTAATTTTAGGTATTATATTTTCAGAGATATCGTCGTAAATGCGCTGCAAAAATATGTCCCCTCCTCCCTCTATTTACGAATCTACTGAAACTAAAATTATGAAAAAATTAGGGGTAGTACGAGTTTATTTAAACCATGCAGTAATACTAAAGCGATTTTCCTAGGTAACATATTTTTTGAGAAAAACGCATTTTTCGATTACACACAAACTTTACTTTTCAGGCGTTTAGCGGGAGAGTTGACGGGTGCTCGAGGTATCTATAGACACAGAATCATCCAAGGACATTTGAAAATGATAAAAAAAAATGTCGGTAATTAGCCGAGATATTAATTGAGTTACGTTAAATAAAAACTTTTTTTTATATATATCGTGTAGGGTATCGTTCTAAAATCTTGTAACATCGAACTGAAAAATATATTTGTTTGAATTTTGGTATTATATTTTCAAAGATATCGTCGAAAGCATACTGGATATATATGTCCCCCTCTCCTCCTATTTCCGAATCTACTGAAACTAAAATTTTGAAAAAATAGGGGTAGTATAAGTTTATTAATTAAGAAATAGTAATTAAAACATTTACTGTACAGAAACCTTTGAGCGCGAGTTATACTCGTACTTGACCGAATATATTTTAACATATTTTTTCCGTGCCTAGATTACAAATATTCATTTTTATATATTTTTTATTGAGTGGCATTTTGAAAAATTTCTGTTCCTAGATTTCTCATTTGTGTTTAAATTTACTGTTTTTCTGCGACCATTTTTTAAAGAACTTTTTGTTTCGGAATAGGTTTTAAAATTGAGGGTGTCTTCGAAAAAAGAAACTTCAGCTAAAATCAGCAAAATAGGAAGAAGATATGCTGTTAGACCGCAATGTCTGATATTCTAGGCAAATAAATAAATAAATAAATATTTAAATGCAAACAAGATTTATGAAAAGAATGCTGGTATTGGTTTAACATTAGCTAGCGAGTATCTTCGTGTTACTATCATAAGCACTGAAAATCTTTTCATACGCAACCTCGGGAAGAGTTATGTGCTAATAAAAATCATCTAACGTATAAAAATATATGACATAAATTATGATATTCATCCTTAAGATCAGCATTACTTTAAATTATGCAAATTTAAGTTACAAACATATCAAGATAACATTTTCATCAAAAAAGTTCTAAGTACTGTTCCCTTTTTCGTACAAATGCTTATATGTTTTTAATATTACAAAAAAGAGGAAAGATTACTAAAAATTTCAACATGCAATAATTAACAATACACAGAAAATATTTTCAACAGCTTCGATACATTTGTGTGTACTCAAAACAGTATTTAATATTTCTTGTTAACATTCTGTATGAGATTATCAAAGAATGAAAATGACATTTATTTTCCAAAAATAGATACGGCAGAAAATTCTTCCAATCACTCTTTTATGTCGCTGCCTTTTAATCCTAAGAACTACAAACGTTTGTATTGAAGTAATATAAAACTTTCCGGAACATTCTTACCAACTTCTAAGATTAAGTACTAGGGGCAGTCTAAATCCTATTGAATTTCACTTCTAATCCGTATTTTGAGTTTTACGACATTATTACAAGATTCAAAAATAGGAAGTTTTTAAATTTTATTAAAGTGCCTCATATTTTCTATAGAGTTAAAATATTTGGGTACAAATTTAATTTTGAATGTTATAAACTATTTAAATACTTGTCCCCTTTATGCATTATTTAGCTATTCCAATTCGCTTCCCATTAAATTCACATTCTATTATATAAAAGAACATTTATAAGTTATTTTTTTAACCAACTAGTAAATAAACAATTAAAATTTAAGTTTCTAAAATTTAATATTAAATTAATTATTTAATTTAATAATAAATTTTAAGTCATTTATGAATTCTAATTCTATTTTTTTTAGTTGGATATACCAAAAAAAGAAAAAAAAAACTAATAAAGAAAATTACGTTTATAATCTCGTTTAAAAATTAATTAAATTCTACAATTATTATTAATTGCATTTAGTCAAACTTATGTACAATTTCCTACATAATAAGTATACAAGAATATTCCAGTCATGTTATAAAATGTCATTTATCATTCCTAGAGTTTATTTTAAGGGCGTAGAAGATGTTATTGAACTTTTCACATACTTTGTTGTGTACATTCAATATAATAATATACAGGACAACAATAAATATCTCTTGTTACTATCTTACCATATATATTTTTTATGGCGTTATGATTTTGCTTATTTTATGTTGTTAAATTAAATCTGACTACTTTCGAACACGAGATAGAAATTATTGTCTTCGTGCAAAATAAAATTTCTAGATATTTCCATTCACATTTTCTAAAAAAATTTTATCGTTCTTCTACAAAAATACAGTATAACTTATAAAATGTTGTCAATCGCACTTAAGAAGGATTTTTCTAGGCAACAACAAAACTTAGTAAAATATAATTTCTATGAAAAAGTTAAAGCTGTAACGAGGAATATTACTATATTTAAAACAAAATAAAAAAATGCTGATGGATTCTTTAGCATCTTTAGAGTGCTTGTAAAACAATGTGATGAATACGAACGATAAAATCGGAGTGGTTGAGAGGAGTATGAACACAAATTGGCGAGCGTGTTTAATATTGTACTTGGCAAGTGTGCCATTCTCGGCAATCTGAATGTCTCTTGACCTGTCTAACTCGTCCAAGAAAGAATAGCTAAGTTCTAAGGTTGCTATAGTATGGACAAAAACGTCCAATCAGAGCTTGCCCCCTGTGCTTATGTTGTCACTTATAAAAGCACTGTGGCATAGTAATGAGACTACTTTGAAACTTCACGTATGCACGAATAAAAATGTATTTATAATTGTGTTTAAAAATTTTGGGCTATCGGGTAAAAACAATTAAAATTTAAAAATAACCTTAATGAGTTAAAATACGAATGCTTGAAATGTTATTTTTTAAACATACTTCTTTGAGAAATATACCATGCTGACCGTTGTGAATATTTATACAAACTATGTCTGTTTTAAGATCCAGAATAACTTAAACGGGTTAAATATATTCCAAAATCTGAGAAAAAATCTGAAATATTATATTTAAAATGCGCATAAAAGACTATCAAATTACACATATTACGTCAATCAGTACATTTTTGAAATAAAAAGTATGGAACTGGATTATTCATATTCTCAGAAAAATGTAAGATCTAACGTGGATAAATGTTGCGTTGGCAAAGCTACTGTAGAGTTATGCGTATCGGTTGAAAAATAAATTTCTATCGTTTCTGACTTAAAACAATCGTTTTTAAAGAGCAACCAGTAAAATTCTAAGAAACCTATTTCGATTTATTCAGTTGCATGAATCTTTTACTCATCAATTTTAAGGTTATTTGAATGTTATTTTCTATTTAGGTTGTATATTTAATGATATCCTAGCAAGGAATTAATACAAATCCTACAAAACTTATTTGTTATTTAATGGTTGTGCATTCAACATTTAAGATTGAAATAACGAGAAAAAAACTGCAATATAATAAGTACAAGACTATACTAATAAGTCTTTACGTATTACTATTTTTGTCATTATTTGTTGCCAACTTATTCCTTTTTAACACTTTCCAACATAGTTGAAGTGTGTATGAATTGTGTTTCTCTGGTCGTCTTCTGTCCATGTTTTAACTCGTATAAATATAATCGGATTGTCATGTAATTTATATATGTTATAATGTTTGTATTTCAAATAATAGGCTTTAGATGACACTACTACAAATTGAAAATGTATCTGTAAGGTAACGCCATCTATATGCTTATTTCTTATTGCAGGTGTAGTTAATCGCTGAACATAATGTGCGTGTTGTGAAAGTGACGCCTTGTTGTTTGTATATTAAACTTTTAGTTACAATGCCTCACACGTGCATCTCATTGAAGTATTTAGTTAATTTAATTAATTAATCGTCAAGATATTATAAATGTCGACAATAGAGAATTAATAAATTTTATCACCAGAAATGTATAATAAAAAAGTGATGAGTCGAAAACAAAATGGCTCAACTACTTTTTTAAATTTTGCTTTCACTACGGCATTACGGGGTGATTTATTCTACTAATTGGACGTTCCAATAATGTTTATTTTCTGCGTTAAGTTCGTCAATTGAAGGATTTTACGGCAGTGGTAAGTCTAATTTTTGTTATTTTCTGAATTGAATAAAGTACTATAATGTTTGCAAACTTGAATTAGTTTAATGGTTCCATTGAAACGTTCCAAGCGTTCTCTAAAACGCTTGAACAATCTGTTATACTTCACCTTGTAAAAGAAGAAAAAAAATATCCTGCGATTATTTTTTGCATGGGACCTAGATTATACAATTTATTATGCGATTTATCTTTTGCTAAACCTGCAGAATTACTGAAATATGAAGAGATTGCTGATCTTCTGATGAACACTTAAGCCACGCCCCAAACAAAATTTACGAAAGAATTAAATTTCGCAGTTCTTACCAAACAGAAAATAAATCTGTACAAGATTTTTCTGCTAGATTAAAAAAAGAAAATGACAACTTTGTGTGCCTTTTCTGTTGATACATTACATGAAAATCTTTTGAAACAATTCCTTAAAAGTTTAAAAAATGAAACTATTCAGATTAAATTAATTACACAAGTTGATGATTTAAATTTTGATAAACCGTTGGAAAGGCTTTGCATTTCAAAATGCTGAAATTGAACTTTCTGAATTGAAACACAAAAGTATAAATGTAAATAAAGTTGCATATAAAAAAAATGTACTACTTAACAAATTTCAAAATAATTGTCAAAAAAGAACCAACAGTCATGTAAATAATGTAAAGAAGAGAAATTCTGAGGTAAATAAGAATAAATTAAAATGTTATTGATGTACTAATGGTTCTCATTTAGTGAATGTATGTATATATATTAATTCTATTTGAAACAAATGTAAAAAAGAGGCCATTTGAGTAAAGTGTGTAAAAGTAAAAATAACAATAATAAACAAATGAATGTATTTCATACAGTTGACATTTTATCTTTGAATCATGATAAAGGTACTACTCCAATAAAAGTATCTGTTTTAATTGAAAATAAAGCAAAAGTTGAAATGGGGTTAGATACTGGCTCCGGAATTTCTCCCGTACCAGTTAAGCGTTTTCTCAGAATTTTTCCGCAAGATGTTCAGTTATGTACTGCAACTGGTAAAAGTTTTACACCTGTTGGGTATGTAAAGGTACATGTTTCTTAAGAAGATAAAACAAAAAATCTTAAATTATACTTCATTAAAGAAGATAATTTTCCATTATTATTTGAGAAAGACTGGGTCTCTGAATTTAATTTATTTCCCCATAACTTAAAATATGTGTATGTAAATAAAATTGCGAATTCTGCTGAAAAATTGAAATGATTACTAAATGATTTTTCTGATTTGTTTACCATAAACTTGGGGAGATTAAATGTTTGAAGAAAGAACTTTATTTAGGAAAACATACTACTCCCGTATTTTTCCAAGCTAGTACGGTTACTTATGCATTACGTACAACAGTAAATGAAGAATTACAAAGATTAAAAGATGAGGTAAGTATAAAACCTGTCAGTAGTAACAAGTGGGCAACTCCTATAGTTCCAGTAGTTAAGCCTAATGGTAAAAATCGTTTATGTAGTTATTTTAAAGTAACAGTAAATAAATTTTCGTAGGTTGAAAAATATCCTTTACTTATAGTAGAGGATATGCTGGTTACATTAATTTTAAATTTACCAATGGGTCTTAGTCATTCTCCACTAATTTATAGCAAAGAACAATTGGACAAATCTTAAATGGTATTGATTAATGGTTACAGTTTTTTTTATGATATTGGTATTAGATGGGAAACTGATGAAATATACTTTGAAATTGGCTAAAACAAGCGTTAGAAAGATTACGTGTATATAGTATTGCAATTAATAAGGACAAATAATTCTTTATGGCTGATGAATTTACATATTGTGGTTATAAAATTAATAAAGAAAGCATTCATAAAACACAAGATAAAATAGATTGTATTTTTAAACTAGCATGCTACGCCCGCTGCACTGGGCCATTTTCTAAATGTACCTTAAATCAAACGAAATGGCTTTGTATTTTAAAGGAATGTGTATCTTCACCTACAGATGCTACCTTAGTAAATATTTTCAAACGAACCTTGATGGTTGGTTGGTTGGTTGTATGGAGTTTAATGGCACAAGGTCCCATAGGGGACAAGCTGCGCCAAAGAAAAAATATATTTTTTTTTTTTTATAAACCACAAAATTTAAAATGAACAAAAGTAAAAAAGGAAACAAAGTTTAATGAGAACGCTATCTGGATGGGGTTACCCATCCAGATATAGTCACAAGTGTATAAAACAAATATAAAGAATTCTTAAAAAAGTAATGTACAAAAATACAACATTAAGAAATATCACCTGGATGGGGTTACCCCATCCAGCTGTCCAGATAAAAAAATATAAACTAACATTATTATATATAAAACATGAAGGGTATATAAAAACTAGATATCAAAATAAAACCCAGAATGTTTTAAAAAATGAAAGAGTGCCCCATGAGGTGTTTCCCCAATGAGGTTAGTCAAGATTGGTGATGATGAATTAAAATAAATTCTGTACAAGTGCCGGAGGCCTGCACAGTCAGTTAAAAGATGAAAAATAGTCAAGCAATCAAAATGACAGTGTGGACACATGGGTGTGTCCTCCCGAAGTAAAAGATGTTTATGAGTGATCCTTGAATGTCCAATTCTCAGACGAGTCAGCAGAACATCTGTTTTTCTAGGATAGCTCGGAGGCCAGGTCATGATTGTGGGTTTGATATGGTGCAGCTTATTATTGTATTCTGAATCCCAACTTTCTTGCCATTTTTTATGAATAAAGTGTTTTATAAAGTGTTTAATGTCTGAGAATGGAATTTTATGGTGTAATGGATTAAGAGCAAGTTTTGCCGCCTCATCTGCTTTTTCATTTCCAGGAATACCCATGTGTCCAGGTACCCAGCAAAATAAAATATTATGACCACGTCTAGTCAATTTATAATAAAAATCCAGGATGGCTGAGACATACGGATGCTTTTTAAAAGATTTCATTGCGTCAATAGAACTATTTGAGTCAGTATATATGATAAAAGATGTTTTATGATGATGAGATATATGTAACATGGCTCTCTCTATCGCAATCAGCTCTGCCGTAAAGACTGACATTGAAGAGTGAAGCCGATAACTGAAACTATTGTTATCAATAAAAACCCCGCAACCGACAGTATCCCCACTCTTGGAACCATCAGTATAAATGTCATTATAGCTATTATATTTTGCACGATGTGCAGCAAATAATTGTTGGAAAACAGTAGCAGCCAAGTTGTTTTTGTCATAACCTTTAAAAGGATGGAGAGAGGTGATTTTAGGAGGATTCCAAGGAGGGAGCACATGCAAAGGACATGGACTCACCTCAATATTATTCAAAGGACCATTATTGATGATGTCTCTCATTCTGACTCCAAAAGATGGGATGCATGAAGGTCGATGCTGATAAAGAATATCATTGTCAGTATTTAAAAGATAGGTGTGAAGAGGATGACCAGGATGAGAGAGGACACGGTAATATAATTCTAATGAGAGTTTTTCACGAGTCTGGTGTAATGATGGCTCATTACAGTCAACATAGAGACTTAAAATTGGAGACGTACGAAATGCACCAGAGCAGACACGAAGTGCGCTGTGGTGCACAGTGTCAAGTTTTTTAAGAACAGATTTACTGGCAGAACCATAGACCTGGCAGGCATAGTCGAATTTTGTACGGATCACAGCTCTATATATTTTAAGGAGAGCAGTACGGTCAGCTCCCCAAGAAGTATTGGAAAGTACTTTAAGTAGGCAGAGGGATTTTTCGCATTTTGTCCGTAACTGTAAAATATGTGATAAATAAGTAAGTTTGTTGTCAAAAATTAGGCCGAGATAACGAACGTTGTCCACAACAGGAATTTTAGTAGAATCAATAAAAATTTCAGGATCTGGATGCAGACCCCTTCGTCTACAGAAATGCACACAAGATGTTTTGTCATGAGAAATTATGAAACCATTTTTGTTAGTCCAGCTAAGAATACTTTTGATTGCAATTTGCAGTTGTCTCTCAATAAAACGAATATCCTGTCCTGTACACATAATGTGGAAGTCATCAACATAGAGATCTCCCTTCACAGAAGGAGGAAGTTGTTTAATGATGTCGTTAATTTTAATAGCAAAGAGAGTGACACTCAAGACACTGCCCTGAGGTACACCCTCTTCTTGTACATAAAAACTAGATAGGATTCCTCCAATTCGAACTTGAAATCGTCGGATGGCAAGAAAGTTTTTAATAAAAATTGGAAGGTTCCCACGAAAGTCAAGGTTAAAAAGATCGCGAAGAATCCCATAACGCCATGTTCTGTCATAAGCTTTTGCCATGTCAAAAAATACTGAGACCAAATGGTTGCGTTTTAGAAAGGTTGTCCGTATATGATGTTCCAAATGGATTAAATTATCGATAGTTGACCTACCACGTCGAAATCCACTTTGAAATGCAGCAAGGCTATTGTTAGTTTCTAAAATATGGATGAGGCGGCAATTTACCATTTTTTCAAGGAGTTTGCAAAGGCAGCTAGAGAGTGCAATCGGCCTGTAATTATTGGGATTTGTAGCATCTTTTCCTGGTTTGGGAAATGGTATAATTATAGCTCTGCACCAAGCATTAGGAAAAGTCTGCTCCATCCATATCCTATTAAAAAAGGAAAGAAGATTATTCAAGGATAGAGCAGAAAGGTGCTTGAGCATAATGTATGTAATCCCATCGTGACCTGGGGCAGATAAATGGCTGTCTCTCAAGCATTTTATAATCTCTGATTTAAGAAATGGTTCATTATATGCATATGAATGATGAGAATTAAAAATTAATCCTGGTTCTTTCAGTTTGTCTTTTGTATGTTAAAAAAGGTTCTGGGTATGAGTCAGAGCATGAAATTGATGCTAGGGTACTCCCTATTGTCTCAGCGATGTTTGTAGGTGATGCGATGGTTTGACCGTTGTATTTTAAAAGAGAAATATGATGATCAGAGTAGACACCCATACATTTTTTGACTTTGTTCCACAGTTCTTTACTTGAGGTATTGGAATTAATGCTTGAGATGTAGTTGATCCAGGATTCACGCTGGCTTTTGCGTCGCACTCTTCTAGCTTCAGCCTTTGCTTTTTTATATGCCATATAGTTAGTATTAGTTGGGTACCTCCGAAATATTCCCCAGGCCTTCTGCTGTTTTTTCTTGGCATTTTGGCAATCACTATTCCACCATGGCTTTCTATGTTTATGTTTAGATGATGTTTTTGGAATGCTGGAATCTGCAGCATTGATAATACATTGAGTAATATTATCAAGCGCATTGTCAATATTCCCCTGTATCATGTCAGCTGTGATATTTGCAAGTGCTGTAAATGTTGGCCAGTTGGCTCTGTCATATATATAACGATTGGTAGAATTGTTACAATCCCTATCAGGAGTAATCAGTGTAATAAAAGTGGGAAAGTGGTCACTGCCGTGCAGGTCATTAGAGACCCAGAAATTCCAGAATGGATAGAGTATTGGGGAGCAAATTGTAAGGTCTATTGCATGGAAAGTACGGGTTGGCTCATGAAAATAAGTGTGATCACCATTATTGAGCAGGCATAAGCCGTTGTCAGAAATGAATTTTTCAATGACATCACCACGTTGGTTAGAATCATGGTTGCCCCAGAGTTGACTGTGTGCATTAAAATCTCCAATAAGTATGTATGGAGCCGGGAGTTGGAGAAGGAGGTTATCGAGTTGTGCTGATTGAATAGTTTGGTTTGGAGGTAAATAAATGGTGCAGATTGTTATGAGTTGTTTAATATGTACACGGACTGCAACAGCTTGTAGGTTTGTATTTAGAGATATAAAAGAATGAGGTAGATTATTGGAGATGAAAAGAGCCACTCCACCAGTGGCCCTTCCATTAGCTGCAAAATCTTTTCTGTATGTAGTACAGTTACGTAATTTTGCTTTGTCATTGGGTTTTAGATGGGTTTCTTGTACAGCTAAGCATAATGGTTGATGGTCAGATAAGATATTACGGATTTCAGCATGTTTATTATTATAACTACGGCAGTTCCACGATATAATATTAGTCATGATTGATTTTTTAGATAGATATATCAACGTCATTTTGTTCGGAGGAGGTAGACATATCATCTCCTCCATCGTTCAGTTCTGCATCCGATTCTGGATGAAGCTCCACCATGACTTCATCCCGCATACTCCTCGCATTTATTTTATTTTGATTTGGTTGAGTTTCTTTTTTGGGTGGTTTAATTTTTTTTCTCTTATTAGCTGGGTTTTCGGATGATACAGAGGATTTAATTGTTTGTAGGTCATGTTTTTCTGAGTCAGATCTGCGATTTTGTTTTATTGGTGTAGTTTTCGGGGTATTTTGAGAGGTTTTTATATGGATTGGAATTTTAGGAAACAAGGATTGTGATGACTTTGAAGAAACGTTTTGTGGTGTTTTAGGCGGAAAAGAATTTCCTGATTTAGCCGAAGCCGATTGTGTTGTACCAGAATTAGTAGACATGTTTTCTTTTGTTGTACCAGAATTAGTAGACATGTTTTCTTTTGTTGTACCAGAATTAGTAGACAGGTTTTCTTTTGTTCTATTAGGATTAGTAGACAGGTTTTCTTTTGTTGTACCAGAATTAGTAGACAGGTTTTCTTTTATTGTTTCTGTCTGAGTGGCTATTGTTTGATATTTTTTATTACCAGTTAATGCAGCCGAGTAAGATATACCTGTGTTTGGTGTGCGAGACTTAACTATTTTCCTTGCTTCTGGATATGAAATATTTTGTTTTGTGCGCACCGTTTGGATCTCTTTCTCAACTTTCCAGATTTCACATGATTTGTAATACGATGGATGATCTTTTTCACAGTTAACACAATGAGCAGGAGCTGTGCAGTTTTCGTTTTCATGTCCTTTTACTCCACATCGAGCACATGCTAGGGTTCCACGGCAGCTATTTTTTGAGTGACCAAATTTCTGACATTTGAAACAGCGCAATGGGTTTGGTATATATGGTCGAATTGGGCAACTTAAGTATCCAGCTTTTATGTGCGTGGGAAGGTTAGGTATATCAAATGTAAGTATTATATGCTTTGTTGGGATGATTTTATTATCTCTTTTAATTGTTATTCTTCGAACTTCTGTAACATGCTGTTCTTTAAGATTTTCAAGTATTTCTGATTCTGAGACATATGTGAGGTCTTGTTCTGAGATGACACCACGTGAGCTATTTAAATAATTATGAGCAGATACAGTAACAGGTATATTTCCAAAGAATTTACATTTCATTATATTTTCAGCTTGACTTGAATTTTTAACTTCAATGAGTAAGTCACCAGATCTTAGTTTTTTAATGGTCTTTGGTTCACCAACAAGACCTTGTATAGCTTTTTGTATTAGGAAAGGTGATTTGAGGGCAAAATTGCCTTCAGTACATTTTACGATAAAGAAACGTGCATTTGAAGAAAAACTCTCCTCGACTTTATCAGCCCAGGATGTATTTGGTTGTGGGGCTTCCACATCGCATGTCTTATTTTCTTTAGTTGTATCCATAGTTTAGATTTTTTTTTTAACGCCAGGCGTCGGGCCTGGTCACCGACCCTTCTTCTTAACCTTACTTCTGGGCGCAGGTTTCAAAAGGGTGAAAACTATCAACAAACCTCCACGTTTTTCGAACATTGGATTAAACTCGATAGCACTTCCTAATATCTAGTTCTTTCACATTGGAATCAGGTAGTCAGTAGGTAAGCCTTTACAGCTCTGTCCAACCTACAACCCCTTTCACCGAAAGGCACCAGTCACCCGGTGTTGGTCCTAACAGCCACCATACAATGTATGGCGTCCTCCGATCACGGAACCGGAATTCGGAAAGTGCCCTGCACTCTGGGACTCAAGATCAGCCTAAAAAGGTAGAACCGAGTCGAAGAGATTAAAAAACCTCAGCACCCAGAGTGTCTCACGTGAAATTAAAAAAATCCACTATTGTATAAAAAAGAAGCTATGTGAGAGAAAACTTAGAAACAAGGTGTATTTTTTGTCTTTTTCACTCTTTAAAAATTTTTTTTTCTTTTTTTTTTTTTTTAAATTCAAGAACAAAAACAATGTTAGTGGAACAAAGTTAACAAAAAAGTTAGTAAAACAATCAAACATGAACAAAGAGGTATAACAAACTGAAAAGAGAAGATTAAAAAGTGTGAAACAAAGAAAAAAGGATAGACAACTAAACAGAGAATAAGGCAGGAAGGGAGAAAGATCGCTCAGGAATCCGGGGTCGCGAAACCCGTAAATACCTAAAGAAGGTATTCCCCTGGGGGGCAAACGAACCTTGAATCAAACGAATTATATCAATGGATTTGAGCACGTATTTTAAAGCAATAGGGAAGTTCACCTGGATTTTCCTTCAATATTGCTGTAAACGATGTGAACGGCATTGCGTTATATTATATCATACATTGGACAAAATTTGGGCTAAAAGAAGCAACTCATTTAGTTGATCATTTATAGTAGAGTTTGGTAGGGAAAAGAGGCCATCATGAGAATATGACAACAGGAAATAAAATGTTCTCTAGTCAACATACTACTAAAAGAGAAAGCATTACAATGATTGCATAGATTGACCATTGAACTTAAATAATGTTTGGGTGATTCATTTTCGTCTGTAAGTTCTTGAACTCCGTCCCTCTTTCTTGTCTCCCTGTGAGATTCTGGTAACGTACGTATACAATCTCACTCTATGTTACGTTATATTTCGCAATATAAGTTCTCTTCTGGCAAGTCTACTACGGTTTTTCATTTTCGATTCCGGTAGAGTAAATACAGTGAAAATTGTAATAAATTGTTGCCCATATAGAAACATAAAAAAGTGCATTTTTAAAGCTGACTATGTATAAAATTAAAATGACGCCATTTTCACTGTCTTTCCATTTTTTAGACGAGTTGCATTCGTGTAACCGTTAATCTGAAAAAAAAAACCAATGATTAACTCTGGTAGAAGAAAAAACCTCTAGTTTGTATCCAATAAAATCTTTCTAATCTTCCATAATCTTGCCGATATCCAAGTTTGCCGTCAAACATTAGAAGTGCTTGAAAAGATATGGTTACTAATGTACCAGAGTTAGTTACAAAACGAAGTTATTTACGCGTCAAACTATGTTCCATTAAATAATGTCAAATTACTGTTAATTCAATTATAAATATTTCATTAACAAAATTCCATACCTTAAATAAAACTGAAAATGATAAAGTTAGTTATGCAAAATGTTTAGTAATATTATTTTTGGTGAATACTTAAACCGAAGATTTTTTTGCATTTCTCTAAAGAGCATAATAACACACAGAAATAAATTTATTTATCACTATGTTTAGCTGCTAGGGCTGTGTGTAGGTCGAAAAGGCTTTATAATGATCGAAAAATTATCTAATCAGAATTTCAACTACTCGTTTTTTCTTATCCAGCCTGAAATGATAAATCGACAAATATTATTTATTCCATTCGCCACCATTGACATAACAAAGTTTTTCCGTACATTGAAAGCACCAAAACAGTGGCTGAGATGTTCTGCTCTCAAGGCTGGCATACGGGAAGTGCTGAGTTCAAACCCGTGTCGCGCTCGTTGACCTAACCGTTCGGAGTTTTCCGTGGTTTTCTTCGAACTATACTGGTCTTAAATACGATTTAGGATCCCTTAGAATGACCCCCACGGAGGGCACTCCCCCCAGGGTCTATATACGTCGTGTAGATAATCGGCCGTCATAAAATCAACCAACTGTACATTGGAAGCATTGCTTTTATGGTAAAACTTTGCTTTATAATGAAAAAAACCCCATAAATTTAGCAATCGCTAATTTCAAAAGTCGTCTAATCTTCTGTAATCTGAATCGACGTCCAGAGTAACATTCAAACATAAACGAAACATCCAACAATATAGTAAAAATGCCAACTGGCAGGTGACCGGAATACGGACAATTAGTCCAGTATCTTTTAAAAACCTTCCTGAAAGAAGGGCAGATATGCAGAAAAAACTAAAAAGAAATGACGAATCAAAAAGAGCATCGAAAATTTATTTCAGCAAACAATTTTTATTGCAAAATGTAGCCTTTTATGATAGTAATAACGCATAAATGCACACGTATCCTTAAGAATATTCTTTGGTTCCTAACTTTTGAAACAGTGAATATTTCTATAAGTGAAATTGGCGAAATATTAAAAAAATAATAAAATAAAAATAAAAGAATATCATTAAGAGAATCATAATATTCGCTGATCTGTGTTCGAGGCTATAAAAATATTATGTTTGGTGAAAACAAACCGGCATGTTTCCGTAGTAAATTTTTAAATGTCTAAAATTTAATTATTTTACAATATGTGTTTGAGGGGCAGACATTCACTAACATTTAAATATTTGATCCCATATTCACAACAGTAACTGCTATTTATATAATTTGCATTTGAATATAAAAATTTACTACAAAAAGGATCTTGTATACACGAAAAAACACTATTCTTGTTAATATAGCTCAAGCTGATGTCACGCTTATGCATTTCTGGCTTAAAATCACATTGCTTGGCGACAAAAGTAAAATCAAAACCGTAAATAAACAAATAACATGTAACTCATAAATGCAGTCATTTTTACAATTACATCTGCTAGTTCCTCCTGTAAGACACATGATAGGGGAGTTATATAAAAAAAATAACAGAAAAAAGGAAAAAAAAATTACTCATATTTTATTAAATCAAATTTTCAGATGCATCTTTGTTAACCTGACGCAAACGATATATCGCCAAATATTGACTTAATCTGAATTGCAATCTCATGCATTGCAAATATTTTTAAGCATTACAAACATTCCTTTGGGGTTTAAATTAAATATTATGTCTCATTAAAACAGTTTTTTTCTTTCTTTTTCTTTTTTTTGCGGGGAGGGGTGGGGGGATTTTAAATAAAATGAATAACAAAATTTTTATTTTATTTTTCTATGTGTATGCATTATTTTCTGATATAGCCGTTTCAATTCTTTCGCCAACGATAGTGGTCACCAAAAAAATGACCTATGGTAACCTTATAGTCCAAAATAACAGAACTTTCCATCATAATTCTATGACTAATATACGTAGAGCTATGTGTTATATACTAAAACCTTCCCTGAAAAATTATCTATCCAACAGTGCAAGTTCCATCAAATTCCATTCAGCAGAACTCGAGTTATAAAGGAACGGAACGAAATTTCCGTTTGTGTTTTATATATATAGTAGATGCTCCCAGACCAGTAAGTGTATTCAAAAGTTAAAGCTTTTCTAGGCTTAGTTACATATAATTCTAAATTTGTACCAAATTTATCTACAATTGTTCATTCTTTAAATGAATTGCTCAAAAAGAATGTGAAATTTATATGGTTTGCTGTTTGTGAACAAGCTTTTAAAAGTATAAAAAATGAGATTATGTCTGAAAGAGTTCTTATCCATTTCGTGGCGGGTAGCCCCTCCGAGTAGTCCCGACTCAACCCAGCTTATGCGCGGTAGGATCGAGAGCTCTCCCGAGGACGCCGTAGCCGCAATGCAATTTCAGTTCCGAGAGGAAGCCACAGCGGGGTCTCAGACGTGTGCAGGTACGACAGAGTCTCCACTCCTGAATCCATGGGCGTGCTCGACTTTCCTGTGCATGTCTAATGGTCTCAAGGGCTCCCCAGCGTAGTGTGACCCGTATGCGGGATCGTGCGAACTTTGCTCCACCCTTCTTGCTCTGGTCACTCCAGAGGCTGATCGAGATGAGTGCTTCTCTCAGCTTCCGATCTCAGGCCCCTAATGGAATGCCGAAGATAGACTTTAGGAGACTGGGGCCAGTTGTGGGGTGGCTTCTGGTTAAAGGCATGGAAAGCTGGTGATACTCTTGAGATACGACCACCTGTATCTCAAGAATGGTGGAACGATACTCGATATATACGACCACATGTATCTTTTCTTAGAACTTTGTTTTTAAAATAAAAAGAAAGTTCTAAGAATTATCTACTTTTGTATGAATTATCCATATTTAAAATTAACAATTAATATGAATTAATATGAATTAACTTGAAAATTTATGGATTTAAATAAAAAGATTTTCCTTACATTCCTTCCAAAGGTTATTTATATTATTTTCAGTACATTTTCTTTTTTTATGATTGAAATCTGATTTCTATTTTTAAAAAATCAAGCCCTCTTTCTGCTATATCTGCTAATTTTTTCCAATTCAAAATTGATTAAATTTATTTTTTAAACAAACTTTCAATTCGATAATCCCAATTATCATGTCAACACAAGAGCTAATGTATAGTGTTCACAATTGGGATTAAATTTATAGTGTTCACATTTGGGAACATGGGCCAATTGTTTCTACTCTCTTCCACTGGATTAAAAAACGGAATATAGTTATTATTATATTAAATAAAAACAAACGCATATAATATAATAAAATAAAATAAAAATACAATTAAATACAATAAAATAAAATAAACGCATAGGATATGCTTATTGAAGCAAGGCATTGAAAAAAAACTAAGGACTAAAATACAGTATTTAAGGATTCGGAAAGAAAATTGGAATTCCTTTTAGGATATGATTAATACCTTCGGGACCATAAGTGCATTAATGTATCTTCAAAAGCTGCATATATTGTGTTTTGTACCAGTAATAATGAAAATAAAAACTTGCTTTATTTAATTACTAGCAAGCTACGGCCGCTGCGCTGGTCGGTTTCTAAAAATGAACCTTGAATCAAACGAAATATATCGTTTAATTTGAACTTGCATTTGAAAGCAATCTGTATATTTACCTGGAATATCCTTCCACATTACTGAAAAATGACGTCTTTCCGCTATTATATTTTCTAATGTGCAGTTAAAATTTCAGCTGTTAAGGACCAACTCTTTCATTTGGTCATTTACAGTTAGGGTTTGCTAAAGTATGATAAAACTATATACAATGTACTAAAACCATCACTAAAAATTATCGAACTAACAATGCAAACAAAGTAACTAACAAAATCCATTCAGTAGAAGTTTTTATAAACGCTAATTCTTGATAATCGGGTTCATCTGATTATAGAACTTTTCCACATAAATCTAAAACTTACAGAACAATATGAAATATACTAAAACCATCCTTACAAATTATCTACTTAACAATGCAAGTCGCAAAAAAATCGCCCAGTAAAAACTTTCAAAAAGAATGATCATTCGGAATTGGGTTCACCTGACTATATAACCTTCACACATAACTGTTTGACTAAACAACGTAGAACAATATGTAGTACACTATAACCATTCCTTAAATAGCATCTAACTAACTAACAATATAATTCTCATCAAAATCCGTCCAGTAGAACTTTTTCAGAAGGCTAATCTTTCATAATCGGAATCAAATTTTGAAAAGGCTAATATTTGATTAAAAAAATGGTCACCCGACTTTCGAATTTCCCCTTATAATTCTAGAACTAAGCAACGTAGAATAACATGTTATATAATAAAACTTTCCCTAGAAAATTATCTAACAGTGTAGGTTCCATCGAAATCCATTCGGAAAATCTTTTAAAAAGGCTAATCTTTCATAATCGGATTGATTTAATTGTAGAACTTCCGATAATAATTCTATAACTAAGCTACGTAAAATGATATGTTATACAATAAAACCTTCCCTGAAAAATTATCTGACAGTTTAAGTTCTACAAAAATCCATTCCGCAGTACTCGAGTTATCAGCAGCAGGAATGAAATTTCATATATGTAGAAGTAAATAGAAGTATATTGCCATTAATATAGTTTGCATTTGAATAAAAAAAGGTACTTTTCGGTTAGCCGGGCGCCAGTGATATATGTACATATATAAATATATATGTCTATATTCATACATATAAGTGTATATATATGCATGTATATATATGTATTTGTGTAGATATAAGTGTATATATATGTGTGTGTGTGTATACATGTATATATCTATTACTGACGTCCGGCTAACCGAAAAATACAAAAAAAAATACTGCAAAAATGCTGTCGTACACTTGAAAAAAACACCTTTTGCCTTAAAATCTCTCATCAAAACTGTTTATCTTTTTTTTTTCTTTTCTTTCTTTTTTTTTAAGTAAAATTAGTAACAGTTTTTTTCTTTTATTTTTCCAGATGTATAGCCATTTCAATTCTTTCTGCAAGAAAAAAACATCTTTTGGCTTAAAATCAAATTGTTTGGGGTCAAAAGTAAAATAAAAATCGCCAAAAACAGAAGATAAATCGCCAAATTTTGTTTCAATAGGAATCTGGCCGGTTGAATAATTTTTTAAGCATTACGAACTTTCCCAATCATGTTTAAATTAAATATTTTCGTTCTATAATATTATCTCTCATAAAAACTTCCTTTTCTTTTTTTCTTTCTGTTTTCTCTTTTTTAAAAATAAAATTAGCAACAGTTTTTCTTTTATTTTTCGAGATGTATTTAGCCTTTCCAATTCTTTCTGCAACTTTCTCTCGCCAAAAATTAGCAATGGTAACCTTTTCGGCCAAAATAATAGAACTTTACATCATAATTCTATAACTAATCTACGTAGAACGTTGTGTTATAAACTAAAACCTTCCCTGAAAAATTATCTATCGAACAGTGCAAGTTCCATCAAAATCCATTCAGCGGAACTCGAGTTATAAAGGAACGGAACAAAATTTCCGTTTGTGTTTTATATATATAGTAGATAGTAGATGGCATTAAAGTGGTTAAATAAGTAAAATTTAAAATAAAGTGATGCTAATCGAATAAAATTCATGTGTGGGAGGCAGGTCTTGGAGGGGTTAAATAAATAGAACATGAAAGAAAATGTATAAATGGTAAAACGTTAACGAACACATACAGATTATATCTGTCCATCTATCTATTCATCTATCTATCTATCACCGGTGATGTGTGAAAGGCAGACATTATATAGAATGTCAAGAAAATATGTAGAATACTTGGCGGTTTGGACAAAGTATAAAATATCCAAATTATTTTAATATTATAGATACCTTTCGTAGGTATTGTATGTAACACGCAGGCCTTAAATAGAAGGCGAAATGCTATATAGGCAATATCAACTTTCATATTGAAAAAAATAAAAGAAGAAAATTAACATAACTTATACAACAGCGAAAGGTTGATAATTTTGAATTGTACTTTATGCTTTGGCACTTGGGTTTTACACATACACTTCACGAAACTTGGGCCGCTTCCTGTGGCTTGATGAATAGCGGGCGATCGTGGAGAGGTATTTTGCTGTCAGAAATATTTTAATGTCTGTGTAAATTCTTTGCACATTAGGCGATTTGTGATATCGCATATGGTTGTTTTAAAATTACTTCAGAAATTCCAAATTGTTAAAAAAACGTTTTCTGCTATGCTCATAGCAACTATCAGAAAGAATAGGAATTTGCACAGCAGCTGACAAAGAAGCAGAAGGAATTTTTTTGTTAAAATTTATTTAAATTTTTTGGTCTGTATTTACATATTAAATTAAGAATGAATTTTTTGTTTGACAGCATTTCAGTTTTGCAGAAAGAGTTCACAAAATGTCTCTTTTGTCATCTTCACTATTTTTATTGACATGGCTACAGAATTTACAAAATTTTTGACGACACTTTTTGCATGCATGTGCATCATTGGTTTCCTTTAACCACACGACACCCAACAGAAATTGATGCCTCTGTGACAAATATATCTATATCGCCATATTAGTTTCTTCCATTATTGTTTATAACTGTATTCATATTTCGTACAATAGGTTCTTTTTTTACTATAGGGTAATCCATTTTGTCTTCTTGCATTTTGTTAACGTATTCTTTTATTTTTATAGCTGCTTCTCAGTCTGTATATCTTGTAAAATATCTTACAGTAGAGAAAATATCGAGGTACCTACTTTAGGTTTGCAACAAAAGAGATGTGGTTTTTTGATAGCTGAATGATAAGCACTATTCTTCATAAGCTGAATGAAACGCAATCCCTTACTCTAGTGGTCAGTGATTTCCCCCCTACGTTCAATTACACAGCATATTTTAAATAGTTGAGTAGCTCTTTCGGCACTACTCAGGCTTTGTGAGTGACGAGACATACCATCTTCGACCTTCAATGCCGCCCAATATTCGTTCAAGCGGCTCAGCACGTTATTCTTTTCCATCTTCAGACTCTAGAATAGATGATGTTCCAAGCAATGAGAATATGTCAACAGGATTTATAGGCTCAGCACTTTATTCGTTTCCCTCTTCAATCTCTAGAATAGATGAAGTTACAAGCAATGAGAATATGTCAACGGTATTTATAGGCTGTAAGCTACTACTTAAACTCACTTTGAAATAACAATTTTGAGAAACATGAATGTAGTGGAATGAACTTGGTACAACATTATAAAGTTTGAATTTCCTTGTTATGAGATCAATCCACCAACGGCAATTAAATTCTGAAAGAAATTACTTTTGATTCACAAATCTACCTTTTATAACACCTTTTTTCTCAAAGATGAATGTACAGTTCATTATAAGTAAACAATATATTCTTGCATTATTTTTTAGAGTTTTGTTAACGCTATTTAGCGGTAAATAGTTCCATGCTTCCTTCTTATTAATAATCTTGGCGTTTTTCATATCTGTCACTGAATTCTGTTAAGTATGTTTGATTAGGAAAACCCTGTTTTTGCAGCATTGGCTTTCACTTCAGACACTTCAACGTGGATGCGTCGTTGCATGTCGACATGGTATGATTCCTTGTCGGACACTATATCATGTTTTTTTCAATGAAAATACTGAAACAGACTGAGATCAGACTGAAATGGAACGTGAGGAAATCTTCATGAGTGTTTTACACTTTGTCAGTGTGTCGTTTGTCATTGTATAAAATACCTAAGAAATGCGTGAAATATTAATTGTTTCACACATTGACGTCAACTTTTCCACATTATTTTTATTTTTAAGCATTCCATGTAAGACCGAATTTCATACATTGCTGGTAACATGCACGTAAGCACGCGCACGCACGCACACACACATATATATGCAATATGTGTTTCTGGTGTCCGGGTTAATTTTATTTCTAGTAAAAAAAAATGTGTATAATTACAATATTTCTTTAAAAGAAAAATAGAGAGAATTAATACCTTTGAGTACTGTAACAACCAAACAAACATTTTAATAAAATATATTGATGATTTAAAAAGTAAAATACTGAGAATTAATACCTTTGGGTACTGGGACAGCCAAACAAGCATTTTGATAAAATATGTTGTTGATTTGATAAAATCTATTATTGTTTGGTCATTTTTGATAAAAAAAAAAATATTTGTTTGAACAAAGTTTTCTGTTTATGCACAGTCTAGTAAGACGTTTATCAGATCAATAATACTTTTGTTGGATTAGCAATATTTTTGTATGTGTTTATTGACAAGCATTGTGTCTTTTCCTTTCCTTGTGTTTTCATTATAACATTACATATTTTTCATGCGTTTTGAAGTGTGAAACAGATTTACGGCAGAAGGCTTTTAAAAAATTAACCATGTACAGCGGTTTTTGTTTCAGAAAATGAGACATTGAATTTCAGAATTCCTATAATTGTGCCACAGAAAATGAAGATTTTGTAACAATGTTCTTATAATGTTTGAAAGTGATATATTATCTATGCGATAGGTATGCTTTTCCTTTCTTGTTGTACTTCCATCATTATTGAATGAAACAAATTTGAATATGTCCCTGCTACAAGATAAATATATATTAATCCCGATTTCAAATAACCGATCCTGTGAGTAAATTTAATTTGAAATCTATTGGTTAAAAAAACCTTTTCATAAAAAACCAGTAATATTTGGATTTATTAACAATAATAATTTTAAAGATTCAATAATTTTACTTGATACAATTAGTAAATAAATAAATTATATATGTGAATTTCGAAAAATAAATCTGTCTGATCTTTATGCACTTTCAACTTGGAAATGCATTTATATTATCAACTTATATTTATTTAAGAAGTATTGGGGGCAAAATCCAATGTTAGTTTCAATTTTATTCCCTATGCCTTTCGAGAAATGTATTTAATTTTATGGAAGACTAAATTCAACTGAGAGGCATATGCATAATTAATTCAGGAATATGGCATTGAACAAAATTTCGTATTTAAAGGTGTATGAACAGTTCCCTAAAATATACGATTTTCAGTATCTATGTTTACTTGTGTATTGAAAATAAATTTTCTTCCTGACTTCAACTAAATAAAATATAGACTTACTTAATTTACTCCTGTTACTTCCGATTTTGGAATTTTACAGCAATAGTAGTTAGGGTTTGCTGTAAAACGTTCTATCACGGAATCGCAAAGTACATGCGATAAATTCCATTTTAGATATACAGGGTGATCAAAAATTATTGAGAGCATTTTATGTTTAAAATGAAAATGAACAAAAGGAGTTTCAATTAGTAGTACGTACATGTTTATTGTTTTCTTGGAGAGACAAATCAAAATAGTTTTACATAACAACCTTTTAACCATCATAAACATGAACAAAAATGTACAATAACTTCTTTAGAGTTACCCATTATTCCGAAAAGCATTCTTTATCTTTTGAAACTTGCGAAACCAATATCTTTGATTTTATAAATGCTTCATTAAATATGGAAATGTTTCTTTAGCTGTCACTGATTTTCAGAAATCTTTTGGAATAGTTTTTATAGTGCTATAATAATAGCTTTGTAATAGTGCTATAATAATAACTTTGCAACAGTGCTATAATAATAATCCCCATCTAGCGGCTTATGTGAAACTTATTTAATGTTTAAAATGTTGTTGTGTAAAACTTTTTTAAATTGTTTTTTCAAGAAATCAATAAACATGTACGTACCTCATTTTGTTCTTTTTTTCAAACATGAAATGCGCTCACTAAGTTTTGGACTTGTCAGCAAGAATTCGATGCGTTTATCTCACCTGTCTGTTTCCTTTTTTTCACGAATACAATATTCGACATTTGGCCCCCCTCAACCGGTTTTAGGCATCATCTCTTCAGAGGACAGTAGTTATCTATTTCTTTTAAGTTACGAAGTTTAGAATTTTAGACGATCCCTGAGTCTTATAAATTATATTTAAAAAAAAAAATCTTCACGTTCTAGCAAGTAAATTAGAAAAAAATATTTCTTTATTAAATTTTGGTCGCCCAAGAATGCGATTGCTACTGTTTTAGATATAAAAAATAAAATACTTGTTGGCTCATTTTTATTGAATATACTTAATAGCTCAAAAGAGGAATTTTTGATTCTAGAAATACCAAAAAGAAATTAAATGCATATCAGACAGTTATTTACAGGTTTATTTAATCTACAACTTTGAACAAAAACAACGTTTGAGTCAATGCTGAGAGTGCTGCAATTTTTCTTTTGAAAATAACGGGGAAAATGAATCTAATGAATAATGTTTTCAAAGTGAGAACCTTCAGAGGTAACACTATAGTGTAACCTAGTCGAAACGTTATCAGATACAGAATCAAGGTTTTTTTTTATACTTCAAAATGAGTCAGTTATGACATTTTTAAGGCTAATAACGACTCCTTCTTGTAAATCATTTCTTTCATATTACCCCAAAGACAGAAGTCACATGAAATAATATCTGGTGAACAAAATGGCCAATGCAATTGAATTACGATTTGAGTATTGATAAGCGATAACTCGCGTTTTAAACCCACTGTTAATGGTGTTAATGGCAATGGTGTTGCATTATCACGACCTAAATGCCAATTTCTAACAATAAAAATATAATTTTCGGTTGAATATGACAGTTTGGATGATATTGTGATAAAGAGTAAAATACATGTTAAACAATTTCCTTTTATGCTCTCCCTCAGTGCACGCATGCATATCGACATCTATTCAGGCTCTGAGAAAAAAATTTCAGTTCAAAGTTGTATGTTATTCAAACTCACACTGTATTTTATAATAAGAGAAATCTATTTTAAAGCTACACAAATGTAATACAATCGTGAATTAGTGAATAGTTTGTGTTTGTTTTAATGGATGCATAATATTTAAGCTTACTTATTCTAGTGATAAAATACAAAAAAAAATATTATTTAGGACATATTAAAATAGATAAATCATAAAATTTCTTTCCAGTAATATGTATTTTTTTATTTTTAATTTGCTGAATTATAACAGTTTTTTTATTTTTTTGAGTGAAAGCCTTGTGCAACGCTGTTGTCTAGAAATCTTAATATTTCGCAACGATAGTTATACGAAAAAAAATCTGAAGAAAAATTAGCAGGTGTCAAAATTAAGATAAACAGCTTCGAATCAAACATTATTTAATAATGAATGAATTTAAAATAAAAATTAAATGATTATAAATAACTGCAGCACAGTATTATGAAACGAAGCACATCCCAGCCTTTTATAAAGCAGATTAACAACTTTAATTTTAATTTTACTTTTATTTCAAATGCGTGATCTTTAATTCTATGAAATGCTTCATTAATTAATACCTAAAAAATGTGATATTACATTTCGAAGTTTTTGATTAGAAAATCCCTTTTAGCAGTAATTTTGCAAATCAACATGTGAAAAATAAGTTTCAATATAAACCCGAATTAATGTCTCGGTTTTTCGTAAAAAAACATTAATATAAATATAAAGGTTTAATTAAAGTTTTTTCCCCAGATTATTTTTATACTTATAGCATGCAAAAATTTTTCTTAATTTCACTCATTTTATGAAAAACGCTGGTTTAATTTAGTATGTAGTCTTTAATACTCTTTTCATTTCTTTTTTTCTGTACAAAGAAAAAATATACATTCACGTTTTTATAATTTCACTTGAGCATGTGGTATTTTAATTTCGAAGTTCTGGTTGTTAATCTCTTAAAACTAATTTTTTTTCTCATTTTGTATTTAAAAAAGGCAGTTCATTTATTCCCTTAGAAAGAAAAAAATTAGAAAAATAAATATAATCCCAAATATATATAAATTATTGCATATGTGACTCTTAATAGTATGATTTTTTTTTTGTTGTTGTTGTTGAAAAATGTTTTGAGATTTAATTGAGATAATTGTTTCAGTAATTTTACTTCTGGATCTTTTAAACTCTCAAAAATGAAGTATTTAAAAAGAAAGAAAAAAAAACAGTAAAAAAACCTAACAATATATTTTTTTTTTGTGGAAAAAAAAATAACCGGATTAAATTATGTTTTCTGTGAAATTTATAACCTGCTTGTATATATATTTTTACGTTTTATCAAATGCAAATATATACATATATTCCATATACTCCGGCATGTAACACGCACATACGATTTGAGAATCTATTTTTAGGTATATTTGTCGTATTATGCGAACTCGTGATTTTGCAAAAAAAAAAGAAAACCTTCATGTTAGATATGTAGTATGAAAATACAATGTGGTTAAAATTAAACTGACGGTACTCAGAGACTCATAACTCCGGTTCTACTGAACGGATCCGAACGAAACTTAAGATTAATGTTATGTAGATCATACAGCTGTGGTTTTCGTAAAAAAAGATTTCAAAATTTGCCACCAGGGGGCGTTTTAACAATGTAAAATGAAAGATAATGATTCAAAAATCAAGCAATAGCGGAATATTTTATTTATTTACACACCTGTGCGCTCTATGTGCCTGCCATGACGGTTAACAATATGCTGAAAGTGTACTGCAGCGTTATCAGTGGCCACACGCAACATATCAGTAGGAATCAGGGAGACATGGCGTACGATACTAACTTTCAAGTCCGGTAAATTAGTTATACATCCTTGATAAACATGATCTTTAAGAAAACCCCGCAGACAGAAGTTATATGGATTCAGATATGGTGACCTTGATGGCCAGGAAATCGGGAAAGTACGCGAGATGACACGTTCATCAGAGAAGTTGGCTTGAATTGCATTCTTTACACAACTCGCCGTATGAGCAGTTGCTCCATCTTGCATGAATATTGTGGTAGTCAAACAGCCTCTTTGACTTAACGCCGGGACAACATGATTCTCCAGGAGTCTGCTGTATAGGTCACCTGTTATTGTACGCCTAACAAACACGTTCATTGTGACTTCCTCGAAAATACATGGTCCCAAAATAAAATTCGCCGTGAATCCACACCAAGCCGTGATGCTTGGGGAATGTAATGGCTGTTGTTGCACGGCATGAGGATTGGTGGAACCCCATATGCAGCAGTTCTGGGTGTTCACAGCACCATCTAAGTGAAAATGAGCCTCGTCTGTCCATAAGATGCGCGATGGCCAGTACTCATCCACTTGCATCCTCGCCAGAAAACGCAACGCAAATTCAAGACGCACAGAGTGATCTTGAGGTTTCAACTGTTGTACGATATGCATCTTGTGAGGTAGAGCTTTAGAATTTTGTTTAAAATCATGCGCACGGTTGTATATGAAATGTTCAATGCTCGTTCTATTGAGCGGACATTTACAGTAGCATTTGAAGAATTTGCAGATGCCTCAGTTTTTGAAATCGCAACTTCCTGCACAATCGCCGGCTCAATTATACGTCGTCCTCTTCCCGGTGCATCATCCACAGAACCAGTTTTTTCAAACTTTCGAATCATGCATTTAACTGCATTTACGGGCATGGGTCCTCTCCTGAAGTTTTTCATCCGTCGATCAGCACGGAGAGCTGCCGAATCATTGTTCTCATTCTGATAAAAAAGTTTTACGATCAAGGCGCGTTCCTTTTTGTTCAGCGGCATGTTCACTGCTGACAAATGATTTCTTTGAAAAATACATTCCGCTTTTATAGCGAAATTGCACTAACTACTCATTTGCATACGGTCTTTAGAGTACAGCGCCGTCTAATAACAAAATTTAAAACTTTTTTTTTTTTTTTTTTTTTTTTTTTTACGAAAATCTTGGCCGCATGATCTACATAACATATAGGGTCTGTTCTGAAAATAGTTGGACTCATTAAAAAAAATAATATATATATTCATGAGAATAGTACAAACGATTAGAATTTTTCAAAGTAGCACCCTTCCGCATCTACACAGTGCTGCCAACGAGTTTTCCAGTTTTCGTATGCCTCCAGGAACGCCTGGACCATAATGCTGTTTAGCTCCCTCGTCACGGCCTGTTGAACCGCCTCTACGCAGCCGTGATGCTTCCCATTGAGCGTCGATTTTATTCTCGGGAATAGAAAAAGGTCTGGCAGTGCCAAGTCGGGGCTGTAGGGAGGATAGGCACCGTTGCCACATTGTGCTGGGCAAGATACTCCACAACGCGAAACGCTGTGTGGATCGGTGCGTTGTCATGGATCAAACGATCTCAAGAACTTAGGTTTGAGGAATGCTCACGTCATCACCAATCATTCTGATACTCATCCTACGATCATTTTTCAGTAAAATTTTCACTTGCGATACATTTTCTTTGGTCTTGCTGGTCGAAGGGCATCCGGAGCGGCCGTCGTCTTCCACCCTTTCCCTACCTTCTCGGAACAGCTTGTGCCACTCAAAAACATCCGATATACCAATGGCAGCATCACCGTAGGCCTCCTTAATCATGTTGTGAGTCTCTTTGCCCGTTTTACTAAGCTTTACACAAAATTTTATCGAGTATCGCTGCTCCAGAAAATGCTCCATGATTCTCCGTGCCGAGGTGTTTCGACAGGGGTTCACAGTACAAGCGACCTGCTCTCTTCAACGGCCGAGAGCCGATTGCCGATTTTTCCCAGCATTACCAGTATCCTTTTCCACCGATCGTGCGTGCGCAGACTGCCTCTTGTCCGCCCGTTCGCTCTGGAAAAAATCAGTCCTACTACTTTCAGAACAGACCATGTATATCTGAAGTTTCAGTCGGATGTGTTCAGTAGAACCAGAGTTATGAGATTCTGAGTACCGTCAGTTTAATTTTAACCACCCGGTACTGTAAAGAGCATTAAAAAGTACAATAACTAGTGCAAATGTATAAATGGGTCGATATAATAAAAATAGCCCCCTACCCTACAACAACTTCTAACAAAAGCAATTTTTGACAGTACTAGTACGTACTGTGAACGGTTTTTGTCATTACTAGGTGTATTGATCGACAGAAAAAAAGTCAATCAAAATGTTAACAATCTTAAGTGTGTTATGTTCAACATGGCCGCCACCAACTATGAACATCGGTAAAACTTTAAAACTTTGTTATTTTTAAGCGTAGAACAAAACGTAGTAGTTTTTCTATTAAACTTGTGGTTTTTATGGTCAAGATATTCATTTAAAATTTAAACAAATAAATGGTATTTAATGCTAAAAGACCTACATTTTATGTGATTATATTTTTATTTGACTTTTTAATTATAAAATCAAATTCTTTTTATTGATTTTGTTGTTGTTGTTGACGTCATTAAAATGCTTTTAGTGTAACTCTTATTGCTTTTAGTGTAACTTGTCATTTAGTAGTCCTTGTCTAAAATATGCAGACTGTCAATAAAAGATTATCATAACTTTTTTGAGAAGTTTTCATGTGAAACCGTCTCCTTTTGTTCAAAGGTGGCAAGGTAAGTTAGGCTGTTTTTGTTTATTTTATTATAATGATATTAATAGAAACTTTAAAAATGTTACTTTTTAGTAGAGGTAATATATTAATACTAGAATTAAAATAAATATTTATTGGGTTACTTTAATTCGTAAATGTGATATACTTTAATAATATATGATTATCTAATTTGTACAACATATGTTATTACAACCAAAAATTTGATGGCAATAAGTCTAATTTATTTTGTTCTAGGTTTGGAGCATGTCTGCTAGTTACAGTGTAGTTGTCATTGCTGGGTGTACCGTACACGTGAAATGGCGGAAACGTTACGTAAATAAAAAAGATGTACAGATGTATCACCACTATCGATATACATTCCTCTTGGAAACCCTTAAAAAGATAAGGTACAGATCAACGTATAGTGGTATAGTGAACTGCTCCGATTTCAGAGGAATGCCACTGGCTGTGGCACAGCAGGTTCGTTTTCTTAAGGTAATGAGTTATTAGACTCTTCGTGGTTGTTTCTTGCTGACAATGTAGATCACAAAACTATGACAGTAGACGGTAAAGGAACATTTCATGGAATGGGCATAATTGCTGCCTTGATCGCGTACTTCATTTCTGCACAACTGCATTCACTTTATCAGACAAGAACTCCACTGACATAGTAGTCGTGACAGACAAGCGATGACTGTTATTTTTTATGGCAACCGTACAAGTGCTCTAGAAGCCTTGCATTACAAGGCACTCTCGAAGAAAGTCATCACAGCCAGATCATTTGTTCATCCAGAACGTCTTTCTACATCTGGGTCTTCCAAAGAAATCCATTTTCTTAGAGGGTACTATCAGAATATGATATAGATGACTATGACTACTGCAATGAATCCTGTGAACTGAGGAGGGAAACTCGATGGCGAATTGTACAAGTAATCTGTACTATGAATGCTACACCAGACACTTTATTGGTAATTGTACACTGAATTGTAAAACTTGTTACAGTGGTAACTGTTGCAGTTGCAAAGCATGCGGACTTGCATGCAGTTGTGTATGTTTTGTTAAACAATGTGACAACTAGGTATCAGATGAACTAGAGAGCAGTGATGAGGACTAATTGACAATGAAGGACTAAAATTTTTATTCGCATATTGTTTCACTTTTTCGTAATCTAATTTAAAGGTACTTTGTAGAATAGATATTTTTTAGAATGAAATAGTAATGAATACAGACTAGATCAAATACAATTACGATAATAAAACCATCCAACTTAATATTTGTGTTCTTTGACCTAATAACTAGTATTGTATCTACATTGTTCATTGTTGGTAAACATTTTTGATACTATAGACCAAATGTATTGATTGAAATGAATTCCCTGACCATAAAAACCGTAAGCGTGATAGAAAAATCATTGTTATACCACTGAAAATAACAAAGTTACAGGATTTTTGCCGCTTTTCAAGGTTAGCGGTGGCCATCTTCAAAATAACCCACTTCCGGTTGTTATATTTTAGTAGACATTATTTTCTGTCGATCAGTGCATCAACTAACGACGAAAACCGTTCACAGATCTTTCGTTGGAATTTGTTGAGGAACTACACTTACAGGGTGTCTACTAAAGTCCTTTCTCATAGCCTTGATGTTTGAACAATGACAGCTGTAATAATAAAAATGATGTCCAAGTGTAGCAAATCGTCTATGCGCTGTTCAGATGATTCTATGAGACTGATACCATATCATTCAAATTAGGAATTTGCGTGGGATCTTATAAACTACACAAGACACGAGAGAATAGTTAATTACAAAGTTGTATAGCAGAAACGATTCATTACAAAATACACCTTGCTCTGATAAACGTTAAGAAAAGAATGTAGAAAATGCTCATTATTTTGATTGCATTATTTTGTGCCACGAAACATGTTAGAAAGATGAAAAAGCATCTAATAGTCTCTAGATACAATTTGTTGTCTGTGTTCAATCTGCTTTCCATACATCTGCACTCTGTTTTAATTTGACGCTGTACTTCTGCCGATAATATATCACACACTGATACAGGCATCCGTTATGTTGTGCCGAAGATCGTGCAATGTCGTCGGAGAAATAAAATATACTTTCTGTTTGAGGTATTTCTTGAGGGAGAAATCCAAAGGGGTCAAATCCGGCGAGAGCGAGTCCATTCCACGTATCCACCATATCCAGATTTCTTGCATGAATGTCTGTACTATGTATCTTTGTTGGTTTGCTGGATGGTAAGGGTGTGGGGTGTAGTGTGGTGGAGGGCTTGACATGTTGGAACCATACATGTCACAAATGAAGCAAAGCCAGGTTGTCCGAAAGTAAAGTGAGAAAAAAATTAAAAATATTTCTATTCATCGGAATAAGCAGTTCGTATATATGAATACTAGCTGACACACCCGGCGTTGCCCCGACCCATGATAATAAATTAAAACAAACCTCAAGTTTGTATGATTTTATATCGTTAACCTGATTTTGTATAAAATTATTTTTTTTCATGACATTTAAAACGAAAAAGCTTATTTATCAATTAACAAAGTAGTGTAATTACGATCCATATTCTTAATCATTGATAAAATTTAAAAATTCATGTATTTTTTAAAAAATTTATATTACATTAAAACATTATAATTTTTTCCTACATAATTTATTAACATTTTGCATGTGCTTCCTGGCGAGGAAAGTGGAACTAAAATGTGTAAGTCCATCGGTAGAAACTGTATGAGCCAAACCTCGTCGTAATCGGGCCCTTAGAACCGAGATACAATGAAATTAAATTTAAAAATAGCTGAAGTTATTATTCTAAAACATTGATATGTACAACTTATACATTTACTTTAACGTTATAGAGGGTGATTATTAAGTTAAGTATAATGTTTGGAATCAGTTTCGTTCAAATCCGAAACGTAGTTGCTGAATTATGGAAATAGGTCATAGTTAGAGAAAAAGATACCTTGAAGGGAAGAGGGAGGGAAGGGAGATGAGACAGTTTGTTTGTCAAATAATTAATTAAGACTACCGGAGTACTTGCTCAAAAAATGGGCCTCGTACTGAAGCTTGGAGCTGAAAAAAATTGCTGAAGTTACTATTCAAAAATAGCAGTAATTATCTATACATAACATCAATTAAACGCTACGGATGAAGCAAAAAATATTAAATTTGTTAAATGGAATTAGTTCTGACAAAATCACAGCAGTAGATATATATATATAAGAGTGTGAAAAAACGAAAAAACCTCCGCCAGGGGACAAGCGGTTTAAGTACAATAAATGCGATATTTAATAAAAAGTCGTTTACCCCGCCTTCCCATTCTCGCAAATATAACAATTAAACAATTAAAGAAAACTTATTAAATGAAGCAATTAAAACCAATTTAAATAAGTCAAACCCCGTTATAATAGGGACCATAGAACCCAAGATAAGAATGCGCCTACATTAATACGACTGTTAAAAAAGAATTAAATTTTTCTGATAATTAGAACATAACGAAAGACACTACGTTAAAATTGCATCCAGATGACTCACCTTTTCATCCTCAAATTCAAATCTATATCATAATTAGTTTTCTTAGTTTTTGTTCATTAGTAAAATTGGCAATTATTTCCTTTCATTTTCGCAAAGTAAATGGAACGATAGACTGGGAAGCAGATCTCTTTGTAGTTCAGTTTTAAATGAAAGCCGACCCCTGTCTGCCACGTTCTTGGATTTTTTCGACTGATGCCGTCAGATTTTTTCTGTTTTTTGCAAAAATTAAAAAAACATTTCCGGTCAATTTTTACGAAAATTATATTTTTTGATTCAGAAAATTTGTCTACATATGCTATGAGATTTCCAAATTCATATCTTAATTAGTTTTCTTAATTTTCGCTAATTAGAGAAAATTCTCAAATTTGTTCATTTCCGCTTTCAAATCCAAAAATGGTGCTGTTTTCTTTAGCCATTTTGATAAAAAATATCGCATTTTCGATGGGATTTTTAATGTGTTTTTAAATAATATCTAGGCTAATTTTCAAAATATTAAAATTCTGAGTCTCAGGTGCATCAGGAATTGCCATAGACTACCTAAATCCAAATTTTCAGACTTCTTTCTAGTTGCGCTAGATATTCCTAGCCATCGCACACACACAATGAGAACGAAAAATACAACATACTTTTATTATTATAGATTAAGCTATTTTATTAGAATAATCTAACTGGATTTTCATTATTCAAAAACGATTTTTCCAAATAACGTAAAAGAATATTCATGTAAATTTGTATTAGATTTTTTTAAAGGTATAAATGCGCAAAATATAAAGTTTGAAACTTTTGTACATAATGTCTGAAAAAAAAAAACAGATTGCTTAGAAAATTAAAATTTTATTGAAATATCTAGAATACCTGCCCCTGTAAAATATCTTGTTTAGACTTTTGTATCATAAAAGTCTGATAAAAATTATAAACACGCGCAACTTTAAGAAAAATTACAAATTGATTGATTCATGTACTTAAACAGTAGTTTCTTTATCGACTTTTTATTAGTTTTTATTCAAATAAATGATTATTTCAAGTATTAATGGTTTTCTCTATTGTGTTAAATAATATGTTTTATGAAAATAATTTGAATACTTATTTCTGTGCAAAAGGGTTGCACAATTTTTTATATAATCTTTGTTAAATTTATCCTTTCTTCTTTTAAAGGTAAAAAATCCCATAAATATTTTAAAAAATTAAATAATTTAAGAACGTTATATTCATGTTACAACAATCTCTACTTTTCTTTCCATTTGTTTAAAGAAAGTAGGAATATACATTATTTAAATTTTACTTAATAAGTAGAAGTAAAATGTTTGCTCATTCGTTTTTTTTTCTCAAAAAAATTCTTTAAATATAAAAAATTGAAAAACCAAATAAAATGAAAAAGTGTGTTGCTCTTTCAAAAGTTGTAATTCCTTAATATTTAAAATGTGTTTATATATTTGACGTTTTTGTTTAAAAAAAATAAGTATGATTTATTACGTAATTTTTACAGTAGATTGATACATGAGTTACTTTTTATAACAAAGCATATTAAACCAGTTACTAAAAGCAAGATATAAAGTCTTCATTTTCCAGAAGATAAAAAAATAAAAAAATAAAAAGATGAAGATAAAATAAGGAGGCTTAACTAGAAAACATCTCAGAGAGATAATCCAGATTTACATACCAGTGTTTTCGTTTACATGTCTCGTGAATAAATTATATTTAATTTCATAAAAAAACAACATATTTTGCATTTAAAATAGATCTGAAATGTACTATTAAGAGCAAACAATGTTTATTTTTTAAAAATCTTACACAGTAAAACGATAGATGTTTCCTAATCTAGAAACCTCAAACGAAAATACGCAATAACCTCCTCCGAGTCACCCACGATGCCTAAAAAGATCCTTTACTTTTAAGGAACCTCAGAAACTATTTTCGAGATTTTAAAAGCTATTTATAAAATCATTGTTTCTTTTGCTGCCATGATTTTTGAAAACGTTTCCGAGTAATTTTCATAGTGCATTAATCGGTTTCTTAACCTGGAATATAGAGTGGGGTGGTGGTTGGGGGGGGGGGGTTATGCTGTCAATTCTCAAGTTAAATTTTTCCTGTTCAATAAATATGTTTTAGAGACAAACATGATAAACTAACAGTATTAACATTAAAATTAATATTATTTTGTTATTCATGTATGTATAAAGTCAGTAACGAATCTGAAAATGATTAATTGAGAATTTATAGTATCTGAAAAGCTGATATTTCGGTTTGAGAAAAACAATTTTTGCTATAAAAATTACTCGGAAACATTTTCGAAAAAAAGTGGCAGCTAAAGAAACTTGTTTTCGTAAATCTTTCTTAAATCTAGAAAGTATATTGGTTTCTTAGGTTTTCAGAGATAAAGAAACGCTTTTAATAATCATGCGTATGCTGAAGAAGTTATTGTATATTTTGGTACAAGGTTATATTCTATTTACGTAGATTGATTAAGAGCAAATTTTATTTTTTAGAATAATAAATTTTGTTACAACATACAATAATATACATTTGTTACAACATACAATAATATATATTTGCTACAATAATAAACATTTGCTGCAATTAACATTTATTATAAATTTACAAAACGAAGTTTACAAGAAATAATTATTATTAACAGTTATTAAATAGCTTTTTTTTTTTTTTTTTTTTTTTTTTTTTTTTTTTTTTTTTTTTGTGGTACTTTAAAGTTTGAAAAGATTAACGTCAAGTAAAATCGAGAATTAAATAAAAATCATGCACTCGCGACATCATAATTCACTTTTATATTTTAACAGAACAGAATTATAAGGCTACTATAATTCATCTGACCGAAAATTATTCATTTATATAATTATTCATTTAACCGTTATCGTTATCTTTTTAAGTTATCATATTTCGCTATGATACTGTAAAATGTGGTAATTTTTGAAATTCAATATTTGAAAAACGCCATAATCATTAGATTTCAAATGTATATCAAGAAAAATACAATTTTTTCACCTTTCTAATGCAGTTTGCACAAAAATATAATCTATAGTAAGTCTCTTGTAGCGCATCTCAATGATAGTATATATTAATATGGGTATATATATGGGGAAAAATCATTTTCGGTTTATTTTAATGATGTTACACACTTTCAAACACATCGTAATTGATATAAATCACGAAGGTGCATTACAAGAAGCTTAATATGGAATAGGGTGCGCATAGCACTTATATTATATTTACTTTACAGGGACAGTCAAAAGATAATTCCGTTTACATTACATACTACATCTATGGAGAAAATGTGGCTGAGAGGTTGTGCTCTCGAAGCTGGTAAACGGGAGGTGCTGGGTTCGATCTCAATCGCGCCCGTCGGTCTAATCGTTCGGAGTTTTCGTGGTTTTCTTCGAGCCGTGGATTCCCTTAGAAAGACCCCCCGGGCCTATATCCCTAGTCTCTATAATAAAACCGTATGTCATGTGACTGTCCTCAACAGTTCCGGGATGCCGCTTCACTGTTTCATATGCCAGGCAGCCATTTTTATTAAAAATTATTTTTTCTAATAAAACTGCATAAAAGTTACATTTTTAGAAAGATCGTTCAAAATAAATTAATATTTGAGAAATGACTTACGTTCAATTATGTATACATTCTGCAATAACTTCAGTTTCAATTAGGTTCGCTGTTCAAATTCTCTATCCATGAAAGTAAACAACAACAAAAAAAAAAGATTCATTCGTTGTGAACGTTTAAAATATTAAACCATGAATTTTTGGACCGCTGCCTGGTGTAAAAAAAAAAATAATCAGCACCAGTGAGACAGTCAAAGTTTACCATAATTCTGTTCCATACAACTCAACTTCCTTCGGATCCTTTCTTGATGTAAGTTGAACTCCGTGGTTGAACTCATGTAATAATATTTAATGGATCAAATTTCGAAACAAATTGTCAGCTTTTATTTTTCGTGTGTATTAATTAGAAACGATATTTTAATTTTGAAATCAAATGTTTTGATTTATGATAATATTTCTTATTTATCTATTTTCTATTTTAAAGAAAAATGTGAACGTCATGTATTTTAAATTGGAACAGCTGTCACGGACGCACCAGGGTTGGCGGAATTTTTGTTTTGCGCCATTTTGGCGAGAAAATCCCATTTTCAGGTACCTATTAGAGATTACTAAAACAGCATATACTTTTATTTTATTATGAAATAGTTTAGTTTATATTAAAAACACACACACAATGATTAATTTATTATAAAGTGGGTGAAGCGGTTTTTGTCAAGAAAGATGAAATACATAACAACAAAAAATATGCGAAATGCCACCACGATCGCAAAAGTTCTTGATTTGTCTATTAGATTTTTCCGGTTTGGCGAAGGATTAAGGAAAAAAATAAATTATGAATAAAAATAATTTGTTACAATGCTTAACATACATTTAAGGGCGACCAAACTGGTCGCCAGTGGCGGCTAGTGTAAAAATATTTCCTCTTTTGTTTTGTTTTTGCATACGTCCAACAGCAGAAATTCTTTGAGAAAAATTTCTGTCATTCTATAAACAAATCTCATTTGTGAAATCTATCTGATTTTCCATCTCAATATTTGTCAAGAAATTGCTCTTTCATCTATTACTGTACATCACTATTATTGAATGTCATTTGAGATATATATTAGAGATGACTTTGGGCTCTTTCTTCGGGACTCTCCCTTGGAGGCGCTGTAACACGAAAGTGCCCAAATTTATTATGTACGCCCAAACACTGGCAGAAGTCTGCAAAAGTCACAATTCTTATTCTTTTAATTGCACAACTACGGTAGAAGTACATGAGTTCCGTATTTCAGTAATGCTGGAAAAAGACTTCAAAAAGAATTCGAGGATAGACAAGGGATATCCCATGGTTTATTTACGTTACTGACACTGACCGTGCAACAACTATCAGAATCACATAGAATATTTCTCCTTATATATCATTAATAACAATTCAATTCAAACTGATTTTTAAAGGATTGTAAAACACTTGAAAAAAATTAGACTTCATTCCTTTTTCTCAAATAGCAAGTTTTTTTTCTTTCTCCAATTTGTGAATAAATAAAATTTTCACTTTGCGCCTAAGACCGAAGACTGTTATAAAATACTCATATATCCATGTTCGGGTTCGATCCGACTTCGAATCATCTCTAATATATATTTGATAAAAATTTTAAAATAAAATATGAACAGTTCTCTGAATATGACTACTCCATACAACATGATGTTATAAAAGGATTAAAAGGAAAGTTTCTAATCAACTTTTGATTTATGGTTTGCATAAGTTGGTTTGCATAAATCCAAGTTAATTTTATATTGAATTCAATGCTACTTAAAATAAAGGTTTTATTTATACAAATCTGTTCTGGAATAAAGCTTTACAAAATGAGCATTCTGCATATAGCGGCATAAAGAAAACTTTCTATCAGGAAACCTATCCAAAGTTGATGAAAATTTATTCTTGTTTTAAATAAATAAATAAATAAATACATATATAATTCAACCAATAATTTGCTTTTTGTTCAATATGATGTAATACAATTTTATTAATTGTAACGAAATGTATTACTGAAAGATTAAAATAATTTTCTAAAAACATTTCTCATTCCATATTGAGATGAAATTATTAGTCGCTTTCTGACAATTAATTATTTCTTCTTACATCAATGTGTATCTGAAATATTTATTGATTTGGAATATCCTTTATACATTATCAAATTAAAAAAGATCTTTGTTAGTCAAGGATTAAAAATATAATCACAGAAAATTAGTGTTAACACTTAACAGGTAGGAGGCTGGGACCACAGTGCTGAATAGAATGAACGTTCAAAGCGGGATCGCAGTTGCATGATTATTATTTCGTATTTATACCAGAAAATTTTGAGTAGGATTTTATTTTTAATTCACGAAATGGTCTATTTAATTCACGAAATGGTCTGTCATTATATTTTATATTTTCTATAATAATTTAAATTACAGTTTTACCTTACCGAATGGCTCACAATATAATAAGACATATCATCATTAGACTGGGCGTAGTTGATAGCAACTAGGAAGCCCCTCAGTGCTGCTCCACTGTTCAGCACTTTTCATTATGTATCATTAAATCACAACTTCATTCTCTTGTTTCTTCCGCTTGCACTGTAAGAAAAAACGGCAAAAATTACAGCAACATTTGCTGTCGTTTTATGCACCCAAATTGCCAGCATTTTTTCCTGTAATATTTAGCATGATTACAGTCATTTGTACAATAAAATTAGACTACTTGCAGAGATGTTACTGTAAAATTCCAAAAACAAAAGTTTTTAAGGCCCACTGTTCTGTTAATTTACAGTAAATAATGCTGGCAATTTGGGTTCATAAATTTACAGAACATTTTGCTGTATATTTTGCCGTTTTTACTTACAGTGTGCTACTGCTAGGGCTGGTTACCTTCGTGAGTCTTTTGTATATATTAATTTGTATATAGCTTTTGGATATAGCATTTTATTCTTTTTGATTTATTTTAACTGTAAATATTTTGGGCTTATTTTGCATTTTTAAAATTTTCTATATCATAAATTTAATAATATTTGTACTGGTATATAAATAAAACAAAAAAATACATTTAATATTATTTGTATTTATATTTAATATTATTTGTATTTTCTGGCCGAAAGCGGTCTTTATGCTGTTTATTTTATTTTTATTTTTGGCTTTTTTGGGGCCCATTTAATTTTTTCCAATATAATTGTTGTTCTGGACTTCGGCTACGGTCATAAATCTAAAATCCCCATTGCACTTACTAGAGATACGGAGACCATGGTTCCAGGGACTCTGATTAATGAGCTCGTTCCAAGTTTCAAGTTCCTATCATTATGTAAAACAAAAAAGAAAACTATTCAAACTTTCTCGGGAGAATTCAGAATTTTTGAATAAAAAATCAACCAAAAAATTTCCAACACATAAGTTGATAAGTTAACTATCAGTTTAGTGTTGTAGTGATCGTGAACTTTCGGATTTTGTAAGTTAGAAGGATAGTGAAATTTTTCAATGAATAAGCGTCCTGCTACTTATAATTTGCCTAGTAGTGATTCAGAAGCAGGTTATTAAGTTGATTCACATGCATTCGCCTACAAAGCCTTAAGAAACAATTCCAGGCTTTAAGGAATTGGGATTTGAAAGAGAAATATTTTCTGAAGATTTTCAAGTAAATAATCGTTCACAATATGTAATTTGTACTTACTTCAATTTCATTTAAATTTGAATTCTTTTAAAAATGATGTTCTTTTATCCAATCTATTGAAAAAAATCATTTAGTGAAATGTGAAAATTTAAATAAATATCATATAAATTTCAAAATTTGAAATTAAGATTGAATTCTTACTTGGATTTTTAATGATATTTAACAATCTTAAAATCATTATCGTTGATGTATATAAGAAATTTGAAACTGGAGTTTAGATCGCTATGTCATAGAAGAGAAAAAAAGATTTAATGTAACTGAATTTGTTTGAAACGATTAAATCTTAACACTAGGACTTTCTAAGATTTTTTATCTTTGGTTTAGTGTAAAATCTAGGTGTGTAAACAAGAGTTGACATTTCATTTAGAAAATAAAATCTCGCAATATTTCTGTTGAATCTATACCTTTTCTTATATTTTATCTTTTGTACTTAGATTTTTCTTGGGATTCTGTATTTTCTTTAAAGTTAAAATAAAATTGCTTGAAAGTTTCTTATTTAAGATTTCGAAATTAAACAATAGTACAGTATTTTATTTTACTTTTTTCTATAAATTAAAAACAGAAAACTTTTGTAACTTCTTTTGACAACCTTTCGAAATATGTGAAATATTGTCACTTTGTTATTTACTGTAAAAGTATACTAGATTTATGGTTTAGGAATAGTTAAACTAACAAAAAGTTCACTGTGCATGTTTTACTTGCATTTTATTTTTAAATCATATACTTTTTAATATTACTACAGAAGTAACCTTAAAATAATTTATTTTTTCGTATAATTGATGAAAGATTCTTTTTGAAATATGCCGTGTAAACATGTACTTATTTGTATTCTCAAACGTTTGTAGGAACATAAGGGTAATAATAGCATAAAAGTAAAGAAGAGTGTTTATTTGTGATTTTATAGATTTGAATAAACGATGACGTTTTTGTGGAACTATATTAAAATATTAAAATAGACATTGCCATTCTGTGCGAATATAATTAGTTTTTTTTTTTCAGGTTTAAATAATTTTAAAGTAGCCGCCACATAATAGCAATAATAAAAAAGTGCCCACTTAAACTGATGGCATTGAGCTCACAGGCTATTCACACGATTGTATAGATACTCTTATTTCAAAGAATAATGCCCCTCAAAAAATAAAGAAAACAACAATACATTAAAGGAGGGATTAGCCTCCTGTTCCCATTTTATACTTAACGAATGAACCCTCAAAACTAATCAGGGAAGCGCCTTATCACAATGGACCTATCTACAAAATTTGAAGCAAATTGGATAATTCTTCATGAAAAACCCATTTAAAGAAATTAAGGGTGGGATTAGCCCCCCCGGTTCCCCTTTTATTCTTAAACAATGAACCCCTAAAACTAATCAGGGAAGCACCTTATCAGAATGAACCTATATTAAAAATTTGAAGCGAATCGGATATTTCTATGAACAGTTATCACGTTACGCACATACATACGTACATACATACGTACATACATAGGAACATACATACGTACGTACATACAGAACCTGGGGGCACATTAGCTCTCAGGCTTTGATAGCCTGTGAGCTAAAAAGGTGTGCAGTTTAACTGATGGCATTGAGCTCACAAGCTATTCACACTATTTGTATATTATACTCTTATTTCAAGGAATAATGCCACTCGAAAAATAAAGAAATCGACAATAAATTAAGGAGGGGGGGGGTTAGTCCTCCGTTACCTCCTTTATGCTTAATCAATGGACCCCCAAAACTAATAAGGGAAGCGCCTTATCACAATGAACTTATGTACAAAATTTAAAGCAAAGCGGATAATTCTGCATGAAAATCCCATTTATCTAAATTAAGGAGAAGAATTAGGCCACTGTTCCCCCCTTTATACTTAACCTATAAACCCCAAAACTAATCAGGGAAGTGCCTTATCACAATGAAACTATCTACACAATTTGAAGCAAATAGGATAATTCTGCATGAAAAACTCATCTATCTAAATTAAGGGGGTGGATTAGCCCACCCGTCCCCCTCTCTTTATACTAAACCAATGAACCCTCAAAACTGCTCAGGGAAGCGTCTTATCACAATGAACCTATATACAAAGTTTGAAGCAAATAGGATATTTCTATCAAGAGTTATCGCGTTACGTACATGTACATACATGCATACATACGTACGTACGAACATACAGAACCTGCGGGGACATTAGCTCTTAGACTTGATAGCCTATGAGCTAAAAGCGAAAAACAAAATGTATATCATCAATTATCGTCAAAATATTTGCAAAACTTGTGACTTCAGTACTGCATTTACATAATTATTGCAATGTTTGTTTTGTGCATATTTGATATATATAGACCCTTTATTACAACAGACATGTGTTTAATTTTTCAGCTTCTTGCCACTTCTGTAGATATTTCTTTAACAATTGTATTTTTTTAGACTTTACACCGCACGTATTTAGAAAACATAATACAAAATTTCGTTATAATTATATACTAGATTATTGGCAACTCTATACTGTGTGTTTGAATTGCATGAGATCTTTACACTTTAAGGAAAGATTTAATTCATTACAGACCGATTTTTAATACTAATTTTATTACATTTATAATTATAAATAGGAAATAATTTTTACGTACTATTTAAATAACAATTTTAATACCCAATTCTTCAAAATTGTATGATTTTCTAGAATTATAGTAAAAAATTCTTGTTTTTACCGGTACAGATACGTAATTTAAATAACATCGTTTTTTAGCTCCCAGGCTACCTAAATTAAAGAAAGGCCCGCAGGTTCTGTAGATACGGCTGTACGTCTGTATGTACGTATGTACGTTATGTAAAGCAATAACTCTTGACAGAAATATCCAATTTTCTTCAAATGTTGTATATAGGTTCATTGTGATAAGGCGCTTCCCTTATTCGATTTGTAGTTTCATTGGTTAAGTATAATGGGGGGAATAAGGGAGCTAATACCCCTACTCTTAATTTAGCTAAATGGGTTTTTCATGCGGAATTATCCTATTTGCTTCAAATTTGGTATACAGTTTTATTCTGATAAGGCACTCCCCTGATTTGTTTTGGAAGTTCATTGGTTAAGTGTAAAGGGGGGGATGGGGGGTTAATCCCCCTTAATTTAGCTAAATGGGTATTTCTTGCAGAATTATCCGATTTGCTTCAAATTTAGTATTGTGGTTTATTATGATAAGACGCTTCTCTGATTAGATTTGGAGGTTCATTGGTTAGGTTAAGTATGGGGAAACGGGGGGTTAATACCCCCTAAATTTTGCTAAATGAGTATTTCATGCAGAAATAGCCTGCGAGCTCAATGCCATCAGTATAACTGGGCATTTTTCTTTTTATATAAGGTGACATTATTTGTAAAAAATATTCCAGCCTTTGAAGGTTTAACCTCTAATTTCGCAGCTTGTAAAAACGATATCATTTTGATGCAGTTGAAAAAAAAGAACAGTTTTAGGAAATAAAATGTTTCTATTTTTACATTATATTTATTGGGACAGTTGAAAAACAGTCCTAAACGCTATGTATATAAATTAAAATGCTAGTTCTTGTCATTTCTAAGAAATTTGTATCGATAAAGATATGTTAATCCTAATTATTTCTGATTTTGCTCATTGTTTAAGCAACAATGAAGTAATCCAGAAACCACCATTTGAAATTTTTGCAGCAGTTCTTTAGAAATAATAGAGTTAATTAATATCTTGGAAATTAAATTTGAATATTTTCAAAGCTATTACAAACATTATCCAAACCTTACGAAGAATTGATATTTACTAGGGGGCTCAGCCCCCTACTCTCTAACGCTCGCCAACCCCCCGTGAATTGCAAAGCAATTCACATTGAGACCGCTATGCGGTCCCAGCTCGCTTCGCTCGCTCGCCCCTTTTTATTTTTCTAATAATTCTAGCCGGAATAAGTACTACAATAAATCATTTGAACATATGAAATTGAAAATTCTTTTAATGTAAAAAAGTAATCGAAAACTCCGTTGAAAACACAACTAAAAATGCATTAATTGGATGCTATTAATGGACATATAAATCATTTAAATACTATGAAAAAAGGATCTTGGAAACATAATTAGTTTAAAACTTATTGCACCTATAATATTGTACAGCACGGCTTAAATTCACTAAAAAAAAAAAAGTTTATCATCAATGATTGTTTAAATTTCGTTCAACATTTTACTATTCTAATTGATTATAGATTTCTGCAAAAGAAATTTTTACTTCATTGAAATTGAAGAAAAGTCATTTTTACTTCGATAAAATATCAACAGATGGCAGCAGGAGATTCTAGAAAGATTATATTTTATTATCTCCGATTTTTTGTGTGAGTGAAATTCGTAAATAAATTCTAAATATGAGTTGACAATTCAATATTACTCATAATTAAAATGAGGAATCATCTCAGATGCTTTGGATTACGTTCATATTATTTTATTTTTAATAATTGCTAGCTTGAGTTTCAGTGCTCTGACACTGACCGCCATATTGGAGGTGGAGCTAACACAATCTTGTCTGTTCATTGGTCTGAGCTCTGGAAACTACGGTTGTTGCCAACGATAAGGTAGAAATTCAGTCCTATTTCCGCGACACGTAAGACAAATATATATATACATTTCAGTCAAAAATTCTTCACATGTTAGGATGAATTAATTTGAAATAAATAGATAATAATTTTCCATATATGAGATTTCAGAAAGACAATCAACCCTTTGAGTACAGGCAGTATTAGCGACTATTTTTCTTTTCAACAATACCATAATTTACAAGAAAATGTCTTTGTGGTAGCTTTCTCTTGAAAATATCTTAATATGGCAGAGATTGTTTTTCAAAAAGTAATACGAATACAATAAGAAAAAAATGAATCCACTTTTTCGAATATCTCCCGACCAGTAGTCAAAGGGTTTATATTTTTTACCTTTTAAACTTTAAAACAAAAGTAATTTCATCTTTCGTTACAATGCACCTATTCAAAGCAGCTATACTCAAGTTTTTTTACTCGCGGGCCGCAAACGTGTGTTTGCTATTTTAGATGTGCCGCAACACATTATACTTATATTAATGTTTAAAAAAGTTAATACAATCACAAAGATAATTAAACTAGTAAAATAGGTACTTAATATTACAAAGCAATAAAATAAAATTAATGTAACCAGTATTAGCTATCTAATAAATATAAAATGTAAAATAATAGTACAGAATATTCATGTTCTAAAGATGAAAAAATATCAAGACATTTTCGTTAATATATCAGTCTGTTTCTGAATTCAAAACCTTTTTATATTTTTAAATGTACAAATGTACAATATGAATGTTATTACTTTTAAATCATGTCTGATAAAAAAAAAATGTGTTAAGGTTGAAATAAATAAGGTAAAACCTCCATAACGGACACTTTTTCGATTCCCGAGTTCTGTATACGTATTTGTTCATTTTTACCACTAAATAGCGGATACCTCCGAGTAGCGGTCAAATTTTGCACTTCCGAAGTGCCCATTTTTCAGAGGTTTTACTGTATATACAACCCTCTAACGCAAATACTGCATGTAAAAAGTGCTAGTAAAATAGTAGCATTTTTTTCAAAATATTGATATCTCGATTTTCTGTGTAACATTAAGTAACGAAATGTTTCTATAAAAATGTACATGTTACTTTGAAATGAAAAATTCCTATTTTTTAAAACGGTACGTATATCACTAGCTTTTGAATTAAAAAAAAAATATATATTATTGTCTAATAAATCTACGATGAATTATCTTGCCCACCGCTTGATTGAAAGCGCTCCCGCCCATTAGCTGTTATGCGTCATTTTTTATTATCTAAACTAATATAATAAAGTTGTTTGTCTGTGTGTATGTGTGCGATGGCTAGCAAAATCTACCTCACGTAGAAGTCTAAACATTTGGGTATGGATAGTCCAAGGCAAGTCCAGATGCACATGAGGTTCAAATTTTTAATTTTTTAAGACCTGGACCCTTTAAAGTTTTTGTGCCCTAAATTTTTAATAACTTGCTCCTTATTTATCCGATCTTCTTTGTTTTTTGGGGCCCTTTCTCCATTTAGTTATACCCCATTTCTACGTTCTAGTTAAGACCCTGGGCCCCTGTTAAAGTTTTTGTTCCCTAAATTTCTAATAACTCGCAGTCTTTTAGTAAAATCTTCTTCGTTTTTGCGGACCATTTTTCATTTTAGTTATTTCCCCATTTCTACGTTCCAGTTAAGACATTGGTCTCCTGTGGGCCGGTCCAGGGTCCTTTGAACTTTTTGTGAGCCATGTATGTTTCACCATCCTAATTGTGTCACTCTCTCAATGCATAACTTTAAAGTTGAGTCCTTGACTCCTCTCGCCGGGCACCACTCTCATATTTTTGTGGGGCCATAGGGTTCTTTTTAAAGCATTTCCCCCATTTTTGTCGCATTTCTTTAAAATGTTATCTAATGATTAATTCACACCCTATACTTAATGTCGACTAATTTATGATCTGAAGCGCTAAACTACTAGGACCTTTAACATGTTTTCATCTTAGTCCCCTGCTCAAAGCTATCGCTTTAGGGCCCCCTACTATAGCTCCCTTAAAAATCCTCCTATTCACTAACTTTCTTTTCTAACAACTTCTTAGGTTCTCCAGCTATTATATGAATGACAAAAAATTATCGAACCTCAGCCACTACCAATTATGAATATTAATCTCCTTCTTGGGGCCCTTGGTGCAGCTTCTTTAAAAATGGTCCGATTCTCTTGCACTTTTCTTTAACATAATTCTAGGGTCCTCCAGCTACTTTATAAACTACTAAAAATTTCCTTAGACCCCAACTACCATCTTTTTTGAATATTAATCTTCTTTTTTGGCATACACTTTCGTTTACTCACTACAACCGTAAATTAAAAATCGCGTAACTGTTAAAGGTAAGCGTTAAAGGCAGTGGATCCCCGAAACTAGATTCATTTGAAAGATTTTCCGAAGATATAAAATCATACATACTTGAATTTTGTTGAAGGATATTATCACGGGAACGGGCAACGCCGGGCGGGTTCAGCCAGTAGCAATTAAGTAAAAATACTGTTATCTACTTTAATATATGCTTTACACATTAGTGTAAATGAATGCATTACACATTTAGCCTTTCTTTTTAAAAAAAAGCCACAAATTTCAGGGTGTCGGAGTGGTGTTGACCTAAAATGTATTTAAGATTAAAATGACTACTTACTGAAACAAATTCAAAATATCCTGAAAAAATATATATTTTATGATAAGAATGTTTATATTCTGAGAGTACATAAATTATTGGGGAAAAAAGAATGTTTTTGTATACGTAATTACACAGTCAGGCATTAGAATACACAAGTGAATATGTTTATATAAATTAGCGAAACTCGCAGAGTTTACTTTTTTTTTACAACGGTTCGATGCGGATGTGTTTTATTACTCTTCAAATGTCCCATCGGAAATCAGTTCTTGTCATATGTTTGTGATCATGTTCAAGTCGATCAACACAAATGCAGTGCTAGTTATTCATTTAAATTGAGGAATTGATTTTAGTAGCGGCGGACTGTAAACCTCATCAATAAAAAACCATACACTGAAACACAGGGGTGAAATGACTGGTGTTCGCGGTGGTCATGGAATAAAACCTTCGCAATCAGTCCTCACTGAGACTTCAGCATTGAGGTATTTGCAAGCTTTTGATACAGTAACTAGTAATCTGCTATTGAAAAGGCACTTTATAATTAATAGTACGCAAATTATTCAGTTACAAAAATGCCCAACTATAACTAGTATCCTTCCTGTATACATTATTTAAGCTATATAATTTTAATTTTAGTATAGTGTGAAATATTATAGAACTTAATTCAGAAAATAAATATTTGTTGACTACTATATAGAATGACATATTTAATCAGCTGATTTGTCAATTTATTTGATTTCAAACTTTATATCAGACATAACTTTTAAAAGTGTTTTGAAACTAATAGTCTGATTTTACTAATTATCACTTTGTAAATTTAATTTTGTACTTCACGGTTTCCTCATTATGACTGAATATTCTTGGAGTATTTTTCCTAATTTCTCAAAGCAAATATTGTTATTATTACGTTCCTTTCACAAAAGCTCTTATATGTATTTTTTTATTTTTCTGCGTAAAATATATGCATTCCATTTAAATTCTTTTACATATTTTGCAACGTTTGCATAATTTGCATTATACAAAATAAAAGTTTTCCAAACTTTCTTAGTTTAATTGTTCATTTTAACTAAGAATATGAGCGGTTAATTAATATTTTTATTCGCAGTTCTATAAAAATTGTTTATGTGATCAGCAGAATGCATTGTGAAATTGCTTTAATTATTCATTTCAGTTTTAATGCACACACTTTTAAATCAAGTATTTTTTTTACATTAATTTGGAATATTATGGATTGCTAAGAAATGGAAATTAAGAGTTATAATGACTTTTAGTATTTACTATAGTCCTTACAGTTTTCCTGAGAGTATTCCAAAAAGTTTTGTGTACATTTTTGTGAGATAAATAACTAGTAGGCAATTGAATATATAAATGAAAGGAAATAGTTGTAATATGCGAAACATCTTCAAAATAGTTTTTCGTGCTGTTTACTTACTTAAGAGCGAAGAGTAAGATATAATTAACAGTTACAAAAAGCAAATAATAGAGTAATACCGAAGAAAAAAAACCTGAAGGCGAAAAAAAATGAACAAGTAAAAAGAGTTCTTATTATTATTAAATGTGACAATAACATGGCTATAATTTTGGAAATGAAGAATTAACTTCTGCGTTCATCAAGTGTAATTATGCGTTCTGTACTTGTAATGGTTCACGATTACCTGATGAAGAGAGATAGTAATTAATATATCCTGAAACTGTAGTTGTCGATATAATATTACGAAAAAATATCTATTCAACTGCTATTAATTTTATATTTAACACTTGACAAGGCTAATTATTTATTAAGATGATAAGTAAAATCAAGTTTTTAAATTGTTTAAGCATCCTTTTCTCTAAAGCGTAATGCACTGAAATCTAACAAAGTCAGATGTCTTTTTGTTTGAGACTGAATAAAATGTTTCCAGTTAAAAACACTGAGAAAATATGTTATCAAGTTTCTTAAGAATGAGTGAAAATAAAATCTTATAAAACAATAACTGTATTAAAGTATTAATAATTGTCTGAGTGAAAACGAAGACTCATACACAGCGCAGTATTACTTTGCCCCACATATATCACAGCAGGTACCTATAAAGGTGACAACGACACCTATTTATTACGAAGAATAAATTTCAAACCGTTTGGGATTTATATTAAAAAATGAATAAAAAAGCACAATTTAAAGTACATACGTCACGAAAATTTAGTGCTTACGTCATTTTCACCGGCGGAGATTTTCGTAAATAAAAAGATTTCAAAAGTTGAAGTACATGGAGTACATGGAGCAAAAAATATGCACAAATTAATATTCAGTATAATAAAACATATTTCAATTTAATGAAAGTGAAATAATTATCTAGAAGTTTATCTGCTTAAAAAAAACCCCGCAATAACTTAGTATTAGAGATTTGGCGAAATTTCACCAATAGTAGCTTTTTTACTTCGCGTGTGTAAATTAGAAACAATTCTTTGATGTTTAAAAAAAGGCTTTGTTTTATGGCATCATTTCGCCCTATTTTCTTTTCCTTTTTAGTATTTTAAATGTGATTACTGAAAGGCATGTGTTTTAAATTAAATGAGTGAAATACATGTATTTTAATGTATGTATTTCATATGAAATGAGTGAAAGGTTCATGTTTGAATTAAATGAATGCAATATGAAGATGTGACAATATTTGGCAATTTATCAACTGCGCCAAGTTGAGATGAAAGTACCAATATATCAAATGGTTTGTAGTATGTAAAATGAAATAATTATATTATAACCACCTATCGTACAAGAAAAATAGCTAATATTCTGCATTCAGAGGGAAAAGTCTCATATCCTGTGCCGATAGATTTGGCGAGTTATTTTTTGGTGATAAGTGTTCCGATGTGGCTGTTGCGATCTTCAGTCTTTGGGTTACTCTTTCTAAATGTTATTTTTTGCAGATTATATGAAAAATTATGTAAATATATATAACAGTTCCATATCCTGTGCTGGTTGGCGCGATTGGCAAAAACATCCAAAATGACGCCAAAAGGGGTGTGACGTCACATTGATAAAGTCCCTTCCAGTAGTTAAAAAATCAACACCAAAGGCTGAAAATCGCAACAACATCAAACATTTATCGCCAAAAACAACTTCCCAAAACTACAGGTACATGATATGGAACTCTTCCCTTTTGCCTTTTTATACGGGCCACTTCTTTATTTTAAAATTTTAAATGTTATTTATATCAGATATTTCTTTCCTGAGATTCCCACAAGTTATTTTCGATAACTTTTTCGTTTGTTTATTAATTGTTTACAATTTGCCCCCCCCCCCACCCCCTCCTGACAATAACTATTTATCATAAAAATTCCTCTTAGGTTTGTTAAATATGTTTGTTTATGTATTTTCATTATTTATTAAAATATCGAAAATGTTTATAAAATTTTGTTTTAGCATGGTACTTATTTTTTAAGATGGCGCAAAAACGTTTGATAAATGTATGTTTATAAATATTTCAAAAACATGTTTTATCGCTCTCTTGAAAAATTTGGTAAGATGCTAAAGCTGCCTTTTGGCACCATTTTTAATTTTTCGCCAATCGCGCCAACCGGCACAGGATACGGAACTTTTCCCCTTTCAGATATCACACAGACAAGGTTGGTCTCAAACAAGTTTAACAACAATATTGTTTTAGCTCTATAAGAGTTATAATAATGATATTAAATCCGATTACGGAAGTTTCTCCTAGAAAAAAAACTGTAGAAGAAGTCTTTTACATTTGTTTCGAATGAAGCTCGGTCAACAAGGTAATAATTAATAATACAAACAATGCTAATATAAACATGGAGGCAAAAGTTTGAATTCAAATGTATATATTTGGAACCTTTCCCCTTCCCCCCCTCCCTCAAAAAAAAAGTTACAGCAATGAATTTAAAATGCCGTCAGGCCACGCTTTTTGACATAAGCAAATGGCTGCAAACTTGATTACGGAACTACCACTTAACTTAGCCCTGAGGGTGTTTACTCAGTTATACGGACCTTGAGGCCTTTTTTAAAAAGCATGACGCAATTCAAGTTTAAGAAGTTGAGATTTACTGCCAAATGATATAAACAACTATGCAAATAAAACTGATGAATTATTATACTTGTTTATGTATGGATTAAAAAAAATGCATCTGATTAAACTTATTAGATAAATTACTTCTGTTTGCATTTAATAACATATAAACGGCTTCTGCATATTAAATGAATTGTATAAAAATTGGGAAGAGGTAGTGAGAGGTAGAGTAAACAAACGGGTAGACAGGCAGGTAGTGAGATGGGTAGAGAGACTAGATGAGTAGCTTATCAGACGAGTATCGAGACAGTAGACAGGTGGTTACAGTAATGGGTAGAGAGGCGTGTCGCCAGACGGGTACAGAGAAAGATAGACGAGTAGTGAGACGGATAGACAGACGGGTAGCGTCGTGGATAGAGACACGACGAGACATACGAGTAGTAAGAGGGGTAAACAAATGGATAGACAGACGGTTAGAGAATCAGATCGGTGGGTAGCGAGACCGGTAGAGAAATATACAAACAGGTAACGAGGTGTGTAGAGAGACAGACAATCGGGTAGAGAGACGGGTAGAAGAACGGATAGGGAAACAGACAGATTGTAGAGAGAGACAGACAGACAGGCAAAAGAAAAGTCTGGAGATTGACGCAGTAAAGGTGCAGGGGGCAGAGCCTCCTAGAAAATAATCAAGAAGTATCTGTTAGGCTTAACTTTGAAATATATATATATATATATTAATTTCGCCGATATGAATATTTAATGTAAAATTTATTTTTACTGAAGTCATCGAAAGGTTTTTTATTTATTAGGAACTTAGTCTACAGCTTTGCAATCCTGTTTGTAGCAAAATATGTTATCAATGTGGTTTGAAGAGTACGAGTTTCTGTAAATAGTTATATAAACAAGGAGGAATTTTTTTTTAATTATAATGTAGATATTTGTCATAAAGAAAATGTTTGAACAATTAAATTAAATTTGTGTTAAGCCACGCTTGCTAAAATACGCTATTGGCTGCAAATCCGATAACGTAACTTTCAAAAGCTTGGCGTTTTAAAAGATCCGGCGTTTTTTTTTTTAAGTTTTGCGCAACTTGCGCTTAAGAAAATGAGATTCTTTGCCTAATGTTATAAAACAAATTATGAAAACAAACCTGATGAACAGTACTTCTCTGCTATTTTTTTAACAGTGTTTATGGATTTATATACATTTTGTAATTCTATCATTTAATTTGCTTTTTCTCATTATATCGCAACTGTTAACCCTATGTTCTCAATAATATCACTCAGACTAATCCCTTTGAGGGAAGTTCTAGTAACAATCATTACCAATATTATTCCTCTTTTGATTGTTCTTCTAAAGGAAAAGGAAATGCAAATTTATGAGGAAAAATATTATTTCAAAGATTCTACGGATTTTTCTTTTTATTTACATTATGAGGCTGCTCAAATATATTTTGTAATAATGCTTGAAATTTTTCATTTAGAAAGGTCTTTTACTACATAGTTTCAATTCCAACAAAGAAAGAAGGGATAAATATAATTCGAAAAATATCTCTTCAATGTAAAATTTTCCAAGCCCAAGTACAAGATATGATGATGCCATGTACAAGTACAAGACATGATAGAACTTCTTAAAACAAATAATTGCACTCAGCGTTTTTAACTAAAGAAAACCTCTATGAATAATTTGCTTCTCTGTCACATTTGAATAAATTTAGGAGGTTTTGTGTAAGCAAATATTTGTATTAGTCTATCTTACTTATAATAAAATCCGAAGGCAAGAAACTGTCTGTAACTCTTCCGGGCGCGACCACTCTGGTCTGCGAATCGACCATAGTTAAACGCCATGTTAGGCTTAATGAAAAACTTATGCTACATCCGATTCTGCTGTTTAAATATTTGTAAAAGCATATTAAATCTTTTAATTTTGTTTAAAACCTTCAAAATCTATTTCATAAAAAAATTGCATATCAACATTTCTTTCTGCAAACATTTTTTTCTGTAAGCATTTTTTTAAATTTATTTCGTAGGGAGAGATTTGAGGCTGATTCAGTATATCGGCGCCATCTACTGGCGGATTTTGAAATTTAGTTCCATCTTAAAAATTCATTATCCGGAATCCTCGGGACCAAAGGCTTTCCGAGTATTGGAAATTTCCGAATTTCGGGTCCTCCCGAAGTTCACGATTATTTGACAAAATTCATGTTTTTTTTCGTGATTCTTTGACAAAATTTGCATTTTTGTCTGCTATTCTTTGACAAAATTTGCGTTTTTCTTCTACGATCCTTTGAGGAAATTTCATTTTTTCGTAGTTCTTTGACGAAATTTGCCCTTTATTCACTACCCTTTGACAAAATTCGAGTTTTTTCTGAGATTGAAGAAATTAGCGTTTTTATTTCGATCATTTGAAGAAATTTCACTTTTTTCGCGATCTCTTAACGAAATTAGAAATTTTTTCGCAGTGCTTTAAAGAAATTTTTGTTTTTTTTCTAGACCCTTTGAAGAAATTCATGTTTTTCCGCGATTATTTGACGAATTTTTTTTTTCGATCCTTTAACCATTTTTTTTTTTTTTTTTTTTTTTTTTTGATCCTTTGATGAAATTTTACATTTTTTTGGAGTCCTTGGAAGAAATTTACGTCTTCTTCGCAAGCCTTTGACGGAAATCGCGTTTTTCTGCGATTTCTTACTAAAAGTAGATTTTTTTTTTTTTTTTTTGGCAATCCTGCAACGAAATATGCGGGTTTTTTTCAATCCTTTGACGAAATTCGCGTTGTTTCCACAATCCTTTGAAGAAATTGTCTATTTTTTCTGCGAACGATAGACATAATTGATTTTTTCGGCGACGATCGTTCAAAATTCGAGATATTTATGTTCGAAATTTTGGACGGAAGACTAAAATTTTCGAAACCGAATGCCTTAAATTTTTGGGAAAACTTGAACAGAATCACCCCTGATGAAATAAATACATAACTATTTTTTGTTTCTAACGAATCGTAATATAAAGTAATTTTAAACTAAAATTTGAGAGAAAAATGATTTGTTTTTAGTTCGGGAAGAGAGGGGGTACCGTGTTCACCCGCCACCGAAGTAACAATATTTTAGTGATTAAACATTGAAACACAATGCACTGAAAAAAAAGTTAGAAATCGGTAAAATTTTCGAAAAATTTCAGAAAATCTAAAATTGTAGTAAAAATTTACAAATTTAGAAAATTTTCGAATTTTTCTTTCCGGACTTCGGGTCTTTCAGGATTTTGGATTTCCGGATAATGGGTCATATACTGTAAAACGATTCTTTCTTATAAAACGTAATTAAAATATAAGAAATGATAAGTACAGCTTAATTTCCATTCAATTCTGCTTAAATAATCAAACAATGAGTTATGTTGGTGAGTCAAGCTGTTTAAAAATTCATTGATAACACTTTTTTACAAAAACTTTCGCACATGGATTATTTGTTAATATTTAATTTGAATGTTTTGTCCAATCGTTGAACTACTTCAGAAATTTAATACTGAGTAAAAAAAAAAGAAATAATAATAATATTTATATATATATTCTCATTATTTTAATTTGTAGAAATCATTTGTCATTTTTAAAATGTATTTTCCTACAATACAAACCTTTCAATAATAAATCTTCATGTTGTTTGTTTGTATGAAGTCTTATGAAAATGAAATGCAGATCAACAATCCGTCATTTTTGACGGGGTTATATACTAGTTATATTATAATTATAGAGGATGCATAATTTTATGCTCTTTATCTAAAATTTCTTGTCTTCACGTCGGTATGTTTTTCATAAGTATATTTCCAATCTTCCCTTGGAATGAAATCACTACATTCTACAAAAATTAATGGCAATAAGCGACACATGATATATTATGATAATGATATAGCTGCGCTATGGGTGATAGATCTTTTGAGAACCTCGTAGCGAACGTGTTAAAATATAAAGTATTGAAAATTAATAGATCTTAAACAAATCTCAACATTTAAGTAGTAAATATTGCTATCATATTTTACAATATATATATATATATATATACTAGCTATTTAACCCGTTCTACGTACGGGAGTTCATGAATTTAATTCTAAAATGTGAATAAAATGAATTTAATTCCCCTGTTAAAGTGTTGAGTTGTTCAATAACTATACGATTAAGAAAAAAAAAACACTACTGTGCATTTTTTTAATGAAACTTAATTTATGTTGCTATGGCAGCAGACGATAAAACAATATCTTTGGAATAAGGGAATAAATAGGATAAAAATGTTGTTGCCGTTTGTGATAAAATGTTTTTCTTTATTTAAAAAAATGAAATAATTAAGCGCAATTAAATAATCTCTAATTTTTTTCATGCGAGGTAAGAGAATTATCGTAATACCCGCTACAGCTTGTTAGTATTGCACCGTGGCGTCCGTAATATGTGTATCTCACATTGCAGTAAAGGGGGGTGCCGGGAGCAGGGGATGTTCAAGTGTTCTTCAGAAAATGACTAATTAGGAGGACCACTATGCATTTTTAAAAATTTATTCGTTTGGTTAAGCTATGAACTTAATTACAAATTTGGCTTAAACTATTATTCGGAAATAGTGGTAACCACTACTCATAAATTTACTTTAATGTTATAGAGGTTGATTATGAAGTTAATTATAATGTTTGTAATCAGTTGCGTTGAAATCGGAAAGATAGTTGCTGAGTTATGGAAACGGGGCTTAGTTAGAGAAAAAAAAACCTTGAAGGAGGTGCCGGGGAGGAGCGAATGTTTAAGTTCACTTCAGTAAATTACTAATTAGGAGGACGACTATGCATCTTTAAAAATTCGTTCGTTTGGTTAAGCTAGGAACTTAATTAGAAATTTGTCTTAGACTGTTATTCGGAAATAGTGGTACCCGCTACTCACAAATTTATTTTAATGATATAGACGTTGATTATTAAGTTAAATATGATGTTTGGAATCAGTTGCACTGAAATCGGAAAATTAGTTGCTGAGATATGGAAACAGGGTACAATTAGACAAAAAGCCTTGAGGGAGGAGCCGGGAGGAGCGGATGTTCAAGTGCCTTTCAGCAAATGATAAATTAAAAGAGCCACTATATGCATCTTTAAAGATTGATTCATTTGGTTATGCTAGGAACTTAATTTGAAATTTGGCTTAGACTATTATTCGGAAATACTGGTAACTGTTTTCTAGAAGTACACCCTGAAGCTATGAATGCTGATTTTTATGATAATTTAGCAAAATGGAACTGGTTTGGAGAAGTTCGGAACATAATTACCTGAGTTCTGGAAATAAAGCGCAGTTAGAGAAAAAAACCTTGAGGGAGGGGCCGCGAGGAGGCGCGCGGTCAAGTGCTCAACAACAAATCACTAACTTTGACTGTTGGTATGCATCAACTGAATACGGGCTCTGTACTTTTATTAGGAACAGAAATGTAATTTTTACGAAAATTGTTATTCTAAAATAGCGGTATCATCTATATAAAACAGCGATTAAACGTTACGTGTGAATAAAAAAAAATGTTAAATTTGTTAAATGTAATTAGTTCAGTTGAAATCAGAGCAGTAGATTTGGATTTATTAATAAGGAGTGTCAATTAATGAAAAAGCTGCCGCCAGGTGGCGCACGTTCAAGTAAAATAAATGTGATATTTAATAAAAAGTCGTTTATCCCCACCCCTCCCCATCCCCGCAAATTTAACAAATAATCTGTTAAATAAAGTTTTCTGTATTAATAATCTCTATCATACTAATATATGTCATGTAAAAAAACCCTTAAACCCAGCTAATTATCATTCATTAAGTCGATAAAATCTTTTAAAATTAAGTTTTTAGCATTTGGCAACGGTCAATAATTAAGTTGATTGTCTACATCTCTTATAATCTCTGATCCATCGATTTTAAACACTCGACTGGGAATTGCAATGATTTCTGTCTTGATTTATTTAATGACTCCTGCGGAGATTTTATACAACCAACCAACCGAAGATAGAAAAGCGTATTTTTGAATTTTTGATTAGATCTCTTTGTAAATGGATTTTAATTAATATTTAATCTATCAAAAATCTATTTAAAAATTTAGAATTTGTCGCCCCAATCGTTCATGACCGCCCTACCAGCTACCCGTGTGCTAAATTTCGTAGCCCTGCGCCCTGCGGTTTTCGAGTTTTTGAGGTTACATAGATAGATACGCGAACGGTTTTTAATAGTATAGATATTAAATACGGTAAGACGGAAGTTACCAAATTACTGCTACAAAATTTATTTTTAAAGTTGATAACTTTAGATGTCAAGACAGCATTGTAAAATGTATATAACATGTTCCTCATGCCCTTTTATGGTATTTGGATTTCACTGAATTCATTTTGAAGATTACATGGTATATAAGGACTTGATCACTGGATATAGTATTTACAATGTCTATTTCCATATTATAGATTAATTCCACCAATGGTGGAAACTGCACCAATAGTAAACCAATGGGGTTTAAGATTTGAAATTAAAGAGCTTCGCAACGTACGTGAGACTGCTGCTACAGTCATATAGTACTAAGGCCTCTAATTACAGGAACTACAAGCCATGAGCTCCTAAGTGAAGTCATTTCAACTCAGTGCTCAGACCATGTGGTTATCTTATTGCTATTTATTGTAGTTTCGAATGAGGAAATGGTGTTTTTTTCTGTTTATATCTAAGTTTAAGCTATTTTCTTGTACACTTTTGCTTTCATATTATGACATCTTGAATATTAATTAAAATATGTAAGAACACATATTTAATAAATGTGGACTAATAAAAGCCATTTAACATATCTAATTACACTTCAAAAACACAATACGTAAAGTCACAACATCAAGACATAACCACTACTACCTTCAGAAGCTACTTACAGTACAATACAATAATGAAATAGATGGCACTAGCAAACAGACACATTTTAAATTTTTAGTACTGCCATCTACAGTGTTTTAACTGAAGAACAAACACCATACATATGACTAAAATTAGTATCCAGAGTACATTTTTGTGTTTTATTTTTTTTAATTTGCATTAATGAGATACATTTCTTAAGGATATTCCATTAGAAGCACCCCAACCGGTCCCATAGCCAGTAGTGGATAGCTCTGTCAAATACTTGCTCATCTTTTCTTTGGTCTAACTATTCTTTTTCAGAAAACTTTCCAACATAGTTGAAAAGCGTTTATGACTTCGGTTGATATGTTTGTCTGGCCATCTGTTCTTTGTTTTCCAAAGTTTTTTCGATCTAACTCTCGTAAAAATAATTGGATTACCACAAAATCAGCATATGTTATTGAGGTTTACTATTACCTATGAGAAATGCAGTGTTCAGCATTAATAGTTTGTTTACAGGGACTTAAAAATAATTCTTTTACATTATGGTCTATGAGGGGGAAAATGTTTGGAGCGTATTTTAAGGTTTGTACACTACTTTAGACACAATAAAATTCATATGCATTAGTGTGGTTTACTAAAACATGATTTATATAGAATATGTTATGCATGGTGTTGTGGGGACCACTACTACCTTCAAAAGCGTAGGCATAGGCATAGCCCGTATTCGCTTTCAGAAGTAGGTTATACGGCGATCAGTATTGCGGGAATCTCAAGTGGGGCCCATAATGGGGGATCTACTGCTTTATTGAAGAAAATAAGTGAAATAAAAAGAAAATAGTGAGCCTTTAAATGAAGCCATTAATTTTTTAACACATTACAATGTGTCCACTACTTGTGGATTTTGAGCTCTGAGGGAAAAAAATGCTTTAAATTAATTCCTGAAAATTGTTTACAGTAGCAAATTTTGCAGCACATTAATATGTTTAATGAATTAATTGAGATATCAAACACGCGCTGTTGTCGAAGTCATAAAATCTAAAAACATTTTTGACAAAAAATAGGCAAGTTGCCTTAATTTTAAAATAACAGTAACAAACATAAACTTATTAATGTTAAGGCATTATACATAACTGCATTGTCAAAAAAACAAACAAAAAAAAAACCAAAAAAAAAAAAAAAAAAAACATGATTTTTGGGAATTATTTTCTGAAAAATTAAACAAGATATTTGAAACACTCCTTTTGTATTTTATTTATTGCATTTTACAGAAAAAGAAGTTGATTTTTGTAAAGACGAAATAAAGAAGTGCATCCCAGCAGATCCGCTCCACGGAGTTGGTGTCGTTCAGGTAGTCGTTCACAGTGATCATAGTAAACTCTGTTAAATATTATCTGAAATTATGAAAAAAACATTATGTCTTTACTCCAAAAACTTCAAACTAGAAAGTAATCGTTTGTTTTATTATTATTATTATTATTATTATTATTTTTTTTTTTGAAAAATTTATATTGAACAAAATAACAGCCTTTCAAAGTTAAGGTACTGATTTTCACAAAAAATATTAAAATTTGATTGTTTATAAAAAATAGAAAACATTATCAGATCGCTAGGAGGAACGATAACTCTCTAGATAATATTGTTGTTAAAAATTGGTCTAAATTTGAAGACGATCTATTGACATTTGTTAGAGTTCTTGTGATTAAAGACTTTTAAAACATAGTTTTGAGATGATCACGTGTAAAGATTCATGTGTAGAGCCCTCAGAGCTCAAAATCCACAAGTAGTGGACACATTGGAATGTGTTAAAAAATTAATGGCTTCATCTGAAGGCTCACTATTTTCTTTTTATTTCACTTATTTTCTTCAATCACGTGTAAAGATTCATGTTATGATTAATCTATGAATAAGAATGTCAATTAAAGCGGAGTAACTTTCTTCGTTTTTATCCGACTGACAAGAAAATGTAACTGAATAGTCTTTACTAATTGAAATTTCAGAAAATGAAATAAATAAAAAGAAAACTGCCCACTTAAACTGAGGGCATTGAGCTCACAGGCTATTCACACTAATTGTATATTATACTCGTATTTCAAAGAATTTGAAATAAGCCCCTCGAAAAATAAAGAAATCGACAATATATTAAAGGGGGAGGGATCATCCCCCCGTTACCCCCTCATAGTCAACTAATGAACCCCTTAAACTAATCAGGAAAGCGTCTTATTAAAATGAATATATATACACAAAATTTGAAGAAAATCGGATAATTCTGCATGAAAAAACCATTTATCTAAATTAAGGGGGGATTAGCCTCCCCCTTCCCCTTTTATACTTAACCAATGAACCCCCAAAACTATTCAGAGAAGCGCATTATCACAATGAACCTATATACAAAATTTGAAGAAAATCGGATAATTCTGCTTGAAAAACCGATTTATAAAAATTAAGGGGGATTAGCCCCCGTTCCCCCCCTTTATACTTAACCAATCAATCCCGAAAACTAATCAGGGAAGCGTTTTAACCCAATGAACCTATAAACAAATTTTGAAGCAAATGGGATAATTCTGCATGAAAAACCCATTTATATAAATTAAGGGAGGATTAGCCCCCCTGTCCCCCCCCCCTTTATACTTAACCAATCAATCTCGAAAACTAATCGGGGAAGCGTCTTAACCCAATGAACCTATAAACAAATTTTGAAGCAAATGGGATAATTCTGCATGAAAAACCCATTTATAGAAATTTAGGGGGGATTAGCCCCCCGTTCCTCCCCTTTATACTTAACCAATCAATCCTGAAAACTAATCAGGGAAGCGTTTTAACCCAATGAACCTATAAACAAATTTTGAAGCAAATGGGATAATTCTGCATGAAAAACCCATTTATATAAATTAAGGGGGGATTAGCCCCCCGTTCCCCCCCTTTATATTTAACCAATGAACCCCCAAAACTAATCAGGAAAGCGCCTTATCACAATGAGCCTATATACAGAATTTGAAGAAAATCGGATAATTCTGCATGAAAAACATATTTATCTAAATTAAGGGGAGGGGAATTAACCCACTTTCCCCCTTTATACTTAACCAATGAACCCCCAAAACTAATCAGGGAAGCACCTTAACACAGTGAACCTATAAACAAAATTTGAAGGAAAACGGATATTTCTATGAAGAGTTATCGCGTTACGTACGTACATACATACGTACATACATACAGAACCGGCGGCCACATAAGCTCTCAGGCTTTGATAGCCTGTGAGCTAAAAATGCATTTTTTGAAAGTTTAGAAAAGAAAGAGGTAGGTATAACTTCTTACGCGGCTTTGGAAAAAAAAAAAAACATTTTGTAACGGATATGGATTTTAAAGGAATAAAATTTACATGTCTGTTTTAAGATTCCAATTAACTACACAAAAACTATGTTTAGATTATAAGTACCACTTAAACATGACATTATTCCTACTGGAAATTAGTAGTTGATAAACATTTGAGTTAAATAAAAAGTCAACATGTCAGATCGTAAATTACTTCCTTTTACAATTTCATTATTTTCAATCTGTTCCCTAACAACAAATATTTTTAATCTCTCAATATACAGGGGGATTTTTTTTAAGTTGTGAAAGTAAAACCCTATAACAAAAGAAGCACTGATCCAAATGACCTAAAATTTCACCAGTATGCTCACAAAGCAATGGGATTTTTTTTCGCCGTGGTTAAAATAACTTAAAATCGCACCGACAGATGGCGCTGTACATGCAGTAAAGTCGGGAGCCGAACTTGCGCCTGGCACACGCACATTGGCGATAAAAACGTGAAGTACGTACACCTCGTGTTCATTATTCTACGGAAATCCTTGCAATGACTGCGCCATTGACGGACCGTGCGTTGTTAGTAAAACTGTATTATCAGAATAAAGACAGCAAAGCAACTGCTCTTAGGAGATTTAGGACACTTAAGAATTTAAGAAAAGGTCCAATGACGACAGAGAGCCTACAGAAGATGGTTTCTCAAAGTACCGTCCATTGTTTTCTTCCCACATAAGATATTCTTTGTTTCTGCTACCTTACAGCGTCATCTGTCGGTGCGATTTTAAGTTTTTTTTAACCATGCTTAAAAAATACCCATTGCTTTGGGAGCTTACTGGTGAAATTTCAGGTCATTTGGATCAGTGGTTCTTTTGTTATAGTGTTTTACTTTCACAACTTTAAAAAAAATCACCCTGTATATTTTAAATTTTAAATAAATCCGTTTCGAAAAGCTTTTGAAAGCTTTTATTTTAAAAGACGATTCTCGAACATTTCTAATTAAATAGGTCACAGTAACAATCAATTACAGACAGATTAGAAACCGAGGTCATTATTCATATTAGGAATTTTAAATAAATTAGGTGCTTTGTTAGTATTTAGTTTCTAATGAGTTGCAATTAGAGAATATGCATATGGCATAAGAAAATAAAAGCAATTTTTAACTGAAACTAGCTGTTTGTTGCATTTGCATGATATCAAATCTTTCCATTTTTTGTGGAAAAATTTAATTATGCAGTTACCTGTACACCGAGCATCACTTGGTAGTTTTTCAACATTCATACTATATTTAAGTAAATTTTATTACTTATTTCTGCATAATTTTGACTGTAAATACAAATTTTTATTATTCATTTCTACATGAAAATAGAATTTCTAGTTTCTGAAAGTTGTAATAACAAATGCTGTCAATTCATTTTTTGTGTTTTTCGTAAAGATATTATACGCTATCCAATTTTTCCAAGTTATCGAGATATCAGTTGCAATTTTTTGGCATATATTTCCGCAGTTATAAAATACCAAATTGGTTTATTGTCGAAGTAGGTATTAAACGCTTTTTTGCATACAACATTGTCAATTTGTGCAATACCGATAAACGTGTAGAAACTTTCACGTACTCACTGTTTCACCCAAAGTATTCAGTCTGACAACAAAAATAGAAAAACATCCCATATATTTTAATCACCAAATTTTTTCGGTAAAAACAAAAACAGCCATTCGGCTGGAAATTATGCATTTTTTTAAACTTATGTTTAAAAAATAAGATTAGGGATTTGTCAGAAATTTGTTCTTGATGTAAAAGCTGCAATAATTTTACTCCAAGCAGTCTTACACCAGTAATCGAGGTCCCCCAATTACGTAGGAGCCACAATGAATTTTTTTTTAAATGCATACAAAACGGGATTGTTACTTTTAACATTTATGTTTCATCAAATAACGGATAGTTTATTTCTGACATTGTGAAAGACCGGTTTTTAAGAATCATGTTTAGGGCTAATTTGCTTGCGTTAAACAGAAAATTATTCCACGACATTTCTTTGACATCTACAAACATTTTATCTGCAAATTTTAATCTTAACAATTTTTAACTTGATTGGGAATGGAAGTACGTCAGCAGCATGTAGTATTAAGATATTTTAACTTATCAAAATGAACTTTCGAAAAACATTGCTCGCTTTTGAAAAATTAAACAGGCGATCAACCTGAATGCAGTTCGACTCGAATTTCGACTTCCCATAAAGTAGAAATCTTCAATAATCGTGGCGCTGATCAATGACAAATATTATTGGTACATAGTAACAGTGGTAAATAGTACCGACTTCGAGTACCATTAATAGTACTCGCAGGCGGCACTCAAAAATATGATTGTTTTAATTTTAGGTATTACATTTTCAAAGATATTGTTGAAAATGCACGGCAAAAATATGTCCCTCCCCAATCTATTTCCGAATCTACTAAAACTAAAATTATGAAAAAATTAGGGGTAATAGAAGTTTATGTAAACCTTGCAGAAAAACTATACAGATTTACCTAGAAAACATAGTTTTTGAGAAAAACGCATGTTTACGTTACACACAAACTTTACTATTTGGACGGTCAGTAAAGGAGTTGACGGGCGCTCGAGTTATCTATCAACGCAGAATCTTTATTCGCATGCATATTTGATATGCATTAGTCGCATGCATATTTGATAAAGATTTTCGAAAACAACTGTCGGTAATTAGAAGATATATTAATTAAGTTATTTGAAAAAAATATTTTTATACATGGTGTAGGGTACCGTTGAAAATATATTGTAACATCGAACTCAAAAATATATTTGTTTTAATTTTAGGTATTATATTTTCAGAGATATCGCAGAAAGTATTGGAAAAATATGCCACCCACCTCCTATTTCCGAATCTACTAAAACTGAAATTATGAAAAAAATTGGGTTAGTAGTAGTTTATTAATTAATAAATAGTAATTAATAAATTCAATATACGGAACCCTTTGAGCGGGAGTTATACCCGAACTTGACCGATTTATAGTTAATAGTAGCATTGCAATTTTGACTACATATTAATGAGCACATAAAGTTAATTTTAACAATCTTTACAACAAGTGGGTTCTATTTCCACGTGCGCTAACCGTGGGCCTTGCTAGTATTATATAAAATTGGAGTAGAAAAAAGTACTTGCCATAGATAAGTTATCTGATTTTGTGCGCTTGGTATAGTTAAATTTGGACTCACTTAGATCAGAAAAAAAATTATTAAGTCTGAGATCTGTAAAATAAAGTGTAATAAATGGTAACTAAGATTTAAAATTTAGATATGTGATAATGGTATGTTGCAGATATCACTGATATAATAGCACATTAAAAGACATTATAATGTAAAACTATCTGCGTATTATTTTCGAAAGCTAGTGGCAAAGAACTAGTTGTATTACATCGTAATCGATTAGGTAAATCTTATTAGATCGTCACAGCTTCTTCAACTTTAGACGTACTCTTGAAATGATGTCCTTTGAAAACACACATGCTGAAATATCTGCAATCGACTATTTCTTGAAATACAGGCAGAATTTGATATTCGCCTGTTGTTCATTGAATGCCATTTTTTCTATCGACGGACGCATATTGGATGATGCATTCACGTATTCAGCGGATTCGTATAGTGACAATTTATATCACTGCCATATCAACAAAAATCCAAGATTTTGTATACGCTACAACAATGCGGTAATTGCAAGGTGCTACGTCAAACAGTAAAGTAAATATTTGTTTCAACTCTTTAAACTTTGTTTGAGAGACGCTATATTTTAATCTCAGACATACGACTTTCGCTTTAAGATTATGTAATCGGAAACTATTAAAAAAAATGCTTTCTTCAAACAAATCTTTTAGTTTGCTAAACACACTAAACATATGTTTAGAAAAAAATTTGGCGCTCTTGCCTATCTAGAAATAAATTATACATTTTCTAGAAAGACCACCGAATCACGTTCGCGTGCTTGGTAAACTTATTCACTTTAAAGATTTTTGAAAGATCAAATACATTCAAAAATGTTTTTCAAAATCGTTTATTCGATGCTGTCGTAACATATCTCAAAAACTGCACCGTAGAAAATGATCTACCGACTGCCAAGAGAAACAAGCAACGGATAGGGCAAGAAAGAATAAGGCACAAAGCAAAGAACAAGAACTTAATTTATCATTATTTTGCATAAATTCACTGCTGATGCGCAATCAAAAAGCGTTTTTAATTTTGATGATATTCTGCTATTCGTCTCAATGCTTCCAGTACTCAGCAGGGTCGTAAAATAGTGAATTTTTGCACATCTCATAAACTTCAAGGCCTATTCAAAATCAAAAGATATTAAATAATTTTCTTTTATCTCTACAAATCGCAATATTTTCGTGGTATAGCGATGAAAATATTATTTTGAATTTTACCGGCCCACTCTATTGTGTATGCGTGTGTATGTGTGTGTGTGTGTGTGCGTGTGATATATTTTGTGAAACTTAGAAAAAGACATGATCGAATTCACATTCATGTACGTGTGTTAGCATCACAATACAGTACGATCACATGCAGAAAACTCATTCTCCCATTAGAATATCCTTTTAATGAGTAACTAGGCTACTGTCACAAGATTTGTGATACATAAAAAAGAAAGACCTACATAAGGTTGGACTTCACAGATGTCCGGTTGGTTCAGGGTGTTTAAGGAAAAATGAGGTTCGTGGAAAAGAATTTACGTAGTTAATTTTGCTTTTATCTTCCATAAGCTTTTCATGATACGTTCGGTTTTGTTTGGACCAACCTGTATTTATTCAATTAATAAAATCTTTAGTTCTTTAATGCTTTTTATGCAATAAACCATTCTTTTCATTAGCTTAATACCTATTTCTAATAATATGCAGGCATCTAAAAGAGACATCTCTATATTCTCTCTTTAGTATATTTTGTATGTACTAGGCTCTCAAAATTGTTTATAAAGAAGCCTAGAAACAAATTTTCAACATCAAAATAAATAATGACTATTGTTCAAACACTTTTCTGATGCATAATACATAAGATGTTCATTAATTTTAACTGTTTCCTGCCTTTTGTTATAAGATATAATAAGATGACAAGGATAAAAATGCGTTTACTTTTCAGTTATTTATTTCTCTCTTTGCAATAGAAATTCTTAATGTAATCATTCATATTTTTATGCTGTATATATATATATATTTTATACTCCAGTAAAAATGGATAATATAACAATTGTCATATCACATGTTATAGTACTAAAATTAATTTTCTCTGACAATATTTACACTAAAAACGGGGAATTAATAATATCACTTTTTATCATTTTTATCATTATTTAAATGCATTAAACAACAAAAATTAAATACCTAATTAATATTAGAGCTTAAATCTGGGAACTGCGAAATTACTGAAACAGAAATGGTTTTTTTACACAACTTTTTCCAGATGTGATTTACACATTTGAATGATATCATCATTCCACTGAATGAATATAATTTTAAATTTTTGTAAAACTGTGTTTGTTCTGCATAAATTATTATAAAAATTGTTCAATTAGAAATAGTAAACAAGTATGGAAGTTTTTGTAACATAAACATCGTATGTCGAAACATATTTTCTCTCAAACTATTGTTAAAGTTTTATTTAAATATTTTTATTTAAATTAAAACTACGCGGGTTAATATCTTTCTAAATATGTTTACGGAGTGCAATTAATTAAAAACAATCATGTAATTTTTGTAACTTTTACCATTGTATTTTCTAAATGTATTCTTTATACTTTGAAAATTCAATTTTGCTATGCAATGGTTTTTAACACAAATAGAAATTTAACTTTGTAAAAAGAATTTTTAGTGATGATATAGAAAAAAAAAGAAAAATAATTAGACATTTAAAGAACGTTCAATGTGAAAATAGATGTAAGCTTTTTCATTTTGGTTTTTAAGAAAACAATTTCTGCATTTTTGAGCCTTTTAAAAATTAACTTCATGAAATGAATTTCATCTACTCCTTAATGGAAAAATGTTAAAAATAACACGAAAAGAATATATCATTCTTATAACACTTATTATTCCACTGGTAACAAAAAGCAAATTGCAAAGTGTGCTACAAAATTAAATTTAATTATTAAGGAAAATGAAACTTGAAAAGTAATAAATATTTTTTTCTTTTCTTTATAGTTTTCAAGTATTTAATTCTAATACATTTCATAGTTCTAAAAATAGTTAGTGAAACTAATTAATGAGCACTTCGAAAATTCCATGTTTGATCAATCAATAAAATAAAAAATAGATGAATCCTTATAACACACATAGAGCATATATTAGTTGTACAATGTTTTGATGGCATTTCCATTGTCAAATCCATTTTAGAACAGAAAAATGTTTAACATCTGTAAGTTTGGGTTTAATTGTTATTTATTAATATCTTGTTTGATTGTCGGCACTATTTTTAATATTTTAGCGTGTAACAAAATACGTAAACTATGATAACACCTTTTAATAAAAGAAATCCTACGTTAAAGTAAAAACATGTTAAGTTAAAAGTGATTACATTGAACATAAAGGCTTAAAAACTTTTTAATAAACAGACCTACTAATTTCGCGAACACAACTGGTGACATTCTCAAGTCAAAATAAACTATATTCGCAAAAAAAAAATTTGCGATTGACTGACATTTTTTGCATAATTTATTTTATCATTACTAATCTAGAGAATGTCACCGGTTATGTGTACTAAACTAATAGGTGTGCTTATTAAAACGCTTTTTAAGCCTTTATGTTTACTGTAATCACTTTTAGTGTATAGTTTTGTATCAAAGAAATCATACATGTCATCTTCAAATATGAATTAAAAAACCATATATATAAATGTTAAAATATAAGTATGCCTATTCTGTGAAATAGATTATACAGTTCACAAAACACGTTTCTGCATGTAAGTAGCTTTGTGTCAGTAGACAGTTTGTTTCAGTATTAGTTCGGGAGTTAGTGTCAAATTTTTGCAACTAATTTTAGCGTCGGTGAATTCACGAGAGTAGAATTTTAACCATTACCAAATATTGAAGAATGAGTGGAAAATGTTTCTAGTGCAAAATACACAACTGTTTTGGATTTAACGAAGGGCTGCTGGCAAATTTCGATGAGACCTAGGGCTCAGAAATTAACCGCTTTTGTTACAAGTTTTGGCTCCTTCTACCCACTGGTCATGCCGTTCGGGCTTTTAAACGCATCCTATAGGTTCTTTAAATTTATGGATAAGGTATTAAGAGGGCTTGAGGAATTCTGTTTACCCTATCTAGATGATATGGCCATTTTTTCAAACAGTTGGAATGACCATATGCGGCATCTAGAAGTAGTACTTGAAAGGGTTAATAAAGCTAAATTGAAAATCAAATTGGCAAAATGTAAGTTCGCTCAAAAAACGGTGAAATATCTTGGACATGTAGTAGGAGAGGAACGTCGCAGACCAGCGGCGGCAAAAATTCAAGCGATTAAGGAGTTACCGACCTTGAAAACTAAAATCGAAATTGGCAGATGCTTAGGTATCGCTGGGTACTATTCCTGATATATAAAAGATTATGCTGTAATTGTAGAGCCGTTGACGAAAGCGCTCAAAGGAAAGAACAAAAAGAACGAATCGTATGGAGCGGAGAAATGAGTAAAGCCTTCGGGACTTTAAATTCAAAGTTTACTGAAAAATCAGCACTGTATGCTCCAATTTTTCAAAAAGAATTCATTGTGCAGACCGACGCTTCTGATAAAGGGATAGGTGCTGTGTTAGCACAAAGGAGGGATCAGAGGAACAACCCATTATATACATGATCCGAAAATTTACCGAAAGTGAAAATGTTTCTGCGCCACTGAAAGAAAGTGTGCAAGAAAGAGAATTAATTTTGCGATAAAAAAATTTATGACATTATATTGATGGTCAAATTTATTCTATCGAAACGGATCACAATCCCTTAGTATTCCTAAAAAGAAATTCTAGAAACAACCCCAGATTGTTAAGGTGGTCTTTGGCTGAGCAACCATATAATTATGCAATCTCTCATCGTCCTGGCAAAGACATTCCTGATATTGATTGCTTGAGCCGAGCAGAATAAGACACTTTGATAAACATTTGTATGTAGTTATTTTATTTTATTCTTTTTTATTTGTTTATGTGTCTCATCAGAGTGCGCAAAAAGAAAAAAGAAAGGAGTCTAAATTTTATTTTTTTTGCCACACTGAAATATTAGAACTTGCAATTTTTACCTAATGTTTGTTGATTCTTCGTGCTACACCCGAAGGAATCATCTAAAGAGGGGTGTGCTGTAAATAATACATTTTTACTTGTATGTGTTAGTGCGTGAGAACGAGTGTTTGGAATCTGAGAGTTCTCGTGTGAAAATTTCTAGAAGAACATTTCCAACATATTTTCTCACGTCGGCGTTAATTTGAAACAGTGACAATCTCGAACTTCTTTTATGAACTAAAGAAAACTTTAGAATTATAATTGATAGCGTTGTCCACCCAGGATGATGGGAATTACTATGCTGGTGGCCTGTCTTGTTGATAAAAGAATCTCCGTGAGAAACCAAAGTGCAACTACTTACAGGGTGTTTCACAAAGGACCCCTAACTTTAAAAATCAATAACTCGGAAACGGTGAGAGATAGAAACATGAGACTAGTAGTATGTTTAAAAAAAAAATCGTGAGCATCTTATATGTAAATATCAAAATTTAGTTAAAAATAGCACCGATAGATGGCGCTGAGAGCGTTAAGAATCCTTCTAAAGAATGTTCAGAAGTATAGAAAGACTAGTCGTCAAAGATTTCGTCATTGAAATCTGGCCGCTATTAGCGTATAGTGAAAATAATTCCGAAAGTGGTGTATACCGTGGTGGAACGTGTGTTTATTGTGTTGGAGTACCTCCGATTAAATCAGAGTTCTACTGCCACTAGGAGAAGTTTTCAAACGCGATTTCAAGTCGCAAAAGACCCAGATGGAAAAACAATTCGTGAGCTTTTAAAAAAAAAATCAACAGACAGGCAACGTGGCCGATGCGAATTACTTTCACTATACGAATATAGCGGTCAGATTTCAATGGCGAAATCTTCGACGGCTAGTCTTTCTATGCTTCTGAACTCTCTCTAGAAGGATTCTTAACACTCTCAGCGCCATCTATCGGTGCTATTTTTAACTAAATTTGGATATTTACGTATAAGATTCTTACAATTTTTTAACAAACATACCACTGGTCGCATGTTTTTATCTATCACCGTTTCCGAGTTATTGATTTTTAAAGTTAGGGGTCCTTTGTGAAACACCCTGTAAGTTCCCCTTTTTAGAAAGGAAACAATAACGCACGCGTTTGAAGGTGATTTCATGGTCCTACGGTACAAGTGGCCCTGATATGCCCCTCCTCGGACCAAATTCCTTTTAATTGTGAAAACCATGAGATTTTTAACTTAAACCAAAGATTTTTAATTAAGAGTTCAGATCGAGAAAGACGCTGAGAGGTGGCAGACCTCTGCTCAGAATACAGGGTGCGCCAATTACCCGGGTGACTGCAAGAGATATACTAAGAGGTGCCAGATCTCTGATCTAGATTACAGGGTACGCCAAGTATCCGGGTGACTGCGAGAGATGCGCGGAGAGGTGACCAGACCTCTGTTCGAAATACAGGGTAAGCCAAAGTGTGGACAAAGGACCATTGTGTGGACAAAGAACGAGAAACCTTCTGAGATGCAACCTATTCTAGATAAAAAACCTACTGAACAAATCTAACTGTCAATTATAGTGAACTTTACGGACACTGAAGTCTAATCTGCCTTAATTTAAAACGAATGATCATCATGTTGTCGAACTCACAAAATCTATTCTAATTTTTAAACTGTAATGCTAATTTTTTTCATCTACAAAGATTTTCTTTGTAGATGAAAAAAATTCAGATCGAGAAAGACGCTCAGAGGTGGCAGACCTCTGCTCAGAATACAGGGTACGCCAATTACCCGGGTGACTGCGAGAGATATACTAAGAGGTGCCAGATCTCTGATCTAGAAAGAAATCTACGGATCTACAAAAATCTAAAAAATCTAGTAAATCTAGAAAAGATCTACAAAGAAAATCTTTGTCTATGCAATAAATTGATCTTTCGTATGTAAGGAAATATTTTCGAAGCTTAGTCCTTTCGCTAGAAAATCATCACTTCACGCATTATCTTTGAAAGGGCGTTACAGTATATATGATAGATTGATTGTGCGGGTTACAAACTGCCAGTCAGCTAGAACACGTTGTTGTTTCATAGCAAAATTGAACAGTTCTCTGCTTTGTAAATGCGTGGCAACCCGATTACTGATGTTATCTCGACTGGAGGGTATCATAAATGATCGCATTACTATTCATTTCACATTACAGTGAAATGTGCGATGTCACTATGGCAGTAGCCCCTGCAGGTGCGCCAGCTAAGTTCAGTTATCTGCTCCATTCGATCTATTTATACCAAAATCATCGATGCTAAAATGAGTTTAAAAATGTGACGCAGCCTCCCAGACTATATATATATATATATATATATATATATGTGGTCTCAAGAGTTCGCTATTTGAACTCTGGATTGCAAAGGGAAGCACATCTTTAATTGAGACTCTCGAAATTAAACCTCAACTTCCGAAAGATAGATTTTGATGAGCTGTACGTTTCTACCGTGAGAACAAACAGCAGATGCGTTTTAGATTTCACCGCGGTTAGGTGAACTGTGAAAAGTGATATCTTGGTATTCAAGCCAATCAGGACGTATCGTGCTAATATCTTTATGTCTAGTAAATCGACAGACGGTCGAATTTAGTGTATCTGATATATTTTTACTTTACCCAAATATCAATATTGTTGTAAATATTTATTCTGTTACATTTAATCAAGAAGTATTAAAATTCTATATAATCGAATTTGGAAACAGAGTGGACTGTTACATATTCAACCTAGACATCTTGGAATTTGTTTAATCTTATTATACGTTTATATTTTTGCATTCCGACGAGTGAAGTATCATCCTAAATATATGTGTACATGAGCTTGAACATTTACTGCTATTTTTCGATAATACCTCTTTTTAGTAAATATTTCATTTTTAATGTATAATTTGCGCATGCTAACATGAATAATTATCTATAAAGCTTTTAACCCCTACAAGTTTCTATCAAGCTCAGAAATTACATCATATTGTATGTTTAATTCCTTACTAATAGCATATATTTGTTAATAAAAGAAGGTTATTACATAATTAATGAAGCTAATAGGTGGAATAATATATATATTTTAATGAAATATGATATTTTACAATCTATGCACGCACACTTTTAAAATGTAAAAGTTAAAGGGAGAAACAATTTTGTAAAGATAATATTTATAATGATTTGTAGTCAAATTTGGGTGTCAATACGAGTAATATTTCGAGAGTTGTCGTGTTGATAAAATTGTAATTTTTGATGAGAAGTTGGAGTTGGATTCCAACAATAAAATTTTGAAATGTAATACTTCAAAATTTATATTAATATTCTGCGCATAACTTCGTTTTCGAATATTATTCAGATATCTTAAATAAATTAAATAAAAAAAGTTTTTATGAATAAAAAATACTCAAAAACGTCGCTCTTTCATTTTAATCCAGTTTTAATTACAAGAAAAAGTACTTATTGAATTTAGCATTACTTCTATACTTTGAAGACTATTTCAAAAACATTAAACTGCAAGAAGTTTTTTAAAATTGATTCCCAACTTATATTATATGAAACAGGAAATTAATCTGATTTTATTTAAAAAGTTGGTGGGAATTTGAATTGAATGTAAGACCAAATAATTACTTGAATGCAATGACGTAACATAGATAAAAATTAATAGTAACATATAGCAATTGTTCAGGTATATCTAGCTATTCATAAAGTGAATGTAAAAAAAACCTTGCTTTACTATATATAAAAAAAAACATTAAGTCAGAAACGCCTAGGAATATATTATTATTTATAAAATTCATTTTTACTACAACTCGTTCCTACTAAGTCGAATACCACAATTTTATAAAAAGAAAATGAAATTAATTTTAAAATATAAACTTTTGCTTTTAAAATATTTAACAGAAGAAGATTGATCTGTAACCGGTCTAGGTTTTATTTTTTTTATTTTGATTGCATATGTTTTTTTATAAAGTTTCTTTCACTTTTGGGACCGGTTCCGAAAGTGAAAGTAGCCTCATTAAATACAAATGCAACCAAAATCGAAAAATTGTTAAAAGTTATCACATTTAATCAGACATTACAAGACTAAAAACACACACTTATATAAAGCAATAAAATAGTAAAGCAAACGTTTCAGTCTATGATCGATCCTCTCATCAGTGCAATGCCATACGATCGCAGACTTACCAAACATGCTTACAGTAAAAAGTTTTACTAGTTAAATTCATGAAACAATACAGTGTTTACGTTAAAGTAAGACTGTATATTCAGGTGGAATCGTAGAAGACTAATTAATCGGCGAGTTCTGAAAACGCGTGAACCAACCTTCAAGAAAAACTCTACTCTTAACGTTATTGTAGGTGGATCTAATTACTACGATACTTGCAAATTCTGGAGTATTGTCAGTATCAAAACTTATTTGAAAAATCGAAAAAGTAAAAACTAGCTTGGTTAGAGATCGATTTCAACTATCCTATGCAAATAAAATAAAATAAAATATTAAAATTCAAGCAAGAAATTTGAAAAGAACTCCCCCATAGTTGCTTAACATTAGCTTCCCTTAATTAGCGTAGGCTCTTAAGTTCTCGCTCTCTACAGTTTCCAACAAATGATAACACATAGCTTTCCAAGTTGCATGCGCATAATCACCAACTTCATGTTTTTGCACAGTTTAGATACAGTTTTTGTTTTCTTAACTAAAAACGTGGAGTTTTCTAAACAGTAGAATTCGGAATAGCGAATTTCCGGCTGAGTATTTGCATGGATGACTTGTGATTACATGAAAACATTTCTTTTACTCATCGCCATAACATCTGATGTTGTCAGAGATCTTAGTGAACAATCTTTATTTTTAACGCTAAAAATTCGCTTGATTTTGTTTACCAGTTTTTAAATAGCTAATCTTTTAGGGGTTAATTTCCTGAATTTGCGGTTGAAGTTCTTTTGCATCTATTCATACGTTAATTCACATAGCATGAGAACAAACAATACCCATTCTTTTTTCTGCTGAATGTATTCTAATAAAGCTCGTATGAATACATCACTTGAAAAAAATAAGATGTACAACATACGTCTCAAATTGTATAATGACTTTAGGAACACACCGTAATTTATTATATTCAGAGATATTTGTATAATATAATTAAATTCCGTGCTTGAGGCACCACCAGTGGCCAGGAGGTTCTGCTCTCTAAGCTGGTAGACGGGAGGTGCGGGATCCAAACCCCTGTCACACTAGTCGACCTAACCGTTCGGAGTTTTCCGTGGTTTTCCTCGAACCTTGACGTAAATACGGGTTAGGATGACTTATAAAGACCCCCACGGAGGGCACTCCCCCTAGGGTCTATATCCCTCGAGTAAATAATCGACCGTCATAAAATTAACCAATCAATCGTACTTGCGTATTAAAAGAAGCAAAAATTTCTTCGGCGCCAAATACGAGCTAAATTAGGTAAATTGCTATCTACATGTGCTAATTCTTAAAAGTACATTTTTAGCTATTTATGCGTTTTATAGCAAAATTGCATTTTACATACTATCTGGTGTGCAGAAAAATCTGTAAATTTAAATACTGGGCTGCACAAAACAGTATGAATACATTACAGTTTAAGAACAGAAATTGTTAAAAGTGAATTTTCAATTGTGTTATGAACTTTCTACCTAAATTACATTTTAACATACTGTGTGCTGTATATAAAAATCTATATATCGTAAACAGTGCTGCACAAAGAATTAAAACACCTCACTGATTGTGCGCGGTAATTGCTGAAATTTCACCATATCGAAATGTGAAGTTGCGTTACAATCTTCTGGAACAATTAAAAAGTGCTTCCCAATCTATGCGTGACGCATGATTTTCATTTCTTTTTTTATATTTAAAATTGAAGCACGAGTTAACAGCACGACGTAATACATGCACTGTTTATTGTAATATTCATCATACACTGTTAACACTTTCATTGCACTTACTACTTATCCAAGTTCTTCCAGCTTGGAGCAATTCTTTTTTTTGTATTTTCTTTATTAGTTAACTTTTATTTTACCAAAAAAGTAGGTTTAATAAAATCAAAATATCATCTAAAATTTGATCTGAAAAAAATCAAATTAACTTTGATTTAAATAAAAAAAAATATATATTGATTGTCTCAAAGTCTTATTAGAAAGCTTGTACAATACTGAGTCCAACGAGCTCATCAGCGAGCTTCTACGCAGTGGGAAAGCCGAGTAAAGGCGGCAAGAAAGGAAAAACGTGGAATAATACTGGTACTATACGAGCCTCATGTGACTGGAGGGTAGCCATAGTACAAGCGCAATGAACGTGTTAAAAGTCTGCAGCAAACTGTCCATTCATTCAACTGTTTTTATAGGAAACGATTAAATAATCGTAATTTATCTTTATTCTGACCAATGAAACCCTTCATAATATGGTTATGTAACAGTTATCTATTAAAACGGTTGAATAACTGGACAGTTTGCTACCGATTTTTAATTTCTTCTATCTTTACAAGAAAGTATTGGATTCGTGAAAATTTTCGACATCCTGTTTTCGAAGGATTTATACGTTTTAAAAGGTAATGAACACAATTTGATTGTTTTTAGAATCTGTATGTCTGTGTGTCTGTATGTGTGAAAATTTTTGTGGGTGTTTTATCTCAAGAACTAATGCACGGAGCTTAATAAAACTTTAGATTCAGTTAGACCTTGATATAAATTGGTGCTGATTAGTTTTTGATGCAAGTCGCTCAACAGGTGGCGCTGTTACGCTGCATTTTTCACGATTACCGCAATAGCTTTATCTCAAGAACTTACGTATGAATGTTAATCAAACTTCAGATTAAATTAGACGTTGACGCAAGTTGTTGCTGATTAGGTTTTGGTGTAAATCGCCCAACAAAAGGGCACTGCTACGCTGCATTTTTCACGATTTCTGCAATAGTTCTATCTCATGAGCTAATGTATTTTCATCAAACTTCAGATTCAGTTAGACGTTGATATAAGGGGTTGCTGATTAGGTTTTGGTGTAAATCATATAACAGGTGTTGCTGCTATGCTGTATATTTCACGATTTTAGCGATAGCTGAATCTCAAAAAACTAATGCACGGAATTTAATCAAACTTCATATTCTGTTACACTTTCACATAAATAGATCCTTATTAGACTTGGGTGACGCTTTTATGCTCTTTGGGTTAGGAATTTTGGGTTGCAGACATCAAAGGGGGCGGGTGACGAAATTCAATGATTTGTTGGAAAAATGCGATGCTTATATGTCCTTTTACTTACCTATCATACGTAGTATAGGGTAAGTCTTGCAATCGTTTTAAAAATCGAAAAAAAAATGTTGACGGATTTACAGGTTTCAGACACTGGAGATTCTGAAAAACATATTAAAAAAAATGCCGTCCGTCTGTCTGTGTGCGTGCCTGTGTGTGTGTCTGTGTGTGTGTGTGTGTCTGTGTGTCTGTAAACACTCTATCTCCCGTACAAATTGAGATAGAGACTTGAAGTTTGATATATGCTTAGTATGTAATAATGGAAAAAAGCTTATTGAATTTCAGAAATCTCGATTATCCGGAACTATTTTTTTCGGACACTTGAATTATTCGTTCTGATAAAAGGTATATAAAAATTTTCGAAATTGCTTGTTTTAAGGAAGGAATATAAAAGACAATTAAAAAACAAAAATTTTGCACAAAGAATGAAGTTAATCGAATAATTAGTTGCCGAGATATTTGGAATCCTATTTCCCACACTCTTCGACTTTTCGTGACCCTGTATTTCATTCAAATTGCAATTAAAAGACATATTTTAATTGGAAAGGAGACGCTTAATCCGACGCAGTAAACTGCTAGTTAATAGGATTATCATTTTTGGAGTTATAAGGATGTTTCTTTTACGCAAATCAGTAATAGAGCATTTAAAGTTTATGACGTCATCAAGCCACGATTTTATTCAAATTGCAATGCATTTTATAAATAGTTTACGAATGTTTTATTTTAATATTTTATATTATGCATATCCATGATGGGTAAGTACTACGGTTGCCCCCAACGACTAGTTTAAATCGACACAATTCAATGAACCTATACTTTTAGAATCCCCATGATGGGCATAGATTGTCATTTAATTTTGGCACTGTGATAGGAAATTTTGAAGTAATCAAGATATATGAAATAGAAGAAAATTTTGGGATTGGCATATCCGACTAGTTAAGAGTGCAAAGAAACGAAGAAAATCATTCAATGTTTCATATTCAATCCCTTACACATTTTGTCTAAAACTTATTATTATGTGTACTCAAGTAATGTAAGTTAAAAATAATTATTCCGCTTTTATTAATGGAAACGAACTTTCAAAATATGCACCTGAAAGACTAATGCTTGCTTAACCTAAATTTTGACACAAATGTTTTCTTTTTGTTTGCGTAAAATTTGTTCCACTTCAATTAATTATTAAATGGAGCGGTTTAATCTCTTAGTTTCAGCTTCTTAAAAGTCAGTATTTTGGCATATTTTTAGATAGTTTGAAAACAACAATTTTCAGAAGAATTCATTTAAGACAATTTATATATAGGTTTAAATATTTAAAATTTTTACTTCATCAACATATTTTTGTAAATATTTTGTTAAATAATTTCCATGGGTGGATTAATGAGAATGTGTTTATGTATGTAAATTCTGAAATTAAAAAGATAATTTTCTTCAACTTGTATAGCAATTTATTATCTAAAAAGAAAAAACAGTTCAAAACTTTTAATGGTTTAAATAAATCATTAATCTCGTACAAGTTTATAAATAAATAAAAAATTAATAATATATATGAAAAAAATATATACAAGGGTCAGTCAAAAAGTTACTTCGTAAAAATTTTCGGTGAAAAGCTATTTTGATGAGACTTCGTGGCAATATATCAGACATTTATCTGTAGACGTAGCGGCTTTCAGCGTTTTAGTTTGTCTGATAATCAGTTTTAAACATTTCTCGGCAGCTGCAAGTGGCTTCCAAACTGTAAATGTGTGCAGTGATTCGTTTTCTGTGTTCAAAAAGGTGTAACTGCACTAAAATTTATCGCCAGTGGCATGAAGTGTATGCTGAAAATGCAATGTCACGTCAAGCTATCGCGAAGTGGTGCAACATGTTTGAGAACGGGTTTAGGGGAGAAGTGTGGGATTACCCTCCATATAGCCTAGACCTTTCACCTTGTGACTTCTGTGTTTTTGGTCCCATGAAAGAAAAACTTTCAAAGCGACGATAGGGAAAGCTGCAACCCATTATCGGACGTTGGACGGAATTTCTTTGCAAAAGGCACTGAAAAACTTCTGCCACACCTCGACAAATGTTTAAATACTGGAGGTAATTAGTCGAAAAATAAATTTTATATGGAACTTTAGGATACAAAAAAGTTATGTAAAATATCGATCCTGTTTTTTTTTCTTAAGCAGTACAACTATTTTATTGACTGACCCTCGTAATATTAATAACAGATTGTACAGTTTATGCAGCTGAAAGCGTTAAGGCCGTACTCAAATCCAAACTGGGTACTTTCTGACACATTTTTCATTCAATTTTGTTCAGAAACGCATGAAATTAGCAGATGCTCTTATTCAAAACTCTGTAATCTAGCAGTTTTTTCTTTATTTCGGTGAAGATCTTTCATAAAATGCTGTCGAAGTTGATATTTTGAATCGAAATTCCAGATGTGACAGCGCTCGAGAGTAAAATACTGCTGTCATGAAACAACACTCGCTTACAACTCAAAATGTTATTAATTTATTGAAAAAAAAATCTGCTAGATTACAAATCACTTCATTATTCATGCCTGGAAATGCCATGCTTTTACGTTTAAAATTGTTTCAGAAAGTTTCTCGTTGTTGATCCGGGGAGTATATATTTTCGGGAACAATCTTAAAATAAAATAAACGGTAGTCCAAACTTAGCTTTGTCTTTTCACCAAATATTTTCCGTAAAAAAACAGTTCTGAAACTGAGCATTTTTATAATTACTTATTCTTCTAATTTTTATACATTTTAGTAGCACAACACTGTTAACCTAACTATGCTAACCTATCCCTACGTCTATTAAATATATTCTTGCTGGAAATTAGCGCGCGATTTGAAGAATTTCTGTAATATACACTGCTGTCCAAAAATTAAGGGGCAGTGACCGGACGCTTTTGATTTTACACGGTTTGTCGAATATCTACGAAAAGTCTGGACGAATAGTCCTTTTGAACTTCGAGGATGTAAAAACATGTTTGACTTCATATTTTTCAGTGAAGATTTAGTCGCGAGGGCAATTAGGAGGCCAATAATAAATTTAAAAATAAAATTATATTTGCGATCTCCCAAGTAACTGAAAATGGTCACAAAGGTCTGGCACTGTAGCAAATGACTAAGTGAATCCTGTTCAACATTTATGTTCTTTTGTCTATACATAGCACGCATATTCGTGAAGTTGTTAACATTTCTGTGAAATATTCAAAGGTTTTTTGTTTATAGCATACAGAGTTTTCAATCGAATTTAACGCCACTTTCCGAAAACTTGACAAAGAACTGTAGAAACAGTATACTGCAGTTAAAAGATAAATATATTGAATATTTGATGAGATATGGTCATCTGCATTAAATATTTTTTAACTGCACATTTATGGAAGATACCAAAATGTTTATTTCATAATTTGGTAGTCAGCTGTTTAGGGCAACTTGTGTAAAAAGTTCATTCGAATATCGCGAAAATTCAGAAAGATAGTAGCGATATAGTGAGTTGCTTTCTAAAAGTATCTGGATAATAAGGGATTTTCCTCCAATTTGTCAATCAGCTGACTTTATTGCCCAGATCTTTCTGAGTTTTCACAATATTTGACTGTTCTTTTTATATGAGTTGCTCTATAGAATTGACTACAAAATCACGGTAAACAATCTTTGGTGTAGTTCGCGCATGCCCTGTTAAATTTATTTCATTCAAGTACCTATATCGCATCATCAAATATTTAATATATATCGTTCTACTGTGATTTGTCAAGTTTTCGAAAAGTGGTGTTAAACTCATTTGAAAACTCTGTATGCTATAAACAGAATACATTTGAATTTTTCACAGAAACGTTACCATTTTCACGAATATGCGTGCTATGCTTACACAAATGCACACAAATGTTGAACAGGACCCACATAGTCATGTGCTATACATAAAAGACTATTGTGAACATTTTCTGTTACTTGGATGATCGCAAATATTATTTTGTTATTAAATTTATTATTGGCCCCTAATTGCCCTCGCGACTGAATCTTCACTGAAAAATATGAAGTCAAACATCTTCTTTACATTCTCGAAGTTCAAGCGCAATTCGTCCAGAATTTTCGTAGATATTCGACAAACCGTGTAAAATCGAAAGCGTTCGGTCACTGTCCCTTATTTTTTGGACATCAGTGTACTTCCTTATTTTAGTGTCACTTCAAATGTTACCCGTAAATGGCACTGCGCTGCCGCAAATTGTAAGAATGCTGAACCTGACGTTTAAAATGGATAAAAGTTCACTCATTTTTTATCCTTTATTCTGTTTAGCTGTTTAAATGTTAAAAAAAAAAAAATCGGTAAGTTTTGAATTTGTAAGGATGTTTTGTGTATTTTTAACGTTTGAGACAATGCAGCGACATCTGTCGCTGAAATTTGGAAATGAAAAGTGAAAGAACAATAAAGAAATAACTAACTTCACATATTTATCTCCTGCGAAAATCTGCTTAATAGCTGCCACACTATTTGTTTGCTATTCCACATTGAAAACTGTTGGCACATTTTAAAACACCATGTATATTTAACAATTAGATTTTCCAAAAACACAATGTTCTAGTAGACCAAAATCAATGTTAAGTAGAAAGCAATACATTTATTGTAAAAAAGATGATGTTTCTACGGTTCATACAAGGAGCAAAATGTCATAATATATACTCATAACTTGAATCTACTAGTGAATTTAAGATAAATAATTTTTATTTTTTGTATTTTTTATTTTGAAGTTTTGGTCAATAAAAATTGATTTTGATTCGGTTCATACGAACTGTATGATGCATTTTTCTCACAACACGACATCACTAATTCAACTTTTTAACTAATTACTTACAGCAAAAATCTTTCAACTTTCTAGTCAGATTTATTTGGCAATTTTCTTTTCGGGGAAAATGATTATCATAAGAATAATAAGATGATTGAATAAAGTACTGTCGTTTTAACATAATGGAATTGTTAATATTAAACAGAAATGTCAGTAAACGTTAAGAAAAGTGACATGCATTCTTATAAATAAAAAAATGCGCATATATATGTGTGTATAGACTATAATTACAAGTGTTACTTTAATAAGTTAACTGTTACACTTAATGTCCGACAGTTTCAGCTATTTTGCAATGTTACAGCTTAATTTCCTATCATAAGGGAAAAAACAACAATAATGTTTGTTGAGAAAATATTTTAAAAGTTGGAAATCACTTGTCTTTTAAGAATTACATTTTTATTTCAGTTGTACCAGCTCTTGTATTTTTGAAATGTTTTCATAATTACATCGCAATAACTATCATCGTTGTCTTCTCTAATTGTATCTATTACGAGAGATTTTTTTTATTGAAGGTACAGGCATCCCCCGACTTACGTAAATTCGCAGTTATGTAAAATTTTTTTGAAAATTATATTTATAAACTCACTAGCACATTTGATACGCGTTTGCATACTTTTGATAATTATTTTATAAATAACATATGTAGATAAAAATTATAACTCTAATAATATAGTTTTATATATTAGAGAGAGTTAGTTATATTTTTGTTTGGAATATACCAATTAAAATGAGGCAAAAAAAAAAGCTAGGGTTCAACCGGTATCATTATGTTAGCTGAATCCAAACCAGAACAAAACTTAATTTTAAAGTTTCGATACAGAGGAACGAGTGTATATTTTTTATTCGAACTTCACCTGCGAAAATTGGAATGGGTTGGTTTCTATGACAACAGACAAACGCAGACTTGTGGCAGGAATATAGTTCTCGTGAACGACAGATAATACTACTCCATGCTTGGCGCTGTTAGTTTAGTCATTTGTTTATTACCGTTAGTGTTTCGTTTTTATTTAATGCAAAATGTTTTCCAAACGCAAAATCGAATGCACTGGTAATAAGTCTATAAAACAAAGGTCTGCAATTACTTTAGAAGAAAAGATGAAAATAATTAATATGTATGAATGTGGGAAAAGTATATCAACAATAGCTCAGGACGTAAGTAGACCTACTTCAACAGTAAATACGATAGTGAAGGATAAAGTTCGCATTCTTGAAAACAGTAAAGATACAGTAACATTGAAGGACACAATAATTACCAAGAAGAGGTTGGGTCCGATTTCAGAGATGGATAAATTATTAACTCTTTGGATCGAGGATCTGACACAGAAGACTGAAACAACTCCAGACAAGAAATTTACAACAAAGGGATTAGCTGAGGCTTTCAACCTGATGGACATGGCACTAGCAAAATTTGAATCTATGGATCCGAACACTGAGCGGTTTGAGAATGTTAGCCGACGTATACATTCAGATATGTATAGCTACAAGGCCATCTACGTTGACAAAAAGCTTGTGACTATACACAATCTACTCTAAATAGGTTTGTGATATGCCGCCCACAGCAACAACAAGATGACAACCCCGACAACCCTCAGCCTTCAACATCGACAGGGGTAGAATTTACTAGAGAACAGCATTTCTGTTCACAATCATCTATCCCCAGCTCTGACTGTCCCACTACAGAACCAAATTAACTGTCACAGATGCCAATACAGTTTTGATTATGTGAACTATAAATAGTATTATCATAACAACGAATCTTTATCGTTCGTTATTCATAGTTGTCATCTAATTGTTAATAAATACAATTTGTGCTTATCAAGAATTATTTTATTTTGTGAGTGCTGTTCACTTGTTTTGTCATCGAAAATTCGTGAAGAAGAGGTAAGTCACTTTAATTATTTCTTATTTTTATAGTCGTTTGAAGTAATGAAAAAAAATGTTATAAATCCCTCCATCAATGTTAAATTTATAAATCCCAAATTCCTCTTCCAAATCCCAAAGTCCCAAAGTTCCAATCCAAAATCAAGTCCTCTTTAATTATTTCTTATTTTTATAATCGTTTGAAGTAATCTCCAAAGTGATATAAATCACTCCATCAATGTTAAATTTATAAATCCCAAATTCCACAAGATATTTTTTATTTGAAAAGTGTTTTTTCAGTTTACCTTTATATTTTTTTCATACTTGTATAATTTATATCCAAGTAAATACTGCTGCATGATGCTTTATTTAAAACTTAATACTGTGTAAATTATCTATCTATCTATCTATATATATATATATAATAAATATTGCAGTTTTTTACAAAATTTTACTTGCGCAAATTACACATTCGACTTACGTAAAATTCGAGCTACGTGAAAGCCTGCGAACGCATTAATTATATAAGTCGGGGGATGCCTGTACTCTGCATTATAGTAAAACAATTTTACTGATTGCTTATAGTACTTATGGTGTAGCAAAATATGTACAGCATTTCATATATATATATATAGAGTAAAACCTTGGTAAAATAACCAGGGGGGCCGCTAAAAATATACATTTAAAAAGGGAGAATAATACCAAAATTATGTAAGAGTATAATTTTACACAGTTTAGATTTTCAGTATTAAATTTATACTTAGAATAAAATAACAGAATACAAACAATAGTAGAATATAAACAACATTAACATTTTCGATTCAAAAATGTTTAATATGAATTTATAATTATACATAAGCATGCTGTTTCTTTTAAAAGAAGTAGTAAAATTACGCATAGAGTGAACAGAGAGACAGGAGGGAATTTAAATGTGTAGGAAATAACATTACTTTACATAAATTATATGTCCTTCAAATTCTTCCGTTAGAAAACCAAAAGATTTTATGGTAATTTGCTTCAAATGAACTTTTCTCATTATACAGTGTAAAAAAAATGTCCCTAAAATCATGTCCCCCATTAACTTCAGACAGGCGAAAGTACAGTCACATACATGGTGTCTGGGTAAAGTAAAGCAACTATGCGATTTACTACACGATGTGTTTACAGCGTCACATAATGGTAAACTGGGTAGTTAGCGTTTTTATCTCAAAAACGATGCGAGATAGAGAAACAAAATCCAGTAATTCGAGCGTCATAGATTTAATATGAAATAGTGTTATACAAGTTAAAAAAAATTTAAAGTGATATTTAAAAATATTTTTATATCGAATCACAAAATTAAATATGCCACTAATTGCATGCGGACGTACTGATTACGTACTGCGTCTGTATTAAGCTAAGGATGTACTACTTTCGCAGACGTAAGGTAGATGCACATTTCCTAATAAAACTAAGATATGTAAGCAAGATTAAGTTTATTTTAGACAAAAAATCATGTTATGTGGCTACTTTCGTCTGCCATCCTGACATATGCATAATGCATGGTGCATATCTGCAGAATTTAATTTTAAAGTTTATGAATTGAATTTTTCACCTCTTTGAATAAAGTTTTCATACTTCATTGTTTAATCACGTTGAATAAAAAATTAATGTATTAACTTAAGGTAACTCTGACGTTTTCTATCATAGGCAGGAAATAAATATATTTATTGAAGCGTAATATAATTTTCTTTAATATAATTAATACATTAATATAATTAATGAATTTTTCATAATACATTTGATAATACCATAGAACCGTTTTATAAGCTGCCATTAGCTTTAGATTAATCGGTTTTATAAATGCATTTGCCCAGCATGTATAAACTATATAGCTAAAAATGTTTGTTAATATTTCCTACTTTAGTAAATAAATATAGCTGTTTGAAATGAGTTTATTAAGTTACATGATTAATATTTACGCAACTTCATTCAGTCTAGTGACGTTTATTCTTTTATTATTGATCTCTATAGCAACGTAGTAAATATAATTAACTTAACGCATCAGAAGCAATCAACAAGTTGGATTTTCAGATTGTTTACTTTATGAGTTTTTGCTTGAGATGATGGATAAAGATAAAAACAATTCAGTAGAAAAAAAAAAAATTGTATTTCATTAAAAATTGCTTATTTTAATTAAAAAATGATTTTTTAAAGAAAATATATAATTTTACAGTGTTACTGGTACAGTTCGAAAACAAATTCTGAATATAATTTGCCGCTACCCTATTAAAATCCGTGCGCGTATCTATCAATGTAATCTCAAAAACTCGGAAACCACTGGGCGCAGGGCTACGAAATTTGGCACACGGGTTGCTGGTAGGAGGTCCATGAATGATTGGAGAAAAAAATTTGAAAATTTTAAATATATAATTTTTTAATTTTATGTTTTTGGCGAATTTTTACCTTTTTTTAGCTCACAGGCTATCAAAGCCTGAGAGCTTATGTGCCCGCCGGTTCTGTATGTATGTACGTACGTATGTATGTATGTACGTACGTATGTATGTATGTACGTACGTATGTATGTACGTACGTATGTATGTACGTAACGCGATAACTCTTCATAGAAATATCCGTTTTCCTTCGAATTTTGTTTATAGATTCACTGTGTTTAGGCGCTTCTCTGATTAGTTTTCGGGTTTGATTGTTTAAGTATAAAGGGGGGGAACGGGGGGCTAATCCCCCCTTAATTTATATAAATGGGTTTTTCATGCAGAATTATTCCGTTTTCCTTCAAATTTTGTTTATAGGTTCACTGTGTTAAGGCGCTTCCCTGATTAGTTTTCGGGATTGATTGGTTAAGTATAAAGGGGGGGAACGGGGGGGGGCTAATACCCCCCTTAATTTATATAAATGGGTTTTTCATGCAGAATTATCCCATTTGCTTCAAAATTTGTTTATAAGTTCATTGGCTTAAGACGCTTCCCTGATTAGTTTTCGGGATTGATTGGTTAAGTATAAAGGGGGGAACGGGGGGTTGCTAAATCCCCCCTTAATTTATATAAATGGGTTTTTCGTGCAGAATTATCCCATTTGCTTCAAAATCTGTTTATAGGTTCATTGGGTTAAGACGCTTCCCTGATTAGTTTTCGGGATTTATTGGTTAAGTATAAAGGGGGGGAACGGGGGGGGGCTAATACCCCCTTAATTTATATAAATGGGTTTTTCATGCAGAATTATCCCATTTGCTTCAAAATTTGTTTATAAGTTCATTGGTTTAAGACGCTTCCCTGATTAGTTTTCGGGATTGATTGGTTAAGTATATAGGGGGGTAACGGGGCGGGGCTGATCCCCCCTTAATTTATATATATGGGTTTTTCATGCAGAATTATCCCATTTGCTTCAAAATTTGTTTATAGGTTCATTGGGTTAAAACGATTCCCTGATTAGTTTTCGGGATTGATTGGTTAAGTATAAATTGGGGAGGGACGGGGGGGCTAAATCCCCCTTAATTTATATAATCGGGTTTTTCATGCAGAATTATCCCATTTGCTTCAAAATTTGTTTATAGGTTCATTGGGTTAAGACGCTTCCCTGATTAGTTTTCGGGATTGATTGGTTAAGTATAAGAGGGGGAACGGGGGGCGAATCCCCCTTTAATTTATATAAATGGGTTTTTCAAGCAGAATTATCCGATTTTCTTCAAATTTTGTATATAGGTTCATTGTGATAATGCGCTTCTCTGAGTAGTTTTGGGGGTTCATTGGTTAAGTATAAAGGGGGAAGGGGGGGCTAATCCCCCCTTAATTTAGATAAATGGGTTTTTCATGCAGCATTATCCAATTTTCTTCAAATTTTGTATATATATATATTCATTGTAATAAGAGGCTTCCCTGATTAGTTTAAGGGGTTCATTAGTTAACTATGAGGGGGGTAACGGGGGTATAACCCCTCCCCCCCTTAATATATTGTCGATTTCTTTATTTTTTAAGGGGCTTATTTCAAATTCTTTGAAATACGAGTATAATATACAATTAGTGTGAATAGCCTGTGAGCTCAATGCCCTCAGTTTAACTGGGCAGATTTCTTTTTATTCTGTTATTAATCCGTAATTGCACGAGTTCTAACCAGTTCTAAATGTTTACTGCAATGTGAGATATACATATTACGTACGCCACGCTTCAAAACTAAGAAGGTGTAGCAGGTATTACGATAATTCTTTTACCTCGCATGCAAATAGTTAGAGATGATTTAACTGCGCTTAATTATTACCTTTAAAAAAATAAACAAAAACACATTTTCTCACAAACACCAACGAAACTTTTTATTATATTTATTCCCTTATTCCAAATATATTGTTTTATCATCTGCTGCCATACCAACATGATAAATAAATTGCATTAAAAAAAATACACAGTAAAATAAAAATATTTTTCTAAATCGAATAGTTGAACAACTCAACACTTTAACAGGGGAATTCTTATTTCTTATTTAGCTATTTTAAAGTTGTTTGTTATCAGTTTTATTTTTAATTTTGGTTTTAGAATTAAATTCACGAACTCCCATGCGTAACGGATTAAACAGCTAGTAAGTAGACTTATAAAATATGCCGTGTCATTTTTTTTTTGTAGATCATTAGATATTCTTATATCATTTATATGTACGAAAATTTTAAATTGACGCTTTTCTTTAAATTGTATGACAGTGGTAATTGCTTTGAAAGGTCTTAAAAACTATTCAATTACTATTTACTAAAATTATTTGCACATTTTCCTGTTCTTTTTCTTTCCGGTCTTATGTGTAGTGATGTTTTAATTTCATGTATTGATTTTCTTGTTGACTATTTATACAAATACGATTGTTTGTACAAACGGAATCATACTACATAAACACGATAAAACGGTATACGTTAAACGTCTTTTATTAAAAAATACCGTAAAATATTATTATTTCAAATTACAGTATAATATTTGAAATGGAAACTTATTTTATTCATCCATTTTCTACTATTGTAAATTAATTAATAAGAAATGCATATGCAAATGTATCGTCTGTAACTTCTTTAATTCTTTTGCAGAATACTCTGTCTGATATATTTTACTGTTTTATGTCTGCTGAGAGTGGTTTAGAATGTCTTCACATATACTGTTTGCCTATTTCTATAAAGTTTACTTAAATTATGCTGAATATGCTTTAAAATAGTTAAATATTATAATTGTGGAATTAGAATAATGATTTCTTAATCGCATCATGATCTTAAAATATCAACCGAAATTGAACCTTTGCTGTTATACTGCTCATGGAAAACGGTACGTTGGTCGAAACCATTCATTTGTTGAAACCAGAGTTGGGCAAATTTTTAATTACAATTATATTCAATATAATTACAATTTAATTGTATGTAATTAATTATAGTGCCGTAAAAAATCCTTGCAGAACTGTAGCCATTATTTGACGAAATTTCTGTGCTTGAATGTGTGTAACAATAATACATTACGTACATTAACTTGTAATTACTTTGTAGATAATTGCAATTATAAATTTGATCAACTCTGGTTGAAAACAATCCATCATTTGTAAACTTTAGCATAATATGCCAAAACTTTTAATACAGTGGTTTTTCAAAAAAAAAAAAGCCTATTCCTTAAATAAATAATGCTGATGCAACCGTTATTATATTTCTACTATGTTTCAGTTTAATTACATACTGAATATGTATTGTGAAAACTTTTCATGTATTTCTCTTTCCAATTTTATTACAGTATTTTAGTGTGTGCCTAAACTTTATGTGTACCTTAATTTTAAATACGTTTTGAATAATCATTGTCAAAATTTCTCATGTATTTCTCATTTCAATCTTATTAACATATTTTAGTGTGTGCCTATGAATGCAATGGGTATTCAGATAGGCTCAACAGCTATAACGTATTGCCGCAGTCGCAACGAAAACCGCTTGCATCGCTCACAGCAGCGTATGTCGGATGACACAAATGAGGCCAGAATTGAGAAGAAAATACCTTGACGGACGCATTGTTCGAGGAAGATAAAGGTGTCCTTTGTGTCCACGGAATATCAGATTAATAGTCAGTTTAAAAAATCTAGTGTTTTCTAGTAAGAAATGAAAAACATTTTAAACACGTTTTTCTTGAATCAACATTTTTTTTTACCATGTCCCACGTTTTCCGAAAAACAAATCTGTCTATATGAATGTGGCTATGGTTGGAACCTAAAATACTTTTCGATATAATCTATCTTTTTTGCACCCTTAAAAACCACAACAATATTGATTTCTGGTACCCATTTTTTCAGATAAACGCCATTTTGACTAAAAGGCCAAAATTACAATTTTTGGGGATTCCAATCGTAATTGTAAGCCTACAGATGATAAAACTGTTCATAAATCATAAATGTTATTTCTGATTTATAGATCTGCTGAAAAACGCAGGGAAACCAATAAAAATGGTTTTGTTTGCTCCAAAAAATAAAAAAGATCGGTTTAAATACATATAATTGTAAAATAAACATCCAGAGTAATATATTTTGTTTATATTGAAAATAATAATTCACAAAAAAGGCCTAGATATAAACAGTCGAAAGTAGAAACTCCCCTTAAATATGTAGTTTTTAAGCAACACTGATATGGAAAATATGAACATCATTTTGTTTTGTTTACATCTATAACCATGTATTTATAAAATGAGTACTATAAAAAACAAGTTGGAAATTGTACGTCAGACGTGACAAATGAGGTGTATTCGTAGTATAACTAGCTTTATAAATATTCAGATCTTGGTGCAATAGCTGTTGCACTCTTATGCAAAAGTGCATGAATACAAAATTTATTTTATGTGCAGATTTTCATATTATAGATATTAATTTTATTTTATGAAATTAAGTTTTAATACACTTTTACAAACAATTAATTACAATTAAGTTACTTTAAAATTATACTATGCGACAATATCTAATACAAGACAATGTAAAAAAAAAAATATCGAAATTATTTTGAGATGATTAACTTCCGTAATAAAATAAGTACATTTTAATATGGCAACATTTCATTTTTTGTTGACATTTTTTGTTGACATTTTTTGTTGACTGAAAATTCCAATAGTAAACTTAAGCCTAGCTTTCAAGATTTCAGAACTTGAAATCCATATCTAGACTCGTTTTACATTTAATATCTGTTTCTCTGGAAACATCTATCCAAAAAACTGTCGGAAGATTATAAGATTGCTATAATCAAACAAATTTAGTGTAGAAATTCGGTTTTTAAATTCAGTAATACGGAAAAAATATGACTCCATCTTAAACAGGACGTAATCACCATGGTAACCTTATACAGGGTGGTCATACAAAACTTTGCCGATATATCGAACTCTAGCAGCCGGTCCGTTCAACCGATCGAGATTAGATTTCAGATATAGTTATTCACAGATATGTGCTCGGCATTCTGTGAACGGCAACAAATTGGCGCTCACGGTTACGGTTATAGATACAGAAACTCGAAATTTTCAAATGGCAACGCCCGTTTTTTTCATGGCAAAATGCTCAGCGCATGCGAAAACCCTAAATAGCGTTGGAACGGTACGTGTATCGCAATAAACGGACGCGTTATGCACGCACAAAAACAGCTCTGCGAACGGCCAGAAAAACACGATCAGAGCGCACGAAAAAATTTGCATATGACAGAGGCAAAACACCAATCACGGAACGCCGTTCGCCAGATAGTCAGTGTAAAAAACGGAAAAATAGTGGTGTGGGAATGTTAGTTCTTCAATCGGGAGCTCGCACATGAGTCTAGAATCAAGACGAAATGACTCTACCAGCGTCAGTTTGTGGTGAATTGGTAAAACTCTATTATGAAAATGGGATGAATGCCGCGAAAACCTTGCGTGATTACCGTCGAAACCATCGCCAAATACGTGGCCCATGTAGCCCGCAAGCTCTTCGTGATTTAGTAAAGAAATTCGAAGAAACTGGCTGCGCCTGTGATAGACCGCGATCCGGACGACCAACTGTTCTTGAGGATACTGTTATGGAAGTGCATCACACAGTGACTACAGGACACATTCAAACTGCAAGAGGTAAATCTCGTGTATTGGATATACCAAAATCAACGGTCGTAAAGCTACTGCGTTCTGTAATCCACATGTTTCCTTACCGGTACCAGCGCGTCCAGATGTTGGAAGTGGGGGACCATCAACAATGTATAGACTTTGCTAATGAATTTCTTATCCGATATGATGGAGATAACGACTGGCCTCTTTGCATATTATGGACGGACGAGGCACATTTCACCTTAACTGGCAACGTCAACACCAAAAATTGTGTGCACTGGGCAGACATGAATCTGCACGCTGTGGCACCAGTACCTTTATACGACGTCAAAGTTACTGTGTGGTACGGCATTGCAGGCACAATTATTATCAGGCCGTACTTCTTTGAGAAAGCGACACCAACGGGTTTTGTAACTTGCTCTGGAACAGGCTCCCGCCAATGCTGCAAAATTAAGTCTTACCAGAATTGCTGCAGAGAAATGCACTGAATGACTTCGTTTGGATGAAAGGTGGTGCACCTCCACATATGGCGAAATCTGTTCGCAGGATTCTGGAACAGCATTTTGGCAACCGTGTCATCTCACGCCATTTTCCATTTCCGTGGCCTCCGCGATCCCCCGACCTCACTCCTATGGATTTCTCGTTCTGGGGATATCTCAAATATAGAGTGTGCATGTGCAATACGCAAACTTTGCCGGATTTGAAAGATTCTATCAAACGTGAGATGGCAAACATACCTCATGCGATGTTACGTTCGGATTTATTGTCCACAGTCGCCCGCATGCAATGTGTAATTGCCTATGATGGCACCCATGTGGACAATGTGTAATCAAAATAAAAGTTGTCGTTTCTGCGATCTGTGTTGTAATAAGTGATTGGTGTACTGACTCTGTGTCATATGCAAATTTCCTCCGTGCGCCGATCGTGTTTTTTTTTTTTTTTTTTTGGCCATTTGCAGATCTGATTTTTGTGTGTAACGAGTTCGTTTCTTGCGATACATGTACGGTTCCAACGCTCTTTAGGGTTTTCGCATGCGCTGAGCATTTTGCGACGAAAAAAATGGGCGTTGCCACTGGAAAATTTCGAAGTTCTGTACCTATAACCGTAACCGTGAGCATCACTTTCTTGCCGTTCACAGAATCCCGAACTCATACCTCTGAATACCTATATCTGAAATCTCACCTCGATCGGTTGAACGGACCGGCCGCTAAAGCTCCATATATCGGCAAAGTTTTTTTATGACCACACTGTACTATGATCAAATATCCAATACAAGACAATGCAAAAAAATTATTGTTATTATTATGATATGATTAAATTCTGTAATAAAATAAGTACATTTTAAGTTGGCAACATTTTATCTTTTGTAGACATTTACTGAAAATTCAAATAGTAATTTATTAATCAGAATTTTCTCCAACATCATCAAATAATATTTAAACTTATCTGTTGCAACAATATTTATTATTGTGGCACATTGGATTGAAAAGTGGATTGACTGTTTTTTACAAAACACATCTTTGGGGTACATTTTAGTTGAATTTTAGGAACAGTTGCATTTTCTGAGTCAATGTCTTCTACCTGAAGAATGTTTATTTAAACCACCTTACGTACAATAATAAAAGTGAAAAGTAAAATAGTAAAAAAAAAAAAAGTAAAAGTAAATAAAATAATAAAAGTGAGAATTTCAATAGCTGTTGTCTGTATCTAATTAATGCAAAGATGGTACGTAGTATGAAATATTGCGTAAAAAGTTCCAGTGCGTATAGCGATTATACCTAAAATATATGTATTTTAAAAATTTGATTTTGTTTAATTTTACCTGATTTTTGTACGCATTATCACATTTGTGTTCTTGAACCAGTGCATGCAAACTGATGTTTAAGCGTAGCAACTGCTGTCACAACAACACTTTTAAAAGTTAATACAAAATAACAATAATTTCATAACCTGATACAGTAGTAAAAATAAGTATTTTACATGCATTATTCCAATATTTCGTCTTTTATTTAAAACAAGAACAAAAAATCATGAGTCAAGCATAGATTATTAAACACTTTCCAACACATCCAGAAAACTGTAATGAAACACCACCGTTAAATAAGGTGAAATAAGACATGTAAGTAAACAGTTTAGGAAACATATAACACATTTAAAAATACAGTTTTAACAATTACTTTCCAGATTAAAAAAAAATAGTCGAATTATTTTGTGTAGCTTTATATCTGATCTATAGATTTTGATATATAGTATGTAGCATGATAAAATATAGTTTCGTTGGAAAATTCACATTTGAAAATTTTCGAAAATCGATGGAAATGCACTCGAATTCTTTTGTACAGCCCTGTATATTATCTAAAGACTTTTATAAACACCACATATTAAGCTAAAGTTTAATTCAGGTAAAAAACGCATAAGGCAACTTAAAACGCAATTTTAGTAATTACCAACCATAAAAGGCAATGTATTTTGTTATTTGCGTAGACCCGTATATGAATTTATTTATATTCCACAAACATCTATAAGTCTACTAACTATAGTTCAGCAGGAAAATGCTTAAAACAATTAAAAACTACAATAAGCAATTAACTCCCTAGTCATTAATACTTACGAATTCATTTGTGTAGCCCTGTAGATCTTGAAAATAATTTATACACATCACGTACTATTAAAAAATTTTGTTAAACTGAAAAACGAAACGTATCGCACATAGACTCTAACCGAATTATTTTGTGTGTCCCTGTAAATGAACGATAAACGCAATGCACACCATACTTTTCAGTGAGCAATTTATAGTGCACCTCAGTAATCTATATATTTAAAACGCTAAGCTTTTTCTTTCGACAATCCGTGAGAACAAACTACTGCATCAAATTACATCATTCTTTATTTAAATGAAAGATATTTGGACACAGATTTGTTATCGTGCATTCGTTTGTTCGAAAATTTAATTAATTAGCCGTAATTTTCAATTAAACTTTTACATCTGCTAATGACGTCATACTCCGTTAACGCCCACTGTTGGGAGATACAAAGTTCATTCTCTAAGCTCTGTGGTTCCGAGGATAAAAGAGGAATAATAAATATTAAAAGCACGTGGCTTTTAGGCCGAATTTTTTAATTTGCAAGATAAATTTCTGTAAAAATATTAATCCGCGTGTTTTATAAGCGAATAAAAATTCATATTTATTGTGACGTCACGGGAATATTGTCCATTGGGTTTATTTTATCATTATGCATTATAACTTTGTTGATGCCATTTTTTCATTACCATTAAATACAAAATATATTTTTATTTTAAAAATATAAATTGCACAAATTGTGCTTATTAGTTGCTAAAATCAGTGTAAAAATTGTTTTAAACTCATAAAAGAACTAAAATCCTACATGTTTCGGCTTTAAACTTAAAGCCATCATCGGGGAAGAGGAACAACACAAACGACTACTGATCTTTTAATTTTCGACACGAGAAAATTGAAATCAACAGTATGGAAAAATTTTAAATAAAATAAGCGGGCGCTCTCTGTTGCCAAAGAGCGAAAAACAAAACAATGAATTAACAAGGGGTTAAAAATGTATCCCATAAACTAGGTATGTTGAAAGAAAAGTTATCATTACAAATACAATCTTTTCTAATTTTAATTTCCAATGATTCCCTAATGGCGGCTTTAAATGGATTATTGAACCTATGGATAATTCTTGCTTTATCGAAATTAATTACAGTACCATTATTTTTAGCGTAAAACCGGGAGAGTGCAGTGGATAACTTTCCAAATTTTATGTCGTTTTTATGCTCTTTTAACCTTTCCAAAAACTTTCTTTTAGTCATACCAATGTAAAAAATTATACTATTATTATTTAAGCTAATGGGGATTTCATAAACACCTGCGAATTGATCAGGGGGGATAGGATCTAATTTACATGAAACTAAGTCAACCAATTTTCTGGGAGGGACAGCAATAAGATGGAAATTGTTAAATCATTGTCACCCCTTGTTAATTCATTGTTTTGTTTTTCGCTCTTTGGCAACAGAGAGCGCCCGCTTATTTTATTTAAAATTTTTCCATACTGTTGATTTCAATTTTCTCGTGTCGAAAATTAAAAGATCAGTAGTCGTTTGTGTTGTTCCTCTTCCCCGATGATGGCTTTAAGTTTAAAGCCGAAACATGTAGGATTTTAGCTCTTTTATGAGTTTAAAACAATTTTTACACTGATTTTAGCAACTAATAAGCACATTTTGTGCAATTTATATTTTTAAAATACTAGTTAACAGTGTAGTGTCCAGATGGATTCAATTGTATATTTTTATTTGTTAACATAGTGTTTAAGCATAAAAGTAACGTATACAACGGAAAATACGTAAAGTCTGCGCTGGTGAAAATGGTATTATGCTTAGCTTGAAATGCATTTTAACATTGATAAAAGTAAAAAGAAAAATTTATATGATTGTGTCAACATGACGTATTTTTAACTGATTTTTCATTTTTTTATTTTAAAGATTAGGACTGTAGTCTTTATTGGTTGCTTCATCTTGATTGCATACCTTGATTACATGTTACCAATTACTTTTTTTAAATTATAGATTAGAAAACTTCATTTTTTAATTAAAAAAAATCACAGAAGTACAGGATTTCAGGAAATTTAAAATTATTAAATATAATGTTTTGGTAGAAAAAAAAACTTGAAATAATGATTGTATTTTTAGGTAGAATAGACAATGTAAGACTAATATTTCATAGGAATTATTTTGGTATATTTATTATAAATCATTTAACAGTTACATTTTAGCGCAAAGTCCTATTTCTTTCGCTGTGAATTCCTCTTCCGATGTCAAAAAAAGGTTTTCTACTTTTGGTCGCCAGCCAAAATACAGTGGCAATTTTTTAGAAATGTACAACGGTTGTGACAACAAACGACGCTATCGCTTTAGCTTTCATCGCGCTTACATCACTTCTAAGTACTACAAATTTCTATTTTTTAACTACATTTGACTACATTTTACAATTTCAATTCTTACATCATCAATTAGAAAAAAATTAGCTTTCGAATGAAATTTATTTGAAAACTGCCACTTAATTTAACGACTTTTTAAATAATTTTCAAGCATGAAAAGTTTTTTAATTCGATCTTATCAGTGGCCACCAGTTTGCTTCAATAATGTAAAATAGCCCCTGGGAAAGTTGCCACAATTAAAAATAGATTTCCCTAACCATCATAAAAAGTGAATAATAATAATAATAATAATAATAAAAACAGTGATAAATCATAAGATGAGATTATCCATAAGATAGAGCATTTTGGCGTTAAACGAAAATCTGTCAAAAAAAAAAAAAAAAAAAAAAAAAACTAATTTTAGTTTATGTTGAACATAAAATTTATATGCTGAATTCGTTGATGTATATGTTCCAGCAAATATAAGAATATGCTAGAAATTGCATTTTTTTTTTTTTAGATCCATTTGCCAGTTGTATAAGAGGGAAAATATCCCCGACTATGATGGAAAAGTATTAATTATCCTAATTATGTAAAGGAACCGAAGAAACCATACAAACAAATTACACTTGAAAACTTAGCTTAAAATAATGGACGTGTTTTAGAGGATATGGATTTGTAACGAACAATGATTAAAGAGGACATTTTAAAACTTTTAATTCAAACATTTTAAAACTTTTTTAACATCGAATTTCGATGGTGCTGTTGGGCAGATGCAATGCTCATGTGCATAGGAGCTCATTCGGTTGCATTATCACGGGGGGAAGGGGGGGGGGGAGAGATGTGTGCTTTATTTACTATGTTCTTTTATTTGCTGAATATGAAATGAACGTAGGAATATACTATTTGTATGATTCTTCATAGGTCCATGAAATTTTTTTTTGCCGTGGGGAATATGTCGATAATGTCACAGTTGTTTACGGATTGTTTGTCTGGAGTTTGCATCGGAAATAGTACTGTATTTGACTGGGAAAAAAACATTTAAAATATAATATTTGAAAGACTGTTTCATACGCACCCCTTCTTAAATAATAAAGAATCTTATTTTACTGATATTGTTATAGTAATTTTTTCGTCAAGTTTTGACGGGTTCCATCTAGTGAATATAAATTTCATTATGTTTGAAATAGTGTAACATCAAATCATTAAATTACACTGGAAAAGATTTATTCCCGTAGAACATTGTCTAACAGAATTCTTTTGTGTGACCCCGCAAATGAATAATAAATGCTTTGCACCCCATATTCTACAAAAAGAATCTTTTAGTGCGTTTCATAATTGTATATCAATTTCATTTTGCTTGAAATGGCGTAACATCAACAAAATGCACTGCAAACGATTTTTTTCTATTGACTGTAATCAAAAGGAATATTTTGGACTTTCCCTGTAAATAAACTATAAATGCTACACACTTCATTTTCATGCAATAGTAAACGTCAGAAAAATAGTAAAATTACAGGGAAATCCGAGTATATTTACGAGAGTTAGAGTACGGACGGACAGCCAGACGGCCAGACTGACAGAGAAACCGAATTCATAAGCACTATTCAAATATGTTGAAAATATTAAAAATGAAAATGATTCCAGCTGATATACGGCATCTGATAATACTTTCTTTTTATTTCAAAATATATTAAATAAGTTTTTTTTACTTACTTTTTACACCAAATAATTCAAATTTGCCACCAATAAGCCCACCTATATCTATATATTTTCTGAAGATATCGGTTAATATCATATCCTCAATAACAAGAATAGAAAATTAATAAGAATCGCATTACATACCTAAATTAATCACTTTAACACAGTACAATGATTTCATTGTATCAGGTGAATATAAACGCTTATTCGAATTACAAACATCACGCCTGCTGATAAATTAATGATAACACGACAAATTCCATAATTACACAGAGATATTTACGCAAACTACGTTAATGTATATCAACATAGGATAATCCCTCTTACCCGTTATAATTGAATTATATTGAATTAAAAATATATTATGACAATGTATTTTAATCATCATTGTTCATTACACATAAATTTTTAACGTTTTTATAATAAACAATGCTATTTAGTTTGATTTAGATTGTTATTTTCCATAGGACCATAATAGGCAAATATAAACTAAGAAACAGTTCAGCTAATGTGAAAATCTATATAATGTGAAAATACAAAAGGTGGGAAAATATAATGTAGGAAAGCTAATGTAGTTGTAAAATATTTCGTAAACTCTGGAAAACAGAACGTAAAAACAAAGCTTGGTTCTATAATTTATATAATATTTTCTGTTATGCTATAAGATTTCATTTTCTTTCTTATTAATTACCAGTTTATCTTAAGACTGTTCTCAAATCCAAAACAGCTACTTTCTGACACATTTTTAATTTATTTTTGTTCGGAAATGCATGTAATTGGTAAGTGCTATTATTGAGAAACTATGCAATTGAAAGACGCTTTCCATTATTTAGTAATACTAGAGGATCTTTCAGAAAATACTGTCAAAGTTGGCGTTTTGAACGGAATTCCCGATGCTACAGCGCGAGAAAGAGGAACGCTTGTCGTCACGCAGCAAGAACCGCGTATAAATAGATAAGTAATTTATTTTAAACGCTATTCTCATGCCAATTTTATGCCTTTACGTTTAAAAATGAGTCAGAAAATGTGCTAGAAAATTTTGCATTGTTGAGCAGGGAATTTGAGAACCACCTTAACAATATTTTAAGTAGATATCATAACTCCATTTGGTAACATGATCTGTAATTTTGGAATAACATATTTGAAGCTTCTACAAAACGATTTCTGATTAAATGATTTTCATCAAAAATCATATATTTTTTAATATTAAGTTGGAATATATATATATATATATATATATTCGCCCATGCGCAGTTCGCTCCAGGTTTCTATCAAGCGTGGTGCATCAGTATATATATATATATAGGGTTTTCCAAAGGAAGACGACAACATATTTTTATAGAAATTTTTCGATGTTGCGGCCACGAAGGTCATTGAGCAGCCGATACCGACGGACGAAAGATTGCAGGACACGTTAAAACATACTCCTATAAAAATATCTCGTCTTCTCCTTTCTGACGTTGAACTGTAATGCATTGTAATCATGCTTTACGTGAAATAAATGTTTTTTCTATCCTGGTATTCTGAATCCTAACATTTGTGCGTGAATAGGACTTATTCTGTCATTTCTTTAAGTTTCGCAAAGTACGTGTATCTCCAGGAATATGGTTGTCTCGATTAATTTTGCAGTGATATGTTAATTAGGTAACTGTGGTGGTGTAGTTGCTATAAATAGTGCGATGGTATGTAGTAGATGGGAACAGTGCATTTGGCAAGCCCTTGGGATTGTTAATTCTCTCTTGAAATTTGTGCTTATAAAAGTTTCTGATTAGCAGTTTGGATAGTCTTCAGCTGTGAATTTTCGCTAATTTAGTAAGAAGTTGAACTTTCTACTACAAATAAAGATACATCGAAATAGATGGAATTCCTTTTATAATGATCTATATTAAGGAATTTCTTGGTTTCTGAAGAATCATTTAGATAATTAAGTTAGTTTAGTTCAATAAGTTTTAGGAAAATAACTTTCCCTCTCAGTATTTTTTAGAGGGAGCTTATTGTCAATCTTATACATTAAATCCACTCACTCCACTGCCATTTTCCCTGTTTACTGTTATAAATAAACAGTTGTGTTTTTGTTAAATCTGTGACATGTCCTCTTTTAAGTTGACAGGCCCGGCAGGACATCTCAACAAGCCAAACAATGTATTTTGTTCCTCCATGTTTCCGCATAATATGTAACATTTTTAACACTTCCCAACGTAGTTGAATAGTGTTTATGAAGTTGCCTGTCTATCTATTCTTTCTCTATATTGTTTGCCTTAAACAATTGTTCATAGCTAGTTTTAATTTTTTTTAATTGAGAAATTTGAATCCTCCTGTAAAATAGAATTTACTATCCCTAAGTGCAAAATATTTATTTATACACATAAATTACAAAGGTTTTGTGGGCACAAGAAAAGCATTGGTGGGTAAAAATACGCCCGTGGGCATATGGTTGACAACCGTTGAATTAGAGTAGCCGTACTCAAACTTTTTATGGCTGGCCGCAACCATGTGTTTGTTACATTAGGTGAAAAGCTATATGGTATACTTATATAATAATGTAAAATAAATAAATAAATAATATACTAAGGTAAGAAAGGATGTTTCACAAAGCAATATGGTCATATTAATATAACTAGAATAATTTTTTCCATAAATATAAAACGTAATGACAAACAATGAAGCAGCATTTCCAAGTTCTAAATATAAAATATTGTGGGATTTTCTTTAATAAATCAGATTTTTGCGCAATGTATTTTTCTTTATCTCTTTAAAATGTAAAAATGTGTAGTGCAAAAATAATTAATTTAAAATAAAGTTTTATTAGTGTTGAAGATTAAATAATATATACACGACTATAACGCAAACAGAAAAGAAGGTAAAAAGAACTTTTCATTAAGTAAAGGATTTTTGGGATGATTCAACATAACTTTAAATTAATTATTAATAACACGGCAGATTTTGTCTTACCATAAAAAAAAAAAAAAAAAAAACAATAGTGAGGTCTTAAATATTTTTTATTAGCATTCCCAAACTCACAAATACATTAATGGTTGTGTGTTTCAGGCCGCAGATGAAAAGTTGGAGGGCCTTATGCAGCCCGCGGATGTGTTCAAATGCATTCAAATGCGTTCAAATGTTCAATATGGCTGAACTGAAGATGGGAAATTTGAGATGATTGAAATTTAATTATCTGTTATACTTTTGTGTGGATATATTCGTTTATTGAAATTTTCACAACTTACCCGATTTTTGTGATGCGGTTAAATGTTTTTACAGCTTCAAAAATAAGTCAAATGAAGAGTATTTAGAAATTTGTTTAGATTTTATGAAGGTGACGGATTATATTCACCTTAGGGAATATTTATTCTTTTCTGATATTTATGATTAAACGAACTTTTTCGAAGAGCTGCAAAAATAAATAAGAGGAATTTTATTTTGAAATTGTTTCTATCTGATTTATTTTTGCGCTAATATTTTATGATGTTGTTGATGATTACATTTGTTTTATGAAATGTTGAATCTTTTTTCAGATATCTTTGATAACTTTTTCTAGAATAAAAAAAGATATGTCAAAAGTAATGTAATTTGAGATTACTTAGTTTTTTCTAATATTTGAGTATAATCGTCTGTCTAATAAATGAAGAACACTTTTAGAAAATCGTGATATATTTGTTCAGCTGAAATTTTATAATCCCGTTATCTAGTTATTATAAAGCTTTCAAAAACAAGCGAGGATAATAGGGAAAAATTCTTAGGATACTTTAGATTGCATTTCTTTATTTTTTACATCTTTCATAAAAACTAATTTGTTTTCTTTAAAACATATAAAAAACTAAGACTAAAAATAATTTAACAAAACTCATCGACACTGAGTATTTTTTTTTTTATAAAAGATTAACCCTTTCTGACAATGTTTGTCGTACTGAGATATTATTTTTTTATGTGTAGAAAAAAAAATAGCAGAATATGTTTTTTTGTCTAAAGTTCTCATTATCAAAGCATTGTGATCATCGAAGAAACATTTTAAGAAAGGAAATATTATTAAACGATATTAATGACTTTATTCACAAAGTAGCTCATAATATTCAACTAAAAAACACAAAATTTGTTATTTATTAAATGACAAAATTATTAACACATATTTTACCACATATAGAAAACAAAAACGAAAAATCATGCGTCAATCATACATTATGTAATACTTTCCAACACTTCCACAATAATTTTACAAATCTTTACTGTTTAATAAGGTGAAAGATAATGTCTAAGTAAACAAATTTGAAAACGCACAACATATTAAAAACCCAATTACAGGAATTACCAACAATATTCGGAAAAATATCAAAACTCGTCTGTGCAGACCTGTGATCTATAGATTTGTATATATACTACATAGAATGCTAAATTTTAGTTCAGTTAGGAAATATGTAGCACATTTTAAAATTCACCTTTTGGAATTTCCACCAATAAACGGTAACGTACTCGTGAACATTTGTGCTGCCCTGTATATGATCCATAGAATTTATACACACCAAGTAATAGACAAAAAAAACGAGTTAAATTTAAAAAAGTGTTCAGCAACTGAAAACGCACTCCAACAATTATTGTTAACAGACAGTACCGAATTATTTTGTGTGTCCCTGTAAATGAACGATGAATACAAAAATAATAATAATTATTTGAATTATTCCTAATTCTTTTGTGTGTCCCTGTAAATGAACTACGAATACAAAAATAATAATTATTATTTGATGCTAATAATGCTTAAAAATGCTACACACTTCATTTTCAATATACCGAACATGCCATAGTAAACCTCAATAACATATATCAATTCCATGACAATCCAATTATATTTACGCAAGTTAGAGCACGGACAGACAGACGGCAGACAGACAGACAAACCGAATTCATAAACACTTTTCAATAATACGCAATATTCTATAGTAAGTCTCTTGTAGTGCACCTTACTGATATATATCCATTTCAATATGTTTGAAATATTGAAACATTATTAAAATACACCGCAAAAGATTTTTCTCCATAGACCGTAATGTAAGGGAATTATTTTGAGTGTCCCTGTAAAAGAACTATAAGTGCTATGCACACCATATTCTATATTAAGTTTCTTGTCGTGCACCTCGTCTGATATATATATATATTTCAATATGTTTGAAATTGTGTAACATCATTAAAATAAACCGCAAATAGTTTTTCCCCATAGACCGTAATGTAACAGAATTTTTTGAGTACCCCTATAAAAAAAACTATAAGCGCTACACACTGAATTTTCAATACCGAACATGCCATATTAAACCTCAATAACATATATCAATTGTATGACAATCCAATTATATTTACGCGAGTTAGAGCACGGACAGACAGACGGCAAACAGACAGACAAAACAAATTCATGAACACTTTTCAACTATGTTTGAAAGTGTTAAAAACTCAACAAATCTTCATTGCACACTCTCTGCAAACTACACTATATGTTAGACGATGATACAAAGAACTAGTATAAATTGTATACATGCATTTTGCAATAACTCAGCATTTGTCATGATTGAAACAGAATTTTTTAAACTAGAGGATCAAACCTGTGCTTTCTTGTTTACAGAACATAGGTGAAAACAATTTTTTCAAATTGAAAACTTTATGACTTTAATTGAAAACTTTGAGTTTTTTTTAATTTAATATACTTTTTTTAGATTGCCTACCAACAACACAAAGAAGCATTTTTATATGAAAAATATCAATAATGTATTCAAATAAAGTTTTGAAATTTATTAAAAGCTATACTTTCGTATTAGCCGCATGCCAGGAGTTAATTAGACGTAGAAATCTCCAAAGATTTTGCTACTTATAGCAGCCTGTTTGATTCTGACAATTTCAGCGGTTTAAGCGCCTAAGTTCAATTACATGTCTGTTAAATTTGTGTTTTATTTATATTATTTTATTATTTTATTTATTTGTTGCTGGAGTTTTAATTTCGTTATGGGATATTAGCCGGAAACAAATGCTGGACTATTTATATTGTTTAAGTGCAATTCGATTAATCTTTCGTAATGGGGCTGCACGCGATAGAGATATTTTTTTAAAAAAATGTGCTTGAAATATTTTAAAACATCTGTAAATGATGATAGTTTTTTTTTTTAGCAAATTGCGTTTGAAAGAACATTTTTTCTCTTATTCGACGGTGTAATTATTTAAATTGTGCGATGCTTAGAAGCTAAAAAAATTATAATAAAAACGAAATTTATTGGTCAAGTGTTGCCATTGGCAAAATGACGTCAGCATTACTCACGAACACGTTTTTAACACTTTCCAACCTAGTTGAAAAGTGTTTATGACTTCGGTTTGTCTGTCCGTCTGTCCGTCTATCCGTGCTGTAACTCGCGTAAATATACTCGGTTTGTCCTGAAATTTTTGTATGTTATTGTCGTTTACTATAGCATGCTCCCTATTTCAACTGAAGTGTGTAGCACTTATAGTTTTTTTTACAGGGACAGTCAAAAGTATTCCGTTAAATTACAGTCAATGGGAAATAATCGTTTCAAGTGCTTTCAATTGCATTTTGATAATGTTACGCCATTTGAAACAAGATGGAATTGATATATAATTATGAAGAGCATTAAATAATTAATAGCAAAATAAAAATTAGCTTTTTGTAGAATATGGGGTGCAAAGCATTAATTAATCATTTACAGGGTCAAAAAAAAGAATTCTGTTACACATTGTTATATGGAGAAAAATCGTTTGCAGTGTAATTTAGCGATATTTCACTATTTCAAACACAATTCAAATTATATGCATCACTGAGGTGCACTATAAATTGTTCTCTTTAAAGTATGGTGTGCATTGTGCTTATTTACAGGGACGCACAAAAGATATCGGTTAGAGTACATACGCGATATTTACAGTCTGTGTGATAAGTGCGTTTTCAACTTTAGTTTGCCTTTTTAAGTTTAACTAAATTTTTCATAGTACGTGTGTGTTTATACACTCGGTTGATCATATACAGGGCCACACAAGGGAATCCGTAAGTATTACAGACTTTGGGAGTGAAGTGCTTATAAGGGTAGTTTTTAGTTGTATTGCGTATTTTCATGCTGAGCTATATTTAGTAGACTAATAGAAGTTTGTGGAATATAAATAAATTCATATACAGGGCTACGCAAAGAAAAAGATACATTGTCGTTTATGGTTGGTAATTGCTGCGAGTTAGTTTTAAGTTTCCTTTTAGCTTAATATGGGGCGTGTACAAAAGTCTTCAGCTAATACAAAAAATTTAAATGGGCTGTACAAAAAATTTCGAGTGCATTTCCATCATTTGGCGAAAATTGCTAAATGTGAATATTCTAATAGAACTAAATTTTATCATGCTATATATCCGCATCTATTGATCATATACAGGGATGCACGAAACAATTCGACTACTTTTTTGACACTGGAAGGTATTTTCGAAAACTGTATTTTTCAATGTGGTATATGTTTTCTGAACTGTTTACTTACATATCTTCTTTCACCTTATTTAACGATGAAGTTTCGTTACAGTTTTCTGGAAATGTTGGAAAGAGTTTCATAATATATGCTTAACGCATGATTTTTCGTTCTTGTTTCTTTATAATATAGATTTAAAGAAAAGAAAAATTCATGTAAAATAAAAGAGTAGAAAATAGCTAACTTCAAAATGCTAAAAAAGAAAAAAAATATTATTTTATTTTATTTTATTACAAATGACATTTATCAAAGCTAATGTCTATTTTAGTTGCAGAGTAGATATAAAAAGCGCGATATTATTTGTCAAAATTAAAAAAATGTTATCTGTCCTATATAAAAGTCGACTGTAGTTTAAAGTATAGGTTATAGCAAAAAAAATGAATTGATACATATAATGAAACATAAAAATCTGTCCCAAAAACGTAAAGACCAGAAACGCTAAGACTACCTTTATTGAACGTAACTTCAAAGTTTACTTGTATTATTAATATTATAGGATCATTAAAAAAAACTACTCTTATATTTTTTTTATTGTGGAATAGAATCTTTTGCTGGCGCATTTCTGTGCACCTATTTATTTCAATTAAAAATTAAAAGTTACCAAATTTTGCATCAAACAGACTTGTTAAATTTTAATTGAAAAAATTTTTGGATATATCCTAATCTTTAGCCAATGTTATTTTATTTAATAATAAAAAAATATCTATTGCATAGATTGAAAGTTGTGATATGTATGTATATGTGTTATAAGAAAAATGTGAGTGTACTAGCTGGAGCAGCAACCCAACACGACGTGTTGCTTTTGCAATACGATTTTCTAATTCTTTATGACAGTTTTGAGAATATGAGATTTTCTAATTCTTTAAAGAAAAAAGAAATCTTACTTTATTCCGCGTTTATAAAAAAAATACAGCATTCATTTTATTAAATTTCTTATTTCAAGCAAGAAATTACATTAACGGAAAAACACGAAAATTACATTTTTACATTTCATGATTTTGATGCAATTATTGTAGAATATCTTCATACGAAAATGGTGTTATTCAACATTAAAATTTGATTGGTGAAGAGGATTTTGTACAAAAGGTTGCCGAGTTTGCCATAATTGGCAAGATAATGTTTGTTTATTTGTTTAACTCACCATAGCGAACTGTTTCAGGCGAGTACCGCTAAGTTCTATAGTGTGCTTTGCTATGGTTTGGAGAAAAACATCTAATCAGAGCATACGCCCTTTGCTTATGTTCAGTCAGTTACACCAGAGTCAATTCATCGACATTTTAATCATATACGGAAAATAGTATTTCCTACTAATCAATCTTTTAGCTTTTTAGTAATAAAATAGACGTGTGTTTTTACATTACATTTATTAAAAGAGAATAAAAACAAAAATCATTAAATTGATTTGTATAAAAAAAAAAAAAAAAAAAAAAAATTATATTTGTTTACCAGTTCACGGATAGCAAATGATATCTTATTATTTTTCTTTGTCTTTCAGTTTGATATCACACTGATGGATCAGTTTTGTTGCAAACATTCCGGAAATGTGACTAAAAATTACAAAAAAAATTAATACCCCAGAAAATAGTTTAAAATTAGAAGTTCCAAGAGTTGTCTTATTATAAAATTTTCGCATCCACGCGAATAACTGGTTTTTAAAATGGAATAGAAAAATGACAGTGATAGCTATTAAAAAGAGTCTTTCAAACGATAAAGCTGCGAACTCTGCAACTTCTTTAGCATTCTTCTTTACTGTAGTACCTACCATATGGCTCTAAACTGTCTCAAATTGCAAAAAATGTTGAAAATAACCTTACAATTTCAAAATGCAACGTAAATAAAAGTTTGATCCACCTTTATTCTTTAGTTTGAGCATTTTAAAATTTGTGACAGTGCAGTACCACCTGTCGATGACATTTGATGCTGAAACAAAGTTGCATACGAAAAAAAAAAAAAAAAAACACTTTACCCTTATTGCAAGAGGTTAAACTCTTGCAATAAAAACTGTAATAGATATCATTTTTCGTTTTTTATTTCCTTTTAAAAACCACCACTCCCTTTTAGGACACTCTGCAAAATAGATGTACGAGGGCAGTTTGATAAGGCCTTGACTTTGAAATGAAAAAATATATATATACATAATAAAATGCATTTTTTCGACATAATCTCTTTTCATAATGATACACTTTTTCCAACGATGTTCTAACTTTCTTAATCTTTCCAAAAAATAAGATTTCTCAAACTCCTCAAAATAGGCATTTGTAGCATTAATGATCTCCGAATTTGAAGAAACTATCTTTCCACCAAGCCATTTTTTAAATTTGGAAAAAGAAAAATGTCACTGGGGACCACGTTAGGAGAGTAGGGTGGATCAGGGAGCAATTCGTATCCTAATTCAACCAATTTAGCGGCTGCGATTGCAGACGAGTGCGCTGGCGCATTGTTGTGATGAAAAAGCACATTTTTCTTTGACAAATGGGGCCGCTTTTCTTTCAATGTTGCATTAAAACGGTCTAATAAATCAGAATAATACTGTCCGGTGATCGCTTTTCATTTTTCCAGATAGTCAATGTGGATTACGCCCTTTTGAGTTCCAGAAAACTGTGGCCATACTCTTTCCAGCCGATGGAACTGTTTTTGCCTTTTTCGAAGCACGTTCATTAGAAGAAGTCCACTGTTTAGACTGTTCTTTCATTTCTGGTGTGTAGTAATGTATCCATGCTTCATCAACAGTAACATAACGCCGCAAAAATTCGCTTGAATTGCGCTCGAACTTGTCCAAACATTGTTTTGAAATGGTTACACGAGTCCGGTTTTGATCCACTGTCAGCAATCGCGGCACCCATCTTGCTGATAACTTTTTCATGCCCAAATGTTCATGTTGACCATCTCTTCAGTCGTGATATCAATTGGACCTCCAGAACGTTCTGCATCTGTTGTGCTCGTACGGCCACAGCAAAATTCCGTAAACCACTTGTGTACCATACCATGTGATGCAGCAGAATCCCCATAATATTTTTTCAACTTTTCTTCAGTTTCAGTAATTGTTTTTCCGCTCAAAAAATAGTGTTTTATCAAACCACGAAATTCTTTTTTCTTCATAATCAAAACAAACACGCCAATCGTTTGCTTTTGAATCCAATAGAACACAATGTATTTAAAATATCGTCTGCAAATTGCACGAATGTTGACGATAATAATAATATATTGTAAACATAATAATAAAAGTGCGATCAGACCGCCACCAAAGTCACGGAGATATCAAATTGCCTTTGTAAGTATGTAAGATGTATGCATGCATGCATGTAAACATATAAATAAGGAAAGAATGTATGTAAGTATCGATATAATGTATAAAATATGAAGTATTCAGCATGAAGGTAATTCAAAGCAAACAAAATAATTATCAGTGTTGACAGTCTGGCCCATATAGTTTGTCAATAAGTTAATTGTTTAAAAAAAAAAAAACTTCTGTCATAAGAAATATACTTCTGGTAATTGCTAAAAGGTGTAAAATAAAAACTTTTAAATAGTAAAAACTGTTTTAATAGACTATTTACATGTTTCGATTCCATCGAAACCAGGGCTTAACAAATGCGGTCGCCAGGTCGCCACTGGCTACCAAATTTTTGATCTGGCGACCAAAATGATTTGATCTTTCGGGGTGATTTCTGTAAAAAAATTGACATAAGAAATGACCACAAATGACATTTTTTCTCCCCCACCCCCACCCCTACATTTGCGCGACAAGCAGTGATCTCCCTCTTCCCTCGTACTTTTAATGGAAGAACTAAACTTAAAAAGCATTTTCCAGCTCATGCACAGAAAACACCATTCTTTTCAGCTATAGCCAGCTAGTATATGGCACGTGATTAGAATGTGGGGGAGAGAAGATATTTCAATAAAATAGTAAGAAATAGTGTCAATCCAGTGTCTGTGACATCTAAAATTGGATACAATGCTAAAAAATGCTGGAGATTTTTTTTACGTTGAAAATCTGATTTTTGTGTTTATATAAGTTGTTAACATAATATAAGTGATTATAAGTTTTATAAGTTTCATTAGAAAACATAGTTTATATTATATTTCTAAATTATGTACTATTCTAAACTATGTAACTAATAATTCTAAACTATGCTTGTTATTATTTTTTCTCAATTGATTCATACAAAACTGTTGTGCGTGTGTGTGTGTGTGTTTTTTTTTAAGCAATGAAAGGGAAGAGAATGGGGAGGGGGGGGGATGTTTTTTACTGGCGACTAGCATTTTTTTTCTGGATACCAGATTTTATCAAATTTGTAAAGCCCTGATCGAAACTATTATCAAAGCAAACAAGAATATTCTATAGCTGCCCGATCTAGGATGTAATGATTTGGAACACCATCATTCAATTTCCCACAAACCCTTTCAGATTGCGCACGTTATTTTTTATTTTTACTAGTATGTTTATTTCCATATTCGTAATCAGGGAGTAACTCGAGCCATAATTTTGATAAGTTAAATGGTGCTGCATCGTTACATATTGAATTTTAACGTGCTACTATTTTCAAAATTAGATGCTCGCATTGTAAATTTCAAAGTTGATACATTTTTACTATGAAGACGGTCCCCTTAGTTTATTTTTTAACTCCAATTCCACGAAAACATTATTCCTTCTAAAATTGCACTTTTTATTTTTCTCTTCGTCTATTTGGCGATAAAATAGATGGGGATTCCGTTCTTTCTTTCTTTTTTTTTTTTTTTGCCTTTTTTTACCACTGTTTTTTGTTTATTTCAAGTATATAATGACGGTAATTTTATGTTTTAGATTTTTTAAATGTAAGTGTATACAGAGATTAGTTTAAGATTTAATTAAATAAGAAATATTCAATCCACATACAAACTCTTCAGACTTCTTTATGAAACGTGTATAGCTTTCCTCGATAATCTTTGAGAGATATAAAAGGATTATAGCTCCTTTGTGTATATAGAACGACAAATTTAAGATCTAAACATATTATGTATCAGTATAATGAAGTACTTAATGATTGAAAGCGAAATTTGTAACACGAATTTATTTCCCAGAACGTAGTTTAACTGCATTACATTTGAAGTGTAAAGAGATCATTTTTGAAATGCTTAGGAAGAGACTTAACTCTTGTGTCGCCACTTTCTCGATGTGTTTGTTTTGATAAAGATAGAATTAATAAATATTTCATTTAATACATTTAATTACATTTAATTGAAACATTCAATTTAAAAACTACCAAAGTGTAAAATGGAACTTTATACAAAACTCGTAATTCATCCAATTTTCATGTGTTATTTCTTCATTATTATTGTATACATGCAAAGCAGGAATAATTAAATGTTGGAAGTTAAAATAACAGCATTGAATGTGATAGTTCAAGTTTAATCCATTTTAAAATCTTTAAAGAATTTTATTGAAATAATATTAAGAATACATTAATTTCCTTATTTGAACATGAAGATTTGATTACACGAAAGCAGACTTGCTAAAACGGAATCACTAGGGACCGAAAAAAAAAATGTTTTAAACAAGTTAGTTGTAGTGGTTATAAGTGTATGCTTTTCTTTTGGGATACTTTTTAGACGGGATTCTGTTATAGACAGGCTAGAATTTTATAGGTTTTACTGAATTAAAGCAGTTTTATATAATGCGTACCTTATACGTAATCATACTAATTTCCATATTTCTGATGGAGATATGTAGGTATTTTGGGCAACAACATCTAATACATAAATATCATATTTCTGGCTACTTCTCTTAATGACTATAAGTTCAACTTCACACTAGATGTTAGGTCTTGAACTATCACTGTGACATTATACATATCGGTTTTTGAATTTTGCAATATTTTAATCATTATTCCATAGCAGAGGTGTTAAAACTCTGTGGGAGAACATTGTGTTTAATTTAGATGGCCTCATCCAAGTGTAATAAATAGAAACCTAAGACAGGGAAGAAATGATTTCTCAATTCACTAAAGTTCAAATACTCAATAAATTCACAATGTTTCTAAAATAGCTTTTCACGAAGCACAATCCTCCGTTGAACTCACATAGCTAAATAGAATCCGTGAGCCTCAATATTACATTTTTTCTAAGTAGAGGAAACACAACTTTTACCAATACCTGCAGCCTTGCAGTAATTCTGTTAGCAAAACTGCAAACTGGCAACTGAAATTTTGTAAAAACTTCAGTACATCAAGTTTGGAAGAAGGTTTTCTCTACTACACGTTGCTAATTGCAGCCACAGTAACAGATACGGAGAGATCCACTGGGGGAATCCGAAATTTTTTACTAACATCTCACTTTATATATTTACTACACAACCACAATAACGTAGTTAACAGATCTTTGAAAAATAACTGTGACAACTAATCCCGGATATCCATTCGCATTTTGCGTACTTAAAAAAAGATAGAAAATATTTATCATTCACGCAGAAATATTAGCAATTCAGGGACAACACGATCGCACGCAATATCACAAAAATTCACTTGTCCATTAGGGTACACTTGTAAAAGTGCCGGACATACTGCAACACTGTTTCCTGAAGAAGAAACAATATTTTGAAGTCATTTACCGTGTTTTATATACATGACTCAAGCGGATGTGTAGAGAGCGCTGCCCTCCTCCCCCCTTCCACCTTCAAACACATGTGCGATCGTCCTGTCTTTCTAATCAGTTGAATATTTCACTCTGTTCTACCTCTCATGAAAATATAAGTTCATATGAATTACACCATCTTTATGATGCAATTCCCACGATCATTAGTGAATATATACAGGGTGTCCACGTATAACCTGACCGACCTTTATTTTCGCAACCGTTGGTCCTAGATGCATACCTCCAATTACAAAAATGGTTTAAATAAGGTAAAGAATTATTTTTAAAGCGATTTGTGTCAAGAAAAACATTTTTTTTAAAAATACGAAATTTAAATTTTTATAGGGTCCTCTGGTCCTATAAGTGATATTTAGTAAAATTTTACTGTAACACTAACAAGCAAGACAAAAAAATTAGCATTCATCTAACATTACAACTGACCGAGTGAAGCTGTTTAATGTTGGAGTATATTTTTTGATGCGAAATAGGGGTCATTCACAAATGTAGTAGAAATATAAATAATCGTCAGATATATAAAAAAAATAGTTGAGAGCAAAATTAACATTGCAATCTAATATAAATGTGAAATCTATAATCATTCTGACATATTAATGTGCAATTTGTTCTGAACATATAAGAGAATAAAAATAACAGAATTTTTGTTAAATAAAAGGATGAAAAACAAACAACAGCCACAATTCTTTACAAAATGATACAATTTTTAGAATGCTGTTAGATTACATTGTCTTTCAAATTTTGGGTTGTGCCATGTTTTTTAACTTTTGAAAATTGATTATTATGTATGTTTTAGCGCTGAATCCGAAAATGACCCTCAGTTTAAACCATCACGTCAGGATTTTTCGCAAATCGCAAATTTCTAAGTTAAAAAAACTCAAAGTTAAAATTTATCCCCCTTCCCCTCACAACCTCATCAGACCCCTGAGCTGTTCAGCTGTAAGAAACCCAGTATAAGACAAAAAATTTAATAAATTATTGAATTAAATAAAATTAAACTGAATAAAAAAGTCTGACGTCTATTTTATAGTATCAGATATTTTGCTAATTTTTAACCTTGAAATTTACTATTTGTGAAAAATCCCGACATGATGATTAAAAGAGAAGGTATTTTTTTTTTATTCAGCGTTAAAAAAAAATAAAACGTAATTATAAAAGTTAAAAAACACAACCATCGCAGGTTTATCTTATCTAATCTAAAACTCTTTCTTAAACTTGTTGACGGTAATCTATCCGAATTTTTTTTGAGTTCTCCTCTAATATAAGTATGTATAAGATGGTAAGCGTCGAAAATCATAATAATATTACATTGTCGTCGGATTTAGGTCAGTATGTAAAATTTAACTTCGATCGGACTTTTGAAAGTGAGTTAAAGTTCGAGTACAAATTTTAAACTGGAAAGACGATCGTTGCAAGTTAAATAAAACCTTATCAAAATAACATAATTTTCGTAAAAGAAATCATAGCCTCAAATCCTTACAAAATAAAACATATGTTGTAATACAATTATTTTAACTAATCTGAAACTTAACTAATAAAAGTTAACTCAATCCAAATAGTTGTATGATTTCTTTCAAAGAACAGATACCTTGAAATAATTTTAAGTACTTTATACACGACTCCTGAAAGCATGGCCGAAATCATCTGTTTTGATATGCAAAAAAGAGGTATAAGTCATGCATTTCAAAGTTTCATAACTCGATCAATTTTAATGTTAGATGAATGGGACTTTTTTTGTCTTACTTGTTAGTGTCACAGAAAATTTTTACTAAATAGCACTTATAGGACCGCGAAGTCGTATAAAATTTAAATTTCGTATTTTTTTAATAAATGTTGTTATTGACCCAAATCGCTTTAAAAATAATTCTTTACCTTATTTAAACCATTTTTGTAATTGGAAGTATGCATCTAGGACCAACGGTTGAGAAAATAAAGGTCGGTCAGGTTATACGTGGACACCCTGTATATATATATATGTGTGTGTGTGTGTGTGTGTGTGTGTCTGTCCGGTCGTGTTCTAACTTGCGTAAATATATTGGTATTGTTATGTAAGTTATATATATAATTGTAGTTCACCATTGTATGTGCGGTTTTTGAAAATGAAGTGTGTACCATCTATGGTCAGTTTACAGGGACAATCAAAAGTATTGTGGTTCATTGCTGTGAATGAGGAAATATTTACTTGGTGTATTATAACCTCCCGAGACCCAAGCTCGTATTTTTCGCACAAATTTTACCATAATTGAGATTATTGCTCCTTTTGAGACTAGAAATCAATAAATATAATCATTTATTTAATATATTTATATATATATAGTTTTTTAGCGTGTCCAATAAAATGGACATTGGGTCTTCGTCTTGTGAAAAACATATTATTGAATTACATGAATCTGAATGGAAAATTCTTAATATTGGACAAAAAATAATGGCACAAAACAGAATTAGACTCAAAATAATGACACAAAATTTAATTAAACACAAATTATTAATTAAAAAATTTAATTCGATACTAAATAATAATTATTATTATAATAAAATACTTAATTACACGCAAAAAATAAATTAGATGAGCTTAAAATTGAATAATTTATGAATGGGCTTCTGCAAAGGAATTATTTTTGTAGTTAAACAGATATACAAATTGCACTTCATTTACAAAAATTTAGTTTTTTTTTTTTTTTTTTTTTTTTTTTTTTTTTTTTTTTTTAAATAAAATTTGATTTTGCCTCACAATGCATTTTTATTTGTCCATTATTTTAGGTAACTGTTGGATACTCTTTTTAAAGCTGAGTAGACTGCACAAGTTCAAACTTTTAGGACCCCACCAGTGGCTGAGAGGTTCTGCTCTTAAAGCTGGTAGACGGGAGGTGCTGGGTTCAAACCCCTGTTGCGCTCGTCGACCTAACCGTTCGGAGTTTTCTCTGTTTTTCTTCGAACCTTGATGTAAATATGGGTTAGAATCCCTTAGAAAGACCCTCATGGAGGGCACTCCCCCCTGGGGTCTATATCCCTTGTGGAGATAATCGGCCATCATAAACTCAACCAATCAACCTACCAAACTTTTGGTGGGGACTAGGTTGCTAGGTGGAGACGTGTTGGGGTTTGAGTTTTCGTCATGACTCTCAACTTCGATTTCCTCAAAAGCTGATTCGCGCTAAGCACCTTGAAGTATAATAATTGGATGGATTTGCATGAATCCAATTTCTTTGTTCTTTTCCTCCTTCTTACCTTCGTCACGAATTGTCAAGCTCTGACACGTCACATTTCATTTTATTGCTTCCAAATGTGTCTCAATAACTTTCTATAGATCTAAATAATGCCAGTTTCCAAATATCTCTAAAAAAGATAGGCCTCAAAAATCAGATTTCTGGCGACAAAGTCCTATTTCTTTCACTGCAAACTTTTCTATCTTCAGAAGTGCGTTTTTATTACTCATCAATAAATTTTGAGCATCGCATAATTTCAAGTTTTACATCATCAAATAGAAAAGTGTAGGCCAATTTAGTGTAATTTTTAATACTTTTCAATTAGAAGTTTGTTTTAAATCTATCTCAACACCAACCCTTTATTTCCTAAAATAATTATATTAATTAGTGGCACAACTACCACAATTGTCAATTGAATGCCAAGTGGAAGTTTAAAAGAAATAAAAATGAGTTTATTTATAATCTTGTAATGTTATCTTTAATTATATTTTTATTCAAATTTTGTTATTTTAATTTGATAAAGTTAATTAATTTAATTAGAAACAACATACTAATAAATCATAATCCGAAAATCTTGCAATGACCAAGAAAAGAAAAATATATTAAAAGAAAAGCTTATTTGTAAGTAAGTCTCTGCATTTATTAAATACTGCAAAAAATCACGTTTCACTGAAATAAAAATTAAACAATGTACTAATATGGAACAAGCATTTTATCAGTTGAATTATACACTTCTAGGACAATATTTAATTAATTATTTCATTAATTATTTAATTGCCAATAGAAATGTATATTGTCTACTTCTGTATTTACTTTTATTTCAATACAGTATGGAATTTTGAGTAAAAACAAACTTTTTCCCTTCAGTATTCTAAAAGATCCTAATATGAATGGAAACAACTGATGAAAACCCAACGTCCAATACAATGGACATTGATAAAAACATGCGTTTATTCTCCAAAATATAGATTAAATTACTTAAACTACGGTTTAATTTCATTAATATAACATTTAAAATTAGATATATGCTGCATTAATATCAAAATACCTTAAACAAATATATGAAATTTGAGTAAAAACTGTGTACTGACCTTCAACAATCTTTCACCTGTTCGCCGCCATTTTCAAATGATTAAAATACACATTTTACGGCGATTTTTTTACCTTTTCGGTATACAGATAGCAGAACTAGACTATCCATTATAATGGACAGTAAGTTTTTACCAGTTCCAACTGAAATTAAATATTTTATACGAAAAATAAAAATGTCCAATAGGATCGACGCGGGGTCTTTTAATGTGGTTTCGACATTTCAAATATAATAAAATTAATAAATAAGGACTGTACGTTGCACATATAAATAGTAACATCAAATTTTTGCTTCCAACGTATGTTTAATTTAATATGAGTTACTTTAAAACTACATATATAAACAATTCTCGACGTTTCGGTTATTCTTTATAACCATCTTCAGGAGAAAACTTTCATAAATACAAACAGCAAAAAATTAAATATGTGTTACATAATTGAGTCAAATGTTCCAGCTGACAAGACGCTAAAATAACGGAATTTCATTAAAAAAAAACATGAAATTTGTAACGATACATCATTGTCTGTTCCGGCTATCTGGAAATGTATTTTGGAGGAACTTTGATCTCGTTGAACATGATTTCCAGTTAAATAGCTGGTTCATAGAAGGCGCCACCTGGCTTATTTTGAATATGTTTTGTAAATTCCGTTATTTTAGCGTCTTGTCAGCTGGAACATTTGACTCAATTATGTAACACATATTTAATTTTTTGCTGTTTGTATTTATGAAAGTTTTCTCCTGAAGATGGTTATAAAGAATAACCAAAACGTCAAGAATTGTTTATGTATGTAGTTTTAAAGTAACTCATATTAAATTAAACGAAATATACGTTGGAAGCAAAAGTTTGATGTTAGTATAATGAAATTGATATGCATCATTGAGTCGGATGATAACGTGTTATCCATAGAGTATGGAATAAGTAACAATTATAGTTAGTTTACAGGGACACTCAAAAGTATTCCGTTACATTACAGTCGATGGGGAAAATCGTTTCCAGTGCATTTTAATAATGTGTTACACTGTTCGAAACATAATGAAATTGATATGCTCCATTGAGGTGGATGGCAATATGTTTTTTTATGTAGTATCTAGTAAGTTGTAATTACAGTTGGTTTACAAGGACACTCAAAAGTATTCCGTTACATTACAGTCGATGGGGAAAATCGTTTTCAGTGCATTATAATAATTTTACACTGTTTGAAACATAATGAAATTGATATGCTCCATTGAGGTGGATGTATATGTTTTTTTTTTATGTAGTATCTAGTAAGTTGCAATTACAGTTGGTTTGCAGGGATGCACATTAAGCTTAAAGAGAGCAGTTGGTTTGCAGGGATGCACATTAAGCTTAAAGAGAGCAGTTGGTTTGCAGGGAGAGAATTAAGCTTAAAGAGAGTTCTATTATATTTTGATCAATGTGGAAAAATAGTTTGTAGGATAATTAATCATTTAAACTATTTCAAACATAATGAAACTGAAATACATTACTGAGCTGCACTACAACAGGCTGTCTTTAAATTATTATGTACGTATATATTATCGTTTATTTACAGAGACACTCAAAAGAATTCGGCTACACGACGGACTATGAGCCATAACTGCTAAATGTGCCTTTTCATAATTGTGTCAACTTATTTATTGTGCATTACAAGGTGTGTAGATCATATACAGAGCTGCAAAAATGCATTTTTATAAGAATATTTCGAAACTGTCGGAAAGTATTTCATAATCTATGCCGTGATACATGATTTTTCGTTGTTGTTTCTTCCGTTAGAAGTATTTTACCTAAGAACGCAATGAATATTGCCATATATCAATCTCAATAAACTTACTGTCGTCAGGGGGCTTTCTTTCATTTTTTTTAATGTTTATAAAATTAATTAATCGGATTTTTTTTCAATTAGGCGCTTAAATACGTTTTTCACGTCTTCATCTTATTTATTAATGTTTAAAACATAATTCTGACATAAAAAAAACCTTCCAACATCAAATTTTTATTTATTTCGGGGAAACGAATAATTGCGGGAATAAGCTTAAAGGATTATAAAAATGAAATATGCACTTCTAATTTGAAAGACATTTAATAAGTTTCAAAACTTATTTCTTACCATATAATAACCTAATTAAGCTATCAAACACATTTTCAAAGATTAAGATATGAAAGCAATTTTCAAACGCATTTTATTAGCAGAAAAATAATTATAAAATGTCACACATATCATGGAAAAAGTAAAATATCTTTTAATTCCCCCCCCCCCTCTCTCTCTCTTTTTAAAAAAAAAAATTAAACTAGTTATTTTTTTTTCGCTTATTATGTAAAATAAATATTAGTATCAAAGTAAATAAAAAATAAAGAAATTTCAACTAGAAAGTACGTTTCAATTAAAATTTAATGCGAAAATGTTTTCTGTTTTCTACGTTAAATAATTTTTTAATCACCAAATCCAAACATTTTTTAAATCTAAAAATAATAATCATAACATTTTATTTTAATTCTACATTTATTTAAAATCTAAGATAAAATCATATTAATCCCATATTTAAATTCTACTTCTATAATAGAAAATACTCTCCAAACACTTCCAAAAATTTCTTAATCTAAAAATAATAATAATAAATAATATAATTTTTTATTTCCACATTTATTTGAATCAAAGATAAAATGATATTAATCCCATATTTAAATTATTCTTCCACTTGTTCATCCAGAATAGAAAAAAATATATAAAGGGCGTTTTATTATTTTGTACTTTTGAAATAAACGTGAACTCATGTTAGCATTAAAGTAATGATCAATGTATAAAGTATTTACACGAAATAACATTTATTTCAATAAATAAAGTATTATACGAAATAACACTTATTCCTTTAATGCATAGTTATACTAATTTCATTTGTAATTTTACTTCCAGTTTATTTTTTCTAATAAAAAAATGCAATGCATTTGCTTTTATTTTTATTTGTGATGGTATTTTATGAATATTTATTGTATATAGAGAAATTTCCTCTTTGAAGTGGTGTTAAATATGATTTTTTTAAACGGTTAATTAGTAGTAACAAAAGTACATAAGAAGTATGTAGTAATGGAAGCACATAAGAAGTATTTTGTAACGGAAGTACATAAGATATTATTTTTTTAGCTCATATACCTTATCATTTAGCATTAATTTGCTTTCATCATTTGAAGTACCGGATGCTTTAAATTTTTTGTTGTTCAAAAGCACATCATGAATAATCCGTCGATTTTTTTAAAATGTTTTCTAAATTTATTAGTATGCAGAAACTATTTTATAACTTTGTAAAACTAGTAAGCGACTTTTATTTGCATTTATTTTTATATTTTCTTTAAATGATTTGAAAATTTGAAATATCTAATTATTTTCTCAAAGTTACATAAGTAGGATCAAACGTCATGATGTAAGCATTTTTAACACATTCCACACCCAGAAAAAGGAATTGATTAAAACAACAAAACATGTTTTGTTGAGTACATTTTGGTTGTTTTAGAAAAGTTTTTAATTGAAGTAAAAAAACTGGCTTTGTTGCTTGGACAAAAAAATATTGTTAACACTCTTACAACATTTTAACAAAATTTCATCAATTTTACTTGAATTAACAAAATCTGTTTTTTCAATTTTACAATAATTTTGTAATTCCAGCAAAATTTTGTTGTTTTTGCAAAATTTAAATTGTTGTGTAGTAGCCATAACTCTCTCACGTAACTCGATTTATTTGACTTATATAGCTATATAATTAAAGGATTAACATAATTTTTGGATAATTAAAACTTTTTTTCATTGGAACGGACCAAGGTAGTTTTAAAAATCTCCCTGTCCCATTTATTACTTTCTTCTATCTTTACAAGAAGAAAGTATTGGAATCATGAAAATTTTCGACTTCCGGATTCCGACGGATTTTAGAAGGTCCTGAACACGATTTGACTGTTTTTAGAAAATGTCTGTCAATGACTCTATATGTCTGTATGTGACAAAAATTTTGTGGTCTCTCTATCTCAAGAACTAATGCACGGAATTTAATAAAACTTTATATTCAGTTACTTCCTGATATAAATTTTTGCTGATTAGTTTTTGGTGTAAATCGCGCAATAGGTGGCGCTGCTATATTGCATTTTTCGCGATTTCTGCAATAGTTTCTTATCATTTTCAGCAGTGAATTACGCCTGTAATCTTCGAATAATAACCAATGAGTGTTTATCCTCCTTTTTGCAGGCGTAATTCACAGCTGAAAATGAATTAAAAATTAACTATGTGTTCGCGTATGCTGGGCTTTGTAAGGTGCTTCTCAAAATTATATAGACAAGCGATTTTTCGAAATAACAGCTAAGAAAATAAAGGAATAATCACGAAAAAAATAATTAGCATATTGAATCATAACATAAGTTTATTACGATACAGAAATGTTATGTTTATATCACAGATTGTTTGTAAAAAAATAAAATTCAAAATAAGCTGTCTCAAAAATATATGGACAATGAAACGAATTGCTTTTATTACCACTATATGAGAAAAATCTGCATTTTCTGCGTTTTGTACTTGTGACGTAACCACTTCGAAATATAAAATCACTGCTCTTTCTTCAATTGTCGAATAGTTGAAAAATGCCTCGCAACGTTGAATTCTCTGCTGCTGGTATTGCTATAATTCGGCGTTTAAAGGCTCAACATGTTAAAGTTTCTGATATTGCAAAACAAATGAAGCGTAGAAGATCTAGAATTTATGCAATTTTATCAAAAAGTGACAATACGATTGCAAAAAATGTTTAGTTCCACCAAGAAAAACATCTTTAAGACAAGATAGAGAAATTTTGCGAGCAGTTTCAACCCAAAAGAAGTCTGTTCGTGAAACTGCGAGGACTTTAGCGTTTCCTATTTCCAGACCTACTGTTCATCGTCGCATACAGGTAAGCAAAAATCATAAATATCGCAGAATGTGTCGGACACCTATGCTGAAAGTGCACCATAGAAAGGCTCGAGTTCTTTGGGCTAAAAAACAAATGCATTGGACGGTTGAATGGCTAAGTGTTTTCTTCAGTGACGAAAAAGATTTAATTTGGATGGCCCTGATGGCTGGTCATACTATTGGCATGACTTACGAAAAAAACCTCGCGAGTTCTTTAATCAACAAAAAGGAGGGGTTTCATTAATGGTGTGCGGCGCATTCTGTTTCAACGGAACAACGGATATTGCTTTTCTTAATGGTTGACAGTGCTCTGAGGATTATCAAAATATCCTTAAAAGCAATCTACTTCCAATTGGAAAAATCGTAGGGAGGGAAAACTGGAAATTCCAACAGGACAATGCGTCGATTCACACCTCCCACTCAACAACAGCTTGCTTTAAACAGAATCAAGTGACTGTTATATACTGGCCAGCCATCAGCCCAGACTTGAATCCAATTGAAAACATTTGGAGAGTACTTGCATGAGATGTGTATGCCCATGGTCGGCAGTTTTCTACTATTCAGGAATTACAGCAACAAGTAGAGCAGAGTTAGTTCTCTTTACAGCCGCACAACACTAGTTGGAAGCATTCCTGATAGCGTTTTCAAGATAATTAAAAGGAATGGATACAAAATTTGAATTTAAATGCAAAATATTCGAAAAGTCCATATATTTTTCGGACAGCCTATTTTTATTTTTATTTTTTTACAAAAAATCTGTAAAGCTTATACTTTATTTCTTTGCTGTAATAAATTTATGTTTTGATACTATATGCATATTATTTTTTTCGTGATTATTGCTTCATTTTTTGAACTGTTATTTCAAAAAATCGCCTGTCCATATACTTTTGAGACGCACTATATTGTCGTCTCATGTTTGCCGTAGAAATTTGCGTGCTCTTGGTGACATTTCCATCTTGTGCTGCGGTTACAGCCGTTCCGACATATATAAGAGTGAGAAATGCACAGCTCAGATGTAGTTCCTTGTAGCTCAGTGGTAGAGCCTCAGAGACCTGTTCTGAGGACCCGGGATCGACTCCCGGCTTGGGCAATTTTCACTCTCTCCGTTTGCGCTTGTAAAAAAGCAGGATAAAAATTCACTTCTTATTATTCAAGGTTTAGAGGCGTAATTCACTGTTGAAAATGAATTAAAAAATAGTTAAAATTGCATATTTAGATTGGTTCATTTAACAAAAGTTTTTGTAGTGTTAACAAAACAAGTTCGTAATATAACATATTTTATTATTTAAACAAACAAAATATATTTTGTTGAAAAAAGAAAATAGATTGTTAAAGTAACACATAGCATATATCTATGTAACAAAAAGAATTTTGTTAATTCAAGTAAAATTGAACCATTTTACTTAAATTAACAAAACATTTTTTTTCTGACGATACAAAAAATTTTTTGGAATTGCAAAAAAAATCAACAATATTTTTTTTATTGACTCAAACAAAATTTCCATTGACCCATATTTAAACAAAAAGTTTTGTTGGGTCAACCAAATTTTTGTTTATTCAACAAAACTTTTTTCTGAGTGCAAAATAGTTGAAAAGTGTTTATGGCTTCAATTTGTCTTTCCGTCTGTCCATATTTTAACTCTCGTAAACGTACTCGGATTGTCCTGCATTTTAAAATATTTTATTGACTAAAATATGGCACGATTGCGATTAAAAATGAAGTGTGCAGCATTTATTATTCATTTACATAGACACACAAAAGAATTCTGTTACAGTACTGTCTATGAGCGAAAATTGCTGGCAGAGCGCTTTCAGCTTTGGTTTGCAGATTTAAATTTAACTAAATTTTTGCATACTACGTGGTGTGTATAAATTGTGTTCTTTATATACAGGGATGCACAAAGGATATCGTATGTATTACTGACTATATGAGTGAACTGTTTAACGGTATTTTTTAACTGTGTTATGCATTTTCTTGCTGAACCATTTTTAGTATACCAATAGGTATTTGTGGAATAGAAATAAATTCATATAAAGGGCAACGCAAAAAACAAGATACATTTCCGCATATGGTTAGTAATTGTTGGAAGTGCGTTTTCAGTGTGTTATGGGTTTATGCCTGAATTAAATTTTATCTTAATATGTGGTGTATAGAAAATGTTTAGGTAATATACAGGTCTGTACAAAAGAATTCAAGTGCATTCCCATTTATTGGCGAAAAATGCTGAAACACCCAGAAAAAAGTCTTGTTGAATCAACAAAAATTTGGTTGACCAACAAAACTTTTTGTTGAAATATAGGTCAATGGAAATTTTATTTGAATAATAAAAAAAAAACATTTTTGTTTGCAATTCCAAAAAAATGTTTTGTATCGTCAGCAAAAAAATGTTTTGTTAATTCAAGTAAAATGGTTCAATTTTACTTGAATTTTGCTAAAACAACCAAAATGTACTCAACAAAACATGTTTTGTAGTTTTAATCAATTCCTTTTTTTGGTTGAAGTGAATTTTCTAATTTAACTAAATTTTAGCATGCTATGTAGCATATATGCAACTCTATACATCATATACAGGTCTGCACGAAATAATTACACTGTTTTTTTTTAAATGGAAGGTAATTGCTAAAATTGGATTTTTAAATGTGTTATATGTTTTCTAAACTCTTTAATTATCTTTACTTTACTACTCTACCTTTAGTTTACTTCTTTCACCTTATTTAACAGTGAAGTTTCATTACAGTTTTCTGGATGTGCTGGCAAGGGTTTCATAATCTATTCTTGACTAATGATGTTTCGTCATTGTTGTTATCTTTACTTTGAATTACGCATGTGCCATCATATAGATTATTGACAGAACAAAACTCAAAGAGACTATCTTGCCACGCAATTTAAACTATATATTTCATACGAGTTGAATCTTAATAATCAAATTTTAATTGCTTAAAATGCTTATACCAAACATAGTGAAAAAGTACCCAAGCCGGGACTCGAACCCGTGTCATCAGTATAGCGCACTGACGTTCTACCAACTGAACCACTTTGGAACGATACTCAGCCTGGAACTTTCTCACTATAACATGTTGGCAGGGCTACAAACGCAGCACAAGATGGAACATTTTCCGTGAGCCACCAACACTGGGGCAAACACGACATTAAAGAAAATCCAGCATCGATAATTGAATAAATTTCTATTTAATACTTCATAATTCATACTTAATAAGTTTGATTAATTAATTGTATTAATATATTTTTTAATGTTTCTGGAATGTTCGGTGCAAGTGGCCAGCTAATACTGCATTTTATTAATAATCAGGTTTTAAAGTGGACATCACGAACGAAGTATACATTTTATTATGTAAAAAGTACGAAAAACTCTCTAAATAAATCTCAATGTATTGCAAAAAATCTCAACAGGTTACGTTGTTACAAAAACCTACAAATTTCCTAAAATATGACATTTTTGTGACGTTCAAACTGGTGTCCTTGCTTGAGCAAGCTACCATATATACTCACATCGACCTCTCGTGTAAGTCACACTCCTCCTCTTATTTTAAGAGGGAAAAGTCGTAAAAAATCAAAAACTCGCGTATTAGTCGCCTTCCCCAATTATTTTGAGAGGAAGAAAATCGCAAAAATTCAAAAACTCGCGTATATCGGCCCTCACTGTCTCCTTATTTTGATAAGGAAAATTCACAGAAAACCAAAAACTCGCGTAAAAGACGACCTTTTTCCTCTTCATAAACGCTATCAGAAACAGACAATTCTGAAATTATTTTTTAATTAAAAAAAATAATATTTTCAAAACAGTTCAGAATTTAAATATAAATATATACATAAAAAAGAAAGTCAGTCAACATAAAAAGGTAGACCTATGAATCCTTTAAATTCTGATCTTGTGTTAGACTTGCCAAACTGTAAAGCAGTCTTTTTAAGTCATCAACACATCATCATATATATAACACTGGTTTACACGGTTTTTGGGTTGCTGTCACACAGTCTTTGGGTTGCTGTCTCAGCCACATTAGGATTTCAAGGTGAAAATAGCAGACAATTCAAAAGTTTGGCTGGCAACTTCTTCAACATCCACCATACATCTTCGACTTAGTCCCAAGCTATTTTCATCTGTTTAGTCCGCTAAAAAACCATCTTGGAAGCAAGATGATGTTCACAGATGCTGAAAAGGTTCAACTTGAAGTCCTAATGTGGCTGAGACAGCAACTCAAAGAATGTTATGCAGCTGGTGCTGGGGCACTGATAAAACGGTGATATAAGTGCATAAATATTGGTGGAGAATATGTTGAGAAATAAAAATAATTTTGAAGTGAATATCATTGTAAGTTATTATTTAATTATCTTTTGTGACTTACTTAATGACTTTCCTTCTTATATTTTGATTGGTTGCAACGGGGAAAATAAATATTTCAAATTTTGATTTATTTTTTCTCGCGTCAAAGTCTACTCCACACTTTTTTTCTTCAAAATTTCTTGATTTATACGCAAGTATATACAGTAATTGAATCTGTTAGATAGATAAAGAAATAAGTTCTTATACTAATTCGCCACCGAAAAAAAGGTCTCTGCAGATTAAAGAATAACCTAAGTTTTAGACAACATATAATAAGTATTTTATAGGATTTAGTAATAAATATTGTAATGCAGTATCATATGTCAATATAAACATTATGGGAATATATAAATAAAATTTAATGCATTAATGCGTTTTAAAAGTAATAGACCATAATAAAAGCTAATTGAAAAGATCCATTACTACAATAAAAGGGTTTAATTAAAATTTTAATATTAAATTTTCCAGGTAGAAGATAGTAAAGGAATAAAGCTGAATGCCATGATTATTCTTATGAACAGAAATTATTTTCAAAAGGAGAAAACTACACAAAAGCTGCACAAGAAGCCAGATGAAAAGCTAGCACTCTATTCAACTTCTTTGAAGAATTGGTTTCATAAACAAGTTGGAAAATATTTTTAAAAAAATATCCAAAAAAATAAAGATTTTTATTTATTTGTTTCTCCTTTCGTATATATTATTTTTTTACATGTTTCTTTAAAATCGTTTTTCAAGTATAAAATGTAACGACAAATCATTTAACTCATTATCACATATTTAGGACTTTTTTTCTCAACGAAGTACCGGGTGATTATAATTAAAGTTACGATTTCAAAAATCGATAATTTTAAAACTACTGGTCAGAATGACTTGATATTTTAGCAAAACAATCGTGAGGCAATGGAGTTTTGTTTGGCGAAGGAAAAAAATAGTTCCAAAATGTGCCGATAGATGGCGCTGTCAGGGTTCAGATTGACTGGAGAGATGCAAATTACTAATACGTGGCAACTATGGGTACCTGAAGAATGTTGTTTACAGCGAGCGAATTGAGAATCTAGCCAACTTGAAGGCAAGAATCACACACCACACCCATTGCATGAGTACAGATACCCTCCGATCTGTTGTGGAGCAAGCCGTTTTGCGCTTTCAATTAGTAGCGGAACAAGGCGGAGGGCATATCGAACAACTTATACTTTAATCTTCATCGTAAAGTGTTTGTTCCATAAAGCTTTTTTTTTTTTTTTGTCATTATGGCTGTTGTCGCTGTAAACACGCATTCTTGTCTTTTCACTAATACATTTTTAGTAAATCCCTGAACTCTATTTTTTCCTTTTGGCTAACAACATTCCTGTGTTTAAAGAATAAATTTTTGGTTTTTTCCCCTGACATTACCCTGACAGCGCCATCTATCGGCACATTTTTTAACTATTTTTTTCCTTCGCCAAAAAAAATTCCATTGCCTCACGATTGTTCTGCTAAAATATCAAGTAATTCTGACCAGTAGTTTTAAAATTATCCATTTTTGAAATCGTAACTTTAATTATAATCACCCTGTATATAAAATATTATATTTTACATACCTTATATTTATTAAAATATATTTTACTATTAATGTTATCGACAAAATAATAATATAACGAATATCTTTTTCTTTGTTACAGGGAGCCTTTTCAAATGTATACAATTTTCCGTACAGATACTGTTCGCATATTTTTAGACGATTTTTTTTTCTGTAAAAAATTCGTCTGCTTAGAAAAAAATAACTCTTTTCCGTTTCTGAAAGCATAAGGCATAAATGTTTGTGTACATTAAAAATGACGCTTTTAAAGAAGTGATGGATGGAAGAACATATATTTGTGCTCTTTCCTACGAAAATTACTTTAATTCCGTTATTAAGAAGCACTGTGAAAGCTGTAGTTTTTCACTATCTACGTGTACGATGGATGATAGTATCAATAACAAGGGGGGGGGGGGAAGGGGGGCATCAAAGTCTGGCTTCAAGTTCAAAAATTATTTGAATATTACGAAGCTGACATGTTGCTTGTTAAACAAAAATCCCCCAAGTCAAAGAACTGTTGTAAAATAATGAAATCGACCTGTCTCATTTGTAAAAAAACGGTTAACACTGATTTAAATCTTAAAATTGCCAAAAACACAATGTTCATCGTCCTGCTCTACAAGATAAGGTCGAACGCAGAACACGGAGTAAAATTCCTCATGAGAAGCATTTATATGGAGGAAAATGGAAAAATGTTGTCACAGTAATTAAAGCTAGTACCTAGTTAAATGACTGCAAGAAAAAGAGATACACTTATATCAAAGAGATGAAAGAAATCTTAAAACACAGTATACACAAAAAATCTATCAGACTCTACTTCTAATTTTAACTTCCAGTATCACCTCTGAATATCATCTTTGGTTGAATACTTAAAAAATTACATTCAGTCATAACTAGCACTTTAACTGAATGCCGATTAATCCTATTTGAAGAAGAATTCAGAATTTTCTAGCCAGCTTCGTATTTTTGTGAAATATGGCAACAAACATATTATAATAATGTGTTAGGTTGCAAAAGTAGATTTATTTTTTTATATCCAACTTTTTCACATTTTTTCACACTTTCCAATCTAGTTGAAACGTGTTTACGCCCTCGGTTTGTCTGCTGTCTGGTGGTTTTTCCGTACTCTAACTCTCCTAAAAATATTCGGATATCCCTTAAATTTTTGTATGTTACAGTCGTTTATTATAGCATAATCTCTGTCGAAAATGAAGTGTGTATCACTTATAGTTTATTTACAGGGTCAGTGAAAAGTATTCCGTTACATTATAGTCAATGGGAAATTTTTTTTCAAGTGCATTTTGATGATGTTACGTCATTTAAAACATGATGAAATTGATATACAATTATGAAACGCACTAAACATGCTTTTTGTAAAATATGTGGTGCAATGCCTTTATTATTATTACTGGGTTACACAAAATAATTCTGTTACACAATGTTCTATGGGGAAAAACCGTTTGCAGCGCAATTTAAAAAGATATTTCACTATTTCAAACATAATGAAATTCATATGCATTACTGAAGTGCACTATAAATTACTTACTGAAAAATAATTATAATTTATAATTTGTATCTCATTACAATTTAAAAGTATTGTAATTGGAACTTTCTAAATATTAGAAAAAATTAGGTTAAAAGTTTTATGTTTAATCGAAATAAGCTATATTTTTAACACTTTTTAGCAAAACCTTTAAAGATAACTTTCGAAGAAGAAGGAATGAATTCCTTGGAATAAATTCAAAGTAACTTTCGACGAAAACAATTTTTTAAACGATTTTTTGAAGAGTACGTGTGCATTTGATACATTAGTATTTTCCGTATTTGAGATTCTTAAGCCAATTTATCTCACAAATACTTTCAACGATGCTTTTAAGTATATTTTTGAAGGTGAAGTATTTACGCCTTCTTTGCTTTTCTTTGCCTTCTTCGCTTCTTTTCTTAGCTTCTAAGGCTTTGTATCTAGTAGTCTAGATACAAGGAGAAAGAAAAAACTTATTCGTGTGTCCGATAATTTATTTTAAAGGAGATTCAAAATATTTGTATAAGAAACCACTGTTTGTTTATATATTTAAAATATGTAATTTTACAAAAAAAATAATAGTGGGGCTATTTTATAAACGGAATCTCATTTTCTACATGATTGTGATTATTTTGCGATTTACATCGCCTATTTGTTTATCTCCAATGTGTAAAATATTAAATCGCGTTTCAACATATTTGGGACACCCTGTATAATAATATTATTTAAAAGGTTACATTATTATTCTTCAATTACACTATTTGTATCAAGATTTGTTTGTCTATCCAAATTATTCAGTAAATCCACTGTATTTTTCTTGCAACCACATAGTTGAAAAAAATTAGATAAATGTCACAGAAAAATTGTGTTAACTCGATAACGCTTGTTTTACTGAATTCACAAATTCGTTCAACAGTTAACTTTTATTTTTAAATTTTTGTGCTGGCATCTTTGTTGTCATTTCGTCCCCAGATAGGGGGTGGGATTTACGGTGGAATTCCATTTATTAAGATTCCACCTAACGGGTGCTTAACGCAATGGAAAGAATGAGACACGGGAAACTTTTCTTAACGTTTAAATAAAAAATAATTAATAAAAAATAACCAAATATAGCAAAGGCATACTGCGTCAAAAGCAATAACCAAAAGAACAAGGCAAGAAAAACTGTTGAGAATCAGCTTAATTACCTTTTCATATATCTTGTTCCGGAATCTACAAAAACACAACTGAAAAATCTAACATATAAAAATGAAAATTTGTCTGTCTGTCTACATTTCTATACAAATCCACAGTTTAGAAGCGCAGCCGATTCAAAGCACTCCGATATCGAAAAAATTGTAGTTGATTTTTAATTAATAAAAAAACACCAATCTAACAACAATTTTTTATGAAATTGAAACATTTTTCCTTTTTAGCTGCTGCCAACAATGAAAAATCCACAATAGAATTCTTTCCACAACAATCAATTTTCTATTGAAAGGTTTCCACGTGAAAAATGAAAATGAAATGAAAAGTTTCAAGAATAAAAAAGAAGATGAATATGACGTCATATTGGAAGTATAACAGATATTTTCAAAGAGTTCTCATTAATACAAGGAGCGTAAATATGAGTAAGTACGGAAAGTAGTTGAATATATAACATCGTATGAATTTGAGGAATGCATTAAATCATGATAAAAACCCGATTGTGGAAATATTGGCATACTTTAACATTTTGAGGTTTTCTGAATTCGCTTTCGCTATTTTTAAATCTATTTCACATATATATATGTGTGTATGTATGTATATTAGAATTTCCACAAATGTTTAGGTCCCCAGAGCTCATTCTTAGTGAAGAACTGAAATAAAGATTTCGGATTTTTTTTTTTATATAAAATTCATAGAATTTTTGTACTTGCCATTTTTTTTATCATGAAAAACTTATTTAAATAACAAAATACTCGGAAACAACTTTTCAGCAAAAGGTTTTAATCCCTGCCTCAATCCGTAACAGAGATTATTTACTAAGTAACTACATAATCTTTTGCCGGGATTGAATAAAAAATGGGTAAAAATTATGCAAATTAAAGTCACAATAAAAAAAATAAATTAAAACGTTACTTTTTTAGAATGTCAACACTTGTACTTCGTTTACATGCAAAGTTACATTTGAAGGAATCTTAGCAGTTGTGAATTTTCAGCTTTTATTTTTCCAAGGATGAATGGAAACTAGCTGATTTGTAGCTGATTTCTGATGAGTTTATTATATAAATTTATATATTTTTATAATGGGTTTTTATTTGATTCATGTGTAAAATATTTCGCATGATTCTTTTATTAAGTTTTAATACTGCATATTTAATTTTGAACTTGATTTTTCTTAACAAACATTCTTAAAATCACAAGCATGACAGGGTATTTCAACTAGTGACATCTAATCGTGACCGTTGCATTTGTATATATATATATTATATATACAAATGCAACAGACACGATTCTACAAACACTTTCGAATAATTGATGTTCGCAGCGAGAAACTTGCTAAGTTTCCATAAACCAAGTTACTAACATCTTCGTAAAAATATTAATTCCGATTTTCGGGTTCCTTGATTATTCAACAGCAAGAACCGACACCGACATTTTTTCTAATAAGTATTACAACTTATTAAAAGAAAATGAATTTTTATGAAAGCAATGGTATTTTTGTAGTTGATATTATTGAGGATATTTATCATTTGAATAAATCAGTAAATATATCACTTGTATACTTTATTAATTTTATCTGAATTTTACTGATTGATAAAAAAAAATTCACGAGTAGAAAATGCGCGGGGATTAAATGGCACTACAACACCAGTTAATACGAGGGACTTTTTTTTTCAACCTCCGATGGGCCATAAAAAAAGGACAAGTATAGATAGAAAGATGATTTTATTACTAAAAGTTATGTACACTTATAGTTACTTTTCAACATAATCACTTTGTAAATTGAGGCACTTGTCGTACCTGTGGACAAGCTTTCCAATACCCTCTTCATAAGAAGTTGTCGCAAATCACTTAAAATGATTCTTGACGTTGTCTTGAAGCTTCTCGTTACTTGAAACGGAAATTTCATAGACAAATCATTTATGGTGAACCTTCGGTTTTCTCTGGCTTCTTCGTCCACTCGTTGAACAAGGTTGTCTGTGGCAAGAGACTTGCGTCCTTGACCTTCTTCATCATGCACATCGGTTCGGCCATCTTTAAATTTTCAACACCATCACTCATAAAGTTTTCTCCATACACTCGGCTCATTCTTCGATTAATTTCTGCTGCACTATTCCCTTCAGCTTGCAGGAAACGAATGACACTTCTCAATTAGCACTTGGTGGGAGAATCAATTGAGGTAGCCATGTTTACGTGGCTACAGCTCACCTCACAATGTCGTCAAGGAATTTGCAGTCTCAGTGCGCGTGGTGGGGAACATGCGCAGTCGCTCCTTGAATACACCGACTTCCTGCCGCTCGTCTAACGTTGACGCTGTACAATCGGAGGTTTAAAAAACCGGCCCTCGTAGTTAACAACAGTGAAGGTTTTTTTTATTTTAGGTATTTTAGTTCTTAATAAAATAAGAGAGTTTTTTTTTTAAATGCCTGAATTAATTTATAGCTATTTGTTATGCAAGTATAGAGTATTGAGTTGGAAAATGATTTAAGAAAGATGTTATCTTAGAATGTTTAATTATACTTTCTAGTTGCTCACTGAAGTAAAAATTGCATAGAATTTTTAATTAAATTTAGATATATCTTGTCAAATACTTTACGTGATAGGTCAGGAGAAAGTCAACTAACAAGTTCTACTTAGATATTAACTTATTTGTTATAATCAAAAATAATAAAACAAATTTATAATTTGTATCTCATTACAATTTGAAAGTATTGTAAAAAAGTCAAGATATTAGGAGAAATTTTGTAAATGAAAAAAAAAAAAAACTCCTTCCGGCCTGTACCGGGAGAAAGAGGTAGCTTTCATACTTCATGTTTTTAAAAATTCAACTCATTTTACTCAAAAACCCGAAGCTAAAATGTTTGAAACCCGATTATAGAAGATTCAATCTTGGGTTTCGTTAATACTGAATTTGAACTCGAATTTCAGCATAACAAAAGTCATATTCTTTCAAAATGTCAGCCACCCTAGAATTTCATACTGCCATATCTCAGCCATTTTGTAAGATATAGCCAAAACAAAAAATGTTCCAGAACCCTTGTATCACGTTCTAACACTTAAGAGAACTTTCAATTTATAATTTTTTTGTACATCTTTTTGAATTTGTAAAAATTAAAAAAAATTTAACTGGCCACCATTTTAAAACAAGATGGCGGATCAAGCTGGGCAACGAACTCGGTCGAAACCTTGGTATGTCCTATACACATACTCAGTTACATCTGAATCGGTTCATAAATAAGAGAGTCAGAGCATGACGTATGTCATATATATATATATATATATATATATATATATATATATATATCAACATTTGAACGGAGGGTGGTTTGGGGGTCTGGGCGTCATGATCGGTGAAAATATACCAATATTTTTTGGAATTGCTTTCCGCCGAACGGCTGCAATAGGTAGCTTTTTATAATGAAAGCTACCTAAAATTAAGAACTACATAAATATTTAAAAAAAAAACGAAACTTTATAATTACCCGAAAGAAGCAACATAATATATATTTTTAAATTCTTTGAGCAAAACCTTTAAAGATAAATTTCGATGAAGAAGGAATAAATACCTTGGAATAAATTCTTAAAAGTAACTTTCGACAAAAACAACTTTTTGAACTATTTTTCAAAGGGCACGTGTTGCATTTGATACATTAGTATCTTCCGTTTTTGATATTCTTAAGCCAATTTATCTCACAAATACTTCCAACGATGCTTTAAAGTATATTTTTGGATTCGAAGTATTTACACAGTAATACAAAGAGAAAAAAAAAGACTTATTCGTGTGTTAGGCTACTTTATTTTATAAGAGGTTGAAATTGTTTGTTTAAGAATTCACTGTTTGTATTAAGGTAACTTGCTAAACCAATTAGATCTAACATAATTTATTAGAGCGATATAATAATTCTGCATAACAATACAAGATACATTACTTAAATGGGTTTAATTGATGTAAAATCATTAATTATATTCATTAAAAATCATTATTATATTTATAACCAAGTACTTAAAAAAAGAATTTGTTTCCCCTTTTCTTGTTTTAACCCTGATGACGAAACGAATGCGAATTCATTTGAAAGTACTTCGTTTTAAATATATTTTACATGAATTAAACGCCTTTAAATAATGTATCATGCATTGTTATGGATTTTAATTTAAGGTGAACGTGGATTCAAGATATATATATATATATATATATATATATATATATATATATATATATATATATATATTATATATATATATATTAATTTTATAATGATATAATTCAGTCCAAATGTTCAACCGGGTGGTGCTGGGTTCAAACCCCCGTCGCGCTCGTCGGAGTTTTCCGTGGTTTTGTTTGAACCTTGCCATAAATACGGGTTAGGATCCCTTAGAAAGACCCTCACGGAAGGCAACCCCCCCCCCCCCCTAGGGTCTATATCCCACGTGTAGATAATCGGCCGTCATAAATCAACCAACCCAATTTTCAACAATTTGGTTATATTTGAGTCACTTCCATTATTTATGTTTTCGTTAAAACTTTATCTTATTAACAAAACTTTTTGTTATTATTATTATTATTATTATTATTATTGTTGTTGCTGTTGTTGTTATTATTTGCCTGTCATTAAATGCTTAGTAAAATTTTCATATTAAACATTCGAAATATTAAATTATACTTAACATTTTTTTTCACATTACATTCGAATTGTTATCTCAATTTTCGAAGTGTGATATTCATTCCAGCCATTAATACGTATATAGAGTTTAACAATTAGTCATTATCAGAAAACCACGAATGTTTTATTTTTTACAATGTTGTGATTCTCTGCGGTGCAAAACAGTATAGGCACTTTAAGGGTCTTCGTAGCTGCTGAACAACTTTACACCCAAAAACATAAGCTTGATAGGTACACTCCTTGAAATTTCCAACCCCTTTATTAGATTGATAATTTTCTATTTAATATTTAAATCGCAGAATTCGAAACTCACTTTTTTAACAGTAGAATGTTTAGTACTTTCCTTCGATTAAACAAAGCAAGAAATTCTATTACAAAATGCCGTAGAACTGTACGCTGTACATAAAGTATATGTCTTGTCAATTTAATAAGAAAAAGAATTTTTTAATTTAATAAGAGTCAATTTAATAAGAAATTCACATTCAATTTAATAAGAAAAACTACCTGTAAATTCAAAATAGAATAGGAGAAATCGTATAGAATTTAGAATAAACTACTAGTAGAAAAAATAAGTTTCAAACAGGCAAAGCAGGTGTGCAGATATGAGGGCTTCACAACCACAACGCACAAACTTATTTTTTAAGAAATATATATAAATTTACGACAAAAACTCTAATTTGTCAGTTGTAGAAGTAGGGCACTATAAAAATGACACTTTAAATTGAATATTGACATATTTAATTACTATAAATCACTTGACCTGAATTAATTATTTATTAAGAACTCAAAGTATTTTTATTCACAATAGAGATAAATGCACTTTGTCTACTGTGGTTGCAAACCTCTCTTATAGTAAGGATTGACTTTTCACCATGCGGTGAGGTAAAAAAAAAAAACTTTTTTCTAGGCTTCTTTCATTGCGTTAATATACTTTACGAAGTATTTTTACTACCTCTCTTATTGACATCGCTTGCTTATTGCTTAAATGTGTTACACAGATCTGAAACACAGGCTAATTTTAATACCTTTTATTTGGCAAATTTTAATGCCTTACAATACTATTAATTTGATCTGTTTATCTATATGAAACGCTCATAATCGTAGTTGATTTATAAATTGAAATATGTATAATAAAGTAAAAATTAACGTAAAATTTCCGATGGTATTGAGCGCGCTTACGTTTCTGATATAGTATAACACAGTTAAACAATATTCTAATACGACTCAAACAAAGAAACAATTCATTTGCATCCTAAATTATATCAGTAAAATCAAAACAACCCAGAAAAAAGAACGAAAAACAATTTTAACAATGTTGAGGGATCAATATTTATCAACCTACAGCATTTAAGGGTGTTGGTCAGTGCGATTTCAAACTATCCCCGCTACTGTTAAAGCTACGGGCGTGAAACACGTTCGTATTTTTAAAATACCTCATACGGAAACTGATATTTTTAACCTATTTTTTGGCTGTACACTTCTTAAAAGATACGACTTTTTTTTTTTTTTAATTGATGAAATATTTCTGAAATCTATGCTTAATTTAATATTTATGTGTAAGGAAGCCTAAGATTTGCAATCTTCAAGTAAAATTAAGTATATATGTTACGGTCAATATGATTAATCCCGTAATTATTAATAAAAAGTGGTTATTATTAATAATGGCCGGTTATATACACTACTGGCCATTAAAAATGCTACACCATGAAGGAATGCAAATAACAGAATGATATTTATTGGACAAATACATTATAATGGGAAGGACAAGTGATCACATTTTCAGAACATTTGGAGGTATAGATCCTGAGAAAACACTACCCAAAGCAGCAACCTCTGGCCGCAATAACAGCATTTATCTGCATATCCATGGAGTCGAACAGAGATTGGATGTCATGTACGGGTAGATCACTCCATGCAGCTTCAACACTATGCCACAGTTCATCAATCGTAGTAACGGGCGAGTGGTGGCGAGCCAGTCGCTCAGAAGCCATTGACAGGACATTTTCAATTGGTGAGAAATCAGGAGAACGTGCCGGCCAGGGCAACAGTCGAACATGTACTGTATCAAAGAAGGTCAGGATAGTACGAGCAACATGCGGTCGTACATTGTCCTGCTAAAACGTAGAGTTGCGGAGGCATCGAAGATAAGACAGAACCGCGAGTCGTAACACATCAGAAATGTAACGGCTGCTGTTGAAATTGCTGGCAATGCGAACGAAAGGTTACCTAGACGTGTATCCAATGGCACTTCATACCGTCTCTCCAAGTGATATGACAGTATGACTATTCGAATGCAAGCTGGCAATGTGTGTTTTCCACGATGCCGCCAAATATAGATGCTGGCATCATGATGCTGTATATGAAGCAGGAATGGCGTCTCACGTCGTCTTTGATGAATCCAGGTTCTGTATGCAGCATCATGATGCTAGAATCCATGTTTGGCAGCATCGTGGAAAACGCACATTGCCAGCTTGCATTCGAATAGTCATACTGTCATATCACTTGGAGAGACGGTATGAAGTGCCATTGGATACACGTCTCGGTAACCTTTTGTTTGCATTGCCGGCAGTTTCAAGAGCAGTCGTTATATTTCTGATGTGTTACGGCCCGTGGTTCTGTCTTATCTTCGATGCCTCCGCAACTCTACGTTTTAGCAGGACAATGCACGAACGCATGTTGCTCGTACTATCCTGACCTTCCTTGATACAGAACATGTTCGACTGTTGCCCTGACGGGCACGTTCTCATGATTTTTTACCAATTGAAAATGTCCTGTCAATGGCTTCTGAGCGACCTGCCCGCCACGACACGCCGCTCACTACGGTTGATGAACTGTGGCATAGTGTTGATGCTGCATGGACTGATGTACCCGTACATGACATCCAATCTCTGCTCGACTCCATGGCTAGGCAGATAAATGCTGTTATTGTGGCAAGAGGTGGCTGCTTTGGGTAGTGTTTTCTCGGGATCTATATCTTCAAATTTTCTGAAAATCTAATCACTTGTCCTTCCCATTATAATGTATTTGTCCAATAAATATCATTCTGTTATTTGCATTCCTTCATGGTGTAGCATTTTTAATGGCCAGTAGTGTATATTATAACGGACAAACGTGTCCGTGCGTAACGCTGACGTCATTTAACGAATGGCAACAATTGACGATGAAATTTCAGTTTTGCGATATTTGCTACAGTATCTTTTTTTTATTTATAATCATCCCATACTTTAAATTTTTACACCGTTATATAGAGAAAAAATCTATTTTAAAATGCAATTTGTTTGATAACAGTGTCACAATTTACTCATTTATTATAGCATTTAAATTAAATTTCAAGCATAATTTTTAAAAATCTATCTCTATCTTTTGCAGACGATTAGAAAATATTAATCCGTTTGCATTTTAAACAATATATGAAGTTCAGCATTTGTTTCCAGTTAATATTCAATAACGAAATTATCACATTTAATAAATTTCAAAATTTTATTTGAGTATATAATTGACATATTTCATATAAAAATTCTCTTTGGTATTGTTAGGGGTCAATGTAAAAGAAATTATTAAATGAAAAATTCTATTAGAGTTTTCAATTAAAAATAAAATGGTTTTCACCTATATTCTCTATCCCGGGTATCCCGGGTTGGATGACCTAGTTATTAATAATAACCGGATTAATCATATTGACCGTAACATATATATTAGAAAAGAAAGAGAAATCCTTTAAGAAGAGTGCTCCGAAGAAATAAGTTAAAAATATTAATTACCAGATGAGTTATTTTAAAAATGAGAATACATTCTACGTTCATAGCTGTAACATTGGCGAGGGGAATTTGAGACGTAACTGATCTACGATAAACACCCTTAAGTAATTAAATATAATAAATATAAAAAGAGGAGGATGAAGAAAGCTTGATGTGCACTTAGTTAAATTGGATCGCAAGCCGTGGAGAGCAAGGCCACATAACGCAGTTAAAAAAAAATCCTGTTGAGTTGTTTATAAAAGTGTACAACGTCACAGTAAATGTTTTTATTTAAATAGTAATAGAGAATAATTTAAAATGTAGAAAGTTGTCGAGAATAATTCAGGTTTAATCACGAGTAGAGTTGATCGCTTATCGCGGAAAATATAGAGCAAAAATTGCTTAAAATTTGTATTAAGCAAGATAATAAGAACGAAATTTTTGTATGAAGCATAGATTATGAAAACTTTCCCATACGCTAACAGAATATTGTTACGAAATTTCATTTTTTCACACAAGGCAATCTAAATAAACAATTTTAAAAACACACAACGCAGCAAAAATATATCGTCAGTATTTACTTTCCATATCTGATAATATGTGTGAATTCTTTAGTTCAGCCTTGTATATGATCTATAGAATTTATACACCATGTAATGTACTAAATATTAGAAAAGTTTAAAGGGGTGTATCATAGCTGAAAACGCAATACCAACTATTAACTTTCATAGTCACTCTTGTAACTGAATTCCTATGTGTGTCTCTGTAAAAGAACGTTAAATATTATCCATTTCATAATCAATAGAAACGTTTTGTAGCGCACTTCAGTGAATCATATCAATTTAATTATGTTTGAAGTAATGTGATATCATTAAAATTTACCGCACGCAATCTTCCCCAAAATATCATATTCTAATGGAATTGATTTGTGCTGCTCTGTAAACGAATTATCAATGCCACTTATTCTACATTTGACAGAAAATATGTTGCAGGTCACATCAATGATGCATGCCAATTTCATTATATTTGAAGTATTATTACATCATTATAAACTATAAACGATATTTCCGAATAGATGGTAATGGAACATTTTCTACATTTCTCTGAACGAGCTATAAATGATATCTTCAGTATTTGCTGTCGATATCCGGTAATATTTGCGAATTCTTTAGTTCAGCCTTGTATATGGTCTATCTCTATTCTCTACAGAAAGCATATCCATTTCGGTATTGTATATCAAAGTCATTATGCTTGAAATGTCGTAACATCATTAAAATGCTCCGTAAACGATATTTTTCTATTTATCATAATGTGACGGAATTATTTTGTGTTTTTCTATCAACGAACTATAAATGATACTCACTTTATTTTCAATAATGAGCAATCATATGAAACTTTAATAACATATAAAAATCCCATGGCAATTCGAGTGTATTTACGATAATTAACGTATTTAGCACAAGATGGTTCAAATAATGACTGGCAGGTTTTGGGACTACTGTAGTGCAGACTTAGTGAAAATTGTAGCCTTTCTGGCAATAAATCTTCTCGCTATCAAAACACCCCGTGTCTTTCTACACTATATTGCCAAAGGTGACCGGTCACTTGTGATTTTAGACGTTTTGTTAACTATCTAGAAAAATACATGAGGAATTAACCTGAAACTGCAGGTGTGTAAACAGTATAGTATAGGTTATAAATTTCCGCGAAGATTTTTTCACGAAATCCCATAGGGGACAGTCAACAAATTGAAAAAGAACGAATATCTTTTGGATAACCCTGTAAAAACTAATGTAGAAAAGGCGTTCAAAGTCGAGATTATTAATAAGTGGCTTATTGTAATATACTGTGTTGATTTTTATGAGGATAGCATGTATACTCGTAGAGAAATTAAGGTTTTTAGAATAATCTGGAAATCCGTTGTTCCCAAAAGGAAGCAAAAATATGAGGGGCTGTATCTAAATATAGTAGTACGTGCAATATTGTATCCGCTATCTTGGCACTAATCAACAGATATTTGATACAACCCCTCATCTTTTTGCTTCTTTTCGGGAACGGATTTCGAGCTTATTCTATCGACGATAATTTTCAGAATTTTCAAGCTATGATTTTGAGACTTTCACAAAAGTTGCTCTATATACTTCGCTAATACATTATGTATATTATATTATGATTGCATTCGCGCATGCGCAGGGAAACATTTTTTAGTAAACCTGCTCATTTTTCATCCAATTATTTATTATTATTTTTTAATTCTGATTGCAGAGTATTATGTACAATGTTGTTTGTCATATTTTCTGAAAATAACTTTTTTTTATATTAAGAACTCTGCAAATTATAAGCAAAAAAACTATGCGAAATTTGGGACCGTTTTTATAAAAACCTTAATTTCTCTACGAGTATACATGCTATACTCATAACAATCAACACAGTATATTACAATAAGCCACTTATTAATAATCTCGAGTTTGAACGCCTTTGCTGTGTTAGTTTTTACGGGGTTATCCAAAAGATATTCGTTCTTTTTCAATTTGTTGACAGTCCCCTATGAGGCTTCGTGAAAAAATCTTCGCGGAAACATATAACCTATATTATACTGCTTACACACCTGCAGTTTCAGGTTAATTCCTCATGTATTTTTCAATGATAGTTAACAAAACGTCTAAAATCGCAAGCGACCGGTCATCTTTGGCAATATAATGTATATATTTATTTGAAAAGTGAACCGTACCATTGCTTATACTTTTCAAATTAGTGAAATTTTATTTGTTTTGTGACTTTCGGATCAATTTCATTTACCTTTACATGAAATCATGCAGTGCCATGTTGAATGAATATATTTATATAACACGTACACTATATACGTATATATATTCGAGAAAAATTACCTTATTTATAACATAAAAATTCCAGTTTTTAAATCTGAAAAGAAAAGTAACAAAAATATAAATATTTTTTCTTTTATAATATTTAATATTTTACATCAGTAAAATACGTTATTTAAACTTGCTAGCATTACATAAAAGTTTATAGAAATTTGATCGTTCTGTGATCATCTACATAAATTGAATCAATAACTTACACAATAATGGAAGAAACTAGTAAAACATTTAACTGTGCGCTCTGCTGCCATATATAAAAAAATTTAATACTTATTTTTCAAATAGGGGAAGTATTTTGAAAAAAAAAATAAAATAAATAAAGCGTTTTTCTTCTAAGTTTATAAATTAGTTTCTTTTTGTATTTTATGATATATTTACGTGGAAAATTTTGAACATAAAAAGTTGAACATGAAAATGTTTACTTGAGAATTCATAGAATCCAAAAAACACTACATTTGAAGTTGAAAAAACTGATTACGAAAAAAAAAAACACTCGGAAAGTTTTCCGAAAATCAATATTGTGGCAGCATAAAAAAATAAATAAATCTAAACTAATAAAAGAGAGTTTCGCTCTGTGTATCTGTGTGTCTGTGTGTCTGTGTGTGTGTCTGTTGGCGATGGCTAGGAAAATCTGGCCCACCTAGAAGGCTGGAAATTTAGATTTAGGTAGTCCAAACCCTCTCCTGTTGCACCATTACTTCAGAATTTTAATATTTTAATTACTTTCCGAAATATTAATTAAAATGCACAAAGAACTCTCATTAAAAATACGCTTTTATTCTCTTGGGTTGGTTGTTTCACTGGTTGGTTGCATCGATTCTTCACAGAAGTAATTAAATAAACCAGAGTAGCGATGCATAAATAAGGATTTCTAACTAAATAGTGTCAACATGGATTGAAGTTATCAGCGTAGAGGAACCATGCGAATGTCACGCCACCTCTACATGACAAATTACACATACGTCCCACTGATTGAAATATTTTCCAGGCAAATTTTTCTTCATGACAATTAGTCGTTCATTATTTTTTTTTTTACATGACATTTGTTATTATGATGGAGATTGTTAATACAAAAAACTTTATTTAACAGATTCTTTTTTATATTTGCGGGAATTAAGAGGGACAAAGGTCTAATTACATTTAAGCTTCAAGGTGTATTTCTAGAAAGCAGTTACCAGAATTTCCGAATAGTAGTGTAAAAGTAGTAAGCCAAATTTCAAATTAAGTTCTTAGCTTAACCAATTGAATCAATCATTAAAGATGTATTGTGATCCTCCTAATTAGTTATTTGCTGAAGGCCACTTGAACAACCCCACCCCTCCATCCCTCCCGGACCGTCCTTCAAGGTTTTTTCTCTAACTCTGCTCCGTTTCCATATCTCAGCAACTATCTTTCCGATTTCAACGCAAGTGATTTCAAACATTATAATTAATTTAATAGTCACTCTTTATAACATTAAACTAAAATTATGAGTAGAGGTTATCACTATTTACGAATAATAGTTTAAGCCAAATTTGTAATTAAATTCAAAGCTTAAGGAAACGAACGAATTTTGAAAGATGCATAGTGGTCCACCTAATTAGTTATTTGCTGAAGGCCACTTGAACAACCCCCCCCCCACCCCTCCCGGCCCGTCCTTCAAGGTTTTTTCTCTAACTATGCTCCGTTTCCATATCTCAGCAACTATTTTTCCGATTTCAACGCAAGTGGTTCAAAACATTATAATTAACTTAATAGTCACTCTTTATAACATTAAACTAAATTTATGAGTAGCGGTTACCACTATTTCCGAATAATAGTTTAAGCCAAATTTGTAATTACGTTCCTAGCTTAAGCAAACGAACAAATTTTGAAAGATGCATAGTGGTCCTTCTAATTAGTCATTTGCCGAAGGACACTTGAACAACCCCTCCCCCCCGGCCCGTCCTTCAAGGTTTTTTCTCTAACTCTTCTCCGTTTCCATATCTCAGCAACTATCTTTCCGATTTCAACACAAGTGATTCCAAACATTATAATTAACTTAATTGTCACTCTTTATAATATTAAACTAAAATTATGAGTAGAGGTTATCACTATTTACGAATAATAGTTTAAGCCAAATTTGTAATTAAATTCAAAGCTTAAGGAAACGAACGAATTTTGAAAGATGCATAGTGGTCCACCTAATTAGTTATTTGCTGAAGGCCACTTGAACAACCCCCCCCCCCACCCCTCCCGGCCCGTCCTTCAAGGTTTTTTCTCTAACTATGCTCCGTTTCCATATCTCAGCAACTATTTTTCCGATTTCAACGCAAGTGGTTCAAAACATTATAATTAACTTAATAGTCACTCTTTATAACATTAAACTAAATTTATGAGTAGCGGTTACCACTATTTCCGAATAATAGTTTAAGCCAAATTTGTAATTACGTTCCTAGCTTAAGCAAACGAACAAATTTTGAAAGATGCATAGTGGTCCTTCTAATTAGTCATTTGCCGAAGGACACTTGAACAACCCCTCCCCCCCGGCCCGTCCTTCAAGGTTTTTTCTCTAACTCTTCTCCGTTTCCATATCTCAGCAACTATCTTTCCGATTTCAACACAAGTGATTCCAAACATTATAATTAACTTAAATGTCACTCTTTATAACATTAAACTAAATTTATGAGTAGCGGTTACCACTGTTTCCGAATAATTGGGTAAGCCAAATTTGTAATTAAGTTCCTAGCTTAAGCAAACGAACGAATTTCGAAAGATGCATAGTGCTCCTCTTAATTTGTCACTTGCTGAAGGGTACTTGAACAACCCTCCCCCCCGGCCCCTCATTCAAGGTTTTTCTCTAACTATGCCCGTTTCTATATATCAGCAACTATCTTTCCGATTTCAACGCAAGTGATTCCAAACATTATATTTAACTTAATAGTCACCCTTTACAACATTAAATTAAATTTATGAGTAGCGGTTACCACTATTTACACATAAGAGTTTAAGCCAACTTTGTAATTAAGTTCCTAGCTTAAGAAAACGAACGAATATTTATGCATGCATAGTGAGCCTCCTAATTAGTCATTTTCTGAAGGACACTCGAACATCTCCTCCCTTCGGCACCTCACCCAAGGTTATTTTCTCTAACTGTGCCTTATTGCAATAACTGGGCTAATAATGTTCCAATCTTCTCGAAACAAGCTCAATTTTGTAGTGCGCCTACTATACAGTAACGTAGGCAGCGGGGACCTGTCTCAGAATTTCGTTCGGAAAGAGGTTTGTTTAGAACAGAATGCTCCCCTGGCGGTGGTAGGGGGAAATAAAAGATTTTCTAGAGCGTACGAGCATGCCTGGTATACGGTTCCGAAGCCATCGTAGATCGTGGCCAGAGTTCCGTTTTTTAAGAGATTTAAGTTTATTACAAGGGCTCGAGCAACGCCGGGCGGGTCAGCTAGTAAATAAATAAAATAAAATAAAATAAATAAATAAATAAATAAATAAAATAAATAAATAAATAAATAAAATAAATAAATAAATAAATAAAATAAATAAATAAATAAATAAAATAAATAAATAAAAAACTTTGTGTTTATAAATGTTTTTTCAAATGTCAAAAATATATTGATTTCCGAGGTTTCTAATGCTAATGAGTGCTTTACGTCATTGGTTTCTTGGAAGAAGTCACTGGGTACTTTCGTTAGTAGCTATATTATGTTTCCCTAGATTCAGAAACATTTGTCTTTTGTACAGTATAATGACACAGGGCCGTCCACAAACCTCTTCTTCTTAAAAACTTTCATTTCCATCTTAAAATTTCTGGAACCAATGTTAACCTGGCATTCACTTGTGGACAACGGGTAAATGCTTGATTAAACTGTTTCCTCTGCTTTTTGTCCCATTTTTAGAGTTTCGTACTTAAAAAGTGTAAACGGAACCATTATAAGATCACTCCTGTGTCTGTCTATCCCTCTGTCAGAGCCCTTTTTCTCGTAAACTATGGGACGTGGAACGTTCAAACTTGGGAAAGTTATAACGCCTTTTTATCTACATATTTTCAGAGTGTTAGCCATTCACAAATATGTTTAAGAAAATTTTAGGGGACTAATTAATTTACTTGAAAAAATAAAATTTTCTTTTTGTATATCGTGTGGGGTAACGTGTAAGAGATCTCGTAATACTGAAGTCAAAAAATATATTTGTTTTAATTTTAGATATTATATTTTCAGAGATATCGTCAAAAATGCACTGGAAAAATATGTCCCCCATATCTATTTCCGATTCTACTGAAACTAAAGTTATGCAAAAATTAGGGGCAGGAGGAGATTATTTAAAGGTTGCAGGAAAACTATAGCGATTTTCCTAGATTACATAGTTTTTTCAGAAAAACGCATTTTTTCGTTACACAAACTTTACTTTTCGAGCGGTCAACGGGGTATATGATGTGAGATTGAGGTATTTATCTACGCAGTATCATCCAAAGAAATTTGACAATGATTTTCGAAAAAAATTGTTGGTAATTAGCCGAGATATTAATTAGATTACTTGAAAAAAAATGTTTATATATATATATCATGTAAGGCGTTCGAAAGATATCAAAACACCTAACTCAAAAATATATTTGCTTTAATTTTAGTTATTATATTTTCAGAGATATTGACGAAAGTATACTGAAAAAATGCGTCCCCTCTCCTCCTATTTCCGAATATACTGAAACTAAAATTCTGAAACAATTAGGGGTGGTAGGAGTTTATTAATTATAAATAGTAATCTATAAATTTAACGTACGCAACCCTTTGAGCACGAGTTATACTCGCACTTGACCGATTTATTAAAATCATACGAACAATCTGCCAATTTTTTTTCATATTCTTTTTAATGGCTTTAAATATCCATGTACAATTATAAGAAACAAGACTATCATACTAAATCAGTAGATAAAGTTTGCCTTTCAAAATAACGTATAACAACTTAATATTCCGTGAAGATATTATTAAAAAAATGAGTTTGGAAAATTCAATAATTAAAGCCGCCATTATTTATTAAACAACATAAAAGTGTAACTAGATGGAACCCGTCAAAACTTGACGGAAAAAAAATTACAATAACAATATTAGTAAAATGAGCTTGCGTATGAAACAGTCTTTCCAATATTTTATTTTAAAAGTTTTGTCCCACAGTGAATTACAGTACTATTTCCGATGCAAACTCCAAACAAACAATCCGTAAACAGCAGTGTAATAATGCAAATCAGTTTGATATTACCGCCATATTCCCCACTGCAAGAAATAAAATTTCCTGGACCTATGAAGTATCACACAAATAGTATATCCCTACGTTCATCTCATATTTAGCCAATAAAAGAACATAGTAAATAAAGCACACATCTCTCCCCTCCCCCCTGTAATAATGCAACCGAATGAGCTTCTATGCGCGTGTGCATTGCATCTCCCCAAACGTGCCGTCGAAATTCGACGTTAAAAAAAGTGTTAAATTGTTTAAATTAAAAGTTTTAAAATGTCTTCTTTCATCATTGTCCGTTTCAAATCCATATCTTCTGAAACGCATCCATTGTTGTAAGCTAATCAATTTTTTCAATTCCTACTATTAGCTCACACTCTCTACATATTTATATATCTTGTTCAAATTTTCAATCGTTAATAAAATATTTTCTATTCATCCACTCAGTTCAAATACATTTTTTTTTAACTTGTCGTGGATGACACTTGATGTTAATACAGTTTTTTCAAATATTAATTCATTAATTAAATTTAATTAATTTTAGTTTTATATGGGAGAAAAGTTTTCTTCCATTGTTTTCATAAATGAAATGAAAGATTTTCCTCAAATGAGTGATGCCACAAAAATAAAATACCGAAACGATGATTATAAAAAAAATGTTCAATAAAGATAACGTGGGACATTAATGCTGCACGGGTTTATTTTATATATTTATGATTAAAAAGTAGGAGTTGATTTAAAATTTTTTTGATATATTACTTGTTATGTAAAGATGAAGAATTTTTTTTTACAATAATAAATCAATCTGCAGATAAGGGAAATTTTTAATGTTTTCAAGTGTAATTTATTTGTATGATTTCTTCGGTTCCTTTACATTATCAAGATGATTATTCCTTTTCCATCACAGTCGGGGATTTTTTCCTCTTATACAGTTAAATATCCAACGTATCTTTAAACAAAAACGAAAAATCATGCGTCAAGCATAGATTATGTAGCACTTTCCAACGCTTCTAAAATAATTTTACAAATCATTACTGTTTAATAAGCTGAAAGATGACATCTAAGTAAACAATTTGGAAAACGCATAACATATTTAAAAACGTAATTTCAGGAATTTTCAATATATACAATATTCGGAAAAATATCTGAATACTTTTATGTAGCCCTGTATATGATCTATAGATTTGTATATATACATAGGATGCTAAATTTTAGTTTAGTTAGGAAACGCGTAGCACCGTTTAAATTCTCCTTCTGGAGTTTCTGTCAATAAACGGAAATGTGTTCGCGAACTTTTGTGCTGCCCTGTATAGGATCTACAGAATTTATACACACCACGTAATAGACAAAAAGCTAGTTAGGATTAAAATCGCGTTTAGTAACTTAAAACGCACTTCCAGGAATTATTGTTAACAGACAGTAGAGAATTCTTTTGTGTGTCCTTGTAAATGAACGATGACTGCTATACACACACTATTCTGTAGTAAGCCTCTTGTAATGCACCTTAGTAATATATATAAACTTCAATGCGTTTAAAATAGTGGAACATTATTGAAATAAGCCGCAGACGATTTTTCTCCATAGACGTAATGTAACGGAATTATTTTGACTGTCCCTGTAAAGTAACTCTAAGTGCTATACGCCAACTATTCCATATTAAGCTTCTTCTAATGCATCTTAGTGATCTATATAAATTTCAATGCGTTTACAATAGTGAAACATTTTTAAAATAAACCGCAAATGATTTTTCCCCATAGACCGCAATGTAACGGAATTCTTTTGAGTGTCCCTGTAAGAAAACTATAAGTGCTACAGACTTCAGTTGAAATAGGGAACGTGCCATAGATAACGACAATAACATATAAAAATTGCAGAGCAATCCGAGCATATTTACGGGAGTTAGAGCACGGACAGACGGCCATCCGGCCAGACGGCCAGACAAACCGAAGTCATAAGCACTTTTCAACTAGGTTGGAAAGTGCTAAAAATAATAATAAAATACAGTTCCTAGCAAAATCTGATGCAACATATAATACATCAACGAATTCAACATATCAATTTTATGTTAATCATAAACTAAGAATAGTTTTTTTTTTTTTTTTTTTTTTTTTTTTTTTTTTTTTTTGACAGATTTTAGTTTAGTGCCAAAATGCTCTATCTTATGGATAATCTGATCTTATGATTTATTAGGGGTTTTTATTTTTATTTTTTCAGTTTTTATGATGGTTAGGAAAATTTATTTTCAATAGGGGCAACTTTCCCAGGGACTATGTTACATTATTAAAGCAAACTGATGATCATTGTTGAGATAGAATTGAAAAATATTTCATGATTGAAAATTATTTAAAAATTCAGTTTTCAAATAAATTTCAATCGAAAACTAATTTTTTTTCTAATTCATGATGTAAGAACTGAAATTGTAAAATGTAGCAAAATGCAGTAAATAAATTGATAGTTTGAAGTATTTAGAAGTGATGTAAGCGCGATGAAAGCTAAAGCGATTGCGCCGTTTGTTGTCACAAACGCTATACATTTCTAAAAATTGCCACTGTGTTTGGGCTGGCGTCTAAAAGTAGACAACCATTTTTTGACATCCAAAGAAATTCGCAGTGAAAGAAATAGGACTTTGCCCCTAATAAGGAACTGTTAAATGAACTTATAACAAACCTACCAAAATGATTCCTACAAAATATTAGCCTTACATTGTTTATTCTAGGTAAAAATACAATCATTATTTCGGTTTTTTTTTTTTTTTTTTTTTTTTTTTTTTTTTTTTTTTTTAATAATTTTATTTTTCTGAAATCCTCTACTTTTGTGATTTTTTTAATTAAAAAATGAAATCTTCTAAACTGCAATTTAAAAAAAAAAAGTAATTGGTAACATGTAATCAAGGTATGCAATCAGGATGAAGCAACCAATAAAGGCTCCAATTCTGACCTTTAAAATATTTTTTTTAAAAATTAACTACTTCATGTCGACACAATAAATTTTTCTTTTTAGTTTTATCATTGTTAAAATGCATTGCAAGCTAAGCATAACGTCATTTTGCCCGGCGCAAACTTTTCACACGTGCATTGTATAGGTTACTTTTATGCTGAAACACCACGTATACAAAAAAATATATATATTTTGTATTTAATTGTGATGAAAAAATGGCATCAAGAAAGTTATAATGCATAATGATAAAATAAACCCAATGTACAATATTCCGGTGACGTCACAATAAAAATGAATTATTATTCGCTTATAAAACACGCGGATAAACATTTTCACCGAAATTTAACTTGCAAATTAAAAAATTTGGCCTAAAATCCCCGTGCTTTTAATATTTATTATTTTTCTTTTATCCACGCAACCACAGAGTTTCTCGTTACTCTGTGCCTCGCCACAGTGGGAGTTATTGCCGACTTTATGACGTCTATATTCAGAAGTAAAAGTTTATTTATTTATTCATTTTTTTTTTTTTACTGGTGCCGGCTAACTGAAAAGTACCTAATTTGGATATAGGTTTTTTTCTTAATGGGACGACGGGATAATGAACCGAATTTTGACGGGATAATGAAGAAGTACCAGAATATTTTTCTGCATTTTATAGTTATATTAAGAAATACGGTACTTCTATATTATCCCGTCGGCCACTTTTCATAACAAAAAACTATCGCCAAACAGTAACGCCAAATAAACGGGAGAACGTTACCATTGGAATATCAAAATAATTAAATAAATAAAATATAAGAATTTAAGGGCACAATTATTATTTTAATTAATCAAATAACTAACAAATCAGTAAAACATAATTAAAAATACACGCAGTCGAATTAAAAACCACTTGATGACATAACAAACACTTGTAATGCTTTTGACATCAAGGAAATGGCACTGCAGTTTTGGCGTTTAATTTTACAGATTGGCGATAGTTTTTTTGCTATGAAAAGTGGTTGACGGGATAATAGAGAACTATCAGAAATACATATTTTTAAGATTTGCTGAATCACTTATTTTTTTACTTTTTCATGCATTATATTATTGAAGGTTGTTAGTTCTCTTATTCTTTTAAATATTCCCTACTTATATAAAAGTAGCGTGCGTTCTCTGTGGTGTTTCCCATAAACGTTGTAAAATTCCGGTTATTAGATTTTATACAACTTTGTAGTCATAACTGCTGTTGAAGCTGTCATTTTTGGCAATTTTCTTGTTACCTGTAAAATGTTTGTTTTTGGTGTAGACCAAACTAAGAAAAATTTGGGTACTTTTCCGTTATACGGACACCATTGCCGCCAAGCATGCATTTACATACATTTACACGTATGGCATGGTGTCCGTATAACGAAAAAGTACTAAAATTTGTGATCGATTAAATAATTGAATTTCGTTAAGCATTAAATTTTCGGCACAGATGTCATATACGCACCACATTGGCGCGATCGCAACAAAATGGTAATTTTATGCCTCACATGGTAACCCTGTTGTTTTGTTTATATTGCTATTGATTTACGTTTATTTCTTATTTTAATTCTATAAATTGTTTTTATTATGTATATCAATATTTATTTATATCAAACTATCATTTATTTATTTTTATTTCCCTTTTTTTAAATAATAGAAGCTATTTCATTTATTACGTTATTTTATTTTTTATATTGAAATAAAAAAATCACGTGCTATTATTCCATGTTATTTGTAACTATTATTCAAAAACAAAGTTTTCGCCAAATTGGCGGGGTAAAAAAATTACGCCAATGTGGTGCGTATATCTCTGCAAAATTTTCTTATTTTTAATCTGAGAAAGAAACAATAATCATGGATTTAATTAATTTTGCAATATGCGGTGCAACCAAAACACTTTTGATTAAATCGGTGCAAATATCGCAGACGCACCGGGGTTCATTTTTGGCGCCAAAATGACGATTTTTGCTTTGTATGGCAACCTGGTGTTTTATAATAAAATTGAATATGTGTGTAAATAAATAAATAAATAAAATAGGTACTTTTATGTTAGCTGTGCGTCAGGGATAACTCTCCAAATCTTGCTTCAATTGGAATAATTTAAATTGCAACATTTTACGTGAAATTTGTTATTCATATTGCTATGTTTATGTTTAGATATTTTAATATAATTATACTACGGGTAATTTTAAGTAAGTTTTTAAAGATTTTATATTAGAATGTTACAATATTACCTAGTTGATATTAGCTAATGTCAAAAGATTGGCGAACCACGGAGTTCAGAGAATAAACTCTATACTTCGCAACAGTGGGAGTTGCCGACTTTATGACGTCATAAGCAGAAGTAAAAGTTTAATTGAAAATTACGGTTAATTAATTAAATTTTCGAACAAACGAATGCACGATGACAAATCTGTGTCCAAATATCTTTCATTAAGAAAAATAATGGTGTAATTTGATGCAGTATTTTGCTCTCACGAATTGTCGAAAGAAAATGCTTAGTGTTTTAAATATATAGATAGACTTTTATTAAATTTATAAAAATGAAAAAAAAATCTTCAGTTTAATGAAAAATAAATAAAGATGATATATTAATTGAAATTTATCCATTTACGTATTTGATTAAATTCTCGTATGTAAAAAACTTTATACCAAATTCTTCAAATTTCTCTCTTTTTAAAAAATATTGTAAACACATGTTTCTTCTGATTTATATTAAATATATCTGTTATCAATATAAGCGAAATGTGAAATTTTAGATCACTCTTTCAGATAAATAAAACCTTTACTTTTTATAGTGCAAATTTGCATGTCTTTGAGAATCTACTAATTTCATGAAAAATGAATGTATTTACTTCTTATTCTGTCAAATAAATATATTTAAATTATTCTTTAGAGACATTCATTTTTATAATTCAATCAAAAGATTTTCGATTGAAATAAAAACACAAACAAAATTATTTCAGTTAATTTATTTTAAAATAAAACATTTAAAAATTTCAATTTGAATTTCTTACCGCATGTATTTTTGACAATATATATATATATATTGTATTACTATATTTGAAATAATATCCAAACTTCAAAAAGGGCTCATGATATTTTTATTCAAATTAGCTTTTACTATAAAACCCATTTTAATATTGCTTTATTACCATTCAAAAAATTCCGGAATACGGACTTATTTGGAAGGTAAGATGTTTTAAAATTATTAAATAGATGAAAGTGAATAGTTATTTTTTCATATTACACGAAGAGAAATATATTTCTGTTTTAATTTAAATATATTTATGATAAGTGATATTAATATGTCGTTCTATAATATAATTTTTCTCTTAAAGATTTAAAATATTTCATTTTTTTTGTAAAATAATTTTTAAATTATAAATTAAATTATAAATTAAAAATAATTTATCCTTTTCACGTGCATTCTAAAATTCACGTGAAAAGGATAAATTATTTTTTTTATTCTTAAATATCTTCATTCAGTGATGGAACAGCTGCGAGCCAGTTGGTCAATTGTCAAAACTAATTAGCGGACCATAATGGCACATCAGCTATGAAAGTAGCCATACTAAACAATAAAAACAGTTTATTTAAAATCAACAGTAAAATACTTTGGTAGTGCAGCAAGGCAGTTAAATTAACGATGATAAAATTATAAGCTCAAGCACTAGAAGTATGAGAGGGGGAACTACGCCAAGAAATTCTCTAAATTCTAACACTAATTCCAATTATGATGTCTGCGTTGATTGTATTCCGGTATCTAAGAGAAATTTCTCTCAACTCACTACGAAAATGACAATGACAATTCTGAAACAGCACTATACAAAATGTCACTAGAAAAAACGGCAACTATCATCAAGTGAAAGGAGTCCAGTGGATTCCATTGTACTATTTTTTGAAGTATCAAATTCAACACCTTAGCCCAAAGGCAAACTCTCCGCTAAAGAATGTACTCCAAACTTAATTAAAATTAAACGTTAGTGGCAATCAGCAGGTGGACAACTCAATGAAATCTCAGAACTTGTCGTGGTTTTCAACGAGAGAGGAGACAGGAGAAATCCGGCACTACTCATTTCTATCGCAGTAATTTTAACAGCTAGACGACCACAGATATCTAATTCATATCAGCTCATAAAATAAAAGCGAAAATAAAATTTCCGGTCATTCACCCACACTTTGCGAAAATAAAAGAAATGATAGAATCGGTGGCTCGATAACGCACCTCAAAAATTCATTTGGCTTTAGACAGTTTTCTTAAAAGAGTAAATAGTCACTTATTCTACAGTTTTTTATAACTTATGTAATTGCTAAAATTCTATCATTAAATAAGACGAATACTATTAAAAATCAATAGTATTCGTGACAATTCGATCTCTAGTACGCAGTTATTATATCACGGCACAAAAACTAGTCGTTGGGGGCCACCGTAATACTTACCCATCATGGATATGCATAATGTAAAATATTAAAATAAAAATGTGTAAACTACTTATAAAATGCATTGCAATTCAAATAAAATCGTGGCTTGATGACGTCACAAACTTTAAAGGCTAGATTACTGAATTGCTTGAAAGAAACATCCACTTAAAAAAACAATAACCTATTAACTAGCGGTTTATTGCATCTGATTAAGCGTCTCATTTCCAATTAAAATATATCTTTGAAGTGAAAATTGGATGAAATACAGGGTCATGAAAAATCGAAGTGTGTGGCAAATAGGATTCCAAATAACTCGGCAACTAATTATCCGATCGACTTCATGCTGTATGCAAAATTTATGCTTTTTTAATGTCTTTTATATTCATTTCTTAAAATAACCAATTTCGAAAATTTTTATATACCTTTTATCAGAACGAATATTTCGAGAGTCCGAAAAAAATAGTTCCGGTTAATCGAGGTTATTGAAATGAAATAGGCTTCTTTCCATTATTACATACTAAGTACATACCAAATTGCAAGTATCTATCTCAATTTTTTCGGGAGATAGAGCGTTTACAGACACACAGACACACAGACACACACACACAGACGGACGGCAATTTTTTTTTTTCTAAAAATATATTTTTCGGAATCTGCAGTGTCTGAAACATGTAAATCCGTAAAAAATTTTTTTCAGATTTTCAAAACGATTACAAGACTTACCTTTAACTACGTATGATGGGTAAGTAATATATCGAAATAATTCTTTTTAATTCTTTTTCAGTGGAAGAATTTCTTTTGAAATAAAATATAAAGAAAAAACTTTTAATTGAAGTCTTTTATTTAAAAATTAAAATTTTATAAATTTGGATCCGTAGCCCGCGTGTTGTTTTCATTTTTTGAGATGTTAATTTGCGTAAATTTGTCGAAATTCAAAAATAATATTATGCTTTTTATTGATTTGATCTTATAATTTAAAGCTCATTTTAATATTGGTTTGTAGAATTATAGAATTCTCTGAATGGTAATAAGCATGTTAAAAATAATTTCATTTAAAAATCCCGATGAAACCGAATAATCTTTTTTACAAAATTCTCGGAATATTTTTGTGGAATCAAAATTTTCTGAAAATGGTATTATAGCATTAATTGTGTTTCTAAATTTTTTATGCATAGAAGTAGAAAGAAATTTCTTTTTCTTTTTTTTAAATAGACATTGGATTTCTTTGAATGCTCAACATAATTACATACAATTTATGTACATCTAAAATTTTTAAAATGGCATTAATACACCTAAGTACATATCATTTTTGAAACAGGGGATAGAAATGTGCCAAGAAGATTATTGTTTAAAAATAGCGGTAGTCAATAAAGTCACCACTGAGAACCCTCTAAATAAGCTCTGATTATTTTAATGTTTGAAAAACTTGAACATTCGTCCACAGCAAAATTTAAAACAAAGCAATCTGGCGTACTGAAACAGTGTTGGAGAAATTATTTGAAACTGCCGGTATAGTATCAATTAAAATTAAAACTCGCGAATAGAAGTAATTTCTTTTAATTCAATATAAAAACATGTTTTAAGTAGAAATTGAACACAAGGATAGTCATAGGAGGAATGTCATAGGAGTATGCTGATTATAGCATATTATCTGATCATTAATTAAAAATATTTCGAAAAATTTGAATTTTTTTTTATTTCGCCCATTCTAATTTTGCATCCTAAGGATTCTCACACCTACAGCTGTTCGCTTCAACTGCTTAACGGTAGCTAAGCGCCCCTGTATTTTATTTTAACTGAATCCCAACGATAATCGGAACAAAAAAATATGTTTCGTTACCCTGTCAAAAATCGAAATTCAAATCCGTCCAGGATCGGTTAATGTATTCTGATTTATAAAGAATCAGCTAAATGTAATATATCCGATGGATATATATATATATGTGTGTGTGTGTGTGTGTGTGTAGAAATACATTAAAACTACATTTTATAAGACACTAGTAGAATGACTTAAAATCAGAAATATTCATAATAATAACAAGTTTAGTTTTTTATTTATAATTTACTAGCTGATCTGTCCGGCATTGCCCGGACCCGTGATACCAACGTAAAGTATATCTAAAATCAGAATAGAATGATTTTATATTTTCAGACGGAAATCTTTCCAAACGAATCTAATGTGGCGGCCCAACTGCCTTCGGTAGGTACACTGTCAAATTTGTATGTTTTTATATTTTTAAATGAAAATCTATCTAATTGTACCTAAAGTTGGAGACCCTACTGTCTTCGTCAGCGTATATCGGGTGTGCTATTATGCTCTTTTTTTTCTGTAAACGAACCACAAATTTGTATGATTTTATATTTTTAACCCGAATTGTATGAATTTATATATTTTTAAATGATTAACCTAACTTTCAATTCTGTCCAATAGTTCCTGAAGAAAACATAAATAATAGTTAATTAATAATAAATCTAAATCTAAAACTGTGACGCACGACATGCAAGATATGATAAAGTTCCAAGATACATTTCTAACCCAATACAATTAATTCTCTTAAAACGTGAAGGAATATCTGAGAAGACGCTGAGAAAAAAAAGTTTCGTGAGTTAGTGAAGTGACTTCCAGATAATAACTTTTTAGAAATAGTAAATAAAAATATATTTTTTAATTCAAGGCACCGATAAAACCAAAAAAGTTTTACAAATAAGTGTTTGTTGTTGTTGTTCTGGAAAGGAATTTTAAATCTGCAGACAAAACAATAAACATGAAATCAGCATTATTATTATTATTATTTTTATACATTAAATGTTAATATTTTTTTAAATCAAAGATATTGTTACAACCGGCAAGTATCCAAAATAAGAAGGTATTAATGAATATAAGTTTTTTTTTTCGACTATATAAACCATCTTCAAGGTTGGAGTAGCATAGTAGAGTTTTATTCCAACAGAGCGAAAAATATCAAGACAAGGACTTGAACCTGGGTACCTTGGCTTGTCGTGCTGGTATCGTCCGAGTAGATCAGTAGGAAGATCATTGTCACGGCAAGCCAAAGTACCCAGGTTCTTGCACTGGCCTGGATATTTTTCGCTCTGTTGGAATGAACATCAACTATGCTGCTCCAATATTGAAGATAAGAGGGTATTTTTGTCATATTTTTTATTTCGATCTGGTAACCGGATGCGGAATTTTAACTCTGCAGATAAAACGAAAACAATGAAATCGGCATTCAGATTTTTTTTAAAACCAAAGATATCGTTACAACCGGCAAGTATCCAAAATAAGAAGGTATTAATGAATATAAGTAAATTTTTTTCGACTATATAAACCATCTGCAAAGTTGGAGTAGCATAGTTGTGGTTTATTCCAACAGAGCGAATAATATGCAGACCAGAACTTGAACCTGTGTACCTTGACTTGCCGTGTTGGTATCGTCCGAGTATCTCAGTAGGAAGAGCATTGCACGGCAAGCCAAAGTACCCAGGTTCTTGTCCTATCCTGTATATTTTTTGCATATTTTTCGCTCTGTTGGAATAAATATCAACTATGCTGCTCCAAAATTGAAGATAAGAGGGTATTTTTGTCATATTTTTTTATTTCGATCTGGTAACCGGATACGGAATTTTAAATCTACAGAAACTAGTCGTTGGGGGCCACCGTAATACTTACCCATCATGGATATGCATAATGTAAAATATTAAAACAAAAATGTGTAAACTACTTATAAAATGCATAGCAATTCAAATAAAATCGTGGCTTGATGACGTCATAACTTTAAAGGCTCGATTACTGAATTGCTTGAAAGAGGTTTTTCCTTATAACTCCAAAAATAATAATCATATTAACTAGCGGTTTATTGCATCTGATTAAGCGTCTCATTTACAATTAAAATATATCTTTGAAGTGAAATTTGGATGAAATACAGGGTCATGAAAAATCGAAGAGTGTAGAAAATAGGATTCCAAATATCTCGGCAACTAATTATCCGATCGACTTCATGCTTTATGCAAAATTTATGTTTTTTTATTGTCTTTTATATTCATTTCTTAAAATAAACAATTTCGAAAATTTTTATATACCTTTTATCAGAACGAATATTTCGAGAGTCCGAAAAAAATAGTTCCGGTTAATCGAGGTTATTGAAATGAAATAGGCTTCTTCCCATTATTACATACTAAGTACGTACCAAATTGCAAGTCTCTATCTCAATTTTTTCGGGAGATAGAGCGTTTACAGACACACAGACACACAGACGGACGGCAAATTTTTTTTTCTAAAAATATGTTTTTTAGAATCTCCAGTGTCTGAAACGTGTAAATCCGTCAAAAAACAAATTTTCGATTTTCAAAACGATTACAAGACTTACCCTATACTACGTATGATGGGTAAGTAAAAACGAAAACTTTGAAACGTCATTCAGATTTTTTTTTTAACATTTCTTTTTAAACTAAAAATATTGTTACAACTAGAAAAGTACCTGAAATAAGTGGTTTTTTGTATTATTATTTAAAAAAAAACATTTTGGTCAGGAAAGCGGACATGGCAGTTTCAAAAAGCAGACATCAAATAGAAGACAACAGCAGGGACAGACATCTGTGACAGCGCGCCATTTTGCGATAATTATTCTGGTTTTTAATTAATATCTCGGCTAATTGTAAAAAAATAAAAAAAATACGAGTTTCATGTGCATTCGGGCTTGCCTTCGTCTGCCCCCATCCAAATTTGCAGAGTTCTATGTGCGGTAGATTTCCCTAACCATCTCCAAAAGACTGATAGACAGACACACACACAGACAGATTTCTTTCTTTTATTAGTATACATAACTGTCAGTCTGGAAAATGTCAACAAGAAAGGTTTGCTGAAAAAAATATCAGTGCGAAGTATCAAGCATTTAAAAAATAAATATACAAATCTTATAAATAAATAAAGAGGTAAAAATAGTTATCTTTGCATTGTTGAATATTAATTATACATTTTTATTATATGCATTCAGGTACCAATAAAATGTGTTTTCGCCATCATTTAAAGTCATATTTGACGTATTAAGTCTGACGATTTACATGTATATTGTAAAACCTGAGAAGTAATTTACATTATAAAAAATCGGAATAAAATAAAATAAATGTGAGAAATGAAATCTTAATCAATATAACTGATAATAATGTAAACCAGGCCACTTCAACATGAAGTCCTCGTGATTGATTTTAATCATTTCTATCGCGTCAAAAAAGAGGGCCTATTGTTTCAGAGTGATATAGATAAGACGTATTCAATGTCACGTGACGAATGTTGCATTTTGATCACGGGGCTACTACATTTCGGATAAAGTGCTATCAGGGGTGTTTATTGCATTAAATTTTTGTCATGTTTAGTTTACTTTTTTATTCCTTTATAATATTTTAGAAGAAAATAAAAACTATATTAAGGTTTTTAAGTATTTTGACAACAAACATTGTTTAATGTAAAGATTATCTTAAAGGTGTCAATGTGTCATTTGACAGTTTTTTACATTACAGGGCACTACTTTATAGATTAATTTATGTATATGAATGAAAAACAGCAGCGCATGAAAAATTGTTTGTTTTCAGAAAAATCAAACTTATTTCGTTTGCTACTTAAAAATATTTTTTATTTTTATTTAGACATGTTGAGAAAGAAATTCTAACATATTTCACGACAAGGAGATTGGTAGAAAAGTTCCTTTTTTGGCCCCTCCACTGACAAATCTTTGTTGGAAGTTGTTTTACTATTTTGTTAAAATTCAGGATCGAAATTTACTGGTTCTGATATTAATTTTTGCCTGAAGATATATTAAAAATGCTATACATGGCTGAAACATGTTTTGTTTAGCGAGTTTTAATATATTTTGTAATTTTTTAAATCAAATGGATTTCGCTCAGATGGAAAAAAAAATCTACCCGTACAATTAGATTTTGTTTTCCTCTTTGCGATAAGAAAGGCTCCATGTACTACCCTTTTTTTCAAATCTGTACTTTACTTTGTTCTTGTCGAAACAAATATATCAAAAACGTTGAAATACATTTAAATTTGCTAAATTACTTGAATTTGAGATAATGTCTAGCTTAACCAACCTTCACTTAAAACTCAATCATAGAACAGGTAGACTTAGGACTTATTTTATGTTTAATTTAAGGAAAACAAAGAAACTTAGAAAACTAAAAAAAAGAAACAAAATTTGCTAGACATGGGTCAAAACTGAATCATCTCTAACAGTGTTCTGTCTTTGAATTCTTTATAAGTATTGTGAATTACAAATGAATGACATTTAAAATTTTTTCAAGAGCGTTTGTTTTATAAATTAAATAATAAAATATTTTATTCCATTTGATTTGAATTTCTTTCCATTTACTGATAGAAATTCGTTAATCTAAGTCATAATTGAAAATCTTAGTCGAAAGAAATGTTATGTGACGTTTTTGTTAAAAGTTGTTTTATTCTATGGATGAAGATATTATAAGGTAGTAGTCGGAAAAACTAACTTTTTATTGTAGCGAAGTAAAACTACAACTACATTATCAAAAACTAATCACATTTTCGGTTTGTGTGCAGGTGGCGCTACATTAGCACGGCTGTACGCCGGTCCGTGCAGAACCGAGCTACTCGATATTACGCTATTTCATTAGAAGTCCTTATCTTTGCATCGCTACTCTGGTTTATTCAGTTATTTCTGCGAAAACTCTATACAACCATCCAACCGAAGAAAAAGAGCATATTTTTTATGAGAGTTCTTTGTGGATTTAAATTAATATCTCATAAATAATTAAAATATTAAAATTCTGAGTTTCAGGTGCATCAGAAGGCCTTGTTGTACCTAAATCTAAATTTTCAGGCTTCTACGTGCGCTAGATTTCGCTAGCCATCGCAGACACACAGACACACACACACACACACACAGAGAGAGAGATTTTGTCTTTTTATTAGTATAGATGTAGTTAACTAGGACCACAACTACTTTTTAAAAAAGTAGCGAATACAAATTACTTTTCAAAAGTAGTCACTACTTCGCTACTTTTCAAAGAATAAAATCTACACTCGAAATAGAGGATACTGATTAAATAATACAGTGGCTCCTCGTTATATCGCGTCTAGATACAATCAAATCACGATACAATAAAGTGAGTTCGATATAACAGAGTGCATTAAACAAGTAAGAAATATAACATGCAAAAAATGTTTTATGTTATTCGCCAAAATGTTTGTTCAAATACATATTACAATTTTCTTGGTGAAATTAAGAAATATATATTAATACAATCGACATTTAAATATAGTTACATAATAAAATTCGATTAAACACATGCGATCTTATTATTTCGGGAAGCATGAAAACAGATCTGTATATCTGAACGGTTGTTATAACGAGGGACTACTATTACTATTGTGTATAATATATTTATGCACAACATTATATTGCATAAGTTGTATTTACTATTCTTTCAATGACTATTTCATTGTGTTATAAAATTACTGCTAACACATGTGATTACCAATATAGTTTTGTTTACTTAATTAAAACACTCTTAATATGTTAATTGTATTGAGTTATGTTACGAGTTAATTATATTGACTTGATAAATTTATAATCTAGAAAATTATAGAAAAACAACTCTAAATTCAAACTCTAAATAAATTTCTATATAAAGCAATTCCAACTTATGAAACCCGGGATTAAAACATCAAGTCCTAATAACTAGTAATTCGACAAGTGTTGCTAGACAGAAAATTAGTTTCTTTGATGGGTTCTAAATTGGCTTTTGAATTCTGAATTTTCTGAATTTCTTACAACGAAAATCTCTGAATTCAATTTTCTCGAAATTTAATTTTTGTTTCATATCATCTTCTTCCGTTAAGCCGTTCAATTATAGGAGTCATAAATTGAAATCTTAGCTAATATCATCGCAGTCTAGAAATAATTAAGTAGTGCTATTTAATAGAATGTGAAGAATTATTTCTGAAACAAAAATGCCTTGGGTTAAATATTAGTAATGTTTCAAAATGTATATTTATGCAATAGAAAATAAATCATAAAATTTACTACAAAAATATTTGAGTTCGATTTTCTCGAAATTTAAATTCTGATACATAGCATCTCGTTCCACTGAGCTCTTCAATTATAGTAGTCATAAAATTAAATCATAACTAGTACCATTGGAGTCGAAACATAATTAGATTTAGTTCCCAGAATAGGAATAATTACTTAAGAAACTGAAAATGCCTTGTGTTAAATATTAGTGATGTTTCAAGACGAATGTTGCTTTATATAACTGTTATGTAACAGTTCTTATGTTCATTGGTCTTAGAATCTAAATCCAATGAAATCTATTTTGATGTATATGCATTATACACTATATGGCCATTAATGACCGGCACCTTTCAATTTTTGACATTTTGTCGAATATTTAAAAATATACTTGTTAGATTCTTCTGGAATTTTAGGATTAAAAAGAACAGGTTTGACTTCATATTTATCAATGTCGATTTGAGAAGGAGTACAATTAGGGGGCTAAAAAAATATTAAAGAAAAAAAAAGAATACTTTGGTTCACCCTGTAAAATAAAATGCACGAAATGATCTATCGCTACAGAATATACATAGGCAGACATTGTACAATATGTGTATTCATTTGTGTAAGAATAGCATGTATATTAATAGAGATATAGCGATTTTTTTACAAATTAAAAAAAAAATTCTTGCATGTTTTTTGCTTATAACACAGGGTTTTTAACCAAACTTAACTCCAGTTTCAGAAAAATTGACAAAATGTAGTAGAAATAACATAGTGCAATTGGAATATAAATATATTAAATATTTAAGGAAATATGGACAGTTGTATAAAATAATTTTTATCTGCGCATGCGCGAACGATAACAAGGAATTTTTTGCATAATTTAATAGTCAACTCTATCGAGCAACTTATTAAAAAAAATATGTCAAATATCGTAAAAATTTAGAGAGATATTGGCGTTAGAGTGAGCTGTTTTTTAGCTTCTCACTAAAACTTGTTGAATGATGAGGGATTGTTCACAAATTGTCATGTTTATGTTTAATTTTTATACTATATTTCATTTTTTATTGATACTTTAGTTTGCCTTGGAAAACATCATTTCACCAGGTTATAATAGTTTTGGAACGGATCCTTTGATTTTGATTATTCTTTTTTAGTTCGAATAAGCTCGTTAGGGTAGTTTTTCAAAGAGAACTAAAGTATCATTAAAAATTGGAAAATATTATGAAAATAAAAAATGACAATTTGTTGAAAATCCCTTATCATTCAGCGAGTTTTAGTGAGAAAGTAAAAAACAGCTCACTGTAACGCCGATATCTCTCTGAATTTTTATGATAATTGACTGCATTTTTTAAATAAATTGCTCCACAGAGTTGACTATTAAATTATGCAAAAAGTTCCTTGTTATCTTTTGCGCATGCGCAGATAAAAATTATTTTATACAACTGCCCATATTTCCTTAAATATTTAATATATTTATATTCCAATTGAACTATATTGTTTCTACTACATTTTGTCAATTTTTCTGAAACTGGCGTTAAATTTGAAACCCTGTAATTAAAATTAAAAACCCTGTATGTTATAAGCAAAAAACATGCAAGAATTTTTTTAAATTTTTAAAAAAATCGTTATATCTCTATTAATATACATGCTATTCTTACACAAATGAATACACATATTGTACAATGTCTGCCTCTGTGTATTCTGTAGCAATAGATTATTTCGTGCATTTTATTTTACAGGGTGAACTAAAGTATTCTTTTTTTTCTTTAATATTTTTTTAGCCCCCTAATTATCCTCCTTATCAAATCGACGTTGATAAATATGAAGTCAAACCTGTTCTTTTAAATCCTAAAATTCCAAAAGAATCTGGCAAGTAAATATATTTTTAAATATTCGACAAAATGTCCAAAATTGAAAGTTGCCGGTCATTAATGGCCATATAGTGTATGTGCAGATACCAAAAGCGTATTATATCGTAAGAGGAATGCAAAATTTCTTTAAATAAAAGTTACATTTACAATAGAATTTTTTTTAAACATAATTCTTTAATCAATTCAACGTCATCAGATTTCAACCGAAAATTTCTGAAATTTCTTAACTGGAGGTCAATACTTAAGCACCAGTGCATTGGCGAGTTGAAGCAAGGTCCGAGATTGGAGTCTTGATCAGGATACTTTTCAGTCTGTTGGAAAAATTTCTTTCAACTTTGACCTCTTCCTAAGAAATTTAAAAAAAAATCTTCAAATTTTCATTGATTTATCTGCTTTACGTAATTTAATATTATCAAGTAATTTTCTCGAATTTAGAAAAACATTCAAAACATATCTTTATTTGGTCAATATTCTCCCATTTCTAAAATCCCATTACATAAATTTAAAAATTATGTTTATGGTGTACCATAAATATTTAATACAATTTTCGGTCACGTAAAATATTTAAAATTAATTTTTAAATCAATTTTACATTCTTTCAAATATTTTTCCGAACTGGTTCGAAAATAAAACGTACATTTCTATTTCATCAATGATGGATATTTTTAGAATTATTTATATATAAATTATATCAATAATTTAGATAAAAAATAGTCTAACAATTGACAAAAAATGTTACTCTAGATGTTCGAAAATTTTTGAATAATTTGTACTTAATAGCAATTCGTATTACATGCAGATGCTCAGTTTATAACTTGCATAAATATTTTTTGAAAACATATCTATACATGGTGTTCGACATTACAACATTTACGATTTGATAAATCAAACTACAACCAATAATTTTTGTATAGGAAACCATGGTTGCAATCTACTCATTCAGTCAAATTTACAGAGTGCTTGACTTTAATCTGAGCTCGGATTTTTTTTTCATAACTTTAACAATAATGAAGATATTTCAACGATATTTATAGCAGAATTAATCTGTTATGTGGTAAGTGCTATGAAATCGCAAAACGTCTAGAAATGCGCGGTAATTTGGTCGCTGCACCAAATGTAATATAAACTACATTCGGGATAATGGGTCTTTTATGTAGCGCTGAGTGGATTCCTATGGTAGCCATTTTCAACAAATTTCTTCATATTGCCTCATTTAAAGTGGTAGAAGTGGTAGTCATCCGCATCCAATCAGTGCTAAAATAGACGATCCACTTTTCGGAATAAAATTAACATGACATACGGTGCTCCTATTACATTCGTTTTCATGATTTCATATCATTTTGCATGCAGCAACTTAATTTTGTTATAAATAGCGTTAAGATATCTTTATTTATGCTAAAATTATGACAAAAAATTGAGCTCAGATTGTAGTGAAGCATCATTTAATTTTGACTGATTGAGTAGATTGCGACCCTGCTTTCCTATACAAAAATTGTTTTTTATGGTGCACTACCACTTCTTGAAATATGTAAACGTTATACAAAAACATCTTGTATATGTTTAAAAAAGTTTATCATTTACAAAAAGTACAAAATAGCTCGATAAAAATGATTCGTTACATAAGAAACTATATTGAAACTAGTCGGATGTGCCAATCCCAAAACTTTCTTCTATCTCATACAGGTTTCACATACACCAAAAACAAATCAGCACCAATATATATCAAGGTCTAACTGAATCTAAAGTTTTATTAAATCCCGTGAATTAGTTCTTGAGATATGACTATCGCTAAAATCATGAAAAAAGTAGCATAGCAGCGTCACCTGCTAGGCTATTTACACCAAAATGTAATTAGCATCTATTTATGTCAAGGTCTAACAGAATCTGAAATTTGGTGAATTTCCGTGCATTAGCTCTTGAGATATAGCTATCGTGAAAATCGTGAAAAATGTAGCATAGCAACACCACCTGTTCAAGCGATTTACACCAAAACCAATCAGCATCAAGGTTTAACTGAATCCAAAATTTTATTAAATTTCGTGCATTAGTTCTTGAGTTAGAGCGCTTTAAAACTGTTTGCCACAAACAGACAAACTCACAGACAGACATTCTAAAAACAGTATAATCGTGTTCAGCATTTTCTAAATCGTATAAGTCCTTCGAAAACCGGAAGTCGAAAATTTTCATGGATCCAATACTTTTTTTTGTAAAGATAGAACAAAGTAAAAAGTTTATTGTTTTCGAAGAAAATGATTGGAAATAGTGCTAAAATAGACGATCCACTTGGGGAATAAAATTGATATTACATACGGTGACCTATTAAATTACTATGTATTTGCAGTTCTTTTCATGATTTCTTCGCTTTTTACACACAACGAGTTAATTTTGTTATACATATCGTTAAAATATCTTCATTTATTTTAAAGTTTTGGCCAGAATTTGGGATCAGATTGTAGTGAAGCATTTTTACTTTCTTCTATCTTTACAAGTATTAGATAAATGAAAATTTTCGGCTTCCGGTTTTCGACGGATTTATACGTTTTAGAAGGTCTTGAACACGATTTGACTGTTTTTAGAAAATGTCTGTATGTGAGTCTGTGACTCTCTCTGTCTGTCTGTATGTGACAAACATTTTGTCGCTCTATTTCAAGAACTAATGCAATGAATTTAATGAAACTTTAGGTTCAGTTAGTTGCTGATATAAATTGGTGCTGATTTGTTTTTGGTGTAAATAGCACAACAGGTGGCGACGCTATGCTACGTTTCTCGTGATTTCCGCAATAGATCTGTCTCAGGAACTAATGGACAGAATTTCATCAAGCTTCAGATTCTGTTAGACCTAGACATAAATAGATGCTGATTACATTTTGGTATAAATAGCCCAACAGGTGGCGCTGCTATGCTATTATTTTCATAATTTTCATGATAACTATATCTCAAGAACAAATGCATGGATTTTCATTTAACTTCAGATTCAGTTAGACGTTGACATAAGTTGTTGTTAATTAGGTTAAGGTGTAAATCTTCAAACAGGTGGCGCTGCTGTGCTGCATTTTTCAGGATTTACACGATTTTAGCGATAGTCATATCTAAAGAACTAATGCACGGAATTTAATAAAAGTTTAGATTCAGTTAGACCTTGAAATAAATTTGTGGTGATTCGTTTTTTTGTGTATGTGAAACCTGTATGAGATAGAAGAAAGTTTTGGGATTGTCACATCCAACTAGCTTAATTTTGACTAATTGAATAGATTGTGACTCTGCTTTCCTATACAAAAATTAATTCTTATTGTGTACTCCATCACCTCTTGAAATTTGTAAACGTTATACTGAAACGCCCTGTATATATTTTTAAAAGTTTGTCATTTAAAACAATTAAAAATTAGACAGATAAAAATATTGCCTTATATAAGCAGCTAAAATCACGTACAGTTTATTGTTTTCGATGAAAATGATTCTCTGTAAATTTCATTAAAAACTTTGAAATAAACATTTCAGCGACTATGTATAATAACGACATGATTGAATTTTTGTCACTTTATAGAGTACAAAGTAAAAGAAAAAGATTTGTTTACTTATCTCTTATATAATTAAATGAAGGAATGTTTACGTTTCACTTTATTTTTAAACAACACAATTATTATTATCATTAAACCACAGACCAGGCCCCTACCTGCCGGGCATTATGTTCAGCTTCACAAAATCTCCTCATGCGGAGCTCCACCTGACTAGACCCTTGGGTGTCATTGGTTGCAACGCTATTTGGTGAGAGTCACTAAGTTACTCTGTTGGCCAGTTCTAGATTGTTACTAATTACGGGTTTCTGGGTACGTTGTCGAATAAGGAGAGGGGAGGGAAAAAAGGCTTGCTTTCGGGCCGTATTTACACTGACTATGGTTGCTAATATAGACTATGACAAGTTAACATAATTCAGTTTAAATATTTGTGTTTCCGCTATGGATTACATATTGTCTGTAGTGTTCTCTTGTGGTTTACTATAGTTTCTCTGCTTGACGGTTCACGACCTCCACCCAACCTCGTTGAATTTGCATATTAAAGAAAGAAAATTTTTTTAAAAAGAGAAAGGAATTGGTCTTGTAATTTGGAAAATTGATCAGGTGACGAGACCTTCACTGACTAGGCACCTCCAGAGGTATAATTCAAAGGGAACCTGGAGGACTTTACACCCACGACGGATTTTACATGCATCATGCGCCATTAGCGTACAAAAAAGATGCCAACAAACAACAACACGACTTAACATAATAAAGATTGTACACGGACAAATTTATTTTTAGCTTCATAAAATACAATAATTCAAACGTTAGTATTTATTGGATTCAAATTTAAAAATATATAAAAGTAATAACTATTCTTACTAAAAAATGTATTCCTGAAAACTGGTAGGTACATTTAATGCAAATTTATTGCAAATATATTGCAAATTAAACAATATTATAAAATTCTTATTCCCTTATAGTTTAAGAAATCTTTATTTTACACTAACGCTGTCAAGGAACAAGCGCACGTGCTGGAAGCAAGTAAACGAACTCAATTATTACTTAAATTTGAAGTTAATTAAAAATATAGTTACGCTTTTTAATTAAAGTCCGCTTATAATAAAAGTCCTACCAGCCACCTATAGGTCCCGATTATTCTTAGCGATTAACTTAGGTAACCTATAAATTAATTTTGTGATCGTATAATTCTGAACGGAGTTGATAGAGTATACTATAACATTTAAACAACTGGGAAATTGTACGTTAAACGTGACAAATGTTTTGCGTTCGTTTCGTTCTATAACTAGTTTTACAATTTAAACTAGTCGGATGTGCCAATCACAAAACTTTCTGCTATCTCACACAGATTTTGCATACACTAAAAAGAATCAGCACAAATTTATATCAAGGTCTAACTGAATCTAAAGTTTTATTAAATTCCGTGCATTAGTTCTTGAGATATGACTATTGATAAAATCGTGGGAATTCTGTAAAATGCAGCATAGCAGCCTCAACTGTTGGGAGATTTAGACCAAAACCTAATCAACAACAACTTATGTCTAACTGAATCTGAAGTTTGATGAAAATTCGTGCATTAGTTATTGAGATATAGTTATCGTGATAATAATGAAAAAAGTAGCATAGCAGCGCCACCTGTAGGGCAATTTACACAAAAACGTAAGCAGCATCTATTTATGTCAAGGTCTAACAAAATCTGAAGTTTGATGAAATTCCGCGGATTAGTTCTTGAAATATAGCTATCGTAAAGATCGAGAAAAAAGTGGTATAACAGCGCCACCTGTTGGGATATCTACACCAAAACGTAATCAGCGTCTATTTATGTCAAGGTCTAAATGAACCTGAAGTTTGATGAAAATAAGTGCATTAGTTTTTGAGATACAGCTATTGCGGAAATCGCGAAAAATGCAGCACAGCAGCGCCACCTGTCGGGTGATTTTCACTAAAAACTAATCAGCACCAATTTATATCAGGGACTAATTGAATATAAAGATTTATCAAATTTCGTGCATTAGTTCTTGTGATAGAGCGCCCACAAAATTTTTGTCACATACAGACAGACAGACAGGCAGAGTCACAGAGAAACATTTTAAAAAAATGGTCAAATCGTGTTCAGGACCTTCTAAAACGTATAAATCCGTCGAAAACCAAAAGTCGAATATTTTCATGAATCCAAAACTTTCTTTTTGTAAACATAGCAGAAAGTAAAAATCTTCGTTATTATTTCAGTGACATAAATTATATCGTCTGCTATGAACAAAATGAGAATACCTTTTTTACTTTCTTCTATCTTTACAAGAAGAAAGTATTGGATTCATGAAAATTTTCGATTTCCGGTTTTCGACGGATTTATACGTTTTAGAAGGTCCAGAACACGATTTGATAGTTTTTAGAAAATGTCTGTCTATGACACTGTCTGTCTGTCTGTCTGTATTTGACAAATATTTTGTGGGCACTCTATCGCAAGAATTAATGCACGAAATATAGTAAGACTTTATATTCAGTTAGTACCTGATATAAATTGGTGTTGATTAGTTTTTGGGGAAAATCGCCCGACAGGCGGCGCTGCTATACTGCATTTTTCGTGATTTCCGCAATAGCTCTATCTCAAGAACTAATGCACGAAATTTAATAAAACTTTATATTCAGTTAGTACCTGATATAAATTGGTGTTGATTAGTTTTTGGGGAAAATCACCCGACAGGTGGCGCTGCTATGCTGCATTTTTCGTGATTTCCGCAATAGCTCTATCTCAAGAACTAATGCACGAAATTTAATAAAACTTTATATTCAGTTAGTACCTGATATAAATTGGTGTTGATTAGTTTTGGGGGAAAATCACCCGAGAGGTGGCGCTGCTATGCTGCATTTTTCGCGATTTCCGCAATAGCTCTATCTCAAGAACTAATGCACGAAGTTTACTAAAACTTTATATTCAGTTAGTACCTGATATAAATGGGTGCTGATTAGTGTTTGGGAAAAATCGTCCGACAGGTGGCGCTGCTATGCTGCATTTTTCGCGATTTCCGCAATATCTCTATCTCAAGAACTAATGCACGAAATTTAATAAAACTTTATATTCGGTTAGTACGTGATATAAATGGGTGCTGATTAGTGTTTGGCGAAAATTGCCCGACAGGTGGCGCTGTTATGCTGCATTTTTCGCAATTTCCACAATAACTCTATCTCAAGAACTAATGCACGAAATTTAATAAAACTTTATATTCAGTTAGTACCTGATATAAATTGGTGTTGATTAGTTTTTGTTGAAAATCACCCGACAGGTGGCGCTGCAATGCTGCATTTTTCGCGATTTCCGCAATAGCTCTATCTCAAGAACTAATGCACGAAGTTTACTAAAACTTTATATTCAGTTAGTACCTGATATAAATGGGTGCTGATTAGTGTTTGGGAAAAATCGTCCGACAGGTGGCGCTGCTATGCTGCATTTTTCGCGATTTCCGTAGTAGCTCTATCTCAAGAACTAATGCGTGAAATTTGGGACCTCAAGAACTAATGCACTCATTTTCATCAAACTTCAGTTTCAGTTAGACCTTGACATAAATAGACGCTGATTACATTTTGGTGTACATATCCCAACAGGTGGCGCTGCTATACCTTTTTTTCCTGATTTTTACGATAGCTATATCTCAATAACGAATGCACAAAATTTCATAAAACTTTATATTCTGTCATACATTGACATTAATAGATGCTGCTTATGTTTTGGTGTAAATATCCCAACAGGTGTCGCTGCTATGCTACATTTTTCATTATTAAAACGATAACTATATCTCAAGAACTAATGCACTCATTTTCATCAAACTTCACATTCAGTTTGACGTTGACATAAGTTGTTGTTGATTCAGTTTAGTCTAAATCTCCCAACAGGTGGCGCTGCTATGCTGCTTTTTGCAAGATTTACACGATTTTAGCAATAGTCGTATCTCAAGAACTAATGCACGGAATTCAATAAAACTTTAGATTCAGTTAGTATCTGATATAAAATGCTGCTGATTAGTGTTGGAAAATCGCCCGACAAGTGGCGCTGCTATGCTGCATTTTTCGCGATTTCGGCAATAGCTCTATCTCAAGAACTAATGCACGAAATTTAATAAAACTTTAGATTCAGTTAGTACCTGATATAAAATGCTGCTGATTAGTGTTGGAAAATCGCCCGACAAGTGGCGCTGCTATGCTGCATTTTTCGCGATTTCCGCAATAGCTCTATCTCAAGAACTAATGCAGTAAATTTAATAAAACTTTATATTCAGTTAGTACCTGATATAAATGGGTACCGATTAGTGTTTAGGAAAAATCGCCCGACAGGTGCCGCTGCTATGCTGCATTTTTCGCGATTTCCGCAATAGCTCTATCTTAAGAACTAATGCACGAAATTTAATAAAACTTTATATTCAGTTAGTACCTGATATAAATTGGTGCTGATTAGTGTTTGCGGAAAATCGCCCGACAGGTGGCTCTGCTATGCTGCATTTTTCGCGACTTCCGTAATAGCTCTATCTCAAGAACTAATGCACGAAATTTAATAAAACTTTATATTCAGTTAGTACCTGATATAAATGGGTGCTGATTAGTGTTTGGGAAAAATCGTCCGACAGGTGGCGCTGCTATGCTGCATTTTTCGCGATTTCCGCATTAGCTCTATCTCAAGAACTAATGCACGAAATTTAATAAAACTTTATATTCAGTTAGTATCTGATATAAAATGCTGCTGATTAGTGTTGGAAAATCGCCCGACAAGTGGCGCTGCTATGCTGCATTTTTCGCGATTTCCGCAATAGCTCTATCTTAAGAACTAATGCACGAAATTTAATAAAACTTTATATTCAGTTAGTACCTGATATAAATGGGTGCTGATTAGTGTTTGGGAAAAATCGTCCGACAGGTGGCGCTGCTATGCTGCATTTTTCGCGATTTCCGCAATTGCTCTATCTCAAGGACTAATGCACGAAATTTAATAAAACTTTATATTCAGTTAGTACCTGATATAAATTGCTGCTGATTAGTGTTGGAAAATCGCCCGACAAGTGGCGCTGCTATGCTGCATTTTTCGCGATTTCCGCAATAGCTCTATCTTAAGAACTAATGCACGAAATTTAATAAAACTTTATATTCTGTTAGTACCTGATATAAATGGGTGCTGATTAGTGTTTGCGGAAAATTGCCCGACTGGTGGCACTGCTATGCTGCATTTTTCGCGATTTCCGTAATAGCTCTATCTCAAGAACTACTGCGCGAAATTTAATAAAACTTTATATTCAGTTAGTACCTGATATAAATGGGTGCTGATTAGTGTTTGGGAAAAATCGTCCGACAGGTGGCGCTGCTATGCTGCATTTTTCTCGATTTCTGCAATAGCAACCTCAAGAACTAATGCACTCATTTTCATCAAACTTCAGTTTCCGTTAGACCTTGACATAAATAGACGCTGATTACATTTTGGTGTACATATCCCAACAGGTGGCGCTGCTATACCTTTTTTTTCCTGATTTTTACGATAGCTATATCTCAATAACGAATGCACAAAATTTCATAAAACTTTATATTCTGTCATACATTGACATTAATAGATGCTGCTTATGTTTTGGTGTAAATATCCCAACAGGTGTCGCTGCTATGCTACATTTTTCATTATTAAAACGATAACTATATCTCAAGAACTAATGCACTCATTTTCATCAAACTTCACATTCAGTTTGACGTTGACATAAGTTGTTGTTGATTCAGTTTAGTCTAAATCTCCCAACAGGTGGCGCTGCTATGCTGCTTTTTGCAAGATTTACACGATTTCCGCAATAGCCCTATCTCAAGAACTAATGCACGAAATTTAATAAAACTTTATATTCAGTTAGTACCTGATATAAATTGCTGCTGATTAGTGTTGGAAAATCGCCCGATAGGCGGCGCTGCTATGCTGCATTTTTAGCGATTTCTGCACTAGCAACCTCAAGAACTAATGCACTCATTTTCATCAAACTTCAGTTTCAGTTAGACCTTGACATAAATAGACGCTGATTACATTTTGGTGTACATATCCCAACAGGTGGCGCTGCTATACCTTTTTTTTCCTGATTTTTACGATAGCTATATCTCAATAACGAATGCACAAAATTTCATAAAACTTTATATTCTGTCATACATTGACATTAATAGATGCTGCTTATGTTTTGGTGTAAATATCCCAACAGGTGTCGCTGCTATGCTACATTTTTCATTATTAAAACGATAACTATATCTCAAGAACTAATGCACTCATTTTCATCAAACTTCACATTCAGTTTGACGTTGACATAAGTTGTTGTTGATTCAGTTTAGTCTAAATCTCCCAACAGGTGGCGCTGCTATGCTGCTTTTTGCAAGATTTACACGATTTTAGCAATAGTCGTATCTCAAGAACTAATGCACGGAATTCAATAAAACTTTAGATTCAGTTAGTATCTGATATAAAATGCTGCTGATTAGTGTTGGAAAATCGCCGACAAGTGGCGCTGCTATGCTGCATTTTTCGCGATTTCCGCAATAGCTCTATCTCAAGAACTAATGCACGAAATTTAATAAAACTTTAGATTCAGTTAGTACCTGATATAAAATGCTGCTGATTAGTGTTGGAAAATCGCCCGACAAGTGGCGCTGCTATGCTGCATTTTTCGCGATTTCCGCAATAGCTCTATCTCAAGAACTAATGCAGTAAATTTAATAAAACTTTATATTCAGTTAGTACCTGATATAAATGGGTACCGATTAGTGTTTAGGAAAAATCGCCCGACAGGTGCCGCTGATATGCTGCATTTTTCGCGATTTCCGCAATAGCTCTATCTTAAGAACTAATGCACGAAATTTAATAAAACTTTATATTCAGTTAGTACCTGATATAAATTGGTGCTGATTAGTGTTTGCGGAAAATCGCCCGACAGGTGGCTCTGCTATGCTGCATTTTTCGCGATTTCCGTAATAGCTCTATCTCAAGAACTAATGCACGAAATTTAATAAAACTTTATATTCAGTTAGTACCTGATTAGTGTTTGGGAAAAATCGTCCGACAGGTGGCGCTGCTATGCTGCATTTTTCGCGATTTCCGCATTAGCTCTATCTCAAGAACTAATGCACGAAATTTAATAAAACTTTATATTCAGTTAGTATCTGATATAAAATGCTGCTGATTAGTGTTGGAAAATCGCCCGACAAGTGGCGCTGCTATGCTGCATTTTTCGCGATTTCCGCAATAGCTCTATCTTAAGAACTAATGCACGAAATTTAATAAAACTTTATATTCAGATAGTACCTGATATAAATGGGTGCTGATTAGTGTTTGGGAAAAATCGTCCGACAGGTGGCGCTGCTATGCTGCATTTTTCGCGATTTCCGCAATTGCTCTATCTCAAGGACTAATGCACGAAATTTAATAAAACTTTATATTCAGTTAGTACCTGATATAAATTGCTGCTGATTAGTGTTGGAAAATCGCCCGACAGGTGGCTCTGCTATGCTGCATTTTTCGCGATTTCCGTAATAGCTCTATCTCAAGAACTAATGCACGAAATTTAATAAAACTTTATATTCAGTTAGTACCTGATATAAATGAGTGCTGATTAGTGTTTGGGAAAAATCGTCCGACAGGTGGCGCTGCTATGCTGCATTTTTCGCGATTTCCGCATTAGCTCTATCTCAAGAACTAATGCACGAAATTTAATAAAACTTTATATTCAGTTAGTATCTGATATAAAATGCTGCTGATTAGTGTTGGAAAATCGCCCGACAAGTGGCGCTGCTATGCTGCATTTTTCGCGATTTCCGCAATAGCTCTATCTTAAGAACTAATGCACGAAATTTAATAAAACTTTATATTCAGTTAGTACCTGATATAAATGGGTGCTGATTAGTGTTTGGGAAAAATCGTCCGACAGGTGGCGCTGCTATGCTGCATTTTTCGCGATTTCCGCAATTGCTCTATCTCAAGGACTAATGCACGAAATTTAATAAAACTTTATATTCAGTTAGTACCTGATATAAATTGCTGCTGATTAGTGTTGGAAAATCGCCCGACAAGTGGCGCTGCTATGCTGCATTTTTCGCGATTTCCGCAATAGCTCTATCTTAAGAACTAATGCACGAAATTTAATAAAACTTTATATTCTGTTAGTACCTGATATAAATGGGTGCTGATTAGTGTTTGCGGAAAATTGCCCGACTGGTGGCACTGCTATGCTGCATTTTTCGCGATTTCCGTAATAGCTCTATCTCAAGAACTACTGCGCGAAATTTAATAAAACTTTATATTCAGTTAGTACCTGATATAAATGGGTGCTGATTAGTGTTTGGGAAAAATCGTCCGACAGGTGGCGCTGCTATGCTGCATTTTTCGCGATTTCTGCAATAGCAACCTCAAGAACTAATGCACTCATTTTCATCAAACTTCAGTTTCCGTTAGACCTTGACATAAATAGACACTGATTACATTTTGGTGTACATATCCCAACAGGTGGCGCTGCTATACCTTTTTTTTCCTGATTTTTACGATAGCTATATCTCAATAACGAATGCACAAAATTTCATAAAACTTTATATTCTGTCATACATTGACATTAATAGATGCTGCTTATGTTTTGGTGTAAATATCCAACAGGTGTCGCTGCTATGCTACATTTTTCATTATTAAAACGATAACTATATCTCAAGAACTAATGCACTCATTTTCATCAAACTTCACATTCAGTTTGACGTTGACATAAGTTGTTGTTGATTCAGTTTAGTCTAAATCTCCCAACAGGTGGCGCTGCTATGGTGCTTTTTGCAAGATTTACACGATTTTAGCAATAGTCGTATCTCAAGAACTAATGCACGGAATTCAATAAAACTTTAGATTCAGTTAGACCTAATATAAATTGTTGCTGATTCTTTTTAGTGTATGCAAAGAAAATTTTGGGATTGACACATCCGACTAGTTTTTTATTATTATTATTACATGTGCCATGTTTACAGATGCGAATTTTTTTTTTCGACACCAGACACCGCTGTAAATTCACCATGGAGATCTTAAATTGCGAATGATTTCCTCCATGGTTAATATTTCTATGACTCACTATGAATGAATATATATATATATATATATATATTTTACTTTAATGGATTGAGATATTCGGCTGTTAACCTAATTTTTACTGAAGTTATCTCAGAATTTATACATTTTTTAATGTAACTCATCTTGCAAACAAACAATTTTTTTGAACGATCTTCCTAAAAATGTAACTTTTGTACAATTTTATTCTAAAAAATAATTTTTAATAAAAATGGTCGCTTGGCATATGGAAAAAGATATGGTTAGCCCGTATTTAATTCCTCAGTCACATGACATGCGCTTTTATTATATAGATTACCTATGATACGATTTAATAGAAAAAAGAAAACTTTTATTAATATCTTTTTAAGTTTTGATTCGATTTTCATAAAATTAGAAATGACTCAACAAAATTCTGCAACAATTATATATATTAAATTTCAAACAATTCGGTTGGGTAGTTTTTGCGCTGTTATATGCGGGCAGACGGACTGACAGACAGACAGACTGACAGACCAGACGACGACAATACGTGCTATGTATTTATATAATTACGAGCGCACCTAAAAATTCTTTAATATTAAAAGTAATAATACTTAAAAGGTGTTGTGTACAGTTTCGAAACAATTTCTGCGCATGAATTGTCAGCTAAAGAATTAGAATAACCAACTAAATTCCTCGGCCGCAAAACTACTCTTAAGATTAACCTAAAAAAGTCAGACATGACGCCTAAAAGAAAGTAAAAAAATAACTAAAATTAACAACAAAATTTATTTACAAATTTACAATACAAAAAGAAAAGAACATTAAATTTACTTAAGATACAAACTAGCACAAAATTCAAATTTCTGGATCAAAACATTTTTTAGAATCATATAATTCTCATTTGGACTATGTGCTTTTTACATTCATAATTAAATCCATGAAACCTATTAACATATTAGCAAGCCTCTTTTCTTTTACAATGAATATTTTTACTCCATAAAAGTACCATAATAAGCTCACTTAGCTTTAATTAAGAAAATCAAGATTAATATAACAATTAGTTATTAGTTTAGGATTTCTGCCCCACACTACAGTACTAATAATAAAATAATAAAGTAATTACACATGTTTGTACAGAAACAACGAGAGAAATATCTGATTAACCCCATTGCATGAAACAGTAGAAGAGGCTCCAGGATCGAGTCTGGTGATATTAATCTTTATTAATAGAGTTCACACCCACAGTTAATAAAAACAGTAATTACAGCTAAACTTAAATCTTTGATGGAGTGCATACTATATCTCTGAAATAATTATTTTCCTTTTACATTATTGTTCAATTAGAAACATGAAAAAAATCATGCTCATTATACTCGTACATAAAATGCATACATTAATTATCTGCTAAAAATATTTATTTACATCAATCTGTTGCTGGCTTATTAGTTTTTTAAATATTAATTTAGTTGATTTTACATTGAATCGAAACGATGCTCTGCGGGATGTGGTTTTTACTTCAGCAAGACGAAAACAAATATATTGAAATAATTTTCTTATTGTCGTAATACGTAAAAGTTTATAAGTTAAATTTTCAGGTTTGACAGATTTGTAAAACTTTGTGTCAACAGAAAATTCAAGATTTAAATTTTAAGGAATTAAATTTTTGTATAAAAAATCGTAAAACCGTAAAGGAAAACTTAAAATTTCTGTTACTTGACTTATTCTGATTAAAATTTTTATTTCGAATACCAGTGAAGATTAAATAAATTGCATATAGAAAACTATTATTTTTAAAAATGATTTAATTTTTCATTATCTCTGTAATACTTTTGAATAAAATGCTTATATTAGTGCGTATTTAGCTTATATATAACAAGATTAGTATTAAAAATTAAGATTGGGTTATAGTTAATACCGCAAAAATAATATAATAAAATCACTTATTAACGTTAAATTAAAGATGTAATAAATGCTTAAAGTGATAAAAAAAATTACACAAAAGGCTTACAAATACCTTTTAATATAAAGATGACATGTCTCATGCGCTCTAACGCGAATTCTGCAAGTTCAAAATGATAAATAAACTATTTTCGCAAAGCTTTTGAATAAAATTCATATATTAGTAAGTATTTAGCTTATATATAGCACGATTAGTATTAAAAATTAAGATTAAGTTATAATTAATACCGCAAAAATAATATAAAAAAATCACTTATTAACGTTAAATTAAAGATGTAATTACTGCTTAAAGTGATAAAAAAATTACACAAAAGGCTTACAAATACCTTTTAATATAAAGGTAACATGTCTCATGCGCTCTAACGCGACTTCTTCAAGATAAAAATGATAAATAAACTATTTTCGCAAAGCTTTTGAATAAACACAAATCACGAGATCACATGTATAATGTAAGCAGGTGCTTAAATTGGTCAAACTGGAAACGTGAAAATTTTTATTTTATTGTTGTTTTTTAATTTGCGATGATAATATTATAATGATTATGATGATTATAATAATTTACGCGATGATTGACAAATTAAAAAAAAAACAATAAAATAATCATTTTCACGTTTCCAGTTTGACCAATTTAAGCACCATCTTAAATTATACATGTGATCTTGTGATTTATGTTTATTCAAAAACTTTGCGAAAATAGTTTGTATCATTTTTATCTTGAATAAGTCACCGTTAAAGCGCATGAAACATGTCATCTTTATATTGAAAGGTATTTTTAAGCCTCTTGTGTAATATTTTTATCCCTTTAAGCTGTAATTACATCTTTAATTTACCGCAAAAAAAGTTCGATAAATAGATATAAAAATTTTAAATTTTGGGACTTTTTCTATAAAACGAATGTAGTAGATACACATTTGTTTATTGCCATGTGTACTTTACATTTAAAACATTTCTTTGTACTGATTCTTAATCGAGAAGCAAAATGGAAATAGCAAACACTAAATTGCAATTTTTTTTTTCCGTGATGGTAACAGACTATCAATGAAAATTTCAATTCTAAAATGAGTGTCCAAGGTATCTTTTATTTCATTAACGAAAAAAAATACTTTGGACATAAAGTACAGATTAATCTCGCAAATATATAATTTTTTTAAAAGTAAGCTCAAAGAAACATGTTTACCAGCACTCATTAAAAATTAAATACGATAGAAACATTATTACTGAGTTATATAAAAAATAAGTGACATTTTGAAAGAAGAGAATTTTCTTGTTACAAATAAAAGGAATTTTTACGATATTAAGGGGAAGTTCTTCTTTGGCCTAAAAGTCAATTGATTTTTTACGCTTTTTTTTTCGGTAAGAAAAATATATAATAAATAAAATTAAAAAAAGATATATTAACTTCGGTCGTTTTGCATTCTATATTTATAAACATTTCATTTATATATTTAAATTTTAGTGTGTAAAAAAAATTATTAGCATCATGTAACACAATTTTTGTTTCTGGGTAATCAATATCATTTTCTAATTGGATCTATCATAAAAAACATGAAAAAATTTTACTTCCATGCAAAAACTTTGCTTTTGTGGTCAGGACAACGAAAAGTTGAAATTTGCGTACTGTCATTAAGGAAACGTACAAACTTTTGGGATTATCTTTATTTAAAGACAAAAAGGAAACATTATATTTCAAATCAATAGTATATTTTTGATAAAAATTGTGAACTACGGCAATTGCAGCTTCTCTTTAAACACTAAATAAATCTTTTTTCTTTCTTAAAAGTTAGTATAGGTAAGGAAATTTCTCTTACCTGCTATGTCCACGGCGACATCAGTATCCATCGTATCGGAATAATGAATAATCCATATTTATATAATTTGAAGTATCCTTAAATATCAAAGTATTTCCGTTGTTTTGTTCAGTGAAGAAAAGCACAATTAACTAGAAGCACTAATTTAATGAGAAAGAAAGAATTATTAAAATTACATTAAATTTACATTATATTTTATTAGTTAAAGCAACTAAGTTGCAGAGAATTTTTCTGCAATCCTTCACTTAAGAAGAGCAAGATTGAGACTGTTCGTTATTTAGTTCTAAGAGGAAAAACATAAAAGTCAATTATGACATCACTGAACCTTGAACTTTAGAATTCACATAAAGTCATGAGTTTTCACTGAGTATTTCACAGATATGTAGAAAAAACTTTTCCCCGGCACACGTGTTTATTTTCATTTCCTCATTGCAATCACTTATTTATTTTATTGAAGGATAATTAAGTTGATTCATGATCAAATGTTTATAGTTCTGAAATCACTTTCCTATCACCCCTGCTTGATTTCTGAAGTATAAATATTCTTGAGGTTTAAAATTGTCCTGTGTTTTATAAAGTCAGGTTTGGGTAGGGGCTTCGTGAGGATGTCGACTGTCATAATTTTGGGTGGGCAATATTGTAGATCTATTATTCCCCTTTTCTTTAAGATCTTTTATACTGTTGTATTTGATGTCGATGTGTTTAGTTTTGGAATGATGTTTATAATTTTTAACCATATTGATGCATGCTTGATTGTCTTCAAATAGAATTATTGGCAAATTTTGTTGTAGATCAAGATCCTTTAGAAGATTGATTATCCAAACTGTCTCTTGTGCTGAAGTTGCTGCTGAGATATATTCAGCCTCAGCGGATGATAATGCAACTGAATTTTGCTTCTTATTTGAGCCGAAAATTGCTGTACTTCCTAATTTACATAAATTGCCCGTTGTTGATTTACGGTCATTTTTATCTCCTGCCCAGTCAGAGTCAGCATATGTTGTTAGAATTGGCTCAATTTCTTTACTAATAATTAATTTTAGTTCTTGTGTAGTTTTTAAATGTTTAATAATCCTCTTTATTGCGTTCCAATGCTTTTCTCTGGGTTTTTCGTTTCTACGACTTAGGATGTTCACAGTGGCGGCAATGTATGGTCTGGTTATTGTAGCTATATATAACAACGTACCAATTGCTTGCCTGTATTTACTGTTATTAGGAAGTAAATTTTCCTTATCATTTATATTTAAGTATCAGGGTTCAATCGGAGTATCACAGGGTTTCGCGTCCTTTAAATCGAATTTTTCGATCAATTCTTTTATATTGTTTCTGTGATCAAGTGTGAAATTACCTTCTATACTTCGTTTTATATTTATTCCCAGATAATAATTTACAAGTCCTAAAATTTTGACTTCATATTCCTTTTTAAGTTGTTCTATTATTTCATTTATTTCTTTAGTTTCCCCTGAAATTAACAATTCGCCAACATAAATAATTATATATGTTGTACTATCCTTTAATTTTCGTGTGAAGAGACATGGATTAGAGGTGCTTTGCACAAAACCTAGTTTAGTTAAACTTTCTTCTAGTTTAATGTTCCATGCTCTTGCGGATTGCTTCAGTCCATAAATTGATTTTCTCAGTTTGCAAATTTTATTTTCCTCTCCCGGTATTACACGCCCTTCTGGTTGTGACACAAAATTCTTCGTCTAAATTTCCGTGGAGGAATGCAGTTTTTATATCTATATGATTTACATCTAAATTTTGATACGCTGCACATGCTAGAAAAGCTCTTATAGTTGTATACGTTACTACTGGGGCGAAGGTTTCGAAATAATCGGTTCCGATTTTTTGAGAAAAACCTTTAGCTAGCCGTGCCTTATATTTTTCTATTTCATTATTTGCATCATATTTTAACGTAAATACCCATTTATTACCAATAACTTTTATTCTAGGTGGTGGATCAATAAGTTCCCACGTTTTGTTTTTTCTTAATGAATTAATTTCTTCATTAGTTGCTTCGTACCATTTATTTCTATCATATGGGTTTTCGATTTTCTCTATATCTTTCCATTCTGTTGGTTCAACAATTTCATTTTGTTTAGTAATATAGGCGAATCTATCGGGTGGAACACCCCTGTTTGATCTTTGTGATCTTCTAGGTTCGTTATTTGTTAAATTTTCTTCATTGTCTGTCTGTTTATCTTCCTGCATGTCTATAAAGATTTTTGAGGAATCCTCCCCTGCTTTTTCAGGTTGTTTTTGAACTTCTAATTCATCTCTCATATCAATGTTTGGTGTTGTTTCGTTTGAATTAGAGTTTTCTATAAATTTAATGGTTCTAGCCCTTATTACTTTATTATTACCTATGTATATTCTATATCCTTTGGATCTATTATCATAACCAATGAATGTGCCCTTTATTGCTTTATCATCGAGTCTTCCTCTTTGGGATTTGTCGAGATAAGCGTAAGCTTTGCAGCCAAATACTTTTATGTATGCTAAATCTGGTTTTTTATTTGTCCATAGCTGGTATGGAGTAGAATTGTGTGACTTAGTGGGAAGTCAGTTTATAAGATACACACCTATATTTAAAGCTTCGCTTTAACTTTTATTTGGTAGTTGGGCTTCCGATAATAGGAATCTTGTCGTTTCGACTAAAGTCCTGTACTTTCTTTCCGAAATACCGTTCTGAGGTGCAGAATGCGGAATAGTGAACTGGTGATGTATACCTTCATCAGATAAGAATTTTTCTAATTCGTCACTTGTGTATTCACTCCCAATGTCTGATAGAATTTCTTTAATTGTACAACCAAATTTATTTTTCGTTATGGCTACATATTCTTTTAGTTTGGTAATTACCTCACTTTTCTTCGATAAAAGAAATACCATTGTAAATCTGCTATAGTCATCTGTGAATGTGAGGAAATATTTCTTTCCTCCTATGCTTTCTGTCCGCATCGGGCCACATACATCCGTATGTACCAGATCGATCGCCTTCTTAGCTCTGTTCATACTTTGTTCTGGATACGGGGCATTTGTTAGTTTACCTTTTATGCAACTCTCGCAAATTGCATCATGTTTGCAATTTTGAATTTCTAAACCTGTGGCCAAATTGTTAGATAAGTGTCGTTTAATTCAATTTATATTTCTATGACCTAATCTCTTATGCCAAAGCTCAATGCAGTTTTTATTCTTGCATTGTTCAGAAAAATTAACATAGATTTCTTGCTTAGGTTTGCATAGGTCAATTTCATATAAATTTCCTCTCATTTTTTCTTCTAAGAGAGTTTTTCCATTATAGGATAAGTTACAGGTGTTATTTGCAAATATGAATTCATAACCATGCTTTGTGGCTTTAGTAACCGACATTAAATTTGATTGAATATCAGGGACATATAAAATATCTTTTAATGTTATGTCGTTTGATTGTGTCCGCAGTTTTATTGTACCTGTCCCGTGCGATTCTAGAGTTTTTCCGTTTGCTATCGTGACATTATTATTATTATTATTATCAATTTTAACAAATATATTTATGTCGTTACATATGTGTGAGCTGCTTCCGGAATCTACGACCATAGTAGATTTAGATTAATTTTGTGCAAGAAAAGATAATTGCTTTTGAGACACTGTATTATGTAAAGTGTTTTGATTTTCTTCGCTATTACTCTCCTGAGTTTGTGTGTTTGTTTCTGCTTTTGCTTACGGAGTAATATTGTTTGCTTCAAAGCATAAAGATGAATTTTGTCTGTATTTTTCATTTGTTTGGTTTTTAGAATTTTTATTCTTAAGAAACCAACAATTTGATCTCACATGATTTTTTCTTTTGCAATGCGTGCAGAAAATATTTTGTTCGCGCTTTGGAAATTATTTAGGGTTTTGTATGCATTTTCATGTGATGAATTGGAGCTATCTTGTCTCCTTTGAAATTCATCGGTTAATTTCCATTTAATAAATTCTGAATTTAATTCGTTCTCTGATCGGGCCTCTAATGCCGTGATCAGAGTGTCGTAACTTAATGGAAGGGAGCACAATAAAAGTGCAGACAGATGAAAGTCCTTAATCTCCTATTGCTTTCAATTTGTCTGCCGTTTCTAATATTTTAACTATATGATCAATCATATTTCCATGTTCGGCGAGTTTTATACTGTAAAATTTTCGGAGTAAATATAATTTACTAGACAAATTCGCGCGCTCGTGAATTGTTTTTAAAGCTAGCCATGTGGCTTTAGCTGATGTTTCGTTTTTAATATATATCTGCTGGGAGTCTTCTAATCTTAAATTAATAATTGCTCTAGCTTTATTGTCACTCTTCATCCAATCGCCAGTTAAGGGGTTTGGTGGATCATCAGTAAGGTGGTTAAGTAAATCTTCTTTCATTAAAACCATTTCCATACTGCATAATTATTTGAATTTAATTTGTCTATATTACAAATTTCTTTTGAACTTGAAGCCATGATGTTGTATTTTTATTAATTTTATTAATACTTTAATTTAATTTAAATTTGCTAGTATTAATCCTTAATGAATAGTTTATTATTTAAATTATAGTTATTTTTGAGTTTATTTCTTTCTTCATATAAGAGAGCGAGTTTGCCGTGTTCATTCTTCAGCGCTCATAATCTGATAAAAATTGTGAACTACGGCAATCGCAGCTTCTCTTTAAACTCAGAGTCCGGTAGTTGTCCTTCATCCTTCCGTTGTAGTGCATATTTTATGAGCGTGATCTCCCAGGAGTACCACGTCGCTTGGATCTCGATGCCTCGCGGGTGCTCCTTGGTGAGGGACAGCCCAACCAGACGTGTCTATGCGTTGGGACCAGATTTCTTCGAGGTCCCGGGTTGGCCAGAAGCACCTCCTGCTCTTTCGTAGTGATATGATATGTGCATGACCCGTTGAATGGTTCGCCATTTGACGGTGACGACCCAGCCAGGCGTGTCTATGCGCTTGGGACCGAGTTTCTTCGAGGTCCCGGGTTGGCGAGAAGCACCTCCTGCTAGCCACCCCAAATGAACTAGTCGCTTCCTCCCTCCCTAGGATTCGATATTCGGAAAGGGCGGTACAGTAATGGGAAGTGGGAGTGTTCACCATTAGGTTGAGGGCCCGACTCCCTTATGGGATCTCGGCTCCGAGGCTGAGGTTCACTCTCGCTATCCGCCCAAGTGAAATGAAATGGATCTCTAGTATGTTTCCACTAATGTCGCTTCGACCTATGTCGTCACTCTCACTTGGGAAAGGGTCGTAGAAGTGCAGGTAGGCGTAAGCCCCCACTTCTCCCCCGGCCGAAGATCATCACCTTGGGGGTCCCCGATTAAACCGGATCTTCCTTGGTCGTGACTCGTATGGGTTCTGCACGAGCCTGGAATCGGCGGATGATGCGTGGCCGCCTTCGGCGTTTGCGACCTCTGTCATTACCTGTTAAGTCCGCGGCGATATCAGTATCCATCCTATTGGAATAATGAATAATCCATATTTATATAATTTGAAGTATCCTTAAATATCAAAATATTTCCGTTGTTTTGTTCAGTGAAGAAAAGCGCAATTAACTAGAAGCACTAATTTAATGAGAAAGAAAGAATTATTAAATTTACATTAAATGTACATTATATTTTATTAGTTAAAACAATTAAGTTGCAGAGAATTTTTCTGCAATCCTTCTCTTAAGAAGAGCAAGATAGAGACTGTTCGTTATTTAGTTCTAAAACATAAAAGTCTACACATAAGTTTCTAAACATAAAAGTCTATTATGACATCACTGAACCTTGAACTTTAGAGTTCACATAAAGTCATGAGTTTTTAACGAGTATTTCACAGATATGTAGAAAAAAAATTTCCCCGGCACACGTGTTTATTTTCATTTCCTCGTTGCAATCACTTACTTATTTTATTGAAGGATAATTAAGTTGATTCATGATAAAATGTTTATAGTTCTGAAATCACTTTTCCACCAATTTTAACCAGAATTCTACAAATTGATGACAAAGAACCTAGAAATGTGCAGTTTTGTGAGATTTACGCGTGTATGTCATATCACTTTCACGCATAAGTCCCCAAATATAGTCCCCATCATCCATCATGTGTTCATTGTAGGTTCCCTAGTAGCGACGTTCAAAATGTTGTATGTCCTGATGAAAGCGTTCTTCTTGCTCCTAGGAATAGGCACTCATGCTCTCTTTGAAGCTATCAAGGTGGGAATCAAGGATATGTACTTTGAGTGACATCCTGCAGCTCATTTTGCTGTACTTTTTAACCAGAGTCTCAACCAAATCAACATATTTCTCAGCTTTATGATTTCCAAAGAAGCCTTTAACTACTTTATGTCGGCGGCGCAGTATAAGTTTTAGAGTTTCAGTTGTTTAAATACTGTTAAATAAATATAAGGTAAGGGTTCATGCAGCTTACCTGATAAAGCAGCAAACCTTTATGAGGAATTTTTTACCCAAGTTGCGGGCATGTCTCGTCTAAGCACATATGTAAACTTTTGTGCACAGATATATGTTGAATTAATCCAAAGATGTGAAGATATCTATATGGCTGAAATGTAAATAATTATTAGTGTGTGTTGCATAGTAGAATGAACACCCTATCTTTATATTTAAATTAGGTTTAATTATTAATATCTTGATTAAACATTGCCAGAGCATGTACATTCGCACTGAACATTTTATACGTGTTATGTGGTTAAGAGATTAAAAGAAGAAAATAGTATATAAAGTTTTTAGAGTTCTTTCCTAAGCTTGGATGACGTCATGGGATAAACACATAAAATTCCTGCAATCATCTTCTTTTCACGTATGTCGGTTTTTTCCTAAGTACGTCACTATGATGAAACAGTTTCATGAATGGATTTCCGACGAGATAATTAATGTCTGCTGGTTACAATCTCAAAGTACTTATATTTTCGCTGATTAATGACTGTTCTTTCCAAAATAGAAGATTACTTTCGATCTGGGATTTCCGTCACTTTAACAACACTGTTCCATGCCTGATTCTCTTTTCCTCTGAGAAGCTTGGGAAACTCTTGACACTCAGTAACTTTCTTAATTTGAAGTCCAACGAAACGCTTTAACTTTTGCTTCGGAAAGCTTTGGGAACAGATGTTGTAGATGCTTGAATGCTGCAGATTCCTTGTTCAAAGCTGCCGCAAATGGCTTCAGAAGTCCCAGTTTTATGTGCAAAGGTGGCATTAGTATCTTTCGAGGGTCTACAAGTGGCTCTCATTTAATGTTGTGGTTCCCCACAGTGAACTCAGTACGTTTAGGCCAATATCGTTTACGGTAGTGTGTTTTAGTGCCCCTGATATCCCACAGACAGAGATAGCATGGGAAATTGGTAAACCCACCTTGAAGAGCAATCAAGAAGGCAATCATTTTGAAGTCTCCAATAACTTCCCAACCATATTCTTCATATTTCAATGCATTTAGCAACCTCTTCAAATTGCGGTACTCTTCTTTAAGCTGTGATGACTGGGCAAGGGGAATAGACGGAAACTGGTTACCGTTATGGAGTAATACTGTTTTCAGACTCTTTGATGAACTGTCTATAAAACGCCGCCACTCACTAGGATGAAGAGGAATTCCAATATTCTCAAACAAACCAGTCACATCATGACAATAGCAGAGTTCGTCTTCTTTGATGAAAATTGTGGACAAATTGTTATGTCGCTTCCTCTGATTCGACACTTTCACAGTTTCATCTAACAAGTTCCACTGCTTCAGTCTGGATGTTAAGAGCTCAGTATTGGACTTTGTAAGACCAGGGTCCCTGATCAAATCATTAAGGTCCTTTTGGTTGGGTTAGTATGGTTTAGTTTCATTCGTTACACCTTCAGCACTGTAATTAGGGTCATCAAAATCTTCCGCACTTTCCGAGCTGTCATCACCAGTTTCATCTCCCTGTGGAGGATTGGGAACAGGAAGTTCATTGCCATGTGGCACAGGAGCAATGGATGATGGTATGTTGGGATAAATGACAACAGATGCTTTCTTTCCAGTCCGTCTTGTAGAAGGGTCCACCATGCAGAAGTAGCAGTTCGTAGAATGGTCCGTGGGCTCTCGCCAATTTCTTGGAACACCAAACTTCATAGCCCTCTTTTCCCTTCGGTACCATCCTTCCAGAGTGTTCTTACAGGTCGCACAAGGTACATGTGGAGCCCAGGATTTGTCCTGGTCTCCAACAGGCATCCCGAAGTAAGCCTTGCACGCTTCACACATCTTAACTAATGATGAAATGGGGAATTTTTCCCCTCTCGTTTTAATAAATTCCCCACAAATAAAACAGAAAGCATCTGCGGGATGCTTGCAACTTCCTGAAGCCATATCTGAGTTGAATTAACAGTCAAACAGTTTTTGGAAAAATCTCACTGACTGTGGGTACTTTGAAAATTTAAAAGAAATCGTTATTAGTATCAGACTTACGAAACAAACAGTAATTTGTATTCAAATAAGACTTTTTGATGATTAGAAAAAAATTCTCTTAAAAAAGTGGTACCAAAAGAATAAAAAAAACGTAAAATTGATAGCTATGTAAAAATCACTGTGCCCGCCACAAAAGCGACGTTTCAGGGGTATAACTACTCTTTTCTACATATTTGCTGCTCAGTTAGACAGAAAATAATACTGTTAAACAAAAAACAGAATTGGTATGAAAATTTGTTACATAGTGTAATACTCCTTGTGCGACGGGGAGCACTTGCAGATGTGCCCCGTGAACTTCTGATCGCGCAACCGTTTTTCTACAGTCTCAAGCATCTGAAACAAATTTAGTCACCATATTATGAAAGAGCTTTAAATTCTCTCGAGCTTATACCAACATTTAGTTTTAAAAAGTGATTTTTGATTTGTAACTAGAACAATAAAGATGATTTTTTCGCCTTTTTTTGTTTACCTTTTGCGATGTCAAAAAAATAATGAATAAAAACTATACTTTTAGTGGTATAAGCTAGAGCAAAAACGATTACCTTTCTTTTAAAAAATAAAGTAAATAGGTCGAATAGTTCTAGAGAAAATGGTTGCTCAGTTTAACAAACATGGTTTCGATAAAATAGTTCCAAGGTCATTCTTTTTTAAAACGGTTTTGGAAAGCGCTTTCGACATGATTTCCAAATGGGTCTGTTTCGACATGGTTTCGATACGGAATAAATTTCGAGTGTACACGTACGGCACGTAGAAAGCCGTTTTTTGTCTGTTGTGACATTACGTTCAACAAGCAAAAAAGATTGTAAGGATTTAGAATATCCCAAAACCGCTTTAATTCAACAATTTACACACTTAAAGGAGGCAAAAAAATGCAAAAATGCAAAAAAAAATTAGCCAGAGTAGTAAAACTATCCCTTATTCAATTATCATTCTAAAATAGTAATTGTATGATACAAGGAAATAGTGTGATGTTATTTAATAATTAAATAATCGTGAGGCTTTTTTAATTATTTTAATATATTGTCACTTAACAATTTCATAAACTTTATGTAGTATTTTATCACTAAATTTAAACCAATGATATTTTTACCCGTAATTAAAGTCACATCATGAAAATATGATGACAAGAAAATATGAATAAATAGTGAAAAATAAAATAAAATGAAGCAATGTTTGAAATATTCATTGCTATCCACAAATGAATGTTTTTATATTATGAATTACATAACAGATTTCATCACAAAATTTGAATTTAGAATGCTTATACGAAATGAAATAGTAGCGTAATATTATTTTAACATTCCTTTCAAGAAAATATCCTATAATTTTTCAATTTGGAATCTTTGAGCTTATCAGATTTTCAGATATTCTATTTACTAAAATCAATCTAATTTTCCAAATGCGGCTCTATATCAATTCCATTTGCAATAATATAATGGCTGCCGAATGATAACACCTTGAAAATATGGTATTTTTCTTATGACATATAATACTTGATACGCCATATTTTTTTTTATTAGTTATGAATCTGATATCAAAATATATAATTTTTTATATAAAAAATGAGAATCTATATTATAGAGCAGAAAGATGTTCATGAGTAAGGCCGACGTATTATTGACGATGGCAAAGTAATAAATTTTGTTTTTATTGCAATTTTTTTAACATCTAAATATTGCACAATTTAAAATCTTACACCACCGGATAGAAACAAAATGCACTTTCAGATGTAATTTTTTTAAAATTTATCTTAGTTTACTGATTTTTAATGATTTAACAGTAATTTTCAAGCATGATTATTTTAAAATTTACGTGCAATCTAATTACTGAAGATTAACCCGTTTGCAATTAAAACAATGTATATAATTTAGCATTTGTTAGTTTCCGTGTAAAATATTGCTCAACTAAATTGTCAAACGAAATAAAAATTTCACAAATAAATAAACAAATAAAACACAAATAAAACATATACGTAATCGAACTACACGCTTAAACGCTACAATACTCCGAATCACATACGCCATATTTTTTTTTCATTAATTATGAATCTGATATAAAAATTTATCATTTTTTATATAAAGAAATGAGAATCTATATTATAAAGCAAAAAGATGTTCATGAGTAAGGCCGACGTATTATTGACGATAGCAATGACTTCACTGATAAATTTTGATTTTACTGCAATTTTTTTAAGTTCTAAACATCGCACAATTTAAAGTTTTATACCACCGGATAAAAACAAAATGCACTTACAAATGTAATTTTTTTAAAATTGTATCTTAGTTTACTGATTTTTAATGATTTAACAGAAATTTTCAAGCATGAATATTTAAAAATTTGCGTGCAATCTAATTATTAGACCGGGAGCCGGCAGCACAGATAATCACCTCATCGAGTTCACGGATGAAATTCTAGGATTAGTTAAATCTTGATTCGCATATTAAAACACTTTCGGTCTGCCAAGTCATATCTTGCTGGGAAACACCTGAAAACCTGATTTTAACGGCTGACTCATAGGTCTACCATTGTGTTTTCTTGCACCAAATGATATGAAAACATGAAGGACTGGGAGCAGGAAAACACAATGGTAAACCTACGAGTCAGCCGCTAAAATCGGGTTTTCAGGTGTTTCCCAGCAAGATATGACTTGGCAGACCGATTGCGTTTTAATATGCGAATCAAGATTTAACTAATCCTACAATTTCATCCGTGAACTCGATGAGGTGATTATCTGTGCTGCCGGCTTCCGGTCTATATTGAAGATTAACCCGTAAAACAATATAGATAATTCAGCATTTGTTAATGTCCGTGTAAAATATTGCACAATTAAATTGTCAAACGAAATGAAAACTTCACAAATAAATAAACAAATAAAACACGAATATAACATATTCGCAATCGAACTACACGCTTAGAGCCTACATCAGTCATGCGAAAAAACGCGCAAGCAAATGTTAAGTCTATGAAACGTTTTGGCAGCTTTCTCGCTCGCATTTTGATATTTTTAAATGATGTTTTTTGCATAGGATAGCTGAGGTCGATTTCTAACGTTGTTAGTTTTTACTTTTTCGATTTTGGCTCCAGTTTTTTTTTATATAAGGGTACTTTCACATTCAGAGCCGGTTCAAACCGGTTCCAAAATTGAAAATGCCCGCTTATAAAAAAACTGTAACCAAAATGAAAAAAGTAAAAGAGCCTAAGCTAGTCACGAGAAGAAACGCTCATGCTAATGTTAAGTCTATGGGAAGGTTCTTGACAGATTTCTCGCTCGCATTTTAATATTTTTAAATGACTTTAATGGCATAGGATAGCTGAGGTCGATCTATAGCGTTGTTAGTTTTTCCTTTTTCGATTTTGGTTCCAGTTTTTTTACATAAGGGTACTTTCACTTTCAGTACCGGTTCCAAAATTGCAAATGTCCACTTATGAAAAAACTGGAACCAAAATCAAAAAGGTAAGAAATAACAACGCTATAGATCGACCTCAGCTATCCTATGCCAAAAAAGTCATTTAAAAATATTAAAATGCGAGCGAGAAATATGTCAAGAACCTTCCCATAGACTTAACATTAGCGTACGAGTTTCTTCGGATACGCTGCAATAATCAGAATCCCCCAAAATGCTATAAATAGTGAAATATTTCGTCATTGACCGGCGGTTAATACAAACGAACAAAAAAATATTTTTAGGTACGTTCGTAATTATATAAATACGTAACACCTACAGTCGTCGTCTGGTCCGTTCGTCTGTCCGCATATTGCAGCGCAAAACTACGTAACCAAATGGTTTGAAATTTAATATATAGAATATCGCTGAAGAATTTTGTCGAGTCATTTCAAATTTTATGAAAATGGAATCAAACTGAAAAAGATATTAATAAAAGTTTTCTTCATTTTATTAAATCCTATCGTACGTAATTAATTCAATGATATCAAACGATAGGTAATGATTCTAGGTTGCCATGGTGGTTACGTCCTATTTAAGATGGAGTCATATTATTCCCGTATTACTGAATTTAAAAATCCAATTTGTATACTTAAATTGCTTAATTATAGCAATCACACAATCTACCGACAGTTTTTTTGGATAGACGTTTCCGGAGAAATACATATTAAATGGAACTAGTCGGATGTGCCAATCCCAAAACTTTCTTCTATCTCAGTCATGTTAATACTTCAAAATTCGCAATCACATCGCCAATAAAGTCAATATTTTTCGTCATTATACGTCAGCTGCTTACGAATCGTCGGGTTACAGGGATGCGAACAACCGATGTCTCCTAAACTACGAAAAGTCCTTCTGGCCTAAACCGACAGGAACAGATAGCCTCCCTATTCCTTGGTTTTACGATTTTAGCTAATTTTACTGGAAAACACGAAGGTAAAATGCGGGGAACCTAAATAAAGAAGATTCAATCCCAGTTCTCGTCAATATTGAATTTGAATGACAATATCGCCAAATTAGTCCTCTACAGACAAGTTGGCTTCATGGCTTCATTTATGGCAACTTATTTTTGTCGCCAAATTTGGCAATATTCCGCCAACTGTCGCCAAGTTTGGCGAGAATTTGACGTTGGCGAATATAAATATATAATGATAAGCATATAATAGGATGAATGCTTACAACAACGAAAGAAAATTTGCCGAAACCATGTTAACTAAAACTCATAAATTAAACCCGTTTATGGATGAATTCTGCTGTCTTGTTTGAAAATGTCAGCCACCCTAAAATTTCAAACCGCTATATCTTAGCCATTTTTTAAGATAGAGGCAAAACAAAAATTGTTCCGGATTCTCCGGATCAAGGCCGAACATTTAACGAAAAAACTTTTAGGATTTCTAATTTTTTTGAATTTGCACATCTTTTTGAATTTGAAATCTTTAAATGGCTATCACAGCGCCCCCTTTCGTCGAAATATCCCCAAATTCTAATAGAACCTGCTTGCCATAACCAAAAACATAGAAAAAAATGTGGTTCAATTTGAAGTATAACTTCATACACTTTTCGATGATACAATAGTGAAAATGGAACAAAAATATCGATCACAGCGCCCCCTTTCGTCGAAGTATCCCCAAATTCCGATAGAACCTGCTTGCCATAGCCAAAAACATAGAAAAAAATCTGGTTTAATTTGAAGCATAACTTCATACACTTTTAGATGGTACAATAGAGAAAATGGAACAAAAATATCGATCACAGCGCCCCCTTTCGTCGAAATATCCCCAAATTCTAATAGAACCTGCTTGCCATAGCCAAAAACATAGAAAAAAAAATTAGGTTCAATTTGAAGCATACAATTTCATACAATTTTCGATGATACAATGAAGACACACAGACGGACAGACGGACAGACATACATTTTGTCGATTACAATACTTTCTTCTATTATAGATAGAAGAAAGTAAAAAAGAAGAGTCTAAAAGAAAGTCTAAAAGAGAGAAAAGTTTCTCATTTGAATTTTCAGTCAATGTCAACAAAAATAAAATATTGCCAACTTAAAATGTACTTATTTTATTACGGAAATTAATCATATCATAATAATAGACGATATAATTCATTTCACTGAAATAATAACGATAAGTTTTCATTTTTTAAGTGAAATAATAATGATGATTTTTTTACATTCTCTTGTATTGGATATTTGAGCATAATATAATTTTAATGTGACAGAATTGTTATTAATTGTTCGAAAATGTTCGAAATATTAAATGTGGGAAATTGTCAGAAAATGAAATTAGTATCTATAATATGAAAATCTGCACATAAAATAAATTTTGTATACATGCATTTTTGCGTAAGAGTGCAACAGCTATTGCACCAAGATCTGAATATTTATAAGACTAGTTATAGTATGAACGCACCTCATTTGTTACATTTGACGTACAATTTCCAACTTGTTTTTTATAGTATCCATACGTAGTTATTGATTTCAACAAAATAAAATGATGTTCACTTTTTTTTTTTATTTAGTTACTTAGGAAATCGAAGAAAATATACTAAATGTGACATATTTACTAGAGTTTTTAATTGAAATAAAATTTCAGCCACGTTTTGTACGCAGAGCTGTCTGTTTATCGGGTATCATTAATCCGGGTAGCACGGGTTGGATTGCCTGGTATATACAGGGTGATTTTTTTAAAGTTGTGAAAGTAAAACACTATAACAAAAGAACCACTGATCCAAATGACCTGAAATTTCACCAATATGCTCCCAAAGCAATGGGTGTTTTTTAGGTATGGTTAAAAAAAACTTAAAATCGCACCGACAGATGGCGCTGTAAGGTAGCAGAAACAAACAATATCGTCTGTGGGAGGAAAACAATGGACGGTACTTTGAGAAACCATCTTCCGTAGGCCCTCTGTCGTCATTGGACCTTTTCTTAAATTATTAAGTGTCCTAAATAACTTAAGAGCAGTTTCTGCGCTGTCATTATTCTGATAATACAGTTTCACTAATAACGCACGGTCCGTCAATGGCGCAGTCATTGCGAGGATTTCCGTAGAATAATGAACACGAGTTGTGCGTACTTCACGTTCTTATCGCCAATGTGCGTGTGCCGGGCGCAAGTTCGTCTCCCGACTTTACTGAATGTACAGCGCCATCTGTCGGTGCGATTTTTTTCTTTTACTTCGTAGAGTTTTACTTTCACAACTTTAAAAAAAATCACCCTGTATAATTTCCAAATTCATATTTCATTCTAGGAATTTATAAGTTGAGTTCTTCTGAACGAATTTTGATGGAACTCTCACTGTTTGTTAAATAATCCTTCAGAGATAGTTTTAGTATATAAAACATTGTTCTACGCTGCCGAGTTATAGTGTTACGGGTGAAACAGCACCGACAAACTGGCGATAAATCACAATTAAATAATGAAACTTTGTATGAATCACCATTAAAAAAAAAGAACACACAAGACGCGTTTCTAGCTGGAAATTTTTAACAGTCCGTCAACCAATGTAAACACGTGTCCGTAAGGGGGCAAGGTCACAAATGAACAGAAGGACAAAGAGGAGAGCTTAGAAAGAATGCGACAGGTGGCGCAAGCGGAAACTAAAAAACCAAACATAAGGGAGTGCATGCGGAAGTTATTTTTTTCCACTATCATTTTGGCTACACTTTCCACTTCTAATCACCACACACCACCACAATCTAATCATGCAAAACTCAATATTGTGTATCTGTGGTGTGAGGTTGAAATCTGAATTATTATTATTTTTTTTAACTTTTTTATACTTTTTTTTTTATGAAAGACAGGCCGAAATTACAATAATATTAGAATTATTATAGATTTCAAATTGAATACCGATCAAATATTATAAATATACTATACTAAAAATTATTAACTGTATTCATATAAACATTAAATTTGATGCTCTTGTAGGTCTTTAAGATTGTATTTATAAAAATTACTATTTTGCATTTTTATGTTTATGGAAAGGAACTTTTCATATTGAGGCGCAAACGAAATGTAATGATAAAGACAGCCAATTTAACAACCAAATTTTGGCAAATTGAAAAGAGATAATACTTTAAATTTTAGATGTGATTGAAGTCCTAAGTATAAAGAATATATTTTAAGTTTTAAATTTCTTTTGACATGAAAATTTTGACTGATACTTTTCAGTTAAAAATAGAGCGTTTCTAATTCAAATCAATTGGAAAACTCAACAGAGCACGCCGAGTAACGTCAAACAGCGAGTGGCTCCCTATTGGCTGCAGATGGAAATGGCTCAACCTTATGACCTTGGGGCGAACCATCCGCCTCCTGGCCCCGTCGTGTCAAAGAACATCTCGCTGTGTCGGGCTTCCGGTCATCTTCCCCACTGAAGGGGCCGAGTCAGAACCACCTGGAGGTGCCCGAAAGACATTGCTTTGGTAAAATGTACGTTCTATTGCTCATTCCTTTGTTATCTCTTGTTTTTAACACAGTCAAAGTTAAGAATATTTAAAGTATGAAAGCTGGCGTATTCCTTATTTAATTATAATATATTCAATATCCATCAAGCATTGGGCCGTCTCTGTGACGAATAATATAAACTCTCTTATACCTACTGCCAATCCCCCCCCCCCCCATTAAAAAAAATCACTGACGGCTCGGCCTACAGGCACAGGTAGATTTTGAAGATGCAGACCGTGGGGCGCCTGTTTGTCGGGAATTGCGGAAGAAATTCCCTTTTTGTGATGATGCGGCAGTTGGAACCGCCTACTTCGAAACCTAACTTGTTTGCAAGCGGAGCCAGCAGGGATTTTTTTTTATTTATAAGAGTTGGTCTTATAAAAAACTTGTCAATATAAAAGTTTTATATAATATTAAGAAAATTTATAATAAATTTAAGCGTATTTGAAATCTTGGGAATTGACGAAGTTATGAATTTTTTTCTTCTAAAACCCCCCTCCCGCCCCTAAGGCAATTTTTAATTATATCAAAAATCTGTCATACATAAACTTTTGGCCCTTCTGATAGAAGTAATAATAACTTCAAACGGATTCGATACGTATCATAATTAAGAAATTATGGGGTTTTTTCTGTTTTCACAAAAAGCCCCCCCCATCCCCCCTTTCTTGGTTCGATTTTGCCCATTAACGAACCTGACCGAGATTTTATGCCCCTTGATTTTATGTATCAGTTTCGAAAAGATGCGGGAGTTGGAGCCGCCTACTTCAGAAAATAACTTGTTTGCAGGCGGAGCCGGCAGGGATTTTTTTGTTTTTAATTTTTTTTTGCTATAACGGTTGGTCCTATAAAAAACTTGTCAATATAAAAGTTTTAGATAATATTAAGAGGATTAATGATAAATTTACGTGGATTTGATATCTTGTGAATTGACGAAGCTATGATTTTTTTTCTTCTAAAAACCCCCCTTTTTCCCCCCCTTGGGGCCATTTTTAATTATATCAAAAATATTTCGTACATAAATTTTCGGCCCTTTTCCTAGAAGTAATAATAACTTTAAACGGATTCGATACGTATAATAATTAAGAAATTATGGGGTTTTTTCTGTTTCCACAGAAATCCCCCCCCATTTCCCCCCCCCCTTGTTTAGATTTTGCCCATTAACGAACTTGACGGAGATTTTGTGCCCCTTGATTTTATATATCAGTTTGGAAGAGATTTATGCAGAATTTTTCCAGTTATCGTGGTCAGAAAAAAGTGACATAGATAGATAGATAGATAGATAGATAGATACATATAAAGTTTCGAACTGGGGGTGTTTTTGGGTTCTGGGAGTCATGATCGGCGCAGATCTGCAAAAATTTTTCAAAATTTCCAACTTAGGTGAGAATGTAATAGGTAGTATTTCTTACGAAATCTACCTAACATTCCGGTGATAAACGACGAAAATTAAAATTTATCTTCGTCGCCTCTCATTTAGACACAATAACCTTATATACCTAATGTTACATTTTAAATTGGAATTCATTTTCCAAAAAAGTAAAATGTTACGTTTTATTACAATTTAAGTTTATTTAAATTATGAATTTGACTGTTTAAAGAATGCAAATGCAATAAAAATTTGATATATCCATCAAGCATGGGACCGTCGCTGTGACGATTAATTGAATAGAACGAATAATAGAAACCCACTTCTACATACCAGAAAAAAACAAAGCATTCTGGTTATAGACGACGAAGATTAAAATTTATCTTTGTCGCCTCTCATTTAGACACAATAACCTTATATACCTAATGTTACTTTTTAAATTAGTATTTATTTTCTAAAAAGTAAAATGTTACGCTTTATTACAATTTAAGTTTATTTAAATTATGAATTTCACTATTTAAAGATGGCAAATGCGGTAAAAATTTGATATATCCATCAAGCATGGGACCGTCGCTGTGACGATTAATAGAATAGAACGAAAAATAGAAACCCACTTCTACATACCAGAAAAAAACAAAGCATTCTGGTGATAGACGACGAAGATTAAAATTTATCTTTGTCGCCTCTCATTTAGACACAATAACCTTATATACCTAATGTTACTTTTTAAATTAGTATTTATTTTCTAAAAAGTAAAATGTTACGCTTTATTACAATTTAAGTTTATTTAAATTATGAATTTCACTGTTTAAAGATGGCAAATGCGGTAAAAATTTAATATATCCATCAAGCATGGGACCGTCGCTGTGACGATTAATAGAATAGAACGAATAATAGAAACCCACTTCTACATACCAGAAAAAAACAAAGCATTCTGGTGATAGACGACGAAGATTAAAATTTATCTTTGTCGCCTCTCATTTAGACACAATAACCTTATATACCTAATGTTACTTTTTAAATTAGTATTTATTTTCTAAAAAGTAAAATGTTACGCTTTATTACAATTTAAGTTTATTTAAATTATGAATTTCACTGTTTAAAGATGGCAAATGCGGTAAAAATTTGATATATCCATCAAGCATGGGACCGTCGCTGTGACGATTAATAGAATAGAACGAATAATAGAAACCCACTTCTACATACCAGAAAAAAACAAAGCATTCTGGTGATAGACGACGAAGATTATTATTTATCTTTGTCGCCTCTCATTTAGACACAATAACCTTATATACCTAATGTTACTTTTTAAATTAGTATTTATTTTCTAAAAAGTAAAATGTTACGCTTTATTACAATTTAAGTTTATTTAAATTATGAATTTCACTGTTTAAAGATGGCAAATGCGGTAAAAATTTGATATATCCATGAAGCATGGGACCGTCGCTGTGACGATTAATAGAATAGAACGAATAATAGAAAACCACTTCTACCTACTGCCAATCCTGAAAGAAAGAAAACATTGAAGGAGGAATTCGATCAAATTGATCTAGCGCTAAAATGTCTCGAGAATATTAAAGTACTTTTGACAAAAGAATAAGGTAAATTTTCTAACCTATTCTGAAGGTGCTTACTTCGGCTTAATATCCAATTGTTAATTTAATCCATAGGTAATCCGAGATGACACTTATCTCACAGTCGTTGTTATTACACCGTCACTGGAAACTAAATAATTATATTAGTAGTCGGACACAAAATAATTGGACTTCTTTCTCATGTTGACGATTATATATTCTTGATTATATGAAGACTGATACATAGCGAACAATTACAATTAAACATTTATATTTAAACTTATATTATTAGGCATTATATATTTTATCTTATCTGAGCACGCAGGCTCACGTGTGTTCACGATTACATTTTGTTGCAGACTGGGGAAGTTAAAGTCAAAAATAATAAGTTCATAGTTCATCATTACATCATTCGAAATTACGCATACGTCAGTGGAAAAATACACATTTCATAGCTTGAGCGTAAGAACGCAATCGGTATAATAATGTTTATAATTATTGTTCTTAAAGTCTTTAATCTATTTCGTATAATAACAGTTTATCAATTTAGAAGAGTTCCGGAATATTTATTTGAAGTTGAGTTGTCATAAATTTCACTCTGCAATTCATTATGCGTTGAAAGAAATGTTGAATGTCTTTCCTTCTTTCGAAAAGGAAGTGAAAGAGTGGTTTTTCTGAAAATAAATTACTCGATGAGGTTAATATTTCTAACATTCCCCCTTAAGCTCATCCGAGGAATTGATCATAAATAGTTTCATGGAATTTCTATGTCTTTCCAGTGCAGGCTTGGGTATGGGCATGGTTAATGCGTCTGCTATCATCTGATCTGTAGGACAATATTTTAATTCTATAATTCCTTCTTCTCTAAGCTGTTTTATGGCGTGAAATTTGACATCTATGTGTTTGGTACGCTTACCAAACTTTTCGTTGTGTATCATCTTTATGCAACTTTGGTTGTCTTCATGCATTATAATCGGTTTATCTTGAGTTAATCCTAAATCTTCTAATAATTTAATTAACCATAAAGTTTCTTGACAAACGTTTGCTGCAGATATATATTCTGTTTCAGCAGATGATAAGGCAATACATGTTTGCCTTTTTGTGATCCACTGTATTGGATTGTCTCCCAACATGTAAATACTACCTGAAGTTGATTTTTTCGTTTTTGTATCTCCCACCCAATCTGAGTCGGTGTATACTTCTAATGTTGGTTTCCTTTTTGTATTTAAAACTAAATTTAAATTTTTCGTACAGTGTAAATATTTGATTATTCTATTTACTGCATTCCAGTCCTTGTTTCGCGGTGCATCATTACGTCTGCTAAGGATGTTGACTGGTGCTGATATGTCTGGTCTAGTAACTGTCGCGATGTAAAGAAGTGAGCGTATCAATTTTCGTTATTCTGTGTTATTTGGTAACAAATTTTCGTCATCTTCTATTTTATTAAAACCGGGTTCCATTGGTGTATTGTATGGTTTTGCATTTTCAAGATTAAATTTCTTAGTTAATTCTTCAATTTTTGATTTTTGGTTTAGTGCGTAACCGTCCGGTAATTTTTCTATTTCGGTTCCTAAGTATCTCTTTATTTGTCCTAAGTTTTTCAATTCATATTCTTCGTTTAACGTTTTTACGATTTCTTTTATTATTTCCGGTTTACTTGCTATAAGAATATCGTCTACGTAGATTATTACGTATGTGAAATTTTCTTTTTCTTTTCTTATGAATAAGCATGTATCGGCTGTGCTTTGCGTGAAATTAAGTGCTTTTAAAGAATTTTCTATCTTTAGGTGCCAGGCTCTTGCTGCCTGTTTGGGACCATATATGGTCTTGTTTAATTTACAAACTTTATAATTAGAGTTTGTTTCGATGTAACCCTCCGGTTGTTGCATGTAGATTTCCTCTTGTAAATTTCCATGAAGGATAGTTATTATTGTTTAATTTATCGATTATCTGTGTTTCTTTTGAGAAAGCCATTTCTTCGATTGATTTTTCTTTATTGTTTTTTATTAAGTTTTATTTAATTAGTTCTATAAAAGTGTTAAATAGGTTTTGGTTTTTAAGATTTAAAAATCACACCTTCCTTCCGAGACAATTTTTTTTCAGTCTCATAATCATCGAAGGAGGAGTTCGATCAAATTGATCTAGCGCTAAAATGTCTCGAGAATATTAAAGTACTTTTGACAAAAGAATAAGGTAAATTTTCTAACCTTTTCTGAAGGTGCTTACTTCGGCTTAATATCCAATTGGTAATTTAATCCATAGGTAATCCGAGATGACACTTATTTCACAGTCGTTGTTATTACACCGTCACTGGGAACTAAATAATTATTTTAGTAGTTGGACACAAAATAATTGGACTTCTTTCTCATATTGGTGATTATATATTCTTGATTATATGAAGACTGATACATAGCAAACAATTACAATTAAACATTTATATTTAAATTTTATATTATTAGGAATTATATATTTTATCTTATCTGAGCACCCAGGCTTACGTGTGTTCACGATTACATTTTGTTACAGACTGAGGAAGTTAAAGTCAAAAATAATAAGTTCATAATTCATCATTACATCATTCGAAATTACGCATACGTCAGTGGAAAAATACACATTTCATAGCTTGAGCGTAAGAACGCAATCGGTATAATAATGTTTATAATTATTGTTCTTAAAGTCTTTAATCTATTTCGTATAATAACAGTTTATCAATTTAGAAGAGTTCCGGAATATTTATTTGAAGTTGAGTGGTCATAAATTTCACTCTGCAATTCATTATGCGTTGAAAGAAATGTTGAATGTCTTTCCTTCTTTCGAAGAGGAAGTGAAAGAGTGGTTTTTCTGAAAATAAATTACTCGATGAGGTTGATATTTCTAACAAACATTCCGGTGACAGACCACGAATTTTTAAATTTAGTACAGTTCTTTGTATCATATGGTAGATACGAATAAAGGTAATAAATAAAAAAAAATATTATGATATTATAGATCATTAGCACTCCAACTAGTACATTATATACTTCAAAAAATAGTACTGTAATTAAACTGTAAAGGAAACAAAACAACCAGCAATACACGTTAAAAATGCGCAATACATTCTGTTTCATAGTGGTTTAAATTTTAAAAAAGATTCGAAATAAAAAGTGAGCAGCAACTTATGAAATTGTATTTTACACTACGATTTATGAAATTGTATTTTACACTACGATTTATGAAATTGTATGTTACACTACCTCTTAATTCTCTAATCATTTTAAATGTTTTAATCGAATGGACAGATTTTCCAATATATGTTTACACAGTCATTTTCAAGTTTAGACTAATTGGCTGAAAATTAATAAACATTGAACATTTTATAATATTATTTAAACATGTACTAATTATACTGATTGACAGTTGAAAAAGTGTGGGGAAAATACTCGTTTTAATGTATTGTGCACAATTATATTGTTTTCACTTTTCTACATAGTACTCTTACTCTCGGTTTCCAAATTTAGTAAAGTAATTTATTTCAAAGACCACAGCAAATCAATAATATTTTGAAATTTCATATACGATTTAATTAATTATGAAATATAATATGCATTCATCTAACATGGAATTAAGAGATTATTGTGTAAAATCTAAATAGATTTTTCGATTAAAGAGCTTCGATCGTTTAAAATCTGTAATTAACTTTTTAGTATGCAAATTTAAGATACGAATTGTGCCAGAAAATCCCATTATGGCTTATTGCTTTGCTTAATATTATGGATTATGTTCAAACAAAAATAAATATCGTTTCCAGACGTTCATGTAAGCGAACGTGAAAACGTTATTTTGAAACTTTTCCCATAAAACAAATATGTTTAACCTTAGTATCTAATAATCCTTAAAGATATAAATTGTGAAATTAAATGTAATGGAAATATTTCATTCATCTGTATAGAAATGAAGTTATTGCTTATTTTTATTCAGTTTCGTCATTATATATACGTATTTAAATACGTGTATAGTATTAATATAAATTAACTTTAATTTATTAAAAAAGTCAATTTTTGTGTTCAAGTAAATTTAACTAGGAATTGCATGCAGCTAAACTAAATATATAAATCTTATTAAAGAAATGCAAGTAGATTTGATATATTTGCTTCATTTTTTTCTCCTGTTTTATCTTATAACCATAATATATTAAAGCGAAAGAAATTTAATTTTATGATCATGAGAAGTATGTCTGTTTGAATTTTAAAATCTAGCAAAAATATCAATATTGCAAACTATATTGATTATATTCACTGCATGGGGCCTGATGTAATGAGGAAAAACGTTCTTCGAAATTGAGTATATATTTTCATTTTAAAAGATTTAGCATTAAACAGATTTCTAAGAAAAATATTCCCATCAATAGTAAAGTAAAATTTTGTTTTCTGTACTTTGAGTACAGATAAAAATAATTCAAACAATTTAGATATTAATTTAAATTTTCTCTATTTGAAAATATTTATATTTATTTTATACTTTTCTTCATACATTTTCCACAGTTAAAAAATATATATTTAATAAAACACCATTTTAAAAATTCAATTTAATTCTAATACTATATGTTCTTACTACAGTATTTGTTGGCATGCTAGATTTAATATTGTTTCAAATCAGACCTGTTAAAGCTTTTTACGGTAATACATTTAATATGACAGAATTGCAAAAAGGGGGAAATCGAGCCAAAAAAACTCCCTTCTAGATTTAGAATAAAATTTCGAAGAATTTTATTATACTTTAATATTATTGTGATGCTATGTTTGACGCATACTTAAATTAATTTATAGATACTTGGTATGGATGAAAAATGAAGAATAATTACACAACACTGCGTAAAAATTGGCAATAACCTCTTTGCTTCATCTGTTTTATATTAATTTTGAAATTCTATATTTCTAAGTTATTATTTAGCAATATTTTTTTCAGATATAAATGTTAAATGCTGATAGCAATCATCATGTTAAAGAAAAACAAAGTTAGAGCAACCGTGCAATGTCTGCACTGCGCGCAGAACAAGCTGTTAAAGGAATTTCGAATTTGAAAGACATCAGTTTAGGAACCGTTTACAAAGGGAAGAGATATAAAATGCTGATCATGATGTCATCACATCATTAAATTTTAATCTTATTTTTATTCTATGCCTTACTTTCTTCTTCGTACTTTTAACCTTTTCTCTTTAGTTATTTTCAGTGACAATAGTAACTTGTTAGTCACTGACTGCTAATTTTTGTTTTCTCTATTTTATTTTTGTATGTTAAATACCACACTCTCTTTCTATTGTGTTACAGGGTGAATGCAAAGCTTATTTCATTTGGTCATATTTATATTTTTCTAAACTTACAATTTTCTGCTTTATTTAATGATTCTAAAAACCATTGTGAATAATTTGTACAGTAACAAAAGTTTAATAGTCTATCTCCTAAACAAAGGCATTTGGAAATTTTTAGTGCTGTAACAATAACAGAATCTACAAAGGAAAATCAAATAAGTGTTACATCCACTCCTAATTCATCATGGATTCCTACAAAGATTTTAACTCAAAACATGTGTGATTCATAGTTAGCATTCGAAGATTCTTTATGAAATACCAGAACAAAAACAAGAACAAATAACTCACAACTCTACTCTCAATAAACTGTTGAAGGATCTTGAAAAAATACCACGAGAAAAACAAGAAGGAATAACTTTAATTCAATTTGGAATGAGGTTCTAACGGGAAACGAAAACTGATCATAAAATTAACCAAGTGTGATTCACAAATAGGAGAAAACAGAACAAGCAAAAGAAAATAAATTGATGAACAAAACAAAACTTCAAGCAAATCTCTGGTAGAAGATGACAAAGTCAATCCAGTTGAAGATACAGAAAAAGAAAATTCTCCTGAAGATGAAGTAATTGAATAGATGGTAAAGAATAACATGTCTAACAAAAAAAATAACATATAAGGAAGTTGTCAACGAGGTTCATTAACAGGAAGAAAAAAAGTGAGAAAAGAGTTGACATAGTAAGAAACAGTTGGGCAAGAAGATTCCAAATGATTTTAAAGCAACGTTGTAAGCAGAGAAAAATTACGTGATAGGGGAAGATATTTCATACTTCACTCAAGAAAATTCTAAACCATTCTTAAGATTGTTTGGTTGGTGGTACTATGGTCACCTTTTGCACTCGAGGTCTAAACAGACAAGGAACTCCGTTTAAAGGGAAATCCAGCCCACTACAAACATTCATGCTGGAATATACTACTCGAGAGAGATCTTTTCAATAATGTTCATACTTTGAAAACTTTCTTATACAGAAAAAGTGCTTCTTCCGGACAATATCTAAATTTAAACTCTGATAGCCCTATTTCACATAAAGTTGCTGTGTAAGGTCATTGTATAACAGAGCATTAAGATTTTCTAATAGTGAGGACAGTTACAATAATGAAATTAATAAAATAATTACTGATTTACATCGTAACGATTACCCGCGAAGATGGTGCCATAGAGTTCTGTCAGAACTCTCGAAGAGATCGGATAAATATCCTACACCTTATCAACGGGACAATCTTACAGAAACTATATCTTTTCCGTACTACGCTAATATTTCTAAAAATATATCTGCTATTTTCAAAAATGTGGGCATCAGAACTGCGTATGTGTCTTTAAATTTTATTGCTATTTTTCTGTGTAACTACAATCATAAGTATTCAAAATTTCATCTTAGAGGGGTCGTATACGGTATTCCTTGTAAAGATTGCAAGTCAAACTAAATAGGTGAAACTGGACGTTAGCTAAATGTGAGATTAAAGGAGCATAGCGATTAGTTTAAGAAAGGCACTCTAATCTCATGATTGGTTACACACGCCTTTGAATTTGACCACGTCCTTGATTTTGAAAACGCGCAAATTGCAACATCTTACTTTTGTGTCTAGAGCATCCGCATTTTCCTGGAGGGTTGGATGACGGGTTTTTCTGAGTTTCCGATTAATGAAGCTTCCCAGGTACCGTCAGAATACGATGTTTTAATTAAACTGTGATTTTAACTATTACCTTATTTTGGTTCTTATTATTTTGTAATTGTGAACGTAATACTGATGAGGTGTACCAAACGTATACGAAACGTCTACGAATTTGTGTTTTAATTGTTTGTTATGTATGTTTTTTTTAAATTAAATGTCTGTAGTTTTATATTTTAATTAATATTCATGCATGAATTGGTATTCGATCCCAGCACCTCTTGTCTAGTAAACAGCACCCTAACTGCTAAACAAGCATGTGGGACTATTCTTAAGACGTCATGAAATGTACCAAAACGACTTCATACGTCATCGTATAAAGCAACTGTGCTGCATTAATCAGACAACAAATTTTTAAACTAATTGAAAAATCTACTAAAACACACATAAATAACACCTGCATTCAGCATTTTAAAGATATACAATTATTATACAGACATACATACATTAAATACAGTAATCCAACATGGAGTGAAAAATTAGCCACAGCCAGGAATCGAACCTGGGTCCACAACGTTCCGGGCTGTTGCTCTAACCACTGAGCCACTACGGCCGATTCCTGAGTCTGCAATCTAATAGACAGTCTTGGATGACCGGACAACGGTGGATATATTCTTACTATTCCACCGATCTACGAATATATACTAAACACTCCATGTTGGATTATTGTATTTAATGTATGTATGTCTGTATAATGATTGTATATCTTTAATTTAAAAATCGTTAGTGTCATTTTAAACAATATTGAACAAATGATGGAAAAATAAATATATTCTCATTGATTCCAATGGAAGTTTTTCTAAAAATAATTAAACAGTGTGCAATAGTTAGTATAATGCCAGAAAAATTGAAAAAGGATCAAACTGTCAACAAAGATGTAAATGGCAAGATAATAAAAGATCATAAAGAGCTAAGTAGTATTAAAAAGGGCGGATACAAATACAAACGAATAGAGTATCAATCCAAATTATCTCCAACTTACTAGAAAAATATAATCATGAAATTTTTAATATTTGTAGAGGTGGATATTCAAAACAAATTTGGCACCAAACAGACCTTGTTGAAAAAAATGTAAAGAATATAACAACAACCGTTAAAAAATAATGCGAAAAATTAAAAAAGAATCGAACTAAAGTAAGTGACATAAGTATTTAATTATGAACTATGCATAAAATCAAAAGTTTATTCACCTGCTGACGCTAAAAATAATCATTCAATCTAATGAAAATGTGAATGACTTACATCAAAAACTTTACAAAATATCTAAGGAACGTAAGCACTTTCCAAACATATCAAATACAAAAATAACAAGAATTAACAAAATTATCATTAACTTACTTAGAGAAGATGATAAAGAATTTATTGAAGAATTAACTCGGACGACCATTTTTGTCAATCAGCTTAGAATAAACAATAATATTAACAGAAAAAGTAATTCATTAAGATTCAATGTGTCAATGAACTTGTCCGATGAGGAAATTCAGTCGGAATCTGAAAAACAAAATGAAAAATTGTACATTAAATTCAAAGTATATAAATCCATCACTTCAAAATCACAAAAATCTCAACCTTAAATCTCACTGAAGTGAATGCAGCAGAATCTCGTCAAGTACTAAAGAAGAGGTTTTTTCATATTTGTCACATTTTCTAAAAGTGGAGTAAAATTTGGATGAAAACCCTGCATGATATAACCAAAAAACATGCAGAAAAAGTTTGATTTTTTTTTTCAAAGAAACTTTTATATCTCCAAGAATATGCGTGCTATTAGTACACAAATGAATACGAATGTTCTACAGGACTCGCATAGTCAACTGCTACATATATTGCAAATTTCGAGCATTTTGTTTTACATGTTGATCGAAATGTTTTTCGTTTCTTTAATTTGATGCTATCCCCTAATTGCCTTCGTGACTTAACTTTCGCGGAAAAATATGAGGTCAAACATGTTCTTTATATTTTTGAAGTTCCAGAACAATTTGTCAAGCATTTCTCTAAATATTCAACAAAACGTCTAAAATTGAATGCGTCCAATGACTTTTGGCTATATAATGTATGTCTGGATATATATAATTGTAGCATTTTTTTTTGGGGGGGGGAGGGGGGAATTTATCAATCATGAATTGATAAATCTTCGTCAAAAAGTGCATCCGAAAAACATGGTTTATGAGTTATTAAATTGAAAGTGAGAAACTTTTGTTTCTTAATAGTGTTTTCGCTCTGCCTAAAATGACAGATTAACAAGTTTCATATAATTCCTTATATATTTACATAAGTGGCGTTTGCAGCTGAATATATTTAAATAACATTACTATTACATTTTTGCGATATAAAGGTCATTCAGGATATTTCAGAGTGTCCTATCGCATCCTAGCGCGTTTATTTAGAGTCGGGGCTTTTCAAACATTTTCTCTTATAGTTTAGAATGTGCACTGTGTGCTATTAGGTTTAAATCGTATACATTTTATTTAAAAGATGAGCTTAAGTTGATTTATCTTAAAAATAATGCGTATATGTATCTGCCTATCAGTGCATGTTGCTATAATTCTGTATGGTATTGAAGAGAAAATTGGTTAAATGCCAGAATACGGAAATTATTTCAAGCATAAAAAATACGAAACAGAAAAAAAAATTAAAGAATAATATCACATATATTCATGTTATTCTGAGAGAAAATATTTGATTTTGAATTTTGTATGAAATATTTAAATGGTTGGTTTTAAATAATGTCTAGAGAAAATGAATACATCTAAATAAAAGTACATCATTATACATGGTAATTTAAATTTAAAATTTAAAACTATTTGAATGCAGTATTGCCATAATCAAATATCATGAAAATTTTGCTTCTGCCGTTTTCTTAAAGTACGTACAGAAATTTAAATTTTTATCCTAAACCACTTTAAATGCAAGTTATCTTGATAATCTAATTCAGCTTCAAAAAATGCATTCGTTTTTAAATGAAACGTATATATTTTATTTATAACACTATAGAATTTGTTCTGCATAAATCCAATTTTAAGCAGAGTTTACAGACAGGTAAAGAAGGAACTATTTAAGAATTCAATTCAATTCATAATATTGAAATTTCCGATGTATCTCAAGTATTAAATTATTGAATAAAAATTAATGAGTATGGTAATATTTTATCGTGAAGCGTACATTGCTTGTACAGCTATAAAATGTTAATAAAAGGCAATAAATGAAAGAAAAATATTGTTATTCCAACAAAATTTTATTTTACTATACTTAAGCTGCAATACAATTGTTGAGGCAAATATTCTTTAAAAAACCATCATTCGTTTTAAGCCTTAATATAAAGTAAGAGTGAGTTTTCCATTATTTAATATTCACATTTCTTGTGATAAAGTGTCAAACAATTTACCTATTCGTGTGATTGCGCTTTCCTCTTTAACAATAACAGTAGTTATCTACTACATAAAAAATAATTCATCACTTAATGTAATTAAAAGATTTTGTTGAATTGGAATAATTTCTACATACCTAATTATCAAGCTTTGGATTTGTTAATATAATGAACACTATTATAAGCTCTTGAAATATATCTATTAATAATTTTATTCGGAGAGCTATTATATGTTGTTTCTTCTCATGTTAATTGCATTACAGTTAAGAATAAAACTAATAGAAACGAAATAGATATTTTAGATTGACTAACGATTAAATTAAATCAGAATGTATATTATCTCAAAAACTATGTAATTTAGTTAAAACAATGAGGAAAAGGGCACATAAAAAAGTAAGAAATTTTAAATTAAAATAAAATAAATAATTTTTCATCTTAATTTCAAATAATATGCAATAGTAGATGAATATAAACTTTTATTGAAGAAAACATATATGATCATTAATAACATGATTTTGTGAAGTCTGCACAGCACCTTAACACGGCGCTTTTGGAAGTCGAGCGTAATATGTAACAAAAAACGTTAATCCTAGTCCTTGATATGTTGTCTGCTAAGATAGTCAAAATTGGGGCCCCTCTAACCTTGGAGGCCTTAGACTCCAATAACGCCTCAGCCGGAAGCTTTCGGGGAACAAGGCGGCTATTCCATGAGAAAAAAAATCTTACCGACTAATGACACTTTGGAGTGAGGCTGAAGCAACTGTTGTACAGGAAGTTAAATGCGTGAAACTACGTTATCCTGTATATAGAATAACTGATCTAGGCACTACTAATACAGACCTTAGATTTCATACAACGACTCAGCCGAAAACTCTCGGGAAACGAGACGGCCTTGCCAGTAGAAAAAAAAATTAGTGACAAGACAGTCTGGAACCACTATTGGATCGGAAGGCTAATGTGTGAAGGTACACAGTAACAACAACAACAAAAAAATACCTTACAAAAATCGCAGCTACGTTTGCTGTAAATTTATGCAGACAAATTGACAGCATATTTTGTTGCTAATTAAATATTATAAATAAGCTTTAAATAGTAACATTTTTTAGAATTTTATAGCAAAAAGACTGCATCTATGCTAATTTTACTGCAAAAATGACTATAATCATAATAAAATTTACAGCAAATAATGCTGCCAATTTGGGTGCATAAATTTACAGCACATTTTGTTATTTTTGCCATTTTGTCTTATAGTAAACATTGACCTGTGTAAAGATTATCTGATCTAGACACTACTAATACAAACTTGGACTTCAAATACCGCCGCAGCTGAAAACGCTCGGGAGTTGAAGTGGTCATGCTATTAGAAAAACATTGCGACTTATGACCCTTTGAAGAGAGGCCGCAACATCTGTTGTGCCAGAAGATAAATGTGTGAAGGTACGTTGTCTTGTGTAATGGTTATCTGATCCTGACATTGTCCATTTGGAAGTGATGGAACGTGTAGAAATGATGTTAAAAGTGGGATAGCGATGAAGTCAGTAGTGAAGCCACAATCAGATGGTAACTTTTGATGGTAGCAACGCATTTTTCAGAAATACATGCGTTATTCCGTTGCTCGGATTCGGCAATTCAAAGTGGTAATGACCCCATTTATAAGAAAATTTGTCTCATCTCCGCACAGATTTCTCGAAGGCTGAGAATCGTCTAGCTCCATCCTGGGGTTAAAGTCTCAGTAAATGTTCGTCATAGATGCTAATCATAGTGTTCGAGTTGTTGCAAACGGTTGATTCTGTATAGACAATAGTAGAAGTGGAGACTCTTCCCAGGAATTTTTTTATCACCGTAACACACAAATGCAATTGTCGCGCTATTCACCAGAGTCCTTTTATAACGAAGAATGGTTTTGTGCGTACCTTCAGCAGTGTTGCCAGGTTGGAGAATTTTTTAATTCAAAATATCTGACATTTTTCCAGCTAGTAATTTTTGGATCATGGTATACTTGTCAGTAAATACTCTAAAGATAACTATTCCCAATAGTAGTTTTTTGAATAAAAAATTCTCCAGCATAGTAACACTAACCTTCGGCAATCGCATCATCCGCAACTGTCTTTTATGATACCGGTTTTCATCTACTGACAGGCCTAAGGATAGGCGTGCAGGAACAAAAAAATTCTAAAATTGCGATTTCTGTGATACAGTTGTTATAGCAGTTTGCTTAACTAGAAGTTTGGAATTTTGCAGGGTACTGACTTTTAAAATGTAAATACTCGCGTAGTACAGTTTTCTAAAATTACTAAATTTCAAATAAAAAATGAAATAAGCGAAAAACCTTCAACATAATTTCTAAATTACCATTTATTTGGAATAAATTTTAGCTCTTCACTGTCATTAAAGTCTCATGTTTGCCTAATGCAGTATAAGAATGAAGTATAGTCAAACTGTAGCTTAATTAGTGATTTTTGAATTATTTGTAGCATTATAATTTTCTCTAATAACATTAGACCGACGAATACTACTGGTATATTTCAACAATTATGCGAGCAAAGCCGCGGCTTTTGCTAGTAAAAACATGAAAATATCTCATGTATAATCGCTCCATAAAACATATCCGATAAAATGTAAAAACTATTTTACTTTTTCACGTATGCAATATTTGTTGCATGTTATTTATCAATGTAGAAATTCTCCTTTAACATTAATTTTTGCTGCAATGAATACAGCCTTTTCTTCAGATTAACGATTATTTTAAAACAAAATTCTCGTACACAAATTGGGTATTCCAAAACTTTTCATCCTTTCTTCTGCATTCTTCTTTTTGGCTAAAGAAATATTCCTTTTGTGTATGCATCATTTAATATAACGAATATGCATTTCAACAAAGGATTCAAACCAGCAACTGAAACTATCCTACTGTATTGAAGTTGAATGGTTTTGAAATGAATGAAAATGAGATTGTTCTAATTCATGAATACATTTTGTGAAATGATTGATGATAAATCTATGCTAATAAAAGAAAGTTCCGTTCTCTGTGTGTGTCTGTCAGTCTGTTGGCGATAGCTATGAAAATTTAGTGCACATGGAAGTCTGGAAATTTAGGTGAGCATAGTCCAAAACCTGTCCTGGTGAACCTGAGAATCAGAATTTTATTATTTCAATTATTTATTGAAATATTAATTAAAATCCACAAAGAACTTTCATCAAAAATACGCTTTTTTTCTTCGGTTGGTTTGTTGTATAGAGTCTTCACAGAGGTAATTAAATAAAACGGAGTAGCGATGCATAGATATGGACTTCTAACGAAATAGTATTAATATGGATTGCAGTTACCGGCGTACAGCCATGCTAATGTATCGCCAACTGCACACGACAAATTACACAGATGCCACCTGTTTGAAATGATTTTCCAGGCACTTTTTTCTTCATGATAATTAGCTGGGTTTAAGGAGTTTTTTTGTTTTTTACATGACATATATTATTATAATAGATATTATTAATAAAGAAATCTTTATTTAACACATTATTTGTTATATTTGCGGGGATGGAGAGTGATGAGGGTAAACAACTTTTTATTAAATATCGCATTTATTTTACTTGACCGTGCGCCTCCTTCTGGCGGCTTTTTCCTTAATTGACCCCCTTATTAATAAATCCAAATCTACAGCTCTGATTTCAACAGTCAATTACAGTTAACAATTTTAACATTTTTAGCTTCACCCGTAGCGTTTAAATGCTGTTATATATAGATAATACCGCTATTTAAATTTCAGCAAATACTGTTCCGAACTTCTCCAAACAAGTTCCATTCTTACTAAATTATCGTAAAAATGAGCATTCATAGATTCAAGGAGTATTTCTAGAAAGCAATTACCAGTATTTCCGAATAATAGTCTAAGCTGAATTTAAAATTATGTTCCTAGATTAACCAAAAGAATTAATCTTTAAAGATGTATAGTGGTTCAGCTAGTTAGTTCCAAACATTATAATTAACTTAATAGCCATCCTCTATATCATTAAACTAAATTTATGACTAGCGGTTACTACTATTTTCGAATAATACTTTAAGCCAAATTTGTAATTAAGTTCCTAACTTAACCAAACGAACGAATTTTTTAAGATGCATAGTGGTCCTCCTAATTAGTTATTTGCTGAAGTGTACTTGAGCATCCCTTCCGCCCCAGCCCCTCCTTCAAAGTTTTTTCTTTAATTATACCCCGTTCCCATATATCAGCGACTATCTTTCAGATTTCAGTGCAAGTGATTCTAAACATTATAATTAACTTAATAGTCCCCCTCTATAACATTAAAGTAAATTTGAGAGTAGCGGTTACCACTATTTCCGAATAGTAGTTTAAGGCAAAATTTTAATTAAGTTTCTAGCTTAACCAAACGAACGAATTTTTAAAGACGCATAGTGGTCTTCCTAATTAGTCATTTTCTGAAGGATACTTGAACCTCCCCTACCCTCCCCCCCTGCACCTCCTTCAAAGTTATTTTCTCTAACTGTGCATTATTTCAATAACTTGGCTAATGTTTCTTTCAATCTTCTCCAAACCAGCTCAATTTTATAGCACGCCTACGCTATACAGTGCCGCAGGCAGCGGGGACCTGAATTAGAGGTCCGTTCAGATAGAGCTTTGTTTAGAACAGAATGTTCCCCTGGCGGTGGAAGGCGAAAATAAAGGATTTTCTGGAGCGTCCGAGAATGCCCGGTATACGGTGCCGAAGCCATCGGAGACGTGGCCAGAATTTTGTTTTTTAAGTGATTTAAGTTTTTTACACGGGCTCGGGCAATGCAGGGTGGGTCAGCTAGTAGATTAATAAAATAAAAAAGCTTTAAAAAATTCTTTACATCAAAGTTACAAATACATTTTTATTGACATTTCTATCATGTACATGTGATCATATTTATCAGTAAATGTCGGATAAAAATGACCTTTTTCGGAATACACAATTAAGATATTGTTTTAAAAAGTAAGTAGCATAAATTTGATTGTTGGATTCATGTTTTACTAAAAAGATCGTAATTTGTATTTGGGTTGCAATAGCATCTCAGTTTTATTCACATAAAAAGCTAGATATGTATTGTATGTCTTTATGGTGTCAAAAGTCTGAAAAGGCATTAAATGATTTTTAAACAGATATTTTATTGAAGCCTGTAAACTGGGTCAAGGTTTAACCATCTAATTTTTATTATATATATTCTTATATATACGTAAAAGATTTGGCAAAAGCTTGCATTAATGCGGGATAAAAAATAAATTTGGAGAAGACTCGGATGATGTTCAATTCATTTGCATGAAAAAAATCGTCTCCAACAACAATGAGATTAAAGAAGTGCAAAGTTATGTGTACCTTGGACAGGAAGTATCATTGGAATACATTATCATTAATGAAATCAATAGAAGAATAAGAAATGGATGGAGTGCTCTTGGGAAGAAGAATATTATTCTGAAAGGAAATATGAAAAGTAACAGGCTTCTTTGTTTGAATAGAAAGGTGTTTCAGGAACGTGTTTATCCTCCACTAACTTATGGAGCAGAAACATGGACGCTAACAAAACGGATAGTAAGCAACACAGCGAAGTACAGAAAGATGTGTGCTAGGTCTAACTACCAGAGACAGAAAGAGAATAACCTGTATAAGAAGTCAGACGAAAGTGTTTGACATCATTGAGAGAATTAAACGGCTGAAATGGAAATGGGCTGGGCACATTGCACGAAGACAAGGCAGTAGATGGAGCACAAACACCCTACAATGGTATCCCAGAAATGTAAAACGACCAAGAAGACGACCTCAAATAAGTGACAAAATCAGAAATTATGGCTGGTGTTAATCGGATGACTAAAGCACTAGACAGGAAACAATGGAAAAATCTGGGAGGGGGGGGACTTACATACAGCAGTGGATTGAAAACGGTTGTTGTTGATGATGATATATGAATATATCAGAAAATTATCATATGTCTGAAGGGCATTAATTTAAATTCCTTTATCAAATAAAATGCCTGCTACAAAACATGTTTAGATAAGATAGATAATGTGTTAGTCCACTGGTTCTTTATATATGATTATATCAAATTCAAAATATTACAAATCAATAAGGATTTTTCTAATCAGAGAAGTCAAACTTCATTCTTAAAGCTACGTTTTCTGAACCATTATTATTGATTGGGGGTGGTATCTTAAATGACCTTTAGAAGAAATTAACATAATATCTTTAACGCAAGAACTGATATGTGTGTATTATATACATACAATATATATATATATATATATATATATATATATATATATATATATATATAACTATTAAATAAACGTTACAACCACCAATAAAAACTATGAAATTATGAATAAAAGTAAAATAACTAATTGGCAACATATATATATGTCACATTTCCAGTTCGTAATCGCTTTATTTTCCTTAAATTAACTCAAGGCCAGAGGTCTCCACGTAGGAAGTTTTGCAGTCGTGCGGTGCTTATTGAAAAAATAAATAGGCAGTCAAGTCCACTTCCTAATTTATTAGGATCCAGAGAAAACTCGCTTATGCTTTTATTTAGCTCTCATGATAATTCAATGCATTACAACCAAGAAGCTTCGTATCCCAAATTAACCATTCGAAAAAATCAAAGCTGTCAAGGGGCGGCATCTTAAATTATATCGGCAGCTACGGAGATTTTTATTCCATGGTCGCGAGCCACGCGTTGGACCTCCACTTACACTATGCTCCCAGGAAATCTGCGTTTAAGGCCGGAAACCCAGTGTATATATCTTCTCCAACACTCACGAATACAGAGCCGTCAAAACCATCTTTCGACCAATCAGCACTACGGAACTCAATTTCTGGGCGTGATGATTTGGAGGAAATTAAGTTGCAGACTGAAAAGCGCGGGAGAATATTCTAGAATTGTTCCGGAAAAATCTGATTCTTTCGAACAAATAAGAAAGAAAAAAAATACGTAGGTTTTACCGAGTGTGAGCAGAATGCCAAGATAAAAATTTTACATTGAAACTGAGATTAGCTTTTATATTTTAGAAAGAATACTTTTTTGCCAGAAAACATAGGGAAATAAAAATAAAAAGATATAGGGTTTTTTTTCGAGAGAATTAAAATATTTAGCTGGGAAAGTCATATTTTAAAAGAATTAAATTTTAGGATGCGTTAATTTAATGGAATAAAAAGTGTGTACTTTTAACAGAACAGCACTTAGCGAATGAATTTAGAATAAAGAATTTTTAGCTAGGCGGGATTTTGACAATCTAAATACTAGAACGAGAAAATAATTTAGAATAATGGGATTTAAACAGAATTATAGATTTGATGTGGCCAACGGCGACAAAATTAAAATTTGTTTCTTATATATATATATATATATATATATATATATATATATATATATATATATATATATAGCACATTATGTATGAAATGCATTCGGCAGACTCAGAATCTTGCACCATAATTAAACTAGGAATAAACAACAAACATCAAAGAAATTTCAACAAATATAACCTGAACAAGAAAAAAACCAAGAAAAAAACAACCAAAAAGCTGTGGTCGCATCAGCAGTAGCCATATTATAAACGCACAACAATGCCCACTGCTGCCCAGGTCACAGCTTTTTGGTTGTTTTTTCAGGTTATATTTGTTGAAATTTCCTTGATGTTTGTTGTTTATTCTTAGTTTAATTATGGTGCGAGATTCTGGGTCTGTCGAATGCATTTCATACATAATGTGCTATATTTAATCTGTGTGGTTATTTGCAGCTATAGCGCTTATCGCATGGATTTTATTTTTATTTTTAGTTTCATTTTTAATCTTGTTTGAGTTTATATATATATATATATATATATATATATATATATTAAATAGTATCTACGTTGCCTATTCTGAATAATTTGTTCCGAATTGTGAAACATTTTTGTTTGAATTGAAATAAAGCACTTTTACTAAATTTAATCCAATTATTAAAAGTTTGAAACAAGTTCAACATTATCTTGATTCTCATACCTTTTAGAAATAAAAAATATAATATTGAGACCTACACCGAAGATGAGAATAGTTAAAAGCAAATCGAAAAGCAAATTTGTTCAAAATATACAGCAATATATATATAATATATACACACTGTGTTGACGCTGCGCTAAAGTTATAATCGAAGTGGACATTATTAGACAAAATACAATGCGATGATGCCAATAATAAGAGTATTAACCCTTTTTATCGGGACGGTACTTATAAGTACCACTTTAACTCCTTCGCGACGAGCGTCTTTTACAGAAATTTTAATCTGTTAAAACCAGTTTTTCAAATGAGAAATTTTCACCTAATTGAATCGCAAAAATTCTATGATTAGATAAGGAAAACTTTACAAAAAAAAAATAACTGATGGGAATAGTCGAGGATTCTGAGCATCTTATGCGTCACGTATTCGTGTCGCTCGTCCCCAAAGGGGTTAATAAAACACCTATATATTCGTAATATGACCGTTTTTCCTAACGGTATTCACAGTGGCACAAAGACTGTATTTCTGACAGCAGGCAGGAGATGGCAAATTCAAGCACATATCCTCTTCCTTTGCATTGTGGGGATTTTACATTTGCCACGCTACATTCGAAATCCATTTTGCAATAGAATTGATATGCATGTTGTTCTTCATTTAAGTAATTTTAGTGGTTTATTACCGGTTATTTAGTACTATTATTTTCTATTATTTTCTATACTCTACAGGTGAAAATTTCCTATATTTTATTTGAAGTTTACTATTTGAAATTTACTATTTTATTTTATATCATAGGGTAAAAAAATTATGGTGGTTACAGTTGCATAATTAACCACTAAAGCACTATAAAAAATTATTTTCCTCCTTCCTATGTTTATTCTGCACCAAAACTTATCCAATGATGCAAAAATACAATTAAAATGTAGCTGGAAAATTAATCCAGGATATAAAGAATTAATTTGTTAAATGTTTATATGCACATACATACACAGTATATTAGGTAGAAATACAAAGTACTGACACCATAATCAGTTGCGAACAATAGCCGAATGACTTAGTGGACATTACCACTTGAAGAATACACGTATCTATATTATGTTTTATATTAATAAGATATGACTTATTATCACTACAATTAATGACCCCATGCGGATTTTATCTAACAAAATAGTTCAATTACGCGTTTTAATTTCAAGGAGAATTTATCACGCGAACACAAGAACAATGCGGTAGAGACTAACTGTTGCCAACCTACAAAATCAAAATTATGATCAAAATAAAGAATGCGTTGCAGTCGCGTTCATCTGGCAACGTCAAGAGAAGGCGTAACACACTGCTTTGGTAAAATTTATGTTGTATTGATCATTTAATATTTACTTCATTTTTTACACGGTCAAGTTAAAAGCTTTTAAAGTATAAATGTTGAAATACTTATTTTTTAATTATAATATATTCAATATTGTGTATTTCAAAGTTACTTTTTTATTTAAGTTATTATTAAACTAAGTTATTGGTATGTTAAGTAGTTCAATAATAAGTGTTTCAGTTTAGAGTTTTTTGCATTTCGACTCGTTATTAAGTGTTTCAAAAAGTTACAGCAATAAATATTTTAAGATGAACTGACATGCATGAAATGCATTGTCACACTTAGGTACTTTAGACTTCCCATTAGGATTTTAAGTACTGTAAACGTGACAAAAGTGACGTATATGCAACAATCATATATTTCTTACATAGATTACAGATAGTGATTCAATTTCTACAAAATAAGTTAGTTTTGTATTAAAAGTACTGTACTCAATTTTTTCATATTTAATAAAAAATATATATTTTTTATAAAATGCTAAATAGTCTCAAAATCTAACAAAACTTGGGGAAGCGTTTCTCATGTAGGCACAATGACTTTATAAAAATAAAATCTATTGGAATTTTATCATTTTCTCTATGTAAATTCCATTATTGTAAAAACAGAATATTTTATTATACTTAAGAATTTGGAGATGAAATGTTACATTCAATTCATAATATCTTTGTATTGTAATTATGCTATACTTTCAAGTATCCCTTGGTTAAAAATTATTCTTTTAGAATAAAAATGTACTGTAATATAATATCTTTATTTTTCTTGTATACTTTTCGTGTATTACTTATGTTTGTCCTGATTCATGCATAATAATTTCTTATGATAACGCAAAAAACTTATACGCAGTTATTTGCTCAAATGGTTCTTTTTAAAACTTAGCTATCATTTATTCAGAAATTCTATCGTGCTAAAGAGATTTGCGGGAGATTCGATGCAGCCATCTAGATTTAATCGATCTAATAAGATATAACTTTCTTAGTAACAGACATTTCAGAAAGCAGTATAACAAGTTATTATGTCGTTGAAAGGAGTCGTTATGCAAATTTGTGTCGTAAAATATAATTGAGTTTTGAAAATTTTGGGGTGGAAAGAAAGTTTCTGTAAGGTGCGAAAGGGCTAAAGGGTACACATTTTTATTGATGCATCATTCCTGATATATCGCTTCCACTTAAAAGTAGTTTCCTTCGCATCAACTTCAGACTTTTAAAATGTTACCAATGTGGTTATATATATAATTTTTTTCTTTGAAGCAATAATTTCGAAAGAAAACCATAAATATTAACATAAGAATATTTGATGATTTCCGTTTACAATATTAAAATAGCAGAAACAAATCTTATGAAGGACGATTTTATGAAGTATTTAAATTTAAGATAAGATAGAAATTTGATCATATACAAAGTGGCTGAAATAATACTACCCCATTTAAGAGAGCTATGGAGGATGTCAGAAATGTCAAAATGACAAGAAATTTTGTCAAAAAATATTTGATGTACTCGATATTTACTTTAAAATACAGTACGGAAGGTATTCTGCGTAAAATGTTCGGCAGTTTGAATGTTCTAATCGCAACAGCATTGTTTTTTCCGATATTCTAGGTAGAAAAGCTTTATTACAGTATGTTTCTCAATCAATGTCGTTATACATCAGCGATATTTCAAACTCTAGCAGGGCAATGCCTATCTTTCACTTCGGTCGAATTTTTCATTTTCACGTGTTCTTAAAAACTCCATTCATACCAATTACCATTCGCAAGGAATATATTGCTGTTTATCAAATTTTTTTTGTAAATTTTCGAAAGAAATATTGAGCACATTATCCACAGTGTCTGTTGTCTATATGTCATTGCGACCCATGTAACATACAACACAGCTGTCTCAGCTGCGAAAGTTTAAATGCAACTATATAAAGAGAACTATATACTCTACTAATAAATACTCTATTATGGGCTTAACACTCAAATGGTTACAAGATTGTGCGCATAAAAGTTTTTGTGAAATATATTTATAAACCTCTGTTTCAATGCTGGGCTCTTTAAATTTCTACAACACTTTATTTTGACAGCTTTATCTTTATTTTAATTCATAAATTAACACATGGATATTTAATCATACATTTTGAGAAATGATTAAAAATTATATCCCATCAAAAACGTCACATGTAAAAATGCTACCAAGTGTCATGCCTCTTTTACCGTAAAAAGTTCCGATAACGTGTAAAGACAAGTTTAACTACCTTATTAACTCTGAAATTTTCATTCACAAATCATTCCTAGTCTCTACATCTTTAGTTAATGATTATTTTGTGACTTGGCAATTACGCAGCCCGAGAATGCGACAGCTGTATATAATTAGCCTTAATCAAATAATACCACCCCATCCTATAACATTGCAAGGTGTAACAACGTAAATCCTGATTTATTTTTATTTTTATTTTTATTTTTTTTAATGGAAAAAGAAATAAATATCTATTTGACAGTGGACGGAATTAATAAAGAAAAATTTTATTTAACAGAATTCTTTATTTTTGTGGTGATGGGGAGGGGTCGGGAAGGGGCAGCAACTTTTTATTAAATATCGCATTTATTGTACAGTATATATTCATGCAGCGATATTTTTAGTGTTTTCGCGTTTGGTACTATCTCTTTTATTTTCGTTTTTTTTACGGTGCCGAAAATACCGTACAACTCCGGGCGGATCAACTAATTTAATATAAAACACACGCAATATGCTCTACTGGGTTGCCAGACGAAGCAAAATCTCGTGAAAATAGCCGTGTTGCCCATGTATGAAATCGCCATTTTGTCGTCAAAAATATACCTTGGTGCGTCTGCGACATCTGAATCATTAATAATTATTAAACTATTAGTTGATAAAAGCGGATTTTTTTAAATATCACATTCTTAATTTTCTATTTATAACGAATTTTCTATTTTTTAGTTGTTAAAATATCTAATTGTTGCAGCCCTTTGGCATATTTTGGCGATCGTTTGATGACGCATAATTACATCATTGTTTTTTCAACTCCCATATGATTGAAAACGTTACAGAAAATATTTGGCGATTTATTAATCTAATCATTCAGCACGAGAATGTGACGTATATAATTAGCCTTAATCAAATTACCTCATCCTATCCCATAACATAGTAATGTGTAATAACTTCCCTGTGCTGCGCAATTGCCAAGTCATAAAATAATCATTAACTAAAGATGTAGAAACAAGGAGTGATTTGTGAGTGAAATTTTCAGAATAATTAAGATAGTTAAACTTGGCTTTACACGATCTCAGAACTTTTTACGCTAAAAGAGTCACGAGAGTTGGCAGTATTTTTACATGTGACGTTTTTGATGGGATTTTAGTTCTTTTGGTAAGTAAACCTCCTTTTCTTGATTTTGGGCTCTTTTCGGACATCATTCACTGGTTTTCTCTGAGCCCACACGCTGTCCCTATTATTTGCCGGTACCAAAAATTTGGAGCTTTAGTTCCGTTTGCAAAGTCCTGTAGATAAAAATAAGTTTCAGTTTCCTAGTCCAGCGTTAAGTTATGGGGAGGGTAGTCAGGGGTATCACTCGCAGCCCTAGATACTTGATATTCGGTATAAAAGTACTGTTTAGGATAAAAAGAAAGACAAAATTAGAAATTCCGGAAAATTCCGACAAATCGAACTATTTTCAATTTTTCGACTTGTTTTTCGACTTTTTCGATTTTTTTCTTCGAAATTTCCGGATTTTTTAATCTTTCCTTCCTTTGTATCCTAAAGACTACCTTTATGCCCAAATTTAAAGTTTCTAGTATTACAAAATCGAATTATTTTCGATTTTTCAATTTTTTACTAATATTTTTTTTTCCTAATTTTTTCCTAATACTAAACATTACCTTTACATCAAATTTATAATTTCTAACACTACGGAATTATTTAAAAATTTTCGAATTTCCCAGAATTTTTTTTATTTTTTCCTTTTTTTGTATCCTAAATATTACCTTTATTCCAAATATCAGTTTCTAGTGCTACAAAATCAAATTATTTTCTAAATTCGATTTTTTTCGATATTTTTATTTTATTTATGGGGAAAGTCAAACTCCTTACATTATCACAGGGTGCAATAAGTATTACTTAACTATCTGAAATAACGTAAATAAAGCCTTTTTATAAATTAAATAATTCAAATTTTGTTGTTGCATCCCGTGGGTCTGTCGCGGTCCGATTTTATCTAATTACACTTGGGTCGGGTCTGGACTTATTTTTTCTCGGCAGATTCGGAGAGGGCCATGTCTTTTTTATTATCATTGTTTATTTTATTCATTTCATTCACATTCTCATTACTTATTTTATTCATATCACTTTCCTTATTTTCTTATTCATTTCACTCTCATTCTCATTACTTATTTTATTCATAACACTTTCATTATTTAGTTTATTAATTTCATTCTTATTGTCATTACTTAATTTATTCATTTCATTTTCGTTATTTATTTTGTTTATTTTTTTCTCATTATTTGATTTTTTACTAGTACTCATTTTAATGTCAAGAAATTGTCATCCATGTTTTAAAAGATCGGTTTAAAAATCTCATGGATCAGCCAGTCTTACTGCAACGAATCTCAAAATGTATGAATTTCATTCAGATTAATCAACATATTTTTCAAAATCCTTTTCCTCCTCCTTCGTAACGCTTATCCGTTCTTTTTTTCCGCAGTATGATGCTCTTTACTTTGACTTGTTAGGTGGGTACTATTATGTTAGCCGGGCGCTAGTGATATATATATATACGTATATATCTTACAAAATTTAAAATATTTGTTTCGCCAAGGTTAATATTATTCTATATAAGTTTTCCTATTAATAATATTCATATATTATACCGGCTTATTAAATTAAAACCTACTCTTCAATGTGTAAAGGTATAAGATCTAAATCCACCTAATAATATTTATTCCAAATTGCTTAAATCTAAAAATGGCGCTAACTACTTATTCCTTAAATAAAACCCTTTTATTATTTAAATCCCTATTAAAATTCACTATTATTTCCCGTGTATATCAAACCTCTCTAAATTCTTTGCTTATTTGCTAAAATGTCATAACTACTAAAATTATCCCGTTCTAAAAAATCTATTTATTTAAAATCATTATTTTATTAAAATATCAAAATGTCTCGTATAATATTTCAATGCTTTAATGTTCTATTTTTTATTCCGCATCAATAAGTTATTTTTTTCTTTTCTGTTTTCTTCTAGCATAAGTTAAAATTATCGTCTGAAATCTATTTTTAACCGGCACTCTCGATTCAAAGCGTTTTGTTTGTTTACACGACGTGTACCTGAGTTCGAGGCTATTAGATTGTTCTAGAAGGTTTTTTTGCGCCCCGGGAGTAAATTTACCTCAAGATTATTTCACCGGAACTGTTAATAAGTTCCTCTTAAAGTGATTATGATTACAGAAGGGAAGTCAGGTGACTTGGTTGTCACTTTGCGAGCGATTAACTTAAATACGCAAGCGTAGCAAAATCCGGAGACAGACGCAGAGAGGATTGGGATTTTGTCATTGAAGTATTGTCAAAATAAACTGTTGCTTGTCTTCGAATTTGTATCTAATAAAAATATGTTATTCTTTGGAGAGTTATTAAATTTATCGTTATCTAAAGAGAGCATTTACACTGAATCTAAAGATGATTGTGTTTAATAAAATGGATTCGACTGTCACTGTGTTTTTCTTTTCTACAATCTGCACTTTACTCGGTTGCTGATATGTAAACTTAGAATACGACTGCATTAAATTGGAGATTTTGCTAGTTCTTTTTCTTCAATTGTTGCAAAATGCAACAATATATATGTATATATATATATATATATATATATATATATATACATACTAGCGGTCTGTCCCGGCTTCGCTTGAGTGGACATTGTGTTTAATATAACGTAGGATAGGGAAGGGTAGGTAATTAAAAAAATGTTCTAAATCGGATAAAAGCGGGAGTGAGACAAAATTGCAGTACTTACAAATTTTGAATTTTAAATAAAAGCTTGTAAAAATGTGATAAATATTGTTTTCTGTTAATGTATATATACACACTATATATATACTCACATACGTTCACACTCATATATACGTGTGTGTGTGTTTATACATATATATGCACGTACGTATACAATAAACACACATGTATATGCGTGTATGCATGTATATATATTTATATATATCCATCTATCCACATATTTATTTATTTTTGTATTCATATTAGACTCAGGCCATGCCCAGGACCGGGTTTGGTTTCTCGGAATGCTCGAATGGTTTTAGGCCGAGCAACGTCGGGTGTTTTTTTTTTTTTTGTAGTTGTTATACGTATAAAGAATAGTAATATATAATCAATAATCATATTTTTTGTGGTATTTTAAATATACATATATAAATATGCAATAATTCATTAATAAAGCATTTTAAGAACATATTTTAGTGTAAATTGCAAGATAAACACTTCTCTTTAATTGTTTTTTCTTTAATGAAACGGATAGTTTGCAAAGATGAGAACTTAAATTTGAAAGTATTTTTTATAAAATATTATGTTAAAACTTTTGAAGTATATTTAAGATTTAAGTTATTGAATCATACTTCTCAAAAAAAAAAAAAAAAAAAAAAGCTTATTTTTTACATTAATTTATTAATTTGCATTTAATTTCAAAAACAATAATCTTTGTTTCTTCGTTTTATAGGTACATTCTAATACCCGCTTAAATCCAAAGGAGAACATCGATGCAGTTATAAATTTATTTCTAAAAGTTACAGTCTGGAAAAATGTAGTTTATTTTAAAACATTAAAATTAAAATGTGTTTTAAACCAAATACACATTTTTGCTCTATTAAAGTATTTACTGATTATGCAAAGCTATTTTTTGTTACTATGATTAAAGATGCAATTATTCTCGTATTCGTGCCAAAACGTATTGTTAGAATGCATTTCTTTTCATATAAAACAATGATCTTTTTTATAATGGAAATAAATTAGGTATGATATCGGTAATTAAGACAGTCTGTTATAGTATTTATATAGAAACTGGTTTATAAAAAGACATCGCATAATTTTTTTTCATGATTTTCTATTTTTGCGACATTATACTATATACCAACATCCATAAAAGTTATAACTCATACTTACTAATCAGCTTGGTCCGAATTGGGTTTAGATGAAGTAGATTATTAGATAACGAATATCTTGTTTGATGACCTTCTTTTGTTACATTAAATGATTTAAGTACCTCCTGTAATAAATACGCGTAATATATTAAAGCTTAATGATGTACTTCAAAGAATACAGCAGTTGTTGAGACATTAAAAGACATTCCAAGAGAAAATTAGGAAGAGTACAATTAGATGGTTAGTACACAAAGTATACAAGGATATTATACATAAAAAATTGTAATAAATAAACTCTAATTAAAAAATATTTTTTTACTTCTTCGATTTCTAACAAACAACATTTTTGTATAAACTTATCTTTTTCTTTAGAATGAATCTTTTCTAAATTTAAGAGTTGAACAATTTTTTTTTTCAAAATAAAAATACATAAAATATTACTATTCGAAATATTCACTTAAGGCATTGCATATTTAAAATTGCTTACCCGATATGATACAGAAGCTCATGATTCGTATAGTATAAAAAATTTTATATCATACACCGTTTTGCCTTAGAAAAAAGTCCGACAAGGCATTAATTTTTTCGATTACAAAAAGAAAAAAAAGGAATACAGGATGTCTACAAAAAACGACCGAACATTAATTTTGGTTGATTAAACTAAATTAATTATTCTAATGAATATAGATGATGTAAAAAAAACTAAGATGCGCCACTAGGCGCCTGAGGAGCGCCCAGCGCGACATTCGACCACCGGAACAATGTCCTGAGAGACATTTAACGCACGCATCGGCAATCACCGAGAGCGCTGCCGGCCGGTCCGGAGGATCGTCATCTAAGGAAACCTCCCAACCTTTTACCCGAGCTCGCGACGACGAATGTCTTGCGAACGCGCGGAAGTTCCAAAGCTTTGAGGAGACTTCCACACAGACACTCGATGAACCATCGAGACTGCCCAGCGACGTCGTCGCCAAAACTCCAGAAGGGGAGTCGGTCCCTAAGCCACATGCCCGAAATCCCGACGGCTCTTGCTTTCCCACGGCGTCCGAACGTTGACATGTAGGGAAGGACAAGCAACTGGTCTCTTCTTCCGTGGGTTATATAGATCATGTAAGAGACATGTTTATAAATTAGCTCATACATTTTTCATACAGTAATTTTCGAAATAGTTCTAATTTCGGTTAGTAGATTCTGCTACGCAATACAGGAGTAATCATTGAATAATTTATAGGGTGGTAAAGTGCACTACAACAACCAATTTCAGTAAAGGAATTTAGATTCAAAATCTATTTATTCAGTCAAAATTACATGGCGTCACATTTCAATCTAAACCTGGATTTTTGTTCACAATTAAAAAAATAATGAAAATATTTTAATGACATTTTCAATACTTACCTTGTTTTGTGAGAAATAAGATGGTATTACGTAAACTACTATAAGATATCATGAATAGAAATGTATCGATATGAATTCGTATGTGACATCATATGTAATACGAACAATATTTCGAAACTGAGCGCATGTAGTTCAACTCTGTGTGAATGCACTTCTCCTACGTCCCGCGATGTCGTAATATTTTACAAGAACGAAAAATCATGCATTAAGCAAATATTATGAAACACTTTTCAACTCTAACAGAGTTTTATTAAGCAATTTAATTTTTTTCATAGAATGAAATTAGAAATCTAAATAAGCAACTTAAAAAACTCATAATTCAGTAAAAATCCATTTTCAGAAAATGCTGTCCATATCCAATAATGTATGCGAATTCTTTCGTGTAGTCCTGTATGCGATCTAAACAATTTATACACATCACATAATACACTTAAAATTTAAAACGTATACTTACGGGAAACGAAATTACAGCAATTACTGATATTAGTCATTCCTGTAACTGGATTACTTTGTATGTCCCTGTAAATGAACTATAAATTCTACGCACTCCATAATCTATAGAAAACATGTTTCAGTGCATTTCAGTAAATTCATTACGTTTGAAATATTAAACATTATTGAAATACAGCGCAAATGATTTTTTCCCATGTATCATAATGTAATAGAATTATTTTGTGCGTCCCTATAAACGAACTCTAAATATTATTTATTCTATATTCCATAGAAAGCATTTTGTTGTCAATCTCAATGCTGTATATCAATATCATTATGTTTGAAATGTCATTACATCAATAAAATGCATAGAAAATGATTTTTCTGCATAAGCAGTAATGTTATAGAATTCTTTTGAGTGTCCCTGTAAACGAACTATAAATGCTACACACTTCATTTTCGATACCAAATATTCTATGATAAACCTCAATCACATATAAAAATTTCATGGCAATCTAAGTATATTAATAGGAGTTAGATAACGGGCTGTCAGACAAACAGATTTCATAAGCATTCTTCCACTAATTTTGGAATGTTTACTGAAAACAATTGAAGAGACTGTTTCTTATTCTACGACTTGCTTGCAATTGTGAAAATTGTGTCAAATTGGAAGATTTTGTGAAACTATATTGCAACCAGCATTCTAGAATTTAGTAACAACCACCTGTATCTAGATAATTTCTATTAAACGTGTAAAGCAATTTAACAAACATTAGCTTGATGAATATGGCAGGATCGCGAAGATTTTGTAAAAATTAAATGATATGAAATAATTATTCAAAAAACATCTATTGTAACTTGTAAAAAGTTTAACAGAAAACAATTTCTATAAGCTTTCAAAATTCAAATCCAAAATTTACATCATTCCGTCAAGTAGTTTTTGAATTATGCTTTAAGAAATTTCAAAGGTTATTTTGCAACTATTAAAAATGAATTTAGCATTAGGAGTTAAAAATTTTACATCTGCACAATTCTTATACTTCTTCAACGAATTACTTCCGGTTTCATATCCGTAGGTTAACTTACCAAAGAAACTAAATGTGATGTCAAAATTAGGTGCTTGCAGTAAGAATTGTGATTTTTGTCTTTGTTTTAAAAAAAAGACAACCCTCTACACTGTAAAAAATGACTAATGTTTCTTATTTTATGAAAATATACTATAACCACGAACGAATATATAATATAATCTTCTGAGTTATCCGAAATTCCGAATAGCGTGTTCCACTGTCTTTTAAATCCCCAGAAACCAATACATTTCCAAAATAATAAGAATTATTTATAAAAACAAAGTATTTTTAGCTGCCCGTATTTTTCAGAAACGTTTTCGAAGGGGTTTTATAGTATATTAATTAGTGTCTCAGCTTGGAATACCTGTTTTTCGAATGCTATCAATTCTCAAGTAAACGTTTTCAGCCGCATAAGTTAATTTATACATGAAAGAGTAAAGAAATAATCTTAATTTTAATGTTATTGTTAACGCTGTTAATTTTGCATGTTTGTCTGTTAAACATATTTTTTGAGCATGAAAATGTTTACTTGAGAATTGATAGCATTCGAAAAACAGGTATTCCAGGCTGATACGCTAATTAATACACTATAAAAACCCTTCGGAAACGTTTCTGAAAAATACGGGCAGCTAAAAATACTTTGTTTTTACAAATAATTCTTTAAATTTTGGAAATTTATTGGTTTCTGGAGATTTAAAAGACAATGGAACACGTTATTCGGAATTTAGGATAACTCAGAAGATTATATTATATTTTTGTTCGATGTTATAGTATATTTTCATAAAAAAAGAAACATTGGTAATTTTTTACAGTGTAAGAATTCTCTACACTGTAAAAAATGACCAATGTTTCTTATTTTATGATAACCACAAACGAAAATGTAATATAATCTGCTGAGTTATCCGAAATTCCGAAAAGCGTGTTCCATTGTATTTTAAATCCCCAGAAACCAATTTATTTCCAAAATTTAAAGAATTATATTTTGCTGCCCGTATTTTTCAGAAACGTTTCCGAATAGTTTTTATAATATATTAATCAGTTTCCTCAGCCTGGAATACTAGTTTTTCGAATGTCTTCAATTCTCAAGTAAACGTTTTCAGCTGCTTAAATTAATTTATACATGAAAGAGTAAAGAAATAATCTTAATTTTAATGTTAATGTTAACTCTGTTAATTGTGCATGTTTGTCTGTTAAACATATTTGTTGAACATGGAAATTTTTACTTGAGAATTGATAGATAATTGAACTATATTCTGGGCTTAGAAAACTAATTATTACACTATAAATGCTACTCGTAAACGTCTCGAAAATTACGGGCAGCAAGACTAATTTTGTTTTTATAAATGATTCCTTAAATCTCGAAATGCCATTGATGTCTGAGATTTCTAAAGATAAAGAAACACTTTTCAGAATCATGGTTAAGAAGGATGAGTTTATATTATGAATTTATTCATGATTATATTATATTTTCGTGGATTAAGAAACATTTGTCATTTTTTACAGTGTATTAATACAAAATTATAAAAGAAACAAATTTCTGTCTATACTATATGTAATTAATATTGACTACTCAAGGTGATATACTCAGTGCATATCTTAAGTCAGAAACTATGGTAACACTCCATTTGGTTGACTGACCATTTATTTTTTTCCCACCCTACCTGAGATCAGTAGAAATCTTCGTCCTTTGTTCGATTATAGCAGTAGGCAAAGCGGGATCAGAGGTTTGCGTCCTTTAGTGCCATAGCAAAGGGGTAAAGTGGGGAGGACGGATGTGCTTGAGAAGCCAATTGTTATTACATAAAGTATGACTGTACGCCTCGATACATACCTCTGCAAAAAAACGGATGTTTCTTAATCTAGAAAACTATAACATAGCTACGAACGAAAATATACAATAAACATTTCCGAGATACTTGGAAAAGGTTATTCTTGCCTTCTTTATCTTTAGAAACCTCAGAAACGAATATATTTGTGATATTTAAGGATACATTTATAAAAACAAAGGTTATTTTGTTGCTACTTATTTTCGGATACTTTTCCGAGTAGGTTTTGTAGTGTATTTATCAGTTTTTGTAACCCGGAATGTAAGTTTTTCGGATGCTATCAATTTTGAAGTAAACATTTTAATGTTCAATAAACATGTTTTACAGACAAACATGGTAAATTAACACCATTAACATTACCATTAAAAAAAATTTAGTTACTATTGCATGTATAAATTCAATTCAGCTAAAAAGGTTTAATTAAGAACTAAATCTTCCTAAAAAACGGATATTCCGGTTTTAGAAAACTGATTAATTCACTATAAAAACTAACTTGGAAACATTTCCGAAAATCCATGGCAGCAAAATAAACTTTGTTTTTATAACTGTTTCCTTAAATCTCGAAAATATATTGGTTTCTACGGTTTCTAATGAATGTTATATGTCAAGGGTTTCTCGGAAGAGATTATTGTGTATGTTGTTCGTGGTTATATTATTTTGTTTTGTAGACTAACAAACATTTGTCTTGTTTTAAGTGCAGACTCCAAACTCTGTGCATTGCTTTATTCAAAATGTTTGAAATTTACACTCGCTTCACGTGAATTTGTTTGTAGATAGAAAATAAAACTTTGTAAATGTACATTCAAATTGAGGTAACTTCATAGCCGGAATGTTGATGCAGCTCTCCATAGCAAAGAACTTTTAAGAAGTGAAAAATATAGTGTCTACGCTCTTGTTAATGAACTGAAAAATCTGTATGTAGATTTAAAGTTATCAGGAAATAAAATACAATGGCTCTTTTAACACTTAACGCAAAAACCTGAATCCAAGGTGCAAAAAATTCTTCCCGAAATATCCTAAAAAAAAGGAGCTCTCTAGAGGTAATACGAATGAAACTCTCTTATTCCTTATAATCTTCAACACTGTTTATCTTTATTTTTGATTTTGATAATTACTGCACTGTGAAAAATCACAAAAATGTATCTTGATACAAAAGAAAATTTTGTGTAACATCTCATAGTTATCCATGATTCTGAAAAATTCAATTTACCTTTAGAAAACGTTTCGGAAAATAATCAATACTGAACTTGTGAGAAACCATTTTTTTTTCTGGAAAAAAAAAATCATAAATGTTTTCTTGAAATTTGTAGGCTGCAAAAGTGATTATGTATTTCAGTAATTTTTCCATAAATGTCTAAAAAATATTATCCTCAGTGGTTTCATATTTTTATACTTGACCAAATGATTTCGGAAAATAATTTAAAAGTTTGAGAAAATGTGTATTACTGTAAGAAAAATTTGGATTTTTTACCAATTAATTTATTGTTTTTCTCTTTAAAATATAAAAATTTCCTTTTGTATCATTTTCAGAATACCAAACTTTGACATATCTTATCACGGAGTTTCTGACATCAATGGAAGCGAATATTTCTCTTCAGAATTGCTGGTATTCAAACGACAGAAAGGTTTGAAGTTATGTTGTGACCATTTGGTAATAATAGTCTTTAATAGGTTAAAAATTTCTCCTATATGAGGAGATATTTAGTCAGTGTAAATAAAACTGTCACCCGTAGTCTGTACTATCATTCTTGAATCATCATGCACTACGTGTATAACTAATTCAATGAATTTTAAAATCATAAAAAAATGCTGTATTTATGTTCATTTTAGCTTAGTAAAATAAACAGCATGTCATTACACAGATGCTCTCATTTATTAGTTATTACGCAACATTATTTAACCTATCATAAATGGTGATGTTTCATCTAAAAATACAACATTAGTCATTTTTTTATGTTGGATAAAAATGTCATTTTGATTACTTAGCTAATTTATCAAAAAGCGTGAGCTTTAAAATTTTAGAATCCGGAATTTTGAGAACGATGCCTTAAGTAATTGCGTGTATCCGTAGCTCATTATCTTATTTGAAGATCAAAAGAAAAAGTTTCCGGAAGTTAAAACTTTTTAGCATTATTTCATGAAAATTACACCATGGACCTGTCTTTTGTCTTATAAAATATTAAAACCTAAAGATGATTTATTAAATTGTGTGAAGTTAAATTTTTTTACTGTTACATGGTAAAAAACAATGCATGTTAAAATCTATAAATTTTTATTAATGCGTTAGCACAATTAACCCTTAAATTATAAAAAATAATCAAAATGTTTATTCATGCAATAGTAGAAACTTCTGTGTATTATTTAGAATATTTATTCCCGCTTAATGTTATACAACTTTTTATTAATATTAAATAAAAATAGTATGTTTATAATTAAAATATATACAATTGATTATAAAAAAATATAGCAATTATTTTTTCTAACATTGCAGTAAAGATTTTTTAAACTCCAAGCAACAAATAATGTATATTCTTATCGCATATTTTATTTAAAGTAAGCCATCCATTATGATAAGCATTCAATTTTATATATCTTATACCTGTTAAAAGGATATCGCAAATGTCTGAGAAATATTCCATTTAATTCAGATTTTTGTCATAGCAGGTGTACCATCCCACAAAACTGTATTGCATTCTTTTCATTATTTCCTTTTAAGGCACGTTTTTGTTTCATATATGTCCCGTTTCTACAAATTTTATTATATTAATTCTATATTATTTTCGTATTTCTCTTATTAATTATTTTTAAGTACAAATCCATGTAGTTTAAAATTCATAAAAATCTTACCAAATACTATTCCTCAGTGAAGTATATTAGTAGGTTTTATGATTATCGGAATGCAAGTTGATGCTGACAAGACAAGGAAATACTATGCACTCATGAGACTTCAGTTTTAGTGCACGAACGGATGTCAACGCCAAAATCTTTCGCCAAAATCTTTCACCAAAATCTTTCGCCAAAATCGTTCGCCAAAATTGATCAGTTAGTGTATAATTGGTATAGTTTTTGGATACATATTATGGTGCCAAATTTGCCAATATTACTTCCAAGTATCGCCAATCATGCAGATAATTTTGTACGGGCGTATGTTATACGGCGCACAAATATTACGGTACGTAAGTATAGATTATTATTTTTAACTCAATCATATTGATTAGTAAAACCATCATTCGAATTGAAATTTTCCCAGCTGAGTATAAAAGTGATAGGTCGGGAGTCAAACCCAAGACATTTGGCTTAAATTCCCAACGCTCTGCCTATTGAGCTACCTGGATCGACAACCAGCTGAAACTATTCACTCTGATAACCTTATTGGTAATATTGCCTGGTCTTCCATGTAGACAGCTCAACAGAATAAACAGCAGGTAATGGAATTCCCTTAACTGATGGATACGTATGTACACCTTTTTATGTTTAACTCAATTATTCTGATTGGTTTTGCCAATCAATATGATTGAGTTCGAGATGACAAAAATAAAGTGTATCTACGTATACATCGTTTAATGGAGTACATTAGTTGCGGTTTATTCTGTCTACATGGAAGACCAGATGTTGTTACCAATAAGGTTATCTCATATTTTTCCAGGTTGCTTCATAGGCAAAGCGATGGCAGTTTAAGCCAAAGGTCTTGGATTCGACTCCTTGGCCCGCACACTTTTTCTCGTAAGTATACCCTACAACAAATGTGAAATTATTTCCAACTTTACTGGTTTAACAGCATGACGTTTTGTAATGACGTAGTGTTACACTGACCAGAAGGTCTGGCACATTTGTGCTTTACGTAATAGCTACACCTGAATAATAACAAATTGATTGACAGAAAATCGCCATCTGTTTCAATAACTCAGAAGGTGGAAAAAAAAATCAACTACTGGTCAAATGCTTGGAATCATATTATAATTATCATATTTTCAAGAATTAGATTTTTATCTTTTAGGCGCTTGAAAGACACATTAACTACGCAAGTCAGTAGAATTTTTGAATTACATTTTTTCATGCCTGTCTAAATTATTTTAATTGAGATGAAAGTCCTTATTACTATACAATATAAGTCCACTCATAGTTTTCGTTAAGATTACGAATTATTGCATCAAGCACTGAAATTTCTCATGGCCAACCGAATAATTTTATACATGAGTATCTATGAAATTTACACAGAACTAAGAGGACTTTTCGACCAATCTGGCGCGAGAATTTATGGAGTTCTGATCAATTAGGAGCCAAATAAGGTTTGATAAATTTTGGTGCTTGTTTGTCGTACAAAAAACGTTTTAAATTAAATGTGAGGATTTTTTTAATTTCTCAAGTTACTCTTTCACTTATTCAGACCATTTTTAATAATTAAAAAATATGTATACAAGGCCTTTTACTATAAGGCATATGTATACAAGGCCTTTTTACTATATAAGAAACATCAGTTTAAAAAATTCTTATTTTTGCCTATTATTAGAATTATAGATTTAAAAATCGAGATTCCGTATAAGTTTCTCCAACTTAAATAATTTGCACAAACAGTGCCTACGAGAAACTGGTTTTATTAGAATAAAGTCATAGTCATCTTTAAGTAGGGTACAAAATAATATTCATAATAATCATGCAATACTTCTAAGGTCAATAAATAAATGCCCTCTAATTTGAATTTTAAAAATAATCTTACAGTAAAACTCTTACTTGTTAAATAACTGTCGTTACTATGCAAAAAAGACAGGGTATTTAACAAATTTTAAATACCTTACGGTACTATACATAAAAATATTTTTGTTCAATAAAAGACAAAATAAGGATTTATCTTTTCTAAAATTTCTTTTTCTGCTTTAAACGGATTAGTTACGTTAAGAAGCTTTTTGAATGCCTTTTAATATGTAATTTATAGATATATTGGTAATTGTAAAACGTGTTTTGTATCTGATAGAAATATTAAAATATGTACATCTGTTTCTAAAATGCATTATTTCAACAAGAGACCATATTTTTCTTTGTACATTTAAATCTAATATTATTCTATTTCACGGGATTTCACTTTAATTCACCAATTTTAAAATTTGTCGTTAGGTAATATTTGTAGGTAAAACTGCCCTTAATTTTTTGCATAAGTTATGCACCAAGGGAATTTTTTCAGCAGCTAATACAAATATTTGAGTTTTGTCATATCCGTAGTACATGGGTGTTGTCATATCCGTGTCACACTAATGTAGAAATGAACTATCGACAGATATAAAAATTTGCGTAAAGTTATATGTTTGCATAATGCATTCCTTTTATTACGCCCTTTATTTCAATTAACTTTGTTTTTGCATGTGAAGATGGCATTTTGTAATCGATTTATCACTCACTTCCTAATACGCTAGATCTGTAAAAATTATGCAAAAAACCTGTTTCCGTAACAATAGAACATTTTAATATTTTTAGAACTTAATCAGAAATTACTACATTAATTTAAAGACATTTTCCGTTAGTCGAGAGCAGGAGATATATCGCCAATTCATAGTTATGGTTACTACTGTGCAGAAACCTTATTGAAAAATAAATATGATGTGGCAATTTTTATCAGACAAAACACAAATTATAAGGGACAGAAGTGGCATTTATTTGCATTTTTGCCACTTTACGTAAAAAAGAACATTTTTGGAATGTTGTATGCACTATTTTCAAAAACATATCAAACCTACGATTAAATGGCTAGATATTGGTTAATCTATAAATATCAATATTTAAATTAACAATGGGGACAGTAGTGATGGTTAATAAAGGTACGCTCACTTTCCCCCCGTTTCTTTTCAATCCAGAAAATCTTCTTTGTGAACAAACAGCATGCAAAGGCGACTTTTAAAAAAAATAAGTGATCCCCTAATGAAAACAATACTTAAAACGACTCCATTCTGACATCTGGTGGAAATATAAGGAAATTCATACACAGGGACAGTAGTAACTAAAAAATTGAGGGACACAACTTTAAACCAAACTTAAACAAATATTACACATTTCTCCCATATAAAAATTATACTATTATACTCCATAAGATTCATATTTATAATAAATACATTGGTTTTCCAAAAGTTTTAATAATATATAATTGTTTGTTGCTGGTTTTAATGATCAAGTTATGGGTTGAGGACAGGAGACAGTAGTGACTTTTCAGATGTTTAAATTCCATTTTATAGATTTAAAAAGCAAAACAACAACAACAACAAAAAAACAGGTTTCCACAGTAGAAGTAACATAATATTGAAGAACAATCACTGAGAAACATTTTAACATTAAATGAGAATTTGTATTGCAAAAAAATGCCGAGAGATATACTGGGGACTGAGAAATCCCACTTACGACATTTTGGACAATATGTGTTTTTAATGCAAAAAATTCTCATATTTCTACCTTGCTCCTACACATAAAAAAACTTCAAAAAATACCCTGCCCTCTTAATATTAGGAATACCGATAATTAATATCATTTTGAAATGCTTTATTTATAAACGTATTTCTATAGGGCTGCTTAAACTCGGATAGAACACTTATTAAATAGATAGGAAAAGTCGCAGAATCTTACTATGACTAAGCTGATTAAATACTGCTTTAAGAAATACATTTAACACATATTTCACTTAAAAAAAAAGATATTTATTATGCGTCTTCTAATATATACATGGTGTCCCAAAAGTCCTTAATATATTTTTTAATTCAATAAAAGATCAAGCAATTGGCGTACGATAGTGAGGTTTGGACTAAAATGCTCCTTACGGTCTGAAATTTTGTTTCAGCAAATAAGAAAAACTGTCCCAAAATTTTCTCATACATGGCGTTGCTTCTGGAAAGTTATCGAGTAGGTAGAATGTCTTTATACATAAACAATACGAAAGACACACAATGCGTATGTCCAGTTTTTGTCCAAAATATTGCAATCCACATTCCAGAACTTAACAATGCTCGCCCTCTTGAGTTCGATTAGACGATTGAGGATAGATAGACGAGTTTTGTTAACTTCTATAATATAACTATTTTATTAATGGTTGATTATACTGGGATAGAAAACTTAATACATAGACAGAGAGAATCATAGAAATCTGCAATGACTAAGCTGATTAAATGCTGTTATAAAAAGTTACATTAAACATACACATCGGAGTTAATTATGGGTACCTTTAATACATATGGAATATGTTACACAAACACAGTGGTAAAACTCGCTTTATTTAATGACAGAAATACTGTTATTAGACAAGAAAAAGATTGTTACTCGGCAATAGTAGACTCAAAAATCAGAGCTATGTTTTTGGAGCTATGCGAATGTATTTCATAGTGACCAAATGGAGATAGCACATATTAATAATTATTGTATAAGTGTTAGGATACACGAGTATTTACACAAGAGTAAGCCACAAAGCCCCATTTCTTTCACTGCGGCTTTATCTGTCGGCGACAGAAATATGTAGAAAACATTTGAACGACTGCCAAAAAGTCAGATTGGTATTTTTATCACTTAAACATCACTCCTACATATAAAAAAATCCCATTTTTTGCATCATCAAATAAGGAAAAAATACACTTTATATAGAATTTTCTTTTAAACTAAAGCTCAATTTAGTGATATTTGTAACTTTTTAAATAATTTTCGTGAATCAGATCTTCTGCATTTGTCTAAACATTGTACATTTGTTTGCTACAATAATGTAAAGACACAAGTGGCAGATTTACCACAGTGGGCAATTTATTGCCAACGGCAAATAAAAAAAGCAGCATATTGGTGCTAATCATCTGTAGACAAAAATGCAGATTGTCGTTTTGTTAAACATAGAATTAATAACCGGTTAAATTAAATTGATTAAAAAATGCGTTGAATGGGAATATGTTCGGAATTTTGTTTATATTTACCTGTGATATTATTTGAATCGACCATGAAATATAGCGACCATGAAATATATAAATTTAAATCTCCTGAAGTTTTCTCTTTCTTTTTTTAAAACAAAATTTAATTCTATGAATATAAAACCTTTGTATTATTTTCGGTATATGTATTAAATATAATACACGTTGAATAAACTGTATTTGTATATACAATATAAGAAAGAAAAGAAAATTGTTTTGTTGTGAGTAAACATTCTTTTCAGCCTGAGTAATAGAAACTAATCAAATGGTAAACTATATCCGGTTCTAGTATCTGAAATAGTTAGAACACAGTAGAATTGCAGCAGTATTTTTTTGCTGAGTTGATCAAATCAAACAGTAATTACAGGAAGCATCGAATGCTGACTAGCAACAAAACCTTTCTTTGTTTTTATTTTATATTATGTTCTTTCACAGATGTTACAGAAAAAATATATATGCTGTTTTATGATATTGTATAGGTTATGCTTCATTAAGTTGATAGAAGGTATATAAAAAATAATGTATTACTGTTTTGTAACCAATTAATTTTTTGTATCTATATTATAAAACAAAAACATGTCCGTGATTAACGCTGACGTCTTATCAATGGTGTCAACGATCTAAGGAAAGAACTTCACTTTTTTCGCAAATTTAATTGCTTCTAAATTTTTAAATTTTTACATCGTAGGTTTTACCGTAGGTTACATAGTATTATAAAAAATGGTATCTTTAATATGGAAAAAGCTTCCTGTCGAAACTCGATGAAGTGTTAGTACAGTCAAAATGACAATTTGGTGTCCCGTTCTGCTCACATCGTACCAAGATATCACGAGGCAGACCAGTCATTGTTTAACGTACACTTAATACTTTGTTTCTGCTTGAAATTCGATTATGTACAGGGTGATCAATTTAAAAGAGCACCCGTTCGTTTTTTGTATTATCCACATCTATAATGTATGTAGCAAAACTTTCAACATCATTACTTATTTAATACGTCTATATTTAATGTGCCGGAATCGTTTTTTTCACTTTCTAAATGCAAAAACTCGTTTTTTAAACATAATTCGCGTGAATATCATTAATAATTTTTAATACGATTCTGCGCAAATGATTTGAGTAAATCGTCTGCTTCTTTCAATACTTTTATTTATTTTTACTTTTGAAAACTCATTTCTAAGAATATGAATGGCAAAAATAAAAATCGTCTGCATGAACTAATTCTTTGAATTTAATGAAAATGGTTCGTTATTCTGTGGAAGAACATGTTTTTCTTTACGATAATTACGTTATGTCTAAATCATTTAGAGAAATTTCATTTGAAGTTTCCATTATGACCAATACCTTCAAAATGCTGCATCTTTAAAATGGTTAAAAGATCTCGGTCAACGGGAAGTGTCATAGATGTGGATAAACAGCGAATTTGAAACTGTGGACAAATCATAACTGAAGAAATCTCGTCAATAATACCAACAATGTTGCGAAGTGTGTCAAAAATCTTGGTTCGACGTGTTCATGTTTGCATTCAAAATGGTGGTGAGCATTTTCAATATTTGATGTAAGGAATGATAATGTAAAAAGTTTGAATAAAATTATGTTTTTCAAAAATAAAATTATCACAGGATTAAGTAACATTGTGCGTCTCCATTTCTGTTTTACCTCACAAATAAAGTTGTAACAGTCCAACAGTGTTAGAAATTCTCTCCCACGCTTAAACAAGGTTCAAACAATTATATTTCAGTGTTAGAATAGTTGCCACATCCGTCAGATTTAAGGGTAATAAGAAAAACCAACGGGTATTCTTTTAAATTGATCACCCTGTGTGTAATATATAGAGCAACACAATATAAAATATTATGTTTATAGTGTCTCAACACTGTAAAAAAACTCAGAAGCGTTTCGGCACAAGGCGGAAAGGTTTCCGGAAATTTATAGTAAACTTTGTGTTCTCCTCATTTACTTGTTATTTCGGAATCGTTACACGTATTTTCGGAAAAATATTCAAAGCGGTGAATTATTCTGAAGAAGTCAGAAACGTATCATTCCATACCGGAAATGTTTTCGAATAGGTAGTGTAAAATGATGGTTACTAAAAAATTCGGAAATGTTACACTCATTCCGTGTAAAGTTTTAAAATGGAATTCGAAATGAAGTAATATTTGCGCATGCTCATCTACTCCGACCTATTGCATATGTCATTATCACGTGATTTCTATTGTTCTTGAGAGGAAAGACAGCTTAAAACAGATGCAGATGCATCGTATTTATATGAGCTGTAAGTATTCTGTTTTATAATTTGTTTTATTTGAGAGAACAATATGTTTTTTTAATTAATATTATCAGATTCTATTTTATTGCATATTAATATTACATTTGCAGTTAATCTTTTGTTGTATACACAAAGTTAAATAACTCGTTCGATAGTTTCTTTATAATCTTGTTCCATGAATCTATAATAAATATTAGATATTTGATTGATGAATAATAATGTACTACTAGTATTAATGAAGTACAGATAGCACCGTATATACGTCTTTAATATCTTTTCATTTTGAGATCAGTTCCGTTTCATAACTTTTCTAATGATGAAATGTATCGTTTATATGACAGAACAAATTCCTAATTTCACTTATACTATACGTTTTTCCTTCATTTTTTATGAATCAGAAATTTATAAATAAATATAATTGAAAATTTGATTTATACATCTATAAATAATTCTTTTTTAAAATCCGGTCTCGTGAATTCCATGCTGTAAACAAATACATATGCATTATGAAAATGCTTTATTTCCCAAAATAGATGTATTATTTTTAATACCTTTAAATAAATATATTTTTTAATCTTGTAAGTATATATATTACGTCAAAAGATTTCGTAACTGTAAATAATTATTTTATTTTATGAACTGTATACTTATAAAAATATATTTATTTTCTCAGGTTATCTCAGCACTTCTCAAGTTATATGAATAAAATAATACCTTTAAATGAATATATTTAGAAGCATGATAATTATAAAACACTATATTAAAAATATTTACAAACAGACAAAACATTTTTATCAATATATCTATTTATAAGTATACAATTTGTGAAAATAAAACAATTACCACAGATATAAAATATTTTCGAATAATATAACAATTAACAAGATTTTTAAAAAAATGTTGAAATGTATAGCTAAAATCTATCTATTTATAAGTATAGGGAAATTAAATATTTTCATTGAGTATCTATTTAGAGGATGGAACTCATGAGGCTGCATTTAAAAGAAGAATTATTTATAGATCCATAAATCAAATTTTCAACATTATTTATTTACAAATATCTGATTCATAAAAACTGAGTGAAAAACGTATAGTATAAGTGAAATTAGGAATTTGTTCTGTCATATAAACGATACATTTCATCATTAGAAAAGTTATGAAACGAAACCGATCTCAAAACGAAAAGATGTTAAAGACGTATATACGGTGCTATCTGTACTTCATTAATACTAGTACTACATTATTATTCATCAATCAAATATCTAATATTTATTATAGATTCATGGAACAAGAGTATAAAGAAACTATCGAACGAGTTATTTAACTGTGTATACAACAACTTCTAAACTTGTTGTACTTGTAAACTTGTAGTAGGTAAACTAAAGAAGTTTCCTGACGATTCAACTCTGTTCCTACAAAGGAAAATTTGGAAGCCTCTCTTCAGTAGAAGGACATACTCTCAAATTTGGAGTTATTTTAAAATGACAGAAGTATTTGTCATAGAATTAAGTTTTTTCAAAGTTTATTTCGCCTGCATAAATAACTTTAAAGTGATATCTTGAGTAGCAGTCTAATATTGAAAGGTGAATAATAAAACGAGTTCAGAAAAATATATGTTTCACACCAGAAATTACAGATAGTTTATAATACTGCTAATTCTAGAGTATAATATCATACTTCATAGGATCATTTCTATAGTATGATTAGCGAGTTCGCTCACCGAACTTCTCAGAAAACCCAACCACGATTATGTGGAGTGGGGTTTCGACTCGAGCGAATGTAATATTATTTTTTTAAAGCATATTGTTCTCTCAAATAAAAGAAATTATAAAACAAAAATATACAGAAACATTTCCAAAACACACAGAAACATTTCCGATATATACAAAAACATTTCTGATGTATGCAGAAACCTTTCCTGTGTATACAAAAACATTTCCGATATATGCAGAAACCTTTCCAATGTATGCAGAATCGTTTCTGAACATCTGACTGAAATATAAAGAAACGTTTCCGAAATGCACGTAAATGTTTCCGAAATATGCGAAAACTTTTACGAGCATCTGACCGAAATATGCGGAAACTTTTACGAACATCTGACCGAAATATGCGGAAACATAACAGAACCGATGGGCCACATTGCTGCCCCACCAGATAGAGCAACGTTTCCGAGTTTTTTTGTACAGTGAATAGATGTCAATTTTTGTCATAAGTTTTAGTCGGTCGAGGGTAACGAGGCTATGCCCAGGTACACTAAAATGTTTACAAAATGCTTTGTTTAAGCTTTAATTTGGCACCAAATTGATCTTGAATATCGATGACATGACAGTACAGTAAAAATTACTGTTTGGCGCCCCTAAAGACGCTGTTATCTTATTAAGATACACCGAGGCAGATACACATCTTAAGAGGGACTGCTCTTACAAGGCCACTAAATCTGTAGAGCATAGTTGTCTCTCCCGGTGCCTTTATTAAGCTTAAAAAATTAAAACACAATTTTCAGCTAGAGCTGGAGCAGCCAGTAAGAGGGACAGGGGGCGAGGTAAAAAATACTGTTTTCAGAATTGACTGAAATTTACAGAACAAATCCCTGGCTGCCTCAGAACAGGTCTCCCTCACGACATGGGCAGCGAAGTGCCAAGGATGTTCAAACTGACTAAGGATGATAGCATCTTGTTATCAGACAGCAGGTTAGCTAGAGGGTTGCGCCAGAGACATGCTCTCTAGCGACAAAGTCATTCATTCATGTATTGTTAATAATCTTGTCCTACTTCATAGCTTTGTCTCGAAACTCGATAACGTAGTCATTTTTGACGCCGCCACTCGCTCTATAGCTTGAAATAATAAATATAAACAATAAATATAAAATTGCTTCTGGGAAAAAAATGTAAAAGGCACAAGATATAATTTTAGGAAATTAATTTTAATTAATTTTAATATTTTATTTTTCTTGATTTAAAATAATATTTCTAATAGGCATTTTTTAAAGATAGATTATTTTAAAAATTATTATAGTAATAAATATTTTAGTTCATATCATATTTGCTTGCAAAAAATTAAAATATTCAGTCAACTAAAGAAAGGTGGATGTACACGAGAATTTAATTACAAATAACATCAAAAATGAAGTTTTTCGTTTACGTTTCATGAAGTTATTTTGCATTCGAGAAAATTGTTTACCAAGCATAATTCATTTTTCATTTTAAGTATGAATAACATTATTAATTAAATATTAATGAAAGGTTTATTTTATTTATTGTGTTAAAAACAGACGATTATCTATATATAGTTAAATTTTTATTAAAAAAAAAATGCAAACAGTATCATTTTTTCAAAGTTTGCTAAACTTTTCAGTAAAATTTATTTGATCGTAAATATTTGTATGTATCTTCTAAATACGAAATTTTAATTAGTTAATCAGTGACTATGTAGTTTTATCCATAAATAAATAAATAAATATATATATAATTTTTATATTTTGAACAAAGTTACCTAAATTTAATAAATATGAAATGTAAATAAACTACTATAAATCATAGTGTTTATTTTTTGCTTGATTTTGGACGCTTTCTACAATGGCAATGCAAACATTTGTCTGAAAATTTAAATACATCAGCACTTATTTAAAGCGAGCATGCCGGGAGACAAGAAAAAAACCTGTCTATATATACGAATGTGTGACGTAACTGCGGAAATTAATAGGTTTAAAAAAAGGAGTTAACTTGAAAATAAATATTTTATATTTGTTCCCACAACGTTAACTTATACACACATTGGTAATTTCTTAAGAAAACTAACGATCGAGAAACTCATTTTAATCAATGTAGACAAGCTCCACCAATAGTTACAGTTTAACTTCTTTATGTAGGAAATCCGTGAGTATTTTCTGATACGTTGAAATGCGAGTTGAATGAATTCAAGGGAAACCTCACCTTGTGAAAACATTTGGGGCTGGCGGACAGCTGGAAAGTTCAACATTGAAATTTCGAATGGAAAAGGAGGGGGATTGTCTTGTGATATATGCCTATAAAGGTCATTTGGAGACAAACAATTTAACGAAAAAATTGCCTTAAAACATTTCTGAAGGAACACTTCTTTAACTCTTACTTTCATGAGAAAGTGAAACTGGTTGCTTTCAACACCGCTGAAGAAATTCTTTCATGACTGCCTTAATTGTAGCTGGAGATATTTTATTACAGCCTTCTGTAAATTGCTGCTGAAACCCATTTATGAAATCAAATGATCTTCAATAATAATGACCCCATTTTTATAAACACTTTGTATTTATTTAAACAATTCTCAGACAAAGCCTTAAATTTCAAGCCGTCAAAGCGTTTTTACCATATCTGCTATCTGGTACGATTTTTGGCCGATAGTTTTTTAAATAGAAATCTTCGCCTTAATTAATCTTAGACATTTTCGATTGAATAGGGCTGATATTTCTAGTAAAAATTACTGGTAGCCAAAATTCATAGCAGTTTGGAGGTATGTACTGTACCTCATAAATTATTACTGCACTGCTTGACAAATGCTAAGGAATAACGAAGTTGTGCAAAATTGTGTTTAATTATTCGCGCAATCACAGAAAAAACAATGGTACAGGATGTTATCTGGCAAGATCTCTTGTCTTTAAAGTTTCTTCTTACAAATTGCAATTAGTAACATTTGAAGGGGGGGGGGTCACACTGTCGGTTTCTGAAGATAGAAATGCAAATTTCCCACATGTATTAACTGTTAAATGTTTTTATTATATCATTTGGTCACGTACGATCATGGTTCAGCTGTTCGGTGTCTCAAGGTAGGGCAAAGTAGCACTCAAGTTACCACAGCAAGAGACGTGTCACAGAGTGTAATTTTGCGGATTTAAAATACTTCTGGATGTGGAAGTTCTGCGATAACGCATTCTGGAGGCTGCTGTTGGATCATCATACTTCAAGTGCATAGATTTGTCCACCTAGTGACAAAGTGGAACATAAATGATACTCCTGGTCAGATAACCTCACATTTTAACAACGGTACTGATTCTTGATTATAAGTCAGAACCATTTATCGGTGATTAAATAATATTGTATTAGATGCACTGAAGCTTGTTACATGCAGTCCACTGCGAGAACATCATCGTACTCTGTTTACTTTCGTGTAAGGAGCATATTCGTTGAGTTCAGAAACAGTGATCCAGAATCATGTTCTCTAATGAATCCCGATTCGCCAAACACAGTGATTCTAACCACTAGCTAGTGTGGAAATATAGATGAATCCATTGCCATCACCAGAATATCCAGAAAATAGATAACTGTCGCCAAGGAATGACTTTGTGAGCGGGTATCAGGCACAATTGCAGAATTTTGTTTGAAATATTTGAGAAAGGTACATTACATGCACAGGCGTTCTCCTGGCCCTCTTTCTTGTGGTGCAGTTAGTTCAGAATTTCTGTGCATGAATAATAATGCCCTCTCACATAAGACAGTTGAAGTGTCCTTCACAGTAGCCGGAGACGATATTGAGCATATTACATGCCTTACTTATTCTCTAGAAATAAATCTTTTAGACCATGCATAGGATGAACTCCGTAGACATATTGCTCAACGCCATAATTATCCTGGAGCCGCACAGGAACTGAAAATTGCCCTGTGAAACGAATGGAGCAGAATTCCCCAATGTTTCCTCAAGTCTTTAGTGAACAGCATCTACAAACGATTCACAATGTCCATCAGAGTCGAAAGAAGTCATACTCCATATCCACCGACTCATATGTGTTCCTTTTTTGGGCAAAACAAGCATTTTAGTATGTGTTGAAAAATGCTGTAAGAAGCATATTTTGTTCTTTTGCGTAACTTCCTTTGTTATGTGATAATACCTCTATCATTCTGCATATTAAAGATACACCAGGATTTTAATTAAATTCGCACTAAGTCTTATTTCTTTAAACGATATCTATCATTAGTTATCAGGAAAAACGTCTCTGTTCCTTTGCAATTGTTAAGCAGTTTATTAAGATCCAGTATGAACAGTAACCTCATTAAGAAAGAATGAACTGTTTTTCTAAATATTTAGATTTTTATAAATGTACTAGCAGGCTACGTCCGTTGCGCTGGTCGGTTTCTCCAAACGAACCGTGAATCAAACGAGATATATCGGTGAATTTGACCTTGTATTTTAAAGTAATCTGTAGCTTTACCTGGAAAATCTTTCCGCATTACTTATAACGATACTAACGCATTGCCCTAATATATATTTTCTAATGGGGAGTCAAAGTTTGATCTGTTAAAGACCACTTCTTTTTTTATCATTTACAGTAGGATTTGGAAAAGAACGATAGAACTATATGCAATATACTAAACTCATCCTTAAAAATTATCTAACTATTCAGTAGAACTTTATAAAAAGGCTAATTTTTCGTAATGGGGTTCACATGACTATATAACTTTCGCACTTCCGCCTCTTTGACTAAGTAATGTAGAATGATATGCAATATATTAAAACCATTCTTGAAACATTAGGTACTTAGCAATGCAATTCTCATTAAAATGCATTCAGTAGAACTTTTTAAAAGGGCTAATCTTTCATATTCGAGTTCACCTGATTGTAGAACTTTCCCCCTATAACTCTATAACTAAGCCACATAGAACGATGTGTTATACACTAAAACCTTCTCTGAAAAGATATAAGAATATTGATCAGTAAAATTTATGAAATTGGAAGTTATTTGTCTTTGTCTTTTCTGAATAAATACTACAATTACGTCAAAATGAGATTCGCATTCCGTAAACAACGAGTCGCAATATTTGGCCTTGTTTGCAATAAAAATTCTTTGCACGTTCAGAGTTGAAATAAATGGTGCATTAGCATACATTTTGGCATGATGTTGGTATAACAGAAAATTATCAAAATTATCCAGAAATATTTTTTCCAAATTAAGCCGATTCTCTGTAGATTCGATTATGGAATAAGTCCACTTTAAACACAAATTCAACTAAATCGTTTTTTAAGTTACTTATATGCGCCAAACAACAACCGGTAATTTACGACAAATGCCTGTAGACTTGATTCTGTATTTACCTACTTAATTAATGAATATGGTAAAAACTACACCTACTTTCCAATCAGGATCAGGGGTTACGGCTGGATGTAAATATGTCTGCCATTGTAGCGGTATTTTAGTTTGACCTACGAAATATTATCATAACATTAAATATCAGAAATATTTTTGATATTATTAACAGTCCTCAAAGCGGTCCGTTTTGTGGCCAACAATATATATTTTTTAATTATTCCCGTGACAGGTTACTACAACAATTGCTGGGAAATTTTTGCCGGGCGCAAGCATGTGATAAATAGCCAAATATTATTTCCATCGCCATCATTTATTATTACATTCATTTCATTTAAAATATAGACCTTTCGCTCATTTAATTTAAAATACATGCATGTAAAATACACATAATACACATATTTAAAACACATGCCTTTCACAAATTTCATTAAATACACAAAATAAAAAAATAAGAAATAAAGCTATATACCAAAACAGTGTATTTTATCATGAAAGTATTGTTTCCAACTTAAACACGCAAAAAATAAAATTTGCTATTGCCAAGAAAAAAAATGCGATTGGTGAGATTTGCGCCTGGCTAACATAAAGTACTGAAAACTTCATCATTTAGCTGGTTTCTACGACATTTGTAAGAGAAATATAAAAGCAAACATTTTGTAAGCATATAGTGATGGTCATAAAAGATAAAATTCCGACGCGTATATTAGTAATTTGCAGACTCGTATGGCGTCAAATATCAGCCAGGAATGGATTGATTGGACCCATTTACGAATATTTCCCCATTAATCGACGATGGTTAGTCAAATAGCAAAGCCGTCATCCGAGATCTGTCATAGACAGGTTTACCTGATTACAGACTGTACACCCGTTGCTCTATAACTAAACAATATAGAACTATATATTATATAATAAAAACTATCTTTGAAAAATTATCAAACTATCAGACCTAGTCCCATAAAAAACCGTTTATTAGACCTTTTTGAAAAGGTTATTATTTGATAAAAAAGATCACCTTATTTTCGAATTTCCCCCTATAATTCTAGAACTAAACAACGTAGAATTACATGTTATATAATAAAACATTCCCTATTAAATTATCTAAGAGTGTAGGTTCCATCGAAGTCCATTCGGCAGAAACTTTTAAAAAGGCCAATCTTTCATAATCGGGTTCATCGCATTATAGAACTTTCCATAAAATTCTATAACAAATCTACGTAGAACGATATGTTATATAATAAGACCTTCCCTGAAAAATTATCTATCTAACAATTTAAGTTCTATGAAAATACATTCAGCAGAACTCAAGTTATAAGCAGCCGGAACGAAATTTAATATACGCTATATAGTAGAAGTAAATAGAAAGAGATTGCAATTAATATAACTTACATTTGAATTTTAAAAAAATACTCCAAAAATTCTGTCGTACACTTGAATTTTTTTTTTCCTTTCTTTTTTTTTTCTTTTTTTAAAAATAAAATTAGTAACACTTTTTTCTTTTATTTTTCGAAGTGTATAGTCATTTCAATTCTTTCTTCATCAATAACGGTCGCCACAAAATGAGAAATGGTAAAATTTTCGTCCAAAATAACAGAACTATCCATCATAATTCTATAACAAATCTACGTAGAACAATATGGTATATACTAAATTCTTTCCTGAAAAATTATCTATCGGATAGTGCAAGTTCCATCAAAATCCATTCTACAGAACTCGAGTTATAAGCAGTCGGAACGAAATGTCCCTTTGTATTTTGTATATATAGTAGATAAAGCATTTGTAAATTACTTTATTAAACTCAGTATCTACCTATAATTTTGTTTAACTAAATTATGAGTTAAGAGTGTTTAGATTTTTGTTTTCAAAAAAAGGTAAAACATGTAACAGAAATTGTCAAATGCCTAAATAACCAATTGTTTTCATAAAATTTTCATTAATATAACTGCTGTTTGTTTGAGCAAATATGGAAAAAAATTCTGCAGAAACACAAAAAGATGCTTTGAATTTTTTCGTTTTTAATCACTGTTCAATCGACGTAAATGGGTCTAGTTAGCAATCATTTCTGTTAATGTTAAATTATATTTTCTGCTAAATTGTTCTGTTAAATTGTTTATTAAAATAACTTCAAAACACATTGTTTTTAATTCTGAAATAGGTAAGTAAATTTGTATAGTGTCTTTTGGTTTGACTACATTTGGATTTGTAAATTTGAACGTTTATATTGACGTACAAAACATTGCACGAACTTCCACATATTTATATATATGTTGGTTATTCTTTAGAGTATACAGAATTCAATTTCAAATTTTGAAGTGCGTGCCGTTACCATCTGACAAATAAACGAATTCATTTGAAGAATATACAAATTATTTTCAGTATATGTATTTTATTTGAAACAGCACTGTCAAAATCAGGTACCTAGATATTATTTGATACTTTGAAATACCGAAGACAGCATCCATTACCTTTTCATTTCGTGATATTTGATTATAAAGTAAAACTATGGAAAACATATTTTACGTGCAAGCAAAGCACTTAAAAAGATTTTATGCAAACGCGATTCGATAAGACTTAGTACGACAGAGTTTCTTATTACTTTTAATCACCAAAAACTGTATTCCAACCGTTGGACGGAACTCTAGATGCAGTGAGTGCTGTGTTGGGGTTTAGGTGTATAGAGGATTCCTTATTAGTTTCAATTATTGTATAAAAATTTTGTTAGGTCTATAGTACATACTGAGCCCAATGTATTAGGGACATACTGTAGAATTATAATTTATTATAAAATGATCATCTTGGTTATTATTAGATTGTATTCTATAATGGCTAATTTAAAGATTTTAAATTAAGTAGAAGGGTTTACCTAATTTCTAAATTATTTTTGTACGTTTAATTATGAATACACTAGAAGCCCCCCTTCCCTTTACGTACCCAGGGATTACATTAAAAATTTACAACCTTAACATGTAAAAAATTTCATTCATGGCGTGTGAAAATAAAAACATGCAAAAAAAAAAAAAAAAAAAAAAAAAAAAAAGCAATTTGCACTTTTTTCCGCGTACATAAGTTGTTAATACAACGATCACTATAACGGGTTCTTTCCCTATAATGGAGTCTTTAATTGGGTTACAATATTTGTTAAAACAACAATCACCGTAAATACGCAAAGTTAAAAAGAGGAGAAGCGAATAAGAGGAATAGATTTATAGACCAAAATATTTACAGGTAGCTACAGAGAACAGCCAATAGGAAATGTATAGGGAAATGAATTGGTAATGTGGAAAACTGTTATTAGAAATTAAGGAAAGTAACTTTTTATATAATATTCCGGACAATCTGACAATGGGGGAATAGCGAAGTCACAATTAACAATCTTTTATGATGTTTATACGTATCGATTCCTTCAGAGAAATTAATTTCAAGTGTAAAAAGGAGTTTAGAGATAATTTTAGCTGAGTTAATGTCAATGGAGGAAGAATTAACTATTGGCTGTTCCCTGTAATTTACTGCAATTTTATTGGCCAATAAACCTATTTTTCAAGTCGGTTTCTCCTTCATATAGGCTATATGGGTAAACGTCATCCTTCTATGCACTGATGGCGATGCGCTGAATGCTACCGAAACTAGTCTGCAATTAGTTAAAAAGTCCTGGTGCTTAAAACGGTGGTATATCTTTCTATACTGTACTGCGTCAAGTATCGTCATTTAATTGTCATTTCACTGATGGTATGAAATAATGTTATACGTAACGCGTAATTAATAACGAACATATTTGACACATTCAATAATAGTTACTCCAAAAAGGAAAGTTTGTTGTCAAAATTTCAAACAAAAATTGTCAAGCAAAAATTTTGTTTAAATATAGGTCAATGGAAATTTTGTTTGAATCAACAATTTTTTTTTCTTTTTCTTGTAATTCCAAAAAAAAAAAATTTGTATCGTCAGAAAAAAATGTTTTGTTAATTGAAGTAAAATAGTTCAATTTTACTTGAATTTTGCTAAAACAACCAAAATGTACTCAACAAAACATGTTTTGTAGTTTTAATCAATTCCTTTTTCTGAGTGTACTTAATTCACAAAAAATAATTAATCATCTTCAATTGATAATGGAGGGGAAAATTTATTGTCAGTTGACTTATATAGCCAAAGTAAAACTTCATAATGAAGAAAGTTATTCCTTCCATTATTACAATATTATTAAAAATAAATAAATATATATATAAATTCCGAAATTTCCTTAAATGCGCAGATATAAAATGAAACGAAATTAATTAGAAGTGATGAAATATAACAATAAACTGTGTAAAAATGAGTAAAATGCATCATTCCAAATAAATGGTTAAATCCTATTTATACTATTATAAAAATATCATAGAATATCATAAGAAACTTCTGACAGACTAAGAGACAAAATAAATATCACATAGTTAGCAATATAGTACAGAATAATCCACAGAGAAAGTCTAATAAAAATATTCGACAGGGTTTTGATTAATAAAAACAAATAACGAAACGAAGTCGAAACTAATGAGGAACACGCACATAAGTACAACAGAAATAATAGTAACCCAACTAACATGCAAATACATTAAGATTAAGGCAAAATACACATGGTATATAATAAACATATATTTACCATAAATATCGTTCTTAAATTTTATATTCATAGTAAATTATACATTAATTTGATTACCATTTTTCAGAAAACGTTATCTACGCATATATAGTTTATGTAATAAAATACAGTTAAGCAATATAGTTGGACATTTTTACATATATTGAATGTAATTTATTGGAGATAAACAAAACGTGTACGGCAAGTATTCAATTACAAACTACGTTTAAGGAATATATTAATAATACTTTTTAGAAAACTTATTCTATTTCCGAGAAAACTATTCTTAGATACTTCAAAACTTTAAAACACAAAACAAAACTGGTAAAAAGCAAGAAAAATAAATTTAGTAATTGAATTCTGTTTTCACTTTCTTTGCCCTCAATAATTAAAGTTAAAAGAAATACTTTGGTGAAATGCTTTATTAACAAAAGATGATTATTAAAAATATTTCTAAGGGATGTAAATGATAATAAATGCAAAAAACTTTACAGCTGGGAGAAATATTTCGTATTCGAAATTTATTTTGTTTCATAATTGGCTGAGATACTTCTCTTTTTCAATTCCTACTATTAGCTCACACTCTCTATATATTTATATATCTTGTTCAAATTTCAATCGTTAATAAAATATTTTCTATTCATCCTATCAAGTTCAAATAATTTTTTTAAAACTTGTACTGGATGACAATTGATGTTAATACAGTTTTTTCAAATATTAATTCATTAATTAAATTTAATTAATTAATTTTAATTTTATATTTCATTTCTGTTCAAAAGTATAGACTCACTCCATATTTATAGTCTCACCTTCACACGTAAAAAGATAATGGGGCTGTTCACGGACGAAGATCAGGCGGCTCGCGGGCGAAGGAGACTATAAATGTGGAGTGAGTCTATACTTTTGAACAGAAATGAAGTATAAAACTAAAATTAAATAATAAAATTTAATTAATTAATTAATATTTGAAAGGAAATCTGTTTATCGTTAACTGTAACATCGCTATGGTACTTTATTGTGAAGTTTGGTAATTTTTGAAATTCAATATTTGAAAAACGGCATAATCGTTAGATTTTAAATTTATATCAAGAAAAATACAATTTTTTTAACTTACTTACGCAGTTTGTCTAACAATTTTGTGAGAAATACTTTTCGAGCTATTAATTTTTGGTATTTTAGCTATTTATTTCTTATTTAATTTTTAATACATTTCAAAAATTTCTCTTATGTAAGATATTTAGCAGGATATAAATTTAGGAATAAATACCGTCAGTGGCGAAGCGTGTAGATAGCTGGAAAATTTTTTCTATTTGACCTAAGTAGGAATTGACTTAGAAAAAAAGTTTTTATATTACTTGTTTAAGGAATGCTTAGTGATCACATTTTTGAAGTTAGAAAAAGAAACACATAGACATAGTAAAATAGAAGTATTTTTTTTTTATCATATAAAAGGAAATTATAAATAAGCTCTTACTAGAGATACGGAGACATGGCTCCAGGGAATCTGATTAATGAACTCGTTCCAAGTTCAAGTACCACCAGGAAATAAAGCCTTTAGAACTTAAGATACGGAATATTTAATACAATAGGTTACATAATAGTGTTGCAGCGGTAAAAACTATTACAGTAATAAAACGTTAAGTAAAAGTCTTATTAAATAAATAAAGTCCGGTGAAAAGCACCAAGAAGCTTGCGTTCAAATGAGCCTGTTAAGAAAAGCATCTATCCCGAGAAAGTGCTCTTTCAGTTAGGCATGCGTTTAACTAAATTTTGCATACTATGCCAAATTGTATATGTATAAATGCTATAGATCCTATACAGGGCTACACAAAAGAATTCGAAAGATGTTTTTTTTTTTTTTTTTTTTTTTTTTTTTTAATCGTGTTACGCATTTTTAACGTGAAATATATTTAGCACACTAAGAGGTTTGTTGAAAATAAATAAAATCATATACAGGGCCACGCAAAGAACATACAAAGAAAGATACATGGCCGCTTATGTATGATAATTTCTAGAAGTAAGATTTCAGTAGTTTACAGTGTGCTTTTGCAGGAATTAAGCTTTAGCTGAATATTTGGGGTGTTTAAAAATCTTCATGTAATATACAGAGTTGTACAAAATAATTCAAATATGTTTCCATCTATTTGTAGAAACTGCTGAAGGTGAATTTTCAACTGTGTTATGTGTTTTCTTATGCTAAACTAAATTGCAGTATACTACATAGAGTATACACAAATCTATAGATTATATACAAGACAGCACAAAAGAATGGGAGTACATTTCTGGTTTTCAAATGGGTTTTGCTTTTTCTAAATTGTTTACTTGTGTATATTATTTACCTTATTAAACAGCGAAGGTTTGTTAAAGTATTCGGGAAGTGTTGGAAAGTGTATTATAATCTATGCTGGATGCATGATTTTTCTTTTTTGTTTATATTGTTGCCAGTTTATGAAACAACGCAAATAATGATATTCCTTTACACTTAAAAATGTACGTTAAAAACATAAATAAATTTCTAAAATAATAATTAAATAATCACGTGTTAAAAGCAGTAAATGGGGCAAATTAACTCATAAAAAATGTACTTACATGCGAATATTAAAAAAGGAAGAAAAATTTACAATAATTAAATTATTACGTGATAAACACATTTAATGGTGAAAATTACATCATACATTAAAACGATTTTCTTATGGGCACTATTCATACGACGTCAAATTGGCAACAACATGGCATAGTAGAGCGATTAGCAAGTTTGTTTATATATTTCATCAATTGATGCAGCATAAACATAGAACAGTTAAATGAATGCATAACATACTTTGGATTTATTTAGTATGAATACTTTTGTAAATACATATTACAAAATTCGTATATACTTATTAATTAAAATAAACAATTTACATTTTTAAAATAGCATGAAAAGTATGCATGAAGTTGCATTCGAAATTGAAAAATGAATTCATGCATATGCTATGTTCCTGAAAATATATGAAACTCGATATAAACATAAAACATAAACGTAATTTTTTATACCCAGTGCTTTACAATGTCTCGGTTCTGAATGTTATTCCCAAGCAGATGAATTTTTGTAGCCTCGAATTCAAAGGAAGAATACAGTCCAGAGCGTCATTTTAAGAGTGTGAGAGCCAGCGACATTGTTTACTTAACCATTTTATACAAGCTGATTTTCAAATGTGTAATTCATCTTACTTATCAATTCCCAAACAGCCGTCAGCTGTCGCGATATGATGCCATAGAAACCAAAAAATGCCCAATCAAACGGAAAAGCATGACAATCTGATTACAGAAGATCGTCGTGATTCGCGATAATACTACTCAATCATCTGTAAAAGGTAATATTTTCAAAACAGAGAACATAGTATGTTTTTAGAGGCTGCAGAGAGCGAACGGGGGTTGGCAAGCGTAACTCGCAAGGGCAAACCCCCTTAAATACGTAAAATAAATTGGATATTAAATTTAATATATCGTAAACGTATCGATACAATTTCATGAGGCGTAAGATTAATATTATTGTAGCGTTTCTGAATACTAATTTAAAAAAAATGTTCCTAATTTACATATCATAATTGCACATTATTAATTGATAACCCATAAGAAACGGTTATTCTCACCTAGCGTTCTGCACGGCTCAGGCTATGCCCATCCCATACCCAAAAATTATATTACAATTTAACCAGAAACACAACCCTAATTCGACTCTAACCCAAAATATCGAACCCAAAACACCCCAAACACGAAATGGCAGAAAATGTATCCACTTTTTAATACAATAATCGAAAAGTGGCCTTTAATTATATTTCAAATATAAATTTTATATTTTATGTTTAAAAATGAACACATAATGTAAAGCCCGGAGAGATGGCGCAGTCGGAGAGATGGCGCACAAAGAGGATCGGGGGGAAGGAGTAGAGTGCACGTGCAGTGACTCCAGGTAGTTGTACAACATCAATAGCGGAGTATCTACTTGAATGGGCACGTTAATTGTTTCGATTGTCTAATAATGTGTTCTAATAATTTTTGAAAAATACATAATTATCAAAACCGTGAATTTACCCTTTAAATATTGAAGTGATTCCAGAACACTCATATCTGCTAGACGGTGAACAAGGCATGAATCAAACTGTTCTTGAAACCGTTGAGTTACCATCAAAATCCACAGATCACCAATCCGTTTCAACAACAGTACTCGTTATAACCACTGAAACCCAAACTTCTCCTATTCTAGGCCTGTCCTAGCATCTCATTACAGCAGCTAGATGCATTTGTCAACCATCAACTTCTGAGGAGTCTAATGCTACTCTCAGAAATAGACCTACTTTCACCATTTCAAAGCTTTCACCCATTCCAAGTAGTTTAATGCTGTCGAAATCAAAAAGGGAACAGAGTTCAACGAATGTTACTGATCCACAAAATATATATGAAAAAAGACTTAAAAAGGAAGCAGCTACAAAAAAAAAAAAAAAAAAAAAAAGAAAAGAAAAGAAAAGAAAACTGCTGAAGATAAGATGCTTCCAGAAAAGTGGGATCCAAAACAACTGTAGAAAAGAAAACGAAAGGCAATGAGGATGAGTACATTAAATGTCTGGAACTGGAACCAGGAGACAGCATCGACCAGTGACTGGATTCCATATATTATTTGTTGCAGGTGGTTGCACAAAATCTGCACCATTTACAACAATAATTGCATTGATAGTGGACGACGACAACTTCGGTCAGCAAACAAGTAAACATTGAAACTTTGGACATGAAACTGGACTAATTTTAAGTTAAACATGTTATCAAGTAACTTAATGTTATTTTGTAATCTTATCTTGGTTTGCTTTTTCTTATTCTTGAATTGTTCTTAAAATTCTTTCTTTTTCATGATTCTTTAGTCATTAGGTTGGAATATTCACTCGTAATAAAAGAATACTTGTTCACAAAAATCTTAGAACAATGTCATTTAAGCGTAATTATTATTATTAACAATTTAATTGTAGTTATTATTAATAACAATCTCTCCTACCAATGTGCGCAATCACACCAACCCTGTAAGGACAGATTGCTCAAAATAGCTTTCTTGGTTTTATTACAGCTGTTCTGTTAAATTACAACAAAACAACAAAATAGAAATGGAAATGCATAAAAAAACAAATGAAGTCAAAATTATTCATGGATAGTTTAGCAAAAATTTAATATTTAGATTTTTTATTATTATTCTGTTGAATTGTGTTCAGACTCTCCTAGCTTTACCTTATATGCTCTGCTCATTAATGTTAACATAATGTAGTTATTTTCTAAAAAAAAATATTTGACTTATTCTTTGAAAAATTGTATCAACTCGACCCCGATCCGCAAGAGTCAAATCCCAACACTGAGTAAAATACATTATTCATACCCTGAAATAATTTAAAATATTTTTAATAGAGAATAAATTAAAATTTTGCTGTTATACATATTATATCAACTTAACTGACATGTTTATAAGTAATTTATTTTTTCTGAAAGTTATTAAACATGACCTCTGGGGATTTTCTTTATAGTACCTACAAATATAATCTTTGAATTTTTAAAATAATAATAATAATAAAAAAAAATGATAACGTTTGAAATTTCTTGTAATGAAATTAAATTTTATCTGGAGCTGCATATATTTTTTCAAAACTGAAAAAACTGAAAACTATGTGCAAAACAATTCTTTCATAATAAGTACTGATTATTATACGTATACCAATATAAAACATTGCGATTGTCCAAAATAAACGAAAGCTACAACCAAAAATACGAACATTTGTTTTTAAGGGGAAAAAAATAGCACTTAAACTTCAAATATCTGCTGTTTTGTTGCTTCTAGTAAAAGAAATAAATGTCAACAGCAGATACTTAAAATCTTTTAATAGAAAGTAGTTATTTTCCAGTGATAGCTTTTCTAGTACATTACACTACAGAGAAAGTTAAATGAAGTTACTCCGACTTAAGGTGATCACTGAAAATTTGTACAGAAAGTTGCTCTGATGTAAGATTTAAAGTACTTTAAGACTGTAGAAAGTGTAACATCAAACATATCATGGAAGTTACGAAATAAAATGCCTTTATAATTTATTCATATTAAAGATGAAATAGTTGTTTCTAAATGCCATTTGAAATGCTAATCGATATAGAATTCCGATGAAATTGTTTCTTGAAAACCAAGTATTAATGATCAGAGACGGATTAATTTTATCATTAATTTTTATCAAAATATTTTTATTCTTGATTGTAATAATTATAAAATTTTATATCATGTGATTTTTAAATTTTAATGATATTATTATATAAAAATACAATAAATTATAACACCTTTTAATAATATATTTCTTTTAAATGCTAAAATGTGTAAATTAACACCATAATAAATACACAGTAAAATAGCTTTTATTAGGTTGTTCGACATGTTTCGCCATTTTCAAAAACAAATGAGAATATTCCATAATTGTATGGTCTTTAAAAGTTATTATTTAAAATGCTATCATTTAATATGAAAATAAACAAACAAGTAAAAATAAAAGATAACGTGCGTAATTTTTAAAAAAGTACATGAAAATTAATTGATAGCATTTTAAATAATAACTTCAAAGACCGTGGAATTATGGAATTTTCTCATTTGTTTTTTAAAATGACTCGGAGTGAGCCAAAACATGTAAAAAAAAACTAATAAAACCTATTTTACTTTGTATTTATTATGTTGTTAATTTACACCTTTTAACATTTAAAAGAAATATATTATTATACATTAAAATTATTAATAAATGCTCATTGTAATTACTCTTACCATTGTCCATACTTACTAGATTATGCTCTCAAATCAAAAGTAGAAATAAATCACAAATTGAAGACAAATAATCGATACTTTGATTAACTGAGAATATAATGAAGAAGAGTACGAATATTCCAAATACGAATATCTCATTTTGCTATTGTTACATGTTGTGTGAATAACACATCTAACAATCAATTTAAAACTTTATCATAATTCTAACACATTGTAATGTCTACATGCAATGTTTGTGATTCATTAGTAAATATAGAAAGCTGAAGAGAATGTTATGTAAATTGAAATATGTCTGAAATATCGCCCTGATTACCATATTTCGCGCAGTGAGTGTAAGTTGTTTTATTTATATTTGAAAACTGTAGTTGTAAATAAAGAGTAGCATACCACCAGAAAAGCTTACATCGTTGGAAATGAGTGTAACAACATTGAAGATGAAAGAAGATATAATGCGTATTTTAAAAATCTAGCTGAAGAACTTTCATAAATAACTCTTATAAATTTTGCAAACACACGATACGGATGAACAGTTTGTCAAAAATTTTAAATTATCGTGTTGTCAGGGTAAAATTTATTGCATTTTTAATTAAATACAAGTATCAGATTTCTTCAACATTAACATATCTACCTATGACATCCTTTCATTAGAGATACCATGGAAGTGAACCTTTTTTATTCAAATGCTCTAGTATTTATTATTATTCATAGGAAATATTTTATTCATAGGAACTATTTTAAATAGCATGATAAACACATTTCGTAAATATTGGCTCTAATCTAGAAAGTTAATTGTCCAATGATTATTATTAATATCATTGAAATATTATAGTATTACATTTTCAATTTAATACATATACAGGGTGTCCACGTATAACCTGACCGACCTTTATTTTCGCAACCGTTGATCCTAGATGCACACTTCCAATTACAAAAATGGTTTAAATAAGGTAAAGAATTATTTTCAAAGCGATTTGGGTCAAGAAAAACATTTATTAAAAAATTACGAAATTTAAATTTTTATACGGTCCTCCGGTCCTATAAGTGATATTTAGTAAAAATTTACAGTGACACTAACAAGTAAGATAAAAAAGTCCCACTCATATAACATTAAAATTGACCGAATTATGAAACTTTAAAATGCATGACTTATACCACTTTTTTGTATCTCAAAACAGATGATTTCGGACGTGCTTTCAGGGGTCGTATATAAAGTACTTAAACTTATTTCAAGGTATCTGCGCTTTGACAGAAATCGTACAACTATTACGATTGACTTATTTTATTAGTTAAGTTTCAGATTATTTAAAATAATTGTATTTTATCATATGTGTTATTTTGTAAGGATTTGAGGCTATGATTTATTTTAACAAAAATTATATTATTTTCATAAGTTTTTATTTAACTTACAACGATAGTCTTTCCAGTATAAAATTTATACTCGAACTTAACTCACTTTCAAATGTCCTATCGAAGTTAAATTTTACATACTGACATAAATCCAATGACAATGTAATATTATTATGATTTTCGACGCTTACCATCTTAATAATACTCATATTAGAGGATAACACGAAAAAAATCGGATAGCTTACCGTCAACAAGTTTAAGAAAGAGTTTTAGATTAGATAACATAAACCTGCAATGGTTGTGTTTTTTAACTTTTAAAATTGCGTTTTATGTATTTTTTAACGCTGAATAAAAAAATTACCTTCATGTTTAACCATCATGTCAAAATTTTTCGCAAATCGTAAATTTCAAGGTTAAAAAATAGCGAAAAATCTGATACTATAAAATAGATGTAAGAATTTTTTATTCAGTTTAATTTTATTTAATTCAATAATTTATTCAATTTTTTGGCTTATACTGGGTTTTTTACAACTAAATAGCTCAGGGGTCCGATGAGGTTTGGAGGGAAGTGTGGGATCAATTTTAACTTTGAGCTTTTTAACTTTGAAATTTTCGATTTGAGAAAAATCCTGACGTGATGGTTTAAAATAAAGGTCATTTTCGGATTCAGCGCTAAAAAATACATTAGAATCAATTTTCAAAAGCTAAAATACATGGCACAATCCAAAATTTGAAAGACAGTGTAATCTAACAGCATTTTTAAATCTTAATTGAGGCTGTTATTTTTATCCTCTTATATTTTCAGTACAAATTGTATATTTTGCATTATTATGTCAGAATGATTATACATTTCACATTTATATTAGATTGCAATGTTAATTTTTCTCTCAACTATTTTTTTGATATATCTGACGTTATTTATATTTCTACTACATTTGAGAATGACCCCACCCCCATTTCACAACAAAAAATATACTCCAACTTTAAACAGCTATTACTCGGTCAGTTTTAATCGTAGATGAATGGGACTTTTTTTATCTTACTTGTTAGTGTCACAGTAAATTTTTACTAAATATCACTTATAGGACCTAGGGACCGTATAAAAATTTAAATTTCGTATTTTTTTAATAAATGTTTTTCTTGACCCAAATCGCTTTAAAAATAATTCTTTACCTTATTTAAACCATTTTTGTAATTGGAAGTATACATCTAGGACCAACGGTTGCGAAAATAAAGGTCGGTCAGGTTATACGTGGACACCCTGTACATCAATAGCAATAGAATAAAATATTGATGCCCAAACTTTTATGCTTCATTAATCCCTAGAAGAAGTGAGTGAGATTGGCGTACCCCGTATTATTTAAGTTGTAACAATCGTGAATAGAAAAATGGAAACAAAGAATGCATTGAATGGTTATAAATAAACGTATAGTTGAGTCTACATTTAATGTAAGCTTTAGAAGTAGGAAGTATTTTAATGTGATGAGTGCGCTTTTGTACTTTTGCAAATTTCTTTAATATTTTGTGTTAGTTTTGTGAAATAAATCAACTTTAAGATTTAGTGCGTTTTAGAAATTTGATTATAAAACAGTGAATGAGAGGAAAAACCTTTTCACTGAATTATTTAGGTGCCCGCGTTTTATATTTGTTAAGAAAACAGACTCGCCACGTACCTTCTAGAACAGGGATGACAAATATTTACATACCGGTGCGTGCCATAATTTTCCAAAGAATATTTTACATGACCATGGCGTGTCACATAATCCCCTCCCCCTTATTCTTGGAAGAAATTAAACACTAATTGTACACCATTTCATGCAAATTTGTCATTAGGATTCAAAACAAAATGAGAAAAATACTCGTAGGACTTTTATTTTTGAAAGTAATAAAATAATAATAATAATGTGATTTCTGTTGTAGCAACTTCAATACGAAATAATTGATATCAAGTTCCTATTTAGATACTTTTAACAGAATGCAAGCTGAACTGGAATCACCTGTCAAACGGTTTCCACTTGAGCTTTGCATGTTATTAATTTCTGAAAATAAGGACTCTCAAGCATAGGTAGAGAAAGAAAAAAATCATGTGAAAATATCAACTTCTTTAAAAATCTCTCGTGCCTGGAATTAAATTCCAAGCTATAATAATTTTATCCTGGGAATTTTTCCACCGCTTAGTAATTTTTCGATTTCGACAGTCTCCTGATTGCCTCTTAATTTAATAAATTTTTGAGCTCATATTGAACTGGAGTGGAAATAAATAAGTTTCATTTCAATTTCTTTAATTTCAAATTAGTCTAATTTAAACAAGATCTGCTACTCTAAATTCATAGATTTTGTGTATTTATCGAGTATTTTTCCACTCATTATTCGTATATATATATTTTTTAGTGTATATGGTTTAGAATCTGAATCAATAACGTGCCGAAAATATTCTGCTCATGCATCAGTTCGTCGTCTGTGTTCTAGAACCTATTTGCGCAACTTCAGAGGGTATGCGCCTTTAGAAAAAAAAATATTTTTTCGTTTCTTTTTTTACTGCATATTTTTTGCATAAAATGTTGCTGTATAAAATAAAAATCTGTTTGTTTAGACTGATATTTTTTGATTACGTCATACTAGTTAAGTGCTGAAACCTATGAAATTTTGATAATATTAAGAATTAGAAAAAGAAAAAGTAAATTTGGTAAATATGTATTTCATTCATTATTAAACCTTCCTAAATTCGTAAGTTAAATCCTAAGTAATACAACGTAAATATTAAAAATATCACATAACTTATGCACATTATTTAAGATTTTATTTTTATGTGTTTTGGTACATTCAGAACATAATTAATACAAGTTACGGACATTCATTTCAAGGACCTTTTAATTAAAAAAAATATTAACAATGTAAATTAGCGACACTTATTTTTTTCTGTTGAATTTTTTATAATAATAGTATAAATAATCCCTATATCGACTGGAGTTACAGAATATTACATACTAGCTGTTAAACCCGTTCTACGCACGGGAGTTCATGAATTTAAGTCTAAAACCAACATAAAAAATAAAAATCAGTACAACCAAACTAAAGTTTATGAATATGAAAATTTGTTATGAAACATAAATTGAACATAATTTGTTGTTTGAACAAAAATTTAATTTTTATGAAAACTTTTATTCTAAATTAGCGGTATTATCTATATAAAAAAGCGATTAAACGTTACGGATGTAGCTAAAGATGTTAAATTTGTTTAATGTAATTAGTTCTGTTGAAATCAGAGCAGTAGATTTGGATTTATTAATAAGGAGGGTCAATTAATGAAAAAGCCGCCGCCAGGTGGCACGCGGTCAAGTAAAATAAATGTGATATTTAATAAAAAGTCGTTTACCCCCACCCCTCCCCATCTCTACAAATTTAACAAATAATCTGTTAAATAAAGTTTTCTTTATTAATAATCTCCATCATACTAATATATGTCATGTAAAAAAAAACCCTTAAACCCAGCTAACTATCATTCATTAAGTCGATAAAATGCTTTAAAAGTTTTAAGTTTTTAGCATTTGGAAACAGTTAATAATTAAGTTAATTGTCTACATATCATATAATCTCTGATCCATCGATTATAAACACTAGACTCGCAATTGCAATGATCCCTATACATTGATTTACTTAATGACTTCTACGGAGATTTTATACAACCAACCAACCGAAGATAAAAAATTGTATTTTTGATAAGATGGTCACTTTGTGGATTTAATTAATACTTAATCTATAAAAAATCTATTTAAAAATTTCGAATTTTTTGCCCCAATCGTTCATGGGCCCCCTACCAGCAACCCCTGTGCTAAATTTCGTAGCCCTGCGCGCTGTGATTTCCGAGTTTTTGAGGTTACATAGATACGCGCACGGATTTTAATAGTATAGACTAGCTGTTTAACCCGTTCTACGCACGGAAGTTCATGAATTTAATTCTAAAAAATGAATAAAATGAATTTAAATCCCCTGTTAAAATGTTGAGTTTTTCAATAACTATACGATTCAGAAAAATATTACTACAGCGCACTTTTTTTCAATGAAACTTAATTTATATTGCTATGACAACAGACGATAAAACGATATCTTTGGAATAAGGGAATAAATAGAATTAAAATCTTGTTAATGTTTGTGATAAAATGTGTTTCTTTATTTAAAAAAAAAAAAGAAATGAAATAATGAAGCGCAATTAAATAATCTCTAATTAATTGCATGCGAGGTAAAATAATTATCGTAATATCCGCTACAGCTTCTTAGTATTGCAGCGTGCTGTCCATAATATGTATATCTCACATTGCGGTAAACATTTAGAACTGGTTAGAACTCGCAAGATGACAGGTTGACATAAAAAAAGCCAAAATTCGTCAAAAACATTAAAAAAAATCTATTTAAATTTTTTGAATTTTTTGCCCCAATTGTTCATTGGCTCGCTACCAGCAAACCGTATGCCAAATTTCGTAGCCCTGCGCCCTGTGTTTTTCCGAGTTTTTGAGGTTACATAGATAGATACGCGCACGGATTTTAATAGGGTAGATATTATTCTAGCTGACCCACCCGGCGTTGCCTGTGTTGGTGTAATAAACTTTAATCTCTTAAAAAACAAAACTCTGTCACGGATCTCCGATGGCTTTGGCACCGTTTACCGGGTATGCTCATACGCTCCGTAAAATCTTTTATTTCCACCTTCTACCGCCAGGGGAGCATTCTGTTCTAAACAAACCTCTTTCCCAACGAACATCTGACACAGGTTCCTGTTGCTTACGGCCGGCACCATAATAGTCGACGTGCAACAAAAGCGGTTTGGAGAAGATGGGAACATTATTCGCCGAGTTATTGAAAATAACCTTGAGGGAGTGCCGGGGGGAGGGGATGTTCAAGTGTCCTTCAGAAAATGACTAATTAAGAGGACCACTATGCATCTTTAAAAAAAATTTCGTTTGATTAAGCTATGAACTTAATTACAAATTTGGTTAAACTATTATTCGGAAATAGTAGTAACTACTACTCATAAATTTAGTTTAACGTTATACAGGATGACTATTAAGTTAATTATAGTGTTTGTAATCAGTTGCGTTGAAATCGGAAAGACAGTTGCTGCGTTATGGAAACGGGGCATAGTTAGAAAAAAAACTTTGAAGGAGGTGCCGGGGAGGAGCGGCTGTTCAAGTTCACTTCAGTAAATAACTAATTAGGAGGGCCACTATGCATCTTTAAAAATCCGTTCGTTTGGTTAAGGAAGGAACTTAATTAGAAATTTTTCTTGGATTGTAATTCGGAAATAGTGGTACCCGCTACTCATAAATTTATTACAGGATGACTATTAAGTTAAATATGATATTTGGAATCAGTTGCGCTGAAATCGGAAAATTAGTTACTGAGATATGAAACAGGTACAGTTAGACAAAAAGCCTTGAGGGAGGGGCCGGGAGGGAGGGAGCGGATGTTCAAGTGCTTTTCAACAAATGATAAATTAGTAGACCCACTATATGCATCTTTAAAGATTGATTCATTTGGTTGAGCTAAGAACTTAATTTGAAATTTGGCTTAGACTATTATTCGAAAATACTGGTAACCCTGGGAAGTACACCCTGAAGCTACGAATGCTGATTTTTATGATAATTTAGGAAAATGGAACTGGTTTGGAGAAGTTCGGAACATAATTATCTGCGTTCTGTAAGTAAAGCACAGTTAGAGAAAAACACTTGAGGGAGGTTCCGTCGAGGTGGCGCGCGGTCAAGTGCTCAACAACAAATCACTAACTTTGTCTGTTGGTATGCATCAACTGAATACGGGCTCTGTACTTTTATTAGGAACATAAATTTAATTTTTACAAACACTGTTATTCTAGCGGTATTATCTATATAAAACAGCGATTAAACGTTACGGGTAAAGCTAAAAATGTTAAATTTGTTAAATGTAATTAATTCTGTTGAAATCAGAGCAGTAGATTTGGATTTATTAATAAGGAGGGTCAATTAATGAAAAAGCCGCCGCCAGGTGGCGCGCGGTCAAGTAAAATATATGGGATCTTTAATAAAAAATCTTTTTCCCTCTCCTCTCCCCATCCTTTCAAATTTAACAAATAATTTTTTAAATAAAATTTTCTATATTAATAATCTCTATATCGTACTAATATATATGTCATGCAAAAAACTCCTTAAACCCAGCTAATTATCATTCATTTAGTCGATAAAATCCGTTAAAATTAAGTTTTTAGCATTTGGCAACGGTTAATAATTAAGTTGATTGCCTACATGTCATATAATGTCTGAACCATCGATTTTAAACACTGGACTCTCAATTTGCAATGATCCCTACCTTGATTTATTTAATGACATCTGCGGAGATTTTATACAACCAACCAACCGAATATTAAAAAGCGTATTTTTGATGAGATCTTAAGTGATTGGATTTTAATTAATATTTAATTTATCAAAAATCTATTTAAAATTTTCGAATTTTTTGCCCCAATCGTTTATAACAGCCCTACCAGCTACCCGTGTGCAAAATTTCGTAGCCATGCGCCCTGCGGTTTTTGAGTTTTTGAGGTTACACAGATAGATACGCGAACGGTTTTTAATAGTATAGATTTAGTATCATTTTCATTGGAAAGTACTTGTATGATGACTTTAACACTTAAACATATATTTGTCTTTTTAAAAAGTAAAAATAAAAATTTTTTTGCCTTTGTTAAAATTGATTTTTAAATGAAAAATTGCGATTGAAATACTTCAAAAAAGTTGTACAAAGGACATTCCATAAAATCTGAGAGTTATGTTTTACGTTGTGGTAACAGCGGGAAACAAAAAATAAAACTGCATGTGATTATTTCAAACTGTTAACTGTACGTTTATAAATATTCTGAACGAAGCAGACATATTTATTTTCCTAGTTTCGTGCTTGTTTAAATAACTGTTTATATTTGCCCTAAAGCCATGGAGGTGAGTGATTCAAAAACGAAATGCTATGTACCATAAAATTTTGTTGTTTGGGCAAAACAGCTCCAGAAACAGTTACGTTAACGAAATAAGCTTACAATGTCAAATGTTTTGGTGTGTCCACGATTTTTAGATGGCATAGTGATTTATAAAAAGAACATTTGTCTGCAGAAAAGGCTATTACGCCTGGACGAGCAGAAAGTGTTGTGAATGATCAAAATGTTAACACTGTGTAGGCAATCTTGTAAGAAAATTGGCGAATGACGTGTGAGAAGATAGCGGCATCAACTAACATTTCGAAAACGTGGCTATTTCACATTTTATGCAACAATTTACAGCTTTGCTTTGTTTGTTCCAGATGTGTCCATCATCACTTTACTAAAAAACAAATGCAAACAAGAATTCACCAATGTTGTGAGCGGAAACAGATGCTTCAAAATTATCCGAATTTCCTAAAGACTGTAATAACAGATGATGAAACTTGGGTGCATCATTTTGATCCCCTTACCAAGTCCGCAACAAGTGTATGGAAACACACTGATTCTCCGCCTCCGAATAAAAATCTGACAAACCGAATCTGCTGGAAAGGACGCGATGATCATTTTCTTTGATCATAAAGGTGTAATCTATCAGCATGGTGTGCCTCCAAAAACTACTGTGAATGCTGAATATTATATTGCAGTTTTGAAAATTTTGCGACAACACACATCGGGAAACCTACCGCTTCATGAACTGGTGGGGAATTGGATAATGCTCGCCCGCATGTTGCTACTTCTGTTCAGAAAATTTTAGTAAATGCAATAATAAAATCATGTCATATCCTCCTTACAGTCCAGATCTCGCACCATGCGATTTCTGGCTTTTTCCGACGCTGAAGGAGAAGCTCTGTGGCAGAAAATTTAATACAGGTTATGAAGTAATTTCAGTAGTGCAGGGTTCTTTGAAGCAGCTTACAGGAAAAAGCTTCTCTACTAGTTTTAAAAAGTGAGTTGAATGATGGGACCATTGCATATCATCTGAGGGAAGGTATTTTGAAAAAGAATGATGTATATTTTCCTGTAAATAAATTTCTTGATTTATGATTTTACTCTCAGTTTTTATAGAACGCCATTTGTAAAACAGTGTATAACGTAATGAGTCATTTTAATTGAGAACTAAATAATTGTTTTAAAAAACAACCTGCTGCAAATGTGTTCCAAATCTTAGCGTCAAATTTCATGTTTATGACTTTAATGTTTAATACTGTCAAAAGGTCGTCATGTCTAGTGCCCGTATGATAGTAATAAAAAGTTACTGCTTTCTTTACTGTTTGAAGCCTATTTCATTTCCTTTTCTTCTTTCTTTTTTTCTAATAGTAAATAAGAGTTTCCCTTGAAAGGAGAAATTGAAAAAAAATCTATTAGAATAATGACAAAAACGAAAAACAACAGAAACAGAAATAACAACACTGACGCCTCATCAATTAGTTTATATCACGGATAAATCCCCATGGACTAAGAGGAGTAATCCATGAACCATTAGCTGAACAAATATTTACTATGTTACATAATGCATCTAACAATTCCACGTGATTTCTTTACAGATAAGACATATTGCCGTAGTAATACAATTAATGTTTCTAAGCTTCATTCTATGCTACGTTTACAATATCCTATTGACAATTTAAAATTATGTATAAATTATAAAAACTAGAAAATTTATCCAAAAAGTTCATGTAAGTGTTTAAAAAAATTTAAAGTCCAATATATCGGGTGTATTACACTGGCCTCCAAAAGTTAAGGTGCAACCAGTTTTTTGCGTCTAATTTGCAAAAGAATGAATATAGAAACAACAAATTTGGAGGAAATGCGCGCTAAACTGTTATTTATTAAATGCGACATAGAAATTTACTTAATTTAAATGTATAAATTAAATTAAAACAAAAAAGCACTCATGGCAGAAAATTCCATTCTTGGAGAAATCAGTACATCGCAGTATTATGCAATAAAATGTGACAGAAACATTAAAAAACTGGTTCTAATACGGAATATGTCCACCCCGGACTTGAATGCATTGCGGTATCGACTTTCCATGCTCTCAATTAAATTGTCGGACACCGAAATAAGTAACGCTGACCAGAGATGGAGTAAGCCTTGTTCCAGCTCATTTAATGACCTTGGAGGAGGACTCAAAGCCGCAACCTGTCTTCCAAGATAGTCCCAAAGATGTTATATAGGATTCAAGTCTGGAGAGTGAGCTGGCCATTCCATTCTCTCTAAACCATGATCCTCAAGATAATCCTCAACAACTACAGCTCAGTGTGGTCTCGCTTTATTATCCATTAGAATGAAACTATTGCCAATAGCACCGGCATATGGGCGCACATATGAATCATGGATCTCATCCCAATATATCGCACCAGTCACAATTCCTCCATGGAACACATGCAGATCATTGTAGCCTCCGAGTGTGACTCGTCTGTGAAGAGTACAGAAGTCCACTGTTGTCTGATCCAGGAAACATGTTCTCTTGCTCAACATAAGCGGGCCATTATATGTCGTCTGCTTAGGGGAACACACAACTGGTCGCCTTGCATAGATACCTGCATTGTGAAGACTTCTTCGCACCGTAGTAGCGGAGATTGTTCTCCCTGATGCTGCAAAGTGGTCTGCAATGAGTTGCGGCACAGTAGTGCGTCTTCTCCTTCGGACTAGAAACCGGTCTTCTGCAGGTGTTGTAACACGTGGGCGGCCTGGAACATGTCTTCTGGACACAAAATCTTCGGATTCATACTGATCCCAGAGTCGTTGGACTATACTGCGAGACACATTGAACCGTCTAGCAGTATCGGCCTGTGGAAACCTCATTTCCATCCATCCTATCGCCCGCCACCTTAATGAAGACTTCTTCTAGACATTTCTAGACTCTACTGGCTGTTGTGAACAAAACTGACAACAATAGTTCGAATCCAACAAAACTTACACGCGAAATTACGAAATCTTCGTAATTGCATATTTTTCTCTCATTCACAAATACCTATTATTTTCTATAAAATAAAAGTGGTAGCTGCAATTTTTGCGTAAGTTTTTTTTAAAGCTTATTATTGTCATTCATATAAACTATGAAGTTTAATCTGAATTTTTTGTCTGTTAAGCTTCCAAAAACATGTTGTACCTTAACTTTTGGAGGCCAGTGTAAGTTCATCTACTAAGAGCTGTCTGGTAGTCGAAATGATTTTTCAGGAATATTAAATTTAGAATGCGTCAAAATGAAAACATGAGAAAGATATTTAGCAGAAAAAAATGGTCACGAGAAGGCGTTTTCTGATACAATTTCGGTATATTTGCAAATGTTAGCAACCATGTGATGTATCTGCTCGCGTACAGTGAAAATGTTAAATAAAAAGACATACAGAATCTCTTGTCAGTCTCATGCCTTTTCCACGGAAATTTTCCTGCAGTTTATAAGATCGGGCTTCACTGGTCAAACTGTTTTATCATAATGACATTTCTACACCAGAAGCTTTGCGGAGGTTTCAACTTTGAAATATATTCGCAGAAGTACAAAGACTGCAAATGGATAACTGATCAGGAAATTTGAGGAAACGGGATCGTTGAGTGTTCGTTCTGGAAGAGGAAGAAAGCCTGTTTTTATGGAGGTTATTGGAAATGTAGCTCATTGTGGAAGAGGACAGGATTTCAAACTCAATGGGTAACACGTGACGTTTTAGCAGCATTAGATCAGCCGACTGCTACTGTTTATTCAGAAAGAGTCTTCATAAAATTCTGTGATATTACCTCCATAAAATGGCATGTGTTGAGCCATTGTTGCCAACTGATTACTCTGCACGTCTAACATTTTCATTATATTTCCATGGTTTCTGCCTGGTAGATGTGAATCAGCCTAGAACTGTCTATGAACCGTTGAAGTTCATTTTCATCTGGATGGCGCAATGATTACGCACAATTGCTGCAACTGGGTTGAAGAAAATATTTATTCGACTCTTCAGATTTCATTGCGTTCTCAGAAGGTTACGATGTGGTGCGGATTTACTGCAGAATTTATACACTGTCCGTTTTTCTACGAAGAATTAACGCCGAGTGGTCTGGTGACATGCTCCGTAACTAGAAGCATTGTGCTTCGCTGCTAAAGAATAACATTGTCCCGAACCCTGAAAGCATGTAAGTGCCTTGTCATAAAAATTTTCATGCAGGATGGAGCTCTCGCAGAGATTGCCACTTGCTTTAAAAATGTGCTTATAAGACATTCTACAGAATATCATGTCATCATTTTCCATTTTCGTAATGTCTAGACTGCAAGAACATACCCCTCATTCTCACACACAGACATGAATGCCTGTGATGTTTGGCTTTACGGCTACGGAAAACACGTGATCGGTCGTGACAACGCACAGTGGGGCATTTTGCTGATTTAGCCGGCCAAAAGTCAATTTTCCAAAACACAATTGATGAGAAAAATATGTAGCTAACTGTGGAGGTAAATAGTTGGCGAATCTCCGTAGAGTAATAAAATTTGTCCAAGTGCAATCAAATTGGTGCCACGCAAGTTAAAACTTGCTTGTAGCAGTAGGTTGGTTATCCCTGTTGTCAACTACAATTTTGTGAGTGCTCATTTCAGTGTGATTTATTTTGTTCAAAATTTTTATTTACATGAAATAGTTATGGATTATGAAAGACCAGGAATATATCTTTAAATCTCACATGAAGATGTTTATATTTGCTTAATTAAAATATATGATAAAGCGACATGAAAAGTACCGTACAATTTGGAAATTTTTATTGTTATTTTAAATATTCCACAAGGGATTAGTTAACCTTAAGGGTGAGATCCGATGATATTTTTCACATGAATTGAGAGTTCAAGATATGTAGTTAATAACTTTCAAAACAATAGCCGCTAATAACCGCTAATTTAGAAGAATTTCTTTCAAACGGAAATGTGCATGTTTCTGTAAATGATGATGTTTTCATTTACTCCATTTTTAAAATTGTCTTCTACGATAGCTAAATTGCAAATGTTGCCACAAAATTTCATCTGCAGATATAAAAGAGTTCAAATGTGCCTGTCTGATCAATAAATTTATATCTGAAATGAAAATTATATCAAAAGAAATCCGGTTTGATCATATGTATAACCAGAATTTGGAAAATTTAGATAAGAAATTTTAATTTCTCGAGGATTACCTTGTCAACAAAGATAATTATAAAAAAAATCAAAAGCAGCAGATAAATCATGATTTAAGTGTTTTTTCTGAGAAAAAGGTTAATCTAGATTTCAGGGAATATTCCAATTGCAGTACGTACGTTCAGGTTGGCCTCAGAAATTTTTCTGTGATTTGTAGTCAAAGAAGCAAAAGAAACGAAACCGAAGAAGTACATAAGCAAAGCAAATCTTGAAATCCTTCCTCATGCTACCGAATCACAATAGTATGTTACTGGACATAGGAATTCTTTTACAATAGTCAACGAAATGACATGGGTTCTATATCTTGCAGCTAAAAATAAACAGGTGTTATATAATTATCATGAAACAACTTATTGGAAGTTCTCGATTTGTTTAAGCTTTATCAATGTTTGTTGAAGTAAATATCTCGAAAATGTATTATAAAACAGTCAGACATTCACATAAGAAAACATATCAGTCGTATAATTCGCTACAAATGGAAATAACTATTACACAAATAAGGACTTCTACAAAGTTACAGAGACTTCTGTAGAAGTTCAGTTGAAACGTTTATTAGACCACGCCATTAGACGCTTCTTGCATTATCTGAAAGAAGTTGTCGAGACAATGAATGATGACACAACGCTGTGTAAAATTGAAAGTGAGGATGAACAAACGGCTTTGAACAAAAATAATGTAAAAAAAGCTAAAAAATAATATCAATTTTGATGGAAACCTTTTTTGGAATTCATTTATAAGTTTCCAAATTGTTGCTCACTCAAAGAAAGAAAAAATTGTTTGGCAAAATCTAATATCTTCCACGCCTTAGATTCTGTCACCCCATAAGAATTACGATTGCAAAGGATATCTAGAGAGTGTAAGTTTAAGAAAAATCGTGCAATGCGGATATTTTAAATTTGTAACTGCTCAGTTAAGATGCACTCTTATCTTGTATAAAACGTATACCAAGTGAAAAAAAATCTAAATCCTTTTTAAAGGCTTTAGCACTACTTATTCCTGTTGAACATTTGTATGCAAGAGCTCATCAGAGTCAAACAGAATCGGATAGTGATGAAAACTATTACGATGACAATTTTGCATCATCTGATGAATAACCATAGATTTCGTCATCAAATATGTATATATATATATATTCATTTATCTAATATGATATTTGTAATATTTTGTTTAAATTAAGTAAAAAATATATGGGATTAATAAATACTTGATTTCAATATACTATTGATTTACTCTGTAAAAGCGTAAATGGAAAATTTCCATTTTAGGAAAGATTAAAGATTAACAATGCTTAAAAAGGTAGCTTTCTAAAGTTGATACAATTTTTTGAATCAACTGTAATGTATTTTAAAATTGATTTCAGAACTTTCAAACACTCTTGAAGAAAAACGTAAAATAATCTATATCTATGCATAAAAATATATATCTCCAAATTTTTTAAACAAATTAGAATATGACTTAAAATTTTTCAATTTTGAGATATTCTGCATAAAAAATTAGTTTTATATTGATGGGCAAAATACAATTGCAATCAGAGAATTAATCACTGATATTTTACTATAATTAAAGTTAGTGTTACATGTTACAGTGACTTTCACATACCCTGTATATACAAAAAACATTTTTTTCAAAAACAAATTGCTATAAAAGTATAAAAATATGATAAACTAATAAAATATAAACGTTCCATCATTTTTTCTGGAAGAAATATTTTTGGCCGGCTAAATCCGTCAAATGCCCCACTGTGCAACGCAAGAACATTGCCGGAACTCAAGTACAGTATTTCCCCTCCCCTTTCCCCGGACAGTATTTCCCCTCACGCCCCCAATATTTCCAAGAATTTGCTTCGCGTGACTGTTGAACATGCTATTTTGCGATTTCAAATGGTACTTGATAATAATAGTCAACACATTGCACAGTATTTGCATTAATAAACCAATTCTACAGTGCATAAAAAGTTGTTAAATTATTGTTAAATATTGTAAATTATTGAAGAGAACAATAATACTCCCTGTGGTGCCCATTTTTGAAAGTAAATGTTTTTTTTTTCTGCTAAATGTTTTTCGCATTCCAAAGTTAAGATTTTTCTGATGAAAAGACTACTGACCGAGTAGGTGAACTTTAACTATGCACACCAGGTATATGGAAGGTTCATATGACACTATTTATAATATGCTGTACAACACCATCATGTACAAAATATTTAAACTAATGCTATGCTTGTTGCATACGAATACGAATAAATAATATATGGTTAATGCACCTATAATTGGCCATGTGACAGTAGTGATACTCTAATTTTTAAGTTTAAAAAGAAGCCTAGATGAATTTTTGATAAACGACTGAAAAAAATTTGATTGACTAAAATATGTTATTGTTAACCCTCTATAAACAGTTTGGAATATATTTTTTTCTGCTAGTGGAGTAGTTTATTTTCTAGAGTGTCTTCAAAAGCAGAATTTTCGTCAACTTCTTGGAAACTGCATTAAGAGATAAGTTTTTACTTAAAATATTTTTCTTTAACATTATGTTTTAATTTGCATTAAACAGCCGTTGATATACACTATCACGCTCTAAATAAATTGTTATATAAGCCGAAATCTTAAAAAATTAGTATTTTATTAATTTTGAGGTGTCGCTATTTCTCAAACTGCAGCAATCGGGGACATGGGTGCCCACTACTGGAGCATATGCCAAATTTTATTTTTATGATTAATTTATTTGAATTAAATATTTTTGTGATTTTTTCTTTTGTATATAATTTATTTAGTATTTTGTTCATAAGAGCCAGTAGTGGTCTAGGAGCCCATTATTGGCGCACAAGTTTGCCCACTTCGTGAATAGAGAAAATAGAACTTCAACAAGCTATCAGATATATGATAGTTAAAAGAAGAATTTAATATCTGAAATAACGTATACTTAAATCTTGGTTCATTGGTTGGTTTGTTAAATTTTAATCTTTGAAAATTTATAGAGTTTTAAATGTTTATAAGTTAATTGAAAAAGTCTATACCTATTAACTTATATTAGTTTTTTCATGCACTAGAGCATGTGTATATTTTTTTAACTAAAATTTAGAATTTGGTTTCTTTGTGTTCTAATTATATGCAAAAATATATCAGTATATTAATTAATAATTTATTTTTTCTATGTGTGGAAAACATAATTTATATAGATTTCATCAATAAGATTTTTCTGTAATCGGTACTTTCGCTGTAAGTATAGATGCAAATTCACATGAACACAAATAGAAAACAATAGAATGTTGGCGTTCCGTGTCTTGGCCAGATGAAATGGCGCTGAATTTTTTCTCCGCTGTTGTTTTGAAAAATTCAGCGCCATTTCATCTGGCCGCGGGCGAGAGATGGCAGGCAGGCGGTCAGGGCTTAGGAGTTTTTAATTCGTTTTTACCTTTTGAATTGGCACTGAAGATGGAGCTTAAGGGCTTTGAAACAGCTGTTTGCCATTATAAATGATTTTAATTTGTGCTAATTTAACGTTGTACATTTATTTTTAATTAGTTCAGCTTACCTGAAATTTGCCTTCACACTAAGATTTATCCACAGTATTATCCTGAAACTTATCCTTTTGAATCATTGTCGTATCACTGTTTTGGAATAAGAAACTATATTAGTAGTAAATGAAAAATTGGCATGTAGTAAGTAGATATCCATTTGGTTTGAATATAATATTATTATTCACTTTCTTGGCTGCATATATACATTTATTTCGCGTTTGGAGACTGCTTAAAAATGCTCCAATTTTACATTAAATTTAAGATATAAACATCGTATTTACACGGACGTTTTTACGGTACGGTTACATTTTGCATACCGAGAAAGTTTTATATTGAGTTCACACGCGCGGTATCAGTTGAAGGTTGAAGAGGCAGTCTGGAGTATTTCTTAGTTGATTAGTTTCGACATAAGTTCCATCTGGTTATATTCACTTTGGTTCGCAGCTGCGGTCATCACTTGAGGTACTAGAATTAATTGGGGTCTGGTTTTTAACAATTAATGTTTTTCACTGTGATGTTTATAAGTATACACTGAGTAATGTTCGATGCGTTCTTTCCATCGTTCACAACACGCGGAGATTTTTAATGGTGCAAAAAGGTTTCTCCGTCATGAACAACAACATTTGAAATATTTCTGAAATGGAAAATATAACTGTAAAACTAGCGTCTTGGGAATTAGCTATCCGCAAGCATTAGGAGGGACATCCTGTATATAACTAAAAAAATTAGAATTTAGATTGGAGAACACTGAATATTATGTAAAGTGAGAAGAAAATAAAAACGATTTGTAAAATAAATTTGACGCCCTTGATCTGCAGATTTACTAATGAAAATATTTAACGTAGCCATCTTTCAAACACGTTTTGATTATTGTGTATATATAACTTGATTCTAGAATCGCAAAACAAATTATAACTACCGTATGGCACACACTAAGCTCAAGATTTGAGTAGATCCCTTCTGGGAGGCCCACTACTGGTGCGTCTGAAATTTAGTATGCCCCTTACTGGAACATAGAGAACGGTAACATTTTTCATTTTTTCTAATGAGAATATTTTACAATTTTTAATGCTTATTCTGATAGATGAAATTTAGGACTAGGCTAAAACAATATGTATCATTCAGTTCGGAGTTCCCTAATACTATAATAATAATTAGATAAATGTCCTTACGAGCCCAATATTTGTACATGTACCTTACCGGTGTCCAAAAATAAATGATAAACACAAAATAATAATTTTCGAATATATGTGAGTACTGAAAAATAAGTGATATAAACAGCACGTATAACAGATAGGTACTATTGTAGAAGCCTTAGATGCTATCCTAACAGCACAGATAGTCAATGTAATGTCACTTTGTCGTCGTAAGTGGTTGCAAGTGTTACAGTCACTACGGTGAATCAAAATGTGATACATTTCATTTGTCTCATTGTTACCCTCATGTGACCGTCATATCTTGACTCCTCTGAGATGTGGCCTTGACTGTTTCTTTGCAACGAATCACCAGCTGCCGTTATAATAAAGCCACCTTGTGACTTCCGTGTGTCAAAAATTAAATGACTCCATAGTGAAGTGATCTTGATAGTTGTTCTGTGGCAAGTGAAAACAACTTTCCTCTCTTAGCGGGCCTGCTTCAAGACATGGATGACGTCACACAAGAGATCTGAGTAGCAGACAAATAAGACTGAATACGCGTATGTGTGCACCAAAAACAGTGCTATAAAATCCAGTTTTGTAATATTTTCTTGCGTAATTTCTGGCTTATTTTAGATATGTTTGAATTATACATGCAATAAATGAACAATAAAGGTTCAGCAAGACATAATTTTATGATTGTTAATAAAAGTATTGCTATTACATAAACAGATTCAAAAATAAAAAAATTAACTAATAAATTTTCTAACTAAAAAATTTAACTTTTTCTAAACAATTGAAACAAAAATTCAATTTTAATTTTATAATGTATGAATAATTTAAAATCTACATTCTAAAATGTGGTGTAACAGCTGTTACTGGGTATTACAACTAAGATAACGCTATCTTTCAAATACTCTGACAAAACATAGTTTTTTAATTACTAATTATAATGTGCCTTTTATATTTTACGTATGTTTTTTTTTTTTTTTTAGGATAAAAGAAAATGTTACCATTTTCAAATTCCACATACATTTTCACTTCGATTATAAATTTAATGTTTACTTAAAAGGAAAAATTCATTTAAACAGAAAAATCCATAGCCATATAGTAAATACACAGATTCCCAAGTTGTTATTTCAATAAATTAATATTAACTATTTATAAAAAGAAAAGTAATTCTATTCAAGAACATCAAGCAGAATATATATTTTCAAATAATTTACAACAATTATAACAGTTTTTCCTCTCAGAGTAAATAATCTCACTTAAATATACAATATTAAGTATGTGGAAATAACAAACTTATTAATGAAACTTACACACTGGTTAATGCAGATAATTTTCTTTTGTTACAAGTGATTTTTCTATTGTCATTTTTTACTTTTGTATAGTTATTTAGTAATTCCTGAAAAACACAATCTAAATAGATATGAAAGTTCATTTCCATATTTGCATTTAATTATGAATTCCAGACCTAAAATTGCAGTCTTTTCAGTTGTGAGTAAAAATAAAAGTATAATGAAGTCCGAAAAATAATAATGTTTAATTATTTTCTGTTGACATTCTGTGTATATTTTTTTGTACGTATTCGTCATTGCGATTGTTTGAATAAAGTGATATTAAATGTTTAAAATTATTAATAGTAGTAATAATATTAATAGTAGTAATAATATTAATAGTATAATAATAGTAGAATATGCACGGTCATCCCGGCGAAACCCGATTTATTTCAACATAACAAAAAGGGTTAGCGATTACCTTTATTAAAGTATTAAGTAAAATATAACTTTTACAACATTAGAATTCTTGAATTGACACATGGTATACATATATTTTGAGTTTTAAATAATTAGATAAAAAAAGGGTACTTACTTAAATTATTTATCCAAATAGTCCAAATAATATACTTTAAAAAAAAATAACATTTCGAAAACCATTTTTACGTAAAATTTATCTTAAATATAGAAGAAAAAAAATGGTGCAACTTCACGACCGAAGGAAACTAGACAAGAGAGTCGATCTCGTTTGTGACGTCAGGTCACGTGTTTGAAAGTTCAAAGCAGGCTCGCTAAGAGAGGAAAGTTGTTTTCACGATGGCCCGAAAGTTGTTTTCACGATGGGGGCGAACCCCCAAGTGACATCGAAATGAAATCTTTTGGTGTACTTGTCACAAAGGCTTAATGTGAACTTCACAGTAGATTCTTCAAATGCGAAACACCTGAGAATAACCTCGTAATTTTTGGGAGGCTAATCTCCATCGTAAGGTATAAAAACAAAACCGCAGAAGGAAAATTAGAATTTATTTATAATAATTTATATTTTTTAACCTTTTCCAGAAGTGTATGTGCACAATTTATATTCAGTATAAATCGTTTTACAGTGATTGTACAAAATACTTGTTTTAGAGTAAATTTGCACAAATTTTATCAGTATGTTGAGTAAGTTTTTAATCTTGCCCTTAAATTTCAGAGATAGTTTCAAATTAAATCTATTAATAAAATTCATCTTTTGGGTATCTGTTGAAAGAAAACAAAATGATATTTTAAAATGCATTTTTTGAAGAAATGTTATAAATAGTGAATTTTTTTTAATAATTGAATTTAGTATAAAAATAGACAATAAAAGGAATATTACAAATAACTATTTTTTAATTAACATGAACCAGTTTTGTTACAAGTATACACATCTATTAGATATCAAATTACATATTATTTTCACGATTAGTTAACAGACTAATGTATCGATTTTAAGCATCTTTGTTAGTTTCGGGGCATATTTATTGAATTCTACACATAAAATAGTATTTGTTAAAGTAAACTCAACTATAAAGCTTCTATATATTATATGAAAAGCAAATAGGGATTCGATTGAACAAGAGTTAAAACAACATTATTCCACAAAATCATTTATCAATAATTACTTCATTGATTTTCCGAACATGTATTTTGAAATGTAGTTAATAAGAGTAGTTATATGAGAATTTTTATCTAGAATAGTTAGTATTCTGCAAGTAAACGCTGTATAGCCTTATAAATTACGCAAAATTAATAGAGTAATAATTTTGAATAGGGAATCGTATATTGTATTACGTTGTTGTCGTGTCAGAGAAAGTGCCATGTCACTGACAGAGCCTCAAGAGATTGGACTTCTGGAGCTGGCCTCCTAATTTTGAACCAATTCCAGATGAGAGACCTGCACCTGGATTGGAACTCCAAGAGGTATCGATTTCAAACTTGGAGGACATTGGAGCCACGAACAGATTTTACGTGCACCAGCTCCCATTAACGTACACGATCCCACAGCAGCTGGAGTCGAGAGAGATTGCCACCCTCCCAAACACTGACCGTGGTCGATGCTGCTTCACTTTCGGTAATCTTGGCGGGAACCGAGCTTAATCGTCTGCTCCACTGCGGGACATATTGTATTAGGTGTATATATTAATTAAAAAAATATTGTATTAGGTGTATATATTAATTAAAACTTATTGGCTTTTAATTAATAGAACCACGTAAGTTAGTTTGCTGAGTCGCGTGGAATGTTTCAAAAAAAATATATGTGAAACACATTCTTTTATACGACTCCTAATAGACCAAAAAAAGTGGTATAACTTAAAAAATCGAGTGCGGCAGGTGTCTGTTATGCAACAGCAAACATACTCTAAATATATCTAATTTTGAATGAAATCATAACACCAAATGCTATCGCATCTATGTGACTCTGACTGGTATAAAAAGTGTTCTTTTGGGTAGCTAAATCTCTGAGTGAGTGTGCTTGGTGCATTTGAAGTGTTGTTTGTATTTTGTGAATTTATAACAGGTAGGTTTACGTAGATATGTGGCGGTTAAAAAAGGTGTAGTTTTCGCTGATTTAACTGGGTTTGAAACATGACTTTCCAAGCTAGGATGTACATATAGTGCATAAATTTAAAATTGTAATATCTATATCTTGCATTTTGCCTTTTCATTTAATGATTAGAGTTATAATTATGGTTTCTGTAAACACTGGAGCTAACTTGTTGGGCAGCAATATTTGTAAGAGATAAGTTTGATCGCTCCAAATAATGTCTTAGTGGGACTCACGGAATCTCGATATTTAAAATTTTAGTTGAAAAGGACATTTCCTTTTTGAGTTAATTTAAGTGCAAGTGATATTCTAGAGACTTTATCTAGCCATCATCCACCAATGATTTGTTTATCTTGTTTTGTTATTTTGTTTGAGATTCAGTTTAGAGTTTAAAAGTGGATAGGTTATCCGGCTTCCGGTTTAATGTTAAATGGAAAATCCTTGAATTAGTTACCTAGTTTCTGCACTGAATCATTCTTTTATTGTCATAATAAGTACTTGTTATTGTTTCTCTCAATTCTAAAAAAAAGTAACTAAGGCTGATGCTGTCACCTTTGCTGCCATAATTAAATTTATTGTGGACTTTTTGCGTTAAAAGTCCCTCATGACTTGGGTGCGCCGGTTGACGTGCTTGACGGGCGCCACTCGTCAGTTTGCTCAGTTTTATCTCATCTTAACAATAATAATGAAAAAGTATGGTATATAAAAGCATCTGGTAATTTTATAGATAAATGTATATAATAAACACGCTGAAGCAGACAGATTTTAAATCGAAGAATTATTTTAAGCTCTAGTTAAGGTTGAAATTAGTCAAAGTGGTTCAGTTAAATAAGCTTTATAAGTTAAGCTCTAGTTAATGTTAAAATTAGTCAAAGTGTTTCCGTTAAATACGTTTTATAGATTAAAAAGCTATGCATAGCAATTTAACAATCTTTTGCAAACATATACGGGACTAGGTTGTGGTCTTTTTTTTTAATTATTATTTGTTAAATTTTTAGGGTTTTTTTTTTTCAATTTTTTATTCAAATTTTTATTAACTGAATTCACATTTTGCAATATCCCATTTGTACATATTGTTGCCAATTTTAAAAAGCCGAAATAACAATATTTACAAACACTTTCAATTGAAAAAAATAGTTATAGGATAATATTAAATAATCGGTCATGTGCGAGTTTTACACGCGTAAAAAGGGTTCCGTACGGTAAATTTATCAATTACTAACAGCAATATTACAAATAATCGTTGCTAAAAAAAAACAAGACTGTAAAAAACTTGAAATTATTTTATAAATTATTTTTCAACAATGGCCTTCAATAATTGAATTCAATTGATTTGATTTGATTGCCTAAGAGGGACTGCTCAAACAAGGAAACCAAGTCCATAGAGCATAGTATACCTCCCGGTCCCTTTATTTAGGTCTTTAAGAAAAAATTACAGTGTTCAGCCGCCGGAAAACGCAGCAATTAGCGGCAAAACATAAATATAAGAAATAAATAAAATCAGCCTACGGCCGGCCCTGCCAGGAGAGATGCAACAGCGAGCTAGTGACAGGGACTGATCAAAGCTTTTACAGGAGTGGTCCATCACTGCCGGAAAACATATTTTCCCACGCAACAGTGGGAAATGAGGGGCATCGGTAGGTGGTGGAAACTGTTAGGCAGGAAAAATTCTTCGCGACAAGCTCGCGTTTCTCTACCAGAGATGTACGCACAACAGGGGGCAGATATTTGAAAAATTGTGATCCGACAGACGGGCTTCTTAAGTTAAATTTGAGAGGTGAGTTAGGTAGTCAAATATGCTTTTTAGTTTCCTCTTTAGAAGTAGGCAAGTTAGGATATCAGCGAGCCAATTTTTTGGAGAGTTTTGAGTGCAACTAGGATGCCATTGGCTTGTCAGTGTGCAGAGAAAATATGCGTGTGACGCTGTACCCTGTTCACCGCACTCAGATCTGTCTGAAGATGCATTTGAATGCATTTGAACATTTGAATTTGTGTAGGTACTGGCGGAAGGGTCCATGACCAGTAAGAAAAGATGTAGTGTGAGGGATGAGGTAAAATAGTGTGTAAGAAAAATTTAATTCAATAGAAGTGAAAACGTTGACCATATATCCCTATGCCTTACTTAAAACAAATACTTTGTACAAAGATTAAAACTTGGCATTGTGTCAAGCGCGCTTCGAAAGGAGGCCGCAAAGTTGCACCACCACGTTGGTCCATGCTGCGTTTTGCTAGACAGATTTTTTAATTAATATCTTGGCTAATTATCAACAATTCTTTTCGAAATTCAGCATCTGTTTTCGAGACCAATGGCTATAACAGGCGGACTACACAGACACACGATTGATCTTTTAATTATACCGCTTTTCTTTTTTAAGTACGGAACCTTAAAAAAATAAAACTATAGAATAATTAAATTATTACACGCGAAAAGCATTTAATGGTAAAAATTACTTAATTTATTAAAAGTCCGAGATGCAGCGAAATTTTATATTTAAATATTTTACACAATCTTATTTTTAAATGTGCAATTGATCTCAGTTTACGAAAACAGCCGTCAGCTGTCTCGACAGCAGTGGATGCGGCCATGAGAAACGAAAAATACCTCATTTTAAAGGGAAATGCATGAACACCGGATTACAGAAGTTCGCCACTGTTCGTGATAATATCATTCAATCTTTCGTAATCGTGTATTTTTTAATAGAGCAAATATGCGTGTTTTTAGAGACTGTGGGATCCGGACGGGTGTTGCAAACGTAGCTCGTAAGTGGAAAAGCCTTCTAGTAACTGAAAATAAATAGTATCATGGAATCTTATGAACTCACTAGTGTGCTCGAAGAGAATAATATTCTACATATAAATGAGATATCACTTTATTATGTAAAATTAACTATTTAACTTCTTGCACGCCTTATTATGCAATGCAACTATCAAAAGGTAGAATTATTTATGAGATATTCAAGGTTGAAAAATTTAAGAGAGTCCAATCATTAAACTAAAAATGTTCAGGAAAATCGACAACATATCAACATTTTTTTATTGGAAATTTTTTCTTAATTAGATTTTTCGGAAACATGCAGTAATGTTTTTTTTTTTTTCTTTTTCTTTTTTTTTGTTTACGATGTGAAATATATGTTTTTTTTTATGCCTGACAGCGCTGTTGATAGATATGTGTATCTTCACAGCAAATTCAAATTTCCTAAGGATTTTTCAATGTGTACGAAAGATAGAACTTAGAATGTCAAGTGAGGAGACTAATATACAACTTTTAGATTCTAATGCACTGTTAAAAATTTGCAGCAAACTGTCCAGTCATTTGACCGTTTTTGTAGAAAACGGTTACATAACTGTAATTTAACTATATTCTGACCGTATTAGTGCTCGTTTTATGGTCAGAATATAGTTAAATTACGGTTATATAACCGTTTTCTAGAAAAAACGGCCAAATGACTGGACAGTTTGCTGCAAATTTTTAACAGTGTGAATTTTATACGGGGGTATCCATTCAAATGTTACTCATACACTTATATACCAAACTTATGCGGGAGAATTGTATAACCCTATTGCTTAAAGCTTTTTAAAAATGAATCAAAGTGAAATATGGAAATTAATCTAGGTAAAAACCTAAGCGACTGATATGTAAGATTAGTGACAATTTGAATTTATCTTAGAATAAGGAGAGAACACGTCGCATGTGTGAGAGAAAATTTCCGTTAATTCATATAAGGAATCTTCCTTACCTTAAAAAAAAGACGTATAACCGAGAGAGTCTAAGAAGTAAAAAGCGTATATGTTGCAGGTCATGTGAAGTATATTGGATAAAAAACAATCTAGTTTTTTCACAGCTAGAAATATAATATCCGTGATGAATAAAAACGTAAAATGAATTTATTTTTAATTCATTTTCGTCATCTTTTGACAATAATATTTGCAGTTGCATAGTGTCATGAAAGTAACAAAACAAAATTCTAAATTTAAATTTAAAAATTATTTGAATCGATATTACCTGTTTTCGTAGAAAAACAAAATCAGTAAATTTTACTAAAAATTTATGAATCAGACAATACCATAAATCTTCTGACTGTGCTTTACAATTAAATTTGTTTTGCGCTTGGAATTATAGAGATTTAAATCACTTCTAAAATGTCACTTCTATGATAATTTAAAGCATTTGTTCAAAGATTATATCTACAATATTGATGCGTCTTATAATCTCAGTGAAGATTGTAAACGAGTATTCCGTTTTATAATCAATTCAAGTAATTCTGGAGATCCAGTTGAATTTCTTTGGGATAAAAGAAATTTCTAGATTAATTAACTGGTTTAAACTGATTTACGTCCTCCTAAGTCATACGCTTCTAATAGATCAAACAGTGAATGAATTTAGAAGATTTTAATAACAGTATAAGCAAGATTTATCATGAATTTCTATTCCGAAATAGCTTTATTGTGATAATAACAGCACAGAATTTCTCAATATATAAAAAACATTTGTCCGTACGCAAAATTTAATTTTAGGAAAAAAAATCATTTAAATTGGAGATAAGTAAAAAAAAAATATATCATTACATTTTAAAAATTAATTTGAACTTGCACTCATACGAATTTTCTACAAAATAACTTTTACGGAGATGGGCTTGCTTCAATTTAAAATTCAATCATCTTTTTGATAAAATTTAAATTAAAGTTTCAATTGATTTAAGAGTATTTTAAAACTTAATTTCAAAATATTCATAAAAATTGGTATACATTGTAATCAGATATTCTATAGTTATAAAAATATAAGCATTAAATAAATTTTATTTCAGCTAAAACATTTTTGAAAGACGCAGGATCAAAAATCCTTTCAAATTTTATTAAATATGGTAGCAGAAAAATTCTAGTCGCCATCATTGATTTTCAGAAAATAAAAAGATTTTCTTTGAATTAATTGAGAAATAATAATATCAAGCATAGTTTAGAATTATTACTGACATAGTTTAGAATAGTACAAATTTTAGAAAGATAAAACGTAAACGTTTAGAAAGATAACTAATAAAACATAACAAAATTATGTATCTCTGGAAAAAAAAAGAAAAACTGTAGCGACTGAATTATCCAGCATGTTCGGAAAATTCGAATTGCCAAATGCTTCAAAGGTCCGGGTAGTTGAGTGCTACAAAATCTGTATCTGATGAGCGGTCATTGATAAAATAGTGAAACAGGAGAGCACTTTTTTGCATATTTTTGTGTCGCAATTAGTCTGAATTATTATTTAAAACTTGCAATTCATTAACGTATTTTTAAAATATAGATAAAATGCTTAAGTGATACAAAGAGAAACACAAAAGGCTTATAAAAAACCTTTTAATGATTATGTGATTATGTAAATTATTTTTGTCAAATTAAAAGTAAAAGTAAAAAAAAAAAAGGTTTTGTTTGAATATAGCTTATAAGTATATTTTTAACACTTTCCAACCTGATTGAAAAAGTGTTTATGACTTCGGTTTGTCTGGCCGTCTGGCCGTGCTCTAACTCCCGTAAATATGCTCGGATTGCCCTGTAATTTTTATATGTTATTGTCGTTATCTATAGCATGTTCCCTATTTCAACGGAAGTGTGTAGCACATATAGCTTTTTTACAGGGACACTCAAAGTAATTCCGTTACATTACGGTCTATGGGGAAAAACCATTTGCGGTTTCTTTTAATGATGTTACACAATTTCAAACACATTGTAATTGATATATATCACTAAGGTGCATTACAAGAAGCTTAATATGGAATAGGGTGTGCCTAGCACTTATATTTACTTTACAAGGACAGTCAAAAGAATTCCATTACATTACGTCTATGGAGAAAAATCGTTTGCGGTTTAATTAAATAATGTTTCACTATTTTAAACGCATTGAAATTTACATATATCACTAAGGTGCATCACAAGAGGCTTATTACAGAATAGTGTGTGTATAGCAGTCATCGTTCATTGACAGGGACACACAAAAGAATTCTCTTCTGTCTGTTAACAATAATTGCTTGAAGTGCGTTTTAAGTTGCTGAACGCGATTTTAAATTTAACTCAATTTTTGTCTATTACTTGGTGTGTATAAACTCTGTAGATTATATACAGGGCAGCGCAAAAGTTCGCGAACACATTTCCGTTTATGGACAGAAACTCCATAAGGAAAATTTTAAACTGTACTACGCGTTTCCTAACTAAACTAAAATGTAGCATTATATGTAGTATATATACAAATCTATAGATCATATATAGGGCTGAATAAAAGTATTCGGATATTTTTCCGAATATTGTATATGTTGGAAATTCCTGAAATTACGTTTTTAAATATGTTATGAGTTTTCAAATTGTTTACTTAGATGTTATCTTTTAGCTTATTAAACGGTAATGATTTGTAAAATTATTTTGGAAGCGTTGGAAAGTGTTACATAATCTATGCTTGACGCATGATTTTTCGTCACTTGCGCGTATAGCAAAGGTCCCAGGTTCAAATACTAGCCTAGAGACTTTACACTCTGTTGAACAAATTGTATTCAACTTTGAGCGCCATCTACAAAGTATCTAGTAATTTGGGTTTAAATCGTTTATGTACAATTAGTTTCAATAGAGTTTTCTTGTGTAACGCGAGTTTTCATCAGTATTCTCCTGAGTCGAAAGATCCGATGATATCAACAAATGAGTGAATTGTGTTAGGTTAGAAATCAACTGGGTAGATCAATGGTATAGCAAAGATTCAAACCATAGCCTAGATACTTTTTACTCTTTTGTGAAAATTTATTCAACTTTGACCTCCACTTACAATCAATCTAAAAATATGATGATTTTAATTACTTTTATGTCTCTTTTCAGAAGACAATTTCCTTTTTAACCCGTTCCAACATAGTTGAAAAGTATTTATGAATTCGTTTTGTCTGTCCGTCTGTCCGTCTATCTGTTTATATGTCTGTCTGTCCACCTTTTCATGCACTTAATGGCGCAAATACAGTCGGAGTGTCATGTAATTGATATATTGATATATGTCATTGAAGTTTACCATGGTATATTCATTATTGAAAATGAAGTTTGAAGAATTTATAGATCGTTTACAGGGGTACTGGAAAGAATGCCATTTTATAATAGTCTATGGGCAAAAATAATTTGCAGTGTATTTTAATAATGTTACTTTATTAAAATTTATATACATCACTGAGGTGCACTACAAGATGCTTACTATAGAATATGGTGTACATAGAATTTATCATTCATTACAGGGACACACAAAAAATTCGGTTGCAATAGTGTCTACGAATCATAATTGCTGAAGTACGTTTTCAAATGTGGTACGTATTTTTAAGTTTGACTAATCTTTTGCATAATACTTGGTGTGAAAAATTATATAGATCATATACAGGGCTGTACAAACGAATTCTCGCTCATTGACGGAAATTACAGAAGGGGATATTTCAACTGTGTTATGCATTTCGAACATAACTAAATTTTGGTCTACTATTTAGTATACATACAATTTTATAAATCATATACAATGCAGCATAAAACAATTCAAATGTTTTTCTGACTATTGATGGTAATTCCTGAAATTGTGTTTTCAAGTATGTTATGCGTTGTTCCAAATTGTTTACTTAGATATCATTTTTCACCTTATGAAATGGTTTGTAACAGTATTCTGAATGTGTAGGAAAATATTTCGTAATCTCTTCTTGGCGCATGAGTTTATCCGGCGTAGTTCCGTTTGTAGATAGCATAGTCATTTTTGACCCCACTCACTTGAGCGTGGTCATATAGTCTTGACCACACTGAGCTAACCATCGTTCCACCTATTATTTGAAACATTGTATTTCATACAACCTGTAAGTATAGCACAATTCCACTGGCTTTCGCGCCGCACAGCGCAGGGGTGGGAATGAAGATTCCAAAATTATAAAAATAATAGCTAAAGACTACATTTATAATCCAAAACTCATTGCACAACACTTATTTATCCATTAAAATCTTTCGATTTCAGAGTTTTTTAATAAAGACTTAATATTGACTCCAATAAATACGTTTACTGAACAGATAGCTATATGAATAAGTTTTCTAATTCTCATATCTACTCGTAGATATTTACTTATTTATATTTTTTTTAGCTGAAATTCCTACTGGTTCTTTTATGTATAATATTTTGAATTATAACATCTCCGTACACGTGTCAAATTCTCAATCTTGCACTGTCATTCTAAAAATAAACCAATACCAAGTTTTCTAAAGACTTCATTTCTAATTTACAAAATCTCCTTACATTACCTGAGTTCTGGAGACATTTTCCATTCTTTCTAAGTCAGTGCAAAGTCTCTGCTAAATAAACAAGTTGAAAATGATACGAATACTTCTGCTATTAATGCTTCAGATCAATTTTACTATTAGGATTTCTCAGCTTTTATCCTCACTAACTAAAGAACGATAAATGTTGCAGTAACAAGCATGTTAGATTTCTTTCTCACATTCCTTAAATTCCCCTGTTATTTCTAAGAATTAGTAAAATGACTTAATCTGCTGTAAAATAAAGTTTAATACTGAAAATCAGAAAACAAATCATTTCATATTTTAAGTGATATAATCATTTAGGGTCCAAGATTGTTTTGAAGTGTTTTACCTAGGATTTTTGCTGAATCTTTCACAAATTCACTGCGATACATTTTATAGTGCTCTTATATATAGCTCCATATTTTTCTTCGCTGTGATGCATTACTAATAAACGTGGAATATAATTTAAAAAATAAATATACGTAGAAATTTGAGTAAAATAATACATTCATTAAAATTAGTCTTGTGCATTTAAGAATGCCGAGTTACTTTTTAAATCTTTTTTTCGCCATTTTATATGAAGTTAAATGTAATAAGACTGTTCTAGAGCTGTAAGAATAGAATTTGTACGTAAAATTATATTAAGTCATATTTTTAGAGTAATATATCACCATGTATCACCATGTGTATATATACACACTTAAGACATTATCATGTTTCAAGTTATGCAAATACGTGCATAATCCTGTTACTTATCATGATCCCTATATAACTTATAAATAATGAGTTTTAGATGATAATGAGTTCTTTCGTTGAATTATGGCTGTGACTACTTCCCACAAAGTGAAATAATATTTATATGTATATTGCGATAGTGCCATAAACTTAAATTCTACATTATTGGAAGTTTCCTTTATCACTATGACATTTTATGAAAACGACATTAAAATTCCATAATCGTGAGTGAATTCGTCTTTCAAGGAAAAAAGAAATCATAATTGGTTTTTAATTTTATAGTTCAAAAAAGGAATATCTTGAATTAAGGAATTAAGGAGTTTTACATGGTACATTAGTGTTTACAACCTATTCCGAAAATCAGTGGCTGCAAAATAAACATTTTTTAAATAAATGCTTCTTTAAATCTCGCAAATATACAGGTTTTTGATGCTTCGCAAGATAAAGAACTATTTTCTGAATCATTAGTAACTCAGGAGTAAATATTGTATTATTACTTACCCATCATACATAGTATAGGGTAAGTCTTGTAATTGTTTTGAAAATCGAAAAAACATTTTTGACGGATTTACACGTTTTAGACACTGGAGTTTAGGGAAAACATATTTTTAGAAAAAAAAATTGCCGTCCGTCTGTCTATGTGTGTGTCTCTGTGTGTGTGTTTCTGTAAACGCTCTATCTTCCGAACAAATTGAGATAGAGACTTGAAATGTAGTATTTACTTAGTATGTAATAATGGAACGAAGCTTATTGAATTTCAGTAACCTCGATTATATGGAACTACTTTTTTCGGACTCTCGAAATATTTGTTTTGATAAAAGGTATATAAAAATTTTCGAAATTGTTTATTTTAAGGAGTGAATATAAAAGAAAATAAGAAACATAAATTTTGCATAAAGAATGAAGTCGATCGGATAATTAGTTGCCGAGATATTTGTAATAATATTTTCCACACTCTTCGATTTTTCATGACCCTCTATTTTATTGAAATTTCAATTCAAAGATATATTTTAATTGGAAATGAGACGTTTAATCCGACGCAGTAAACCGTTAGTTAATATGATTATAAATTTTCGAGTTATAAGGATGTTTCTTTTACGCAATTTAGTAATAGAGCATTTAAAGTTTATGACGTCATCAATCCACGAATTTATTCGAATTGCATTGTATTTTATAAATAGTTTACACATGTTTTATTTTCATATTTTATATTATGCATATCCATGATGGGTAAGTATTACAGTGGCCCCCAACGACTAGTTTTTGTTCGTGGTTATATTATATTTTCAAAGATTAACACTAGAACGGCCGACAATTTCGACATCCTAAAATATCCGCGGGCAAAACTGCATTTATAGTAAGCGTTTAACCTTCATACACTGTAAAAAAAATCAGAAGCGTTTCGGCACAAGGCGGAAAGGTTTCCGGAAATTTATAGAAAACTTTGTGTTCTCCTCAATAACTTGTTATTTCGGAATCGTTACACGTATTTGCGGAAAAATATTCAAAGCTTCGGAAGACTTGCGGAATTCAGAAACGTTACATTCCATAACGGAAAGGTTTCCGACAATGTATGTGTAAATTGTTGGTTTACGCGTGAACATCGATATATCCGTCCGATTAATACCGTCTAATTTAATTTAATTACGTATTTATATTAAAGTTGCTGTTTATCTCATGTTTAATGTATACTAAGTTAGATGATGCGTTCAAAATATAATTTTTTTTCACAATGTTTCATGATAAATAGTTGGACCTGAATCCAAAATTTGAATATCGTCAGTGTTACTTTCAGCAAGCTTACTTCTCCACCCCACGCCCATGGGGAAATTTAGAACAACATTTTAATTGGAATTGCACTCCAATGGCGCTGGCAAGAGATGGGGAGGGGGGGGGGGCAAGAGCAGAGCCCGATTAAGCTCATCTGGGGCCCAAGGCCCAGCAACATTTTAGGGCCCCCTCAAATTAAAATAGTACCTAAACATTTTTTCGAGAATTATAATTAGATATTATGATAAAGTTGCCAAGTTAAGCAAAATATTTTTGTTTTGTTTTTGTGAAATAATTGTAGAAAACTTCATTTTTAAGAAACTTTTTCTAATCATTTTAACCATTTTGGGGGCCCATCAGCCATGGGCCCAAGGCCACGGCCTAGTTGGCCTGTGCGTCAATCAGGCGCTGGGTAAGAGTCCCTCTCTGGATTTATAAATTTAAATAGCTATTTTTTTTTTCTCTGAGGATTTAGAAAAAAAAAGAAAGTAAAATTTATTTTTCTCAATTGACTTGAAATAACTAAATAACTACTAAGAGAAAAAAAAAAGAAACTAAAGTACAGTGGAACCACGATAATCCGAAATTCCGGTTAATCCGAACCGATTTTATTTTCGAAAATTACACTTGAACAGATTAACTGAAAAGATTAACTTACGAAATTTTTCGGATTACAGGATGAATGTCTTTAAATAGCTTGAATAGAATAAAAAAAAAATACTCAATAATATAAAAGTACAACATATATATGTACACGAATATAAAATGAAAACGTGCACTTTAGGCCAACTCGTAGAAGCCATCTTTAAAAAATATGGAATATCAGTTTGTTTGCCAGTCAGTATAAAATTTTTTTCTAAAAGTATTTAATTCAGATGATACAAATTTATTTTTACTTTCAATAGTTTCATTTCGCAAATTATCTACAGAAATGTCTCCCCCCTCCCCTCCCCCCGCCCAACGTCGACCTGGTTACTGAGATGGACTATTTATAGATTCTCGATTTTGAACCATTTGTAATGGGTTGTTACGTAATTCCTCATTCTTAAGTTCCATTGGTATTATAAAGATCTTTAGGAGTGATTAAACAAGGAATACGATTTTTTCCCGAAAGTCGTGCCGGATTATCCAGCATGCTGAAGCTTAGGATGCCGGATTAGAGGCAGTTTACTATACTACCGATTACTTATAACTTACATTTCTTTAGCACGCATCCTCCCCTTTTCTATTTTTATCGGTATTTCGGGTAATCCTAATTTTTTGTAATCCGAACAGGCACCGGTCCCAATTAGTTCGGATTAGCGGGGTTCTACTGTACTTTCTCTTAATGCGTTCGAATTAAAACATATTCTACAAAGAATTAAAACGTATTCTATACAAAAATGTTATTTGGCGCTCCGCAACTGGATCTATATGCCGATTTCGATATTCCCGTATTTTTCAGAAGCTTTTTTTTTACGGATTGGGTACAGTTCGGGTCTCCTTTCATACTATTCAATTCCATGCTCAGTTTGGTTTTTTGCGAATCGAGTTTCGGATATACCTTTTTTTTTTTTTTTTTTTTTTTTTTTTTTAACCCATTCGCTGCCAACCACGAGTATACACGTGGCTTTAATTTATTAATTACTTTGTCAGCACTATTTTAGAATTAAAAAAAAATGCCTCATTCAGAAATTTCGCTGTATTAGTAAAGCGAAATTTACCTTTCTGAATTTGTGGTGGCAAACGACTTTCAACCAGAAATTTGAAAATTCTTACTTTATACTTTTGGCAGCGAATGGGTTAAACAGAACTCACGAATACCCGAATTGAATTTGTGTTCTTGCGTGCTGGGTTTGGGGTCTACATTTTTAGGTAGATTTCGTAAGAAATACTACCTATTACATTCTCCCCTATGTTGGTATTTTTGAAAAATTTTTGCAGATCTACGCCGATCATGCCTCCCACAACCCAAAACCACCCCAGTGCAAAACTTTATGTATCTATCTATCTATCTATGTCACTTTTTTATGGACACGATAACTCGAATAATTCTTCACAAATCTCTTCCAAACACATACATAAAATCAAGGGGCATAAAATCTCGGTCAAGTTCGTGAATGGGCAAAATCGAACCAGGGGGGGGGGGGGGGGCTTTTTGTGAAAACAGAAAAAAAACCATTACGTCTTAATTATAATACTTATCGAATCCGTTTAAAGTTATTATTACTTCTAGGAAAAGGGCCGAAAATGTATGTATAACAAATTTTTGATATCGTTAAAAATGGCCCCAAGGGGGGAAAAGGGGGAGGGGTTAGAAGAAAAAAATTCATAACTTCGTCAATTCACAAGATATCAAATCCGCGTAAATTTATTATTAATCCTCTTAGTATTATCTAAAACTTTTATATTGACAAGTTTTTTATAGGACCAACCCTTATAGCAAAAAAAAATAAAAAAAAAAAAAAAAAAATAAAAAAAAAATCCCTGCCGGCTCCGCCTGCGAACAAGTTAGATTTCGAAGTGGGCGGTCCCTTATGGAACCCAACTGCGGCATCATGGCAAAAAGGTCATTTCTTCCGCAATTCCCAACAAACAGGCGCCCCACAGTCTGCGTCTTCGAAATCTACCTGTGCCTGTAGGCCGAGCCGTCAGGGATTTTTTTTTTCTTTTGCTAACGGTCGGGTATAACGATTGTAATAAATATCTTAAGGCGATTCTCTTTTTTTCCGATTTCGAGTTGTTTGGGATACGGGTTCGATATATCCGATTTTTGTCAGCATGAAACGGACTCCGGATTGGCTTTATACTATTTTTTGCTATGCGTTGGAAACAGATCTAGCTAGCTTTATGTTTCACGGGTTTTAGATTGAGTTTTTCTTTTCTTTTTTTTTTTTTTTTTTTTCAAGTTGAACAAAATTAAAAACAGAACTCGGGAAATATCTATAACAACTACAGATAGTTATTATCTTTTTTTCATAGAAATAAACTTTAATACTTTACTGTAATTAAATTACTTTTACTTTAATTAAAGTTATATCTGTTAAATCTTGTTATGCAAATTTAAATAGCTTAATATCTTTATTTCGACATGTAATAGTTTCTAGCTTAATTAGAAAAGTTAGATGTCTTAATAAGAAATAGAGTTTTCATTAAAAATAATAATAAGTTCCTCTTTATATTGTATGAAGAAAAGAGAGAAAAAAGCACATGCAATTAATTTCTCTCATCTGCTGTCATCTGCAAAATCTTTGATTTCGCGGGAACAATTCGCGGGAAGCGTGAATCATTATGACGTTTTAATGACGTGAAACAATTTAACATCCAATAGAAGCAGAGGATCCATCGCATAGAGACTCAGTGACGCTCAGTGACGGTGACGGATTAGAATAGAATCTGGCGGACAGAGATCAGTTTGATACCGGATTAATCTTTAGAAGAAACATAAAAGTATGTAAGTAAGTAATTAGAAAGTTTCTTTCCTTATAATAAATGCAAGTTTTTTGCACTTGATAACTTTAAAACTTTACTCATACTATTGGTTTTGTAAAATTTATTTAGAAGCTTAACTTTTAATGCTTCTATTCGGTACAGTGTTGAATTCAGAGGATTGGGAGGACATTCCTTTCGGAGCATTGAAATGGCTCCCTCCTCCCCATAAAGATTTCAGATTTTATGCTTTTAATGATCCAAAGAATTTTGTTTTTGATTAAAGCATTTTCTTTGTTGTGAAATAAGTGTAATCTCCCCTTGGTGCACAGGAATCTATCCCAGAGAAAAGTGTCTGAATTCAACATTGATTCGAAAAGTAAAATGAAAACGGCACTCTTTTTTTGTTACACAAATGCAGAACTGTATATTTACACACACAAAAAAAACACGTTTTCCAATAACAGAATATTATTGTTTTAAAATGAAATAGGCAGAGCTATAATAAAACTGTTGTTTGATTTACTTATTTTATTTTATAAATCTTGTATGTAAATGTTTCAGTTATTATTAATATTGTTAATCCATATTACATGTATTGAAGTGTTATAAATCTGATAAATGTTATACAGTAAAATCTTCTAAAACGGAATTGCATAGGAAAAAAAAAAAAAAAAAAAAAAAAAATTGTTATAGACAAGTTCCCTTCTTAGCAAGTGGAAATGTAGTATATATTCTTTTCTTACGTATTAGTATATTCATTTTGCATGGATCAACACGTTTTTCATTTTAAAAGAGGATTCCGTCATAGGCAGGTTTAATAAGTGTAGAAATCTACCATTCTTTTAAAATAATAAATTTTAATGTTTAATTGTAGAATAACGGCGATTTAAAAATGTATGCATTTTTGGTAAAAATTTTTGGGACACGTCTAATTTTTTTTTACTGACCTTTGAACGGACGAGGCCACGCCGAGACAATTCATTTTCATACGGTCGGGTTCAAAACTAGGACTAAAAATTTTGGGCCGTGAAGATTAGGAATGAAACCAGTCCCGGCTCTGTAGAGAAAAAATAAATTAGGCCCGGCCCGATCCTTCAGAAAAAAGTAAGGCCCGAACCCGGCCCGGCCCGTTCATTGTTCACTTTTTGGATATTTTAATTTATTTCTGTATTTATTTTATTTATTATGTAAAAAAACCTTAAGTATAATAGCTATAACTGTTAATTAATAAAATATTTTAATTGTGTCCATACTGGCATATTTTGCCTAAATGTGATAAATATTTATAGATTTTTTTATGAAATGGAGAAGGCATGACCCCCCCACCACCACCACCACCTTCTTACACTGTGGAACATAATTTTTTGCTTCCTAATTAATTTGATTAAAATTGGCAACAATGACCCAGATTATAAATCACGTCAGAGAAAGTTATGAAAAAAATTAAGAAAAAAATTTCTACCTTTTTTAAGACAGAAACTTTGGAAGATGTTCATTACCGGGTAATTTTAACTATATATTTTTATTAAAAATATGTTATTTTGCATATTGTTGTTGATATTGTGGTTTGTCCATTTTCAAAATAATAATTTATTTCAAACATTTACATACAGAGCAAGTAATTCTTACATGTATATGTTACAGGTCAATACGAATATTCAGGTCATTAATAATTAATGACCGTGGTTATTATTAATAATAACTGGCCATTATGTCCAGTCATTATTAATAATAACCGGTTATTATTAATAATGACCGGATTAATCATAGTGACCGTAACATATATATTGTATTAGAAGCGAAGATACATTTATGCTCTTTATGTACAGTCGTGGGGAAAAGAAATGTAAACATCCCCTACTAATTCTGCGACAAATTATTGTAGAAGAAAGTTATTGGTACCAAACGGAAGGAAATAAAATCTACTTTTAAATGATGTATATAAGATTTGCTTACGGAGTAGTTTGTTTAGTTTCATTGTTCATATCTTCAATGATGTGCAGATTTTAGGGTTGAGGATTCGAGGTAGTCTACTGTATCGTTTGCATTTCGACGTTTTGAAATATTTTTCTTTGCATTGGATAGCTGAGGTCCATCTTTACGTTGCTCTTTTTTACTTTTTCGATTTTGGTTGCAAATATTTTTTATAAAGTTACTTTCACTTTCAAAACCGGTTCCAAAAATGAAAGTGTCCTTATAAAAAATATCTGCAACCAAAAGAAAAAAATGGGGCAATGTAGAGGTGCACATAAGCTGTCCAATAAAATATTCTTGCTCAGATAGGACCACCAATAGATAGGACCACCAATAGATAGGACCACCAATCAGATATTCTTGCTTTAGATTCGAAGGGAAACATTCTTATTTTAAGCAAATTATAAGACACACAAAGCAGTTTAAAAATCCACCTTTAACTTTAGCCCATAGGCATCAATTGATGCAAACCTACTATAGTTCATCCCTTAAAAGATTTTTAAAAGAGGACATTGGTATATCTGGTGGAATTAAGTTTAATGCTGATGTACTGAGTGAAAAGATTAAAAAAGCTATACTGAATGAAGTGACTGAAACTGACAATATTGTGCAAGTTTCAAAAGCAGCAGTGAAAGGGACAGTATATGAACTAAAAAAGTTTCTACCAATTACTTTTCTGAAAGAGGACATAGTTTTTGGTGAAATTTTATTCATGCTTTTTGTCAACACTAAGCTGTGATTTGTCTTGAAAAAGTATTCATCTGAACCACTATTACATTTTGGATCTCTGCAGGTGAATGACATGAATGAATATGTGTGTATCGAACATAATAAACTTATTGATTATTATCCCTTAAATCTTTATATAATTCCAATGCATGGAAAAAGAATAAATTTACTGAGCCTGAAGCATTATTTATGTGAATTAGATGATAGCTACAATTCATAATTCATGCTTTGCATACAAAACTGCGTATAAAAAATGTGTGTTATACTCCAAAGCAATACATAAAACAAATCTGACTTAGAAATAATAAAACAGTAAATAATTTTCTTAAAAGGCTATTTCACTCATGCAAAAACAGCCGCTTGTTAATGTTAATCCTATGAGAGAATTTTTTAAAAATATCTTGTTTGCATTTCCATATTTTTACATGATTTTTTTTATTGGATAGCTGAGGTCGCTATCCAATTAAAATCATTAAAATGCAAAATTTTACCATAAGGATTAACATTAGCAGCTGGCTGTTTTCATGTGAGTGTAGTAGCATCTTAATTTGGTTTGCTTTAAAATTGTCTTTATATTGGTCAAAATATATTAATTTTTATCAAGAAAATTTGAATGTATAAATAAATTTACGATTTTATATTATTGTAATCACCAAAAGTGTAAAGGAAAATTCAAGCAGGCTTGTCAAATACAGGCTCTCAAATGTACTGCTGAACTATATTTTGCATATTTGAACAATTTAAGTCAGGGGACCAAAAGTGTTTTCCCCCCATGGGAATCTAAAAGTTAACTAAATTATTTAGTGACTAATTTCATATTATGAATAATTTTACTAAGTCATAACACTATCAAGTTTCACTGTTTTTAAGCACAATAATTACATATGTTTCGAAGTGATGTTTTGTGGAAATCTAATGTAACATTTTCTCACTAAATCATCACAGACATGGATGAAAAGCTGTATAAAGTGTGGAGCAGCACATTAAGAAAAGCTGTATTTGCTTCATCTCTAAAAGACTTGATTAAAAGAGGATCAGAGAAATTAAATATTGGAGATGAAGTTTTGTCATTTTTAGAAGATGGAACAGAGTTGGATGAAGAGAAAATCTTTCAAGCACTTCCTGAAAGAACGGTTATTTATCTTTTAACAGATAACGATAAGGTATGGTTTTAATTTAATATTTATAATTTTATGCTAGTGCATTACTGTAAAAGTAAAATATACAATTTTTCTCTGAATCTAAAATCATAGCTTCAATGGCCTGGTTTGGAATGACTCTGATGTATATAACTTAATGTTGTAGTCGTTCTTTTTTAATCCCTTTAAATTATCATATCCTCTCTTTTATCTGAATTTAGTATTGGGTGTGCTAATATTTTTAAATAACCTAAACATGCTTAAAGAAAGACAATTATAAGGAGTTATTATCTCTCAAAACTTTCAATAATTTTAATTGATAAAATTGGGAGATCTTTAGCCTGCTTTAAGAACTGACATCCACTTTCTTTTGCAGAAAAAGCAATCTATATATATTACTTTTTCTCATAAAATTATTTCTCTCTTCCCACACTAAAAAAATGCATGGAGTTCCAATTTCAAAAATGCTTTAAAGAACACAGAAGAAAGATTCAAAGACCTAGAACAGTTCTGTAAGAAGTTAAAACTTTTATATGTCTGCTAAAGGGGGGAAAAAACTAAATAATAACAAAAGTATGTGTGTTAAACTTTTACTTATAGTTAGGGATTGGCTGAAGCAGCAATTTCACCGAATACTGAATATTCGGTCAAAAAGTGTACGCCAAATATTTAGCATTCGGCAACCGAATACTTAAAAATTTTTAATAAACTTTTTTGCATATACCTTAGCTTTTTTAGTAAACTTTGTTTAAAATTAAATTCTTAATACTTTAATTCAGTTACATTTTTATTCTTAAATTTAATTACTCTAAAAATTAATGACTTTCCACTCACAAATTCATTAATTCATCACTTATTTTTTATTATTTTAATAAATTATGAGAATAAATATTAAATTTTATGGACTATTATTAAGGATAAGGATTGCCGGAAAAACAAAAATTCATTCAAAATAAAAGGAATTGCATGTGATCACTAAGCTGAATTACTGATTGTCTAATTATAAACACACTGAATAGAAAGATTCTCAAATATTAAAGGTAACGTGCCAGTTTGTACATTAAACTATTTTCTGGCAAATTATTGCTTTATATTTTGTGCTTTATATATTGCTTTAACTATGTGGTGATGAAGATAAAAATTTGAGTGATTTTAATTTAATGGATATAAAAGCTGCAGGATAGACATTGTGGTATATTAAAGAAAATACACATTAAATAAATTTAAATGAAAAAAAAATAATGTAGAAGTAACAGTTAAATGATAAGGGAAAAAAATGCCTCATCTTCCTTACTTTTTTTCTCAATGATTTCTCTGAATATGTTTTGATTTTACCCCTATATAGACTATTTTACAAAGAAAACAAGTTTCCCTTTTCTCCCCCTTTAAATGGCCTTTGACTTGTTTTTTGTAGTGCAGCTGAACTCTGAACTCATGTACATAATATTGAAACTCATCAGTCATTACTTTTAATTACCTATTTTACTTCTAAGTAAAAAGGAATTCTTCTACTTCCAAGAAAATACTTATCCGCACCTACCAACAGTGTTTATAGCAAACGTTTATTTTCTGAAGCTGAACAGATTTATGAACAAATAAGAAACAGATTACAACCAGATAATGTAAAAAAAAAACTCAGATTTTCACACCGAAATTTGCCCATGTTAAAATTTGACTACAAATAGCAATGTATCTGCTTTTATAAAAAAACACTTATCACTGAAGCATATTAAAATAACATCAAATGAGCATTGGTCATCATGTACTTTTATAACTAGTAATACTTTACCTATTACTTTTCACAAATAAATATTTGGAAAATTCATCCTAATACTTTTAAGTATACCGAATATTCGGTTTACATGCTGAATAGACAGACCACTTGGTATTCGATCAATCCCTACTTACACCAGTCTTTATTTATTCATTTATAGTATTTTGAGTACTTGCGTATTATCCAGGCCAGGTGGATAGATCGCCAAAACAGGTTGTCAAATGCTAATTTTGTTTATTGTTGCTAGAGATGGGAATGCTCGGAAAACAACTTTTTGTTCTATTTTTTCCGAAGGGGTATTTTTTAAATTGAAATGTAATTTATAAAATAATATATTCAAAATGTTATTATGGCTGCATTTTGATATTTTTTCGTGTTCGGTGTCTTTGTTCATGTGCTTTGTTAAAAAAACGTACAATATTAACAATAGTTGTCAATCAGATTTAAATTTGAAATTCTGTTCTAATTTTGTCTCTGCAAATATTGTTTAAATATTTCAACATTTTTTACCTTTAAATATGACATTACTTTCCAAAGAATTTGATATAATTCATAAAAATAAACTGTCACTTTTAATTTTATGTTACTTATAATTAATTGCAGAAACCTTGGAAAAAAGCTGCAGAATCAGTTGAGAAGAGAAATGAGAGCACTCAACATCCATTTGATTCTAGCAATAATTCCAATCAGCAGAGCTTTTCTCCATTAAAAGGTAAAGTTATTTCCATGTAACTAAGCAAAAAAATTGGCTATTTTCTTTTCAACCCTTGTTTTTGATGAGATAATATCAAAATATGCAATAAGAATGTCACATTGACTTAAGATTTTCACCCTTTTTAGCGACACAGCCTTACAACCTTCATACATTGCTTTTTTCTTTACCTTTGTACAATGTTTGTGCTAAGTTTTACCCTTTTTACTTTCTTCTATCTATAAAAGAAGAAAGTATTGTAATCAAAAAATTTTTTTGACGGATTTACATGATTTAGAGACCAGATTTTCCAAAAAACTTTTTTTAACAAAATGTCTGTCTGTCCTCATTGTATCATCGAGAAATGTGGATAGGCAGCATAGAAATGCATGAAAAGACTTCAATGTGCACATTGATCTCAAAGAAATGTGTTTCTTTGGAATAATAAATATTTTTTTTAACAAATTTTTTGAGTAAAAAAAATTAAATATCAAAATTTGTAGATTACTAAAATAAAAGGCAACTAAGTAATGTTGTTTCGCAATGTTGTTTCACATTTCATTTAAAATAAAATATTACTTTTAATTCATAGGTACACTTAACTAATGATGCACTTTCATATTAAAAAGGATTGTAACGTCATTTCTCTCTATTCTAAAAAAAGTAACCGGTGCTCTTTCTCAACTTATATTAAATAAAGTATTACATATTATAAACATGAAATTGGTAGCTTTATAGAGATATGTATGACACTGAAACAGACAATTTTTAAATCTAAGAGTTATTTTACGCACTATTTAATGTTGAAATTGGTCAATTTATTTCAGCTATATAAACTTTATAGGATTAAAGACTATACATTAGCAATTTAACCATATTTTGCGGGCACATACTTGACTCAATTGTAATGTGCAAAGTAAAATAATTTTTTAGAGTTTGTAGGATCTTTTATTCAAAAATTCATTAGCTGAATAAAGATTTAATTCATAGTTTGAAATAGCTGATTTTTTTACCTACAGTTGCCAGATTTTAAAAAGCCCAAATAATAAAATTTACAAATACTTTTCAATAGAAAAATATGTTTATGTGTGAAAATTAAAATAGAAAGAAAACTTTGAAATAATTAAGCTATTACTTATGAAAAGCACAAAAAAGTCCTTTTCATAAAAAAGTATTCCTTCAAAAAAGGAGCACCCTGCCCTTTTTAATTCTGGGGGGAAACACTACTGTAAATGACAGATTTCTGCTAATTAAAAAGCAGTTAGAAACGTTTTATCTATTGACGTTCATTGAATTTATTTTCTAATATTGATATTTTGTTTATAATGTTATCTCTTCTTGAAGTGCATTATTTCTCTTGAGGTCGTACAATATTCCCAGCAAATTGATAAAATAAGTGGAACAATCACAGATTTTAAAATGTTTGAAAGTTTATGATAATGGTATTCGAATGTCTACATATAAAACAAGAAATTAAACAACAACAACAAAAAAATAATAATCCATGTAATGTATTAAAAAGGAAAAAAGATTTTTGTTAAATTTACACATTTCATCTCTCTTTATCTCCAAAAATAAAATATTAATATAATATTCTTTTCATGCTGTTTTATTTTATGTTTAAACTAGTAACTTTAAAGTGAAATGTATTTTGGAATCGTGAAAATATATTACTTTTTTATTAATTTATTTTAATTATTATTCTAGTGTTTGAATATCCACAGAAGATGTTAAAAAATATCCCTGCAGTAACTGAGAACAAAGAGGATTCGAAAATTATAGTGCAAGAGAAAGAAATATTGATGTTAGAAATGTCAAAAACACCTTCGAGTAGATCTATTTCTACTATTGAGACAGCTTTAAAAAAGACTTATCATGATCGGCGGAATCTGATTAGATCTAACATCCTTTTAGGGTGCTTGAAAAATATTTATCCAGCGTTATTTACAGTAGTTGGAATAAACCACGATTTCAATGTTAGCAATAAGTGTGATTTACAAAAAACTGTGATAACATCTTTACATGCATGCAGCTCTGCTATATTTTTATGGTACTGATTATGAAAAAAATTATGTTGTTATTTGATACTGTGAGACATTTTGTTTTATATATTTATATTTTTTGTTTTAGTGAAATATCAGTTTATGTATCTTTTAGAATAATATTTGTGTAGGTATTGTGTGTAAACATTAAAGTTTTTCGTGTTTCAAGCATTAAAAAATAGCATACATATTTCTATATTCAGTAACTATTTTTCGTTTTTTCAAAGCATAAATATGCAAGATCTCAGGAAATGTTAAAAATACACATCATTTTTATGTACTAAGTATTTGCAAATAAAAAACTTATTTGAAATGTACTCTGTTTACAATAATTGACCTAAATGAAAATACTGTGAGTTCTTTATCAGATTACTTTGCAAAAAATAATTACATAGAATACAGCAGTAAAATATGGAATTGCGTAAAACTGTGAGAATGTAATTTCATAGGAGCTTATGAACTAAAGTTTGTTTCCAGGCTGTATCTTTATGAAAATATTCCAAATATTGTAGATTATTAACTAAGTTGTTCACTAGTTTCTTTCAATTTTTAATTTCTGTTACATTTTACAGCTATAAAACTTTTTAATAAATATCAAATGTCCATTTTTAAATACCACCTAGTAAAGACCTGAAATGAAAAGAAATTATTTGGCAATTCTGTGTAAATCATAGTATATGTGTTAGAAATTGAAATAGGGAAATATGTATAAGTAAAATTAATTTCATAGGTTATCACTACAGAAAAGAAAGGGGTTTATTTTTTATCAACTTTAAAAATTTGATGAGGTTTGCATATAGCTTGTATGTTTAACATGAATACTTAAATCTAAAATAACAAAATTTAATGACATAGTGACTGTATGTGATTTGTGTCACATACAAAGAAAAAATATTGTCAATATCTGTCCTGGTCATTGATTTCAGCCGGCTACACATTAGACGTACATGCAGTTTATAGCTTTTTTGAAATTGTTCAGATATTAGATTTTTTACCAACAGTGTTGTTTGATAATTAAGGTATAGTTTTATTGATCCTTTTCAACTTTTGTAACCATTTTCTATTTCATTTCTCTTAAATGGTTTTTAAATAGAACATGTTTGACACAAATCTTCCTATTTTTTCCTTACAAAATATTAAATGTAGTTTGTAGATATCCTTATTAATTCCTAAACCCTTATTAATTCCTAACCCTTATTAATTCCTAAAAAGATGCTTAGTATTTTAACTATTTTTAAATTTATGTATTTTGGAAACATAGATGGTTACTTTTAAGAGGTCATTGGTAAATCAACACATAACTTTTAATGTTCTTTTTCTTTAGTATTTTTATTAATACTAATTATTATTAATGTTTTGAGCATACAATTTAATAACATGCCGTTAACAATCTGTATCAGCACATTGCATATCTGTAAAATACCCAAATATCAATGTTTCCTACACAGTACTATTTAAAAGGCGATTTTATTTATTGCTGCTACCTTCCAACACAGAAATTGATGTAAATTACTCATAAAATTCTCAACAGATTGCAATACTGGGTTAATTTTCCATACCATATTTTTACTTATCTTTGAGCAGTTTCACGTCATTATTGCTAAAATGAATTTCGTAAATTCTGTCAAATTAAAACGGCTGGTGACAGCCAAAGATAGATTTTTTACAACGGTAAATTCGTATACTTTACAAATTTGAATTAAAAAATTAACAATATTATGAAAAGTATATAATTTTCTGTTTATTTTAGATGTGAGAAAAGTACCTTTTAGTCAATATATATATATATATATATATATATATATATATATATATATATATATATATATATATATATATATATGTGTGTGTGTGTGTGTGTGTGTTCTAATTTTCTATATTATTTTTTAAATGCTTAAAAAGATGTATTCTGACATCTGAGTAAATGTTTTTCAAATCGGAGTAGTTGAGTCACAAAGGGTTAAGCTTGCAATTAGCCACTCATACAAAAGGCATGCACAATGGTGTTAATCACATTTTGGTGGTTCATCCCCTAGTAGATACTATTTACATTACAAATATCTATCAATTTATTAAAGTGAATTAACACAGTTAAACTTAGCTTAATCAACCACAATGAAAGAAAATAAGAATTATTTTAAATATTCTTTTTGTTTTTTACTTTTATATGTTTTACTTTTCTTTTATTGTGATTAATTTAACTAAGTTAATCAAATGAATTAAACTTGGATTGTGATGATTGCAGTGAGACTATAATAGTGACACGAAAATATATTTTTAAAAATACACTTTAATGCTTGGATATGTAAAAATGTTTTATAATACAGAAGTAGAAAATAATAGTATTGTTTATTTTATGTTGTTTGAAGTTGTTTATTAAATACCGAAGACAGGTATTGCATAATAAGAAAACAGACTGTTGTTAAAATTGTGTATGACTAAGAATAGAAATGTTATATGGTAATAAACTTCGTAAAATAACACTTTTTACTTATCTACTCAACAGTTGCAACTTCTGTACCACTGAATTTTTTAAATAGAAAAAAATCTGCAAGGAAGGTGTTTGAGGCACTGAGTTATTTATAGGACTTAATTTTTATCATGATAAAGAGAAAAGTAATATTGGCACATATCTGCTGATTTTAAATTGGCACCATGTGTCACCAAAATTGCAAATTTTGATGCTGCAAAGTAGGTGTTACAGCTAAAACTGAACTTTGCACTTTTATCTTTCCTTACCATAGGATTATTGACCTGGTTTAGATGTTGCAGTTGCTTTTACAAAAATGAAAAAAATTCAAGCATATAATATTTGAGGCACCTTGTATTTCAGATATATTTTATTTATTACTGTGACAATTAATAAAAATAATGACAAACCTCTCTCTCTGTTTTAAATTAGTGCCAGGTGTTTCCAAAATTGAACTTAGAGAGGCTGAAAAGTAGATGTTAGTTATGTCTCAAACATCTACTCTGAACTCCTAAGATGTCATTTTGTGACTGGTATGCCAATTTCAGACAAAATTGAAGCTTTGGGTTTATCCTGCTGTCCGCCATTGTTTTTTAAATCAAAACATATTTGTTTTGTTTCTCATTTCCAAAATAACTTTCATCCATATTTACTTATTATAAACACGTTATTTAATTTTATTGACTAATTTATTTATATTTAATAATAAAAGTTAAAATGTTTTGATTTAACTTGATTATGTCAGAAACAAAACAAATGTTTTGATTTATCGCCCGCGGTCAGCCATCTCACTTTTTAAATCAAAACATTTTAACTTTTATTATTAAATATAAATAAATTAGTCAATAAAATTAAATAACGTGTTTATAATAAGTAAATATGGATGAAAATTATTTTGGAAATGAGAAACAAAACAAACGTGTTTTGATTTAAAAAACATGATGGCGGACAGCAGGCTAATTCCAAAGGTGTTCCTAATTGAATAATAATTTCTGTTTTTAAGTCCTCTTCAACATCTGCTTTTTTTAATAATGTTCAGTTTAAATACTGCAGTGTTAACTATTTCTCTTAGACATTATTATACCTTTCAATGTGATAGCAATACACGATCTTTCATAGTTATGTTTCAGTTTCAACTGAATCCTAAATCTAAATGATTAAAATTGAAGAGATGAGTTCAGGAACGCTTTAAACTTCATAGAAGCATGTTGCCAAAGGGCTAAAAAATATAACAAAAATCGGAAGCCACTCCCACGTACACGTCATGTGAACCAATCACAAGCAACTCCACGAACGGTAGATAGCAGACAATCATGTGATAGCTGTTTACATTTTTATTTTATGACTGCCGGTAGAAACTGGATATCTGACGTGAACTTTTGCTTAAAAATAATTTTAGCAGATAATCCGTACTTAAAATTTTTTGAGGGATTTTTTAACAGATTATATGCAGGAAAATACGGTAAATAAGAGTCTTGTAAATAGTGTCTCAAACACTTTCTCTGCAATTTTTTTTATGCGATACAAAAGTAACTGCAAACCACCAAGTATTTATGTATAACCATAAAATTGTAGTTACGTAACAAGAAAAGTATGCGTGAAAAAAAAAGAATATTTTCCAATCTATTACTGTTTTATTAAAAACAAAATTCCTAAATATAGTATCGATGTTATAATGTTGCTGTTCACTGGTATTTTGAATTTCCCTCACTAATGTTTAATTCATGGGAGTAAAATGCATTCGTTTTTTTTTTTTTTATCTTTTTACGAAATTAATATTTTTTACTTCTTTTTTTTGTGTGGGTACTATTCATTGAGCAGGGGGAAAGGCATCCTGCAAAAATAAGTTAAAAATATTTATTTTCTAAAGAGATATTTAAATAATATGAATAATCACATATCTTCATGAGACTTATCTAAGCGGGAAATATGAATGGGATAAATGGGCTGTTAACCAGTCATATGGCATCTTGATATGCCGGTTAGAAACCATTTGGGTAGTTTAGAATACAATAACTATATGTACTAAATGTATCTGAATATAAAAAAGCTGTTTAGTGAAGCATAAATGAACTCTGCTGTGGGCTTCAAAGCAACACTTGTGTTTCTTTCTACTAAATTCAGAAATTAATCTGGTCCTGAATATAGAAGGACTAAATTCTGACCTGCAATATTTGGAAATGTTGAATTAGTTGTTAGTAGATTAAATTTAGCAATTGTTTTGCTTAGAAAAGAAAATCGTAGAAAAATTACCAGTCCAGACACATCGTTTCTTTTGCAAGAAAAATTAGGATTCAATATCTTTTCATAGCTCCAGAAAAATGTTACATATGTACAGCACCTAGAATATATTCTAGGTATTGTGTTTCTGGTATCCCGAACACTAACAGCATAAATTAAGAAATAATAGTAACTTCTTTGGAAAATATTAGTAACATACTTGGAAATGTTATTAATAATTTCAGAAACCGTAACACTTGGATATGAAAATCATAATATTTTTCTCGAAATGTGTTCAAAAAGCTTAGTATCTTATCTAGAAATGTTCCGTTCTCGGAAAAGCCACAGAGAAAGGAAAGGACATGTTTACAAACAAACAGTTCCATCAACCAATCTAGCATTTTTGTCGCAGCTATCATTGCAAGAATCTCATGTGTACTGTAGGAGCCGTAAAGAACGAACAGGTTTTTCTTCCAAACCAACAGTAATTTAACCAACAGTGACGTTAGTTGCCCTTTCCTTAAGGTTCCTTATCAGTCAGGCTGCAAATTCCCCTCTCAATGCTAAACCTTATGGGCTTGGAATGCAACCATATTTTTCAAATTTCTCCACGGAAAATTAAAATTGTTACCTTTTATTTTCTGTATGCTCTTCTTGAAGGATGTGTTCTTTCTTTTTTAATTGCTAAAATATTTTGAAACTTCATTGTTAGTTTTATTTAAAGTGCTAAAATCTTACATACAACTTGCCTGCTTCACTTAGATTTTAACACTTAAACTATAAAACTAAATATAAATTTTAGAAACATTTTGGCAAATAAAAAAGAAAGATACATTCTTCAAGAAGAGCCTACAGAAAACAGATGGTACAAATTTTAATTATTATTATTATTATTATTATTATTATTATTATTATTTTTTTTTTTTAGGAGAATTTGAAAAATATGGATGCATTCTCCAAGCCCAGTATTAGAGAGGGAAAGTTGCGTCCTGACTGATAAGAAGCCTTAAATATAAATCAGAAACCTTATTAACGTAAGCAGAAAGGTTTCCAAAATATACAGAGAAAAATACAGAAACGGTTCCGAATTACAAGGAAACGTTTCAGAAATATTTCCAAATTACGTAGAGACATTTCCGAAAAATACAGGAAGCTTTCCGAAATACACAGAAATATTTCTGAAATATTATAGTACGGTTTTCAAAATACACTTAAACCTGTACGAAAAGTACAGGATAGTTTCTGAAATATTTCAGAAATATAGAGGAACGATTCTGAAATACACTTAAACATGTACAAAAAATACAGGAAAGTTTCAGAAATATACAGGAAGGATTCCGAATTATGCAGAAACATTTCAGAAATATAGAGGAACGATTCTGAAATACACTTAAACATGTACAAAAATACAGGAAAGTTTCAGAATTATGCAGAAACATTTACGGAAAATACAGGAAAGTTTCCGAATTATGCAGAAACATTTACGGAAAATACTGGAACGTTTCCGAATTATTCAGAAACATTTCAGAAATATACAGGAACGATTCCGAAATATACAGAAACATTTACGGAAAATACAAGAAAGTTTCCGAATTATGCAGAAACCTTTCCGATATATACAAAAATATTTCCGATGTATGCTGAAACGTTTCCGATGTATACAAAAACATTTCTGATATATGCAGAAACGTTACTGAACATCTGACTGAAATATAAAGAAACGTTTCCGAAATGCACGTAAATGTTTCCGAAATATGCGAAAACTTTTATGAACATCTGACCGAAATATGCGGAAACTTTTATGAACATCTGACCGAAATATGCGGAAACATAACTAGAAACGATGGACCACATTGCTGCCCCACCAGAATGAGTAACGTTTCCGAGTTTTTTTTTACAGTGTACGGACGTTTAATCTTCATAAGGGCGCAAAATTGACAAAAATACGCCATCTTCTGGACGGGGTTGATAATGCCAATATCACTAGTGGCTTTTAGTATGACGTCATTAGGTATGACACAAAATCTACCATCTGCGCATTCTTCTGAGCATATATTGTGAATCTTTACTCACTCATAGAACATGTATCTTGTTTACCAGATTTATTGTCAAATATTTTTGACACAGTTTGTTTCGATAAAATATGTATATTTAAAAACATTCACAATATCATTTTAATTTTTATTCTTCATACTATCAATTTTTACATTCAGACATTACCTAAAAAACATGGTTAAAAGTTCCATGAAAACAATCCTTCATTATTAAAAATTCGAAAAATTTTACATAAAACTCTAACTATTAAATAAAAGGGCTTTCACTCCGGCTGGAGCATCCTCAGTTGTGAGCGAGCATCCATCTCTTCACTGTATATCTGACTGGGGATTGAAGAACTACCTTTACTCACATATCATTTTAGTTTCGGCAGTAAAGGTAATAATATATAAGCTTTATGTAAGCACCATGTAAGCATTATGGCCTTTTCTCCCGAAACTAAAAAGATAAAGTGAATGATTATTAAATATAAATATTTTTATGAAAACAAACTGTATCAAATATATTCCGCAATAAGTCTGATAATCTGATTTACATCTGATTTACATCTTCCATGAAGGAGTAAAGATTCACAATATATATAGAGGAGAATGAACAGAGGGTAGATTTATATATAATTCTCTATCTTGCCAATGCTCCTATATTGAAAAAATACCTTACCTTCAAAACATATTAAAATGTAATTTACCGGAATAAAACCTGTGTACTTAATTTTTATAATTTTACAACCTCAAAAATTGAGTAAAAAATCGATTAAAAAATTCCATCATTACACACAAGAAATAAAGTTAAGTTACATAATAAAAGCGTGTAACGAATAATAAAACGGGGTGAAAATCTATACTTAATATTATAAAGGAGTAAAGATTGTTTGTTTGTTTGTTTATTTGTAGGGGGTAATATCTGGAACTACCGAACCGATTTCAAAAGTGATGGTGGCAAATTACTGGTGACAACTCCAACATAGGCTATATTTTATGTCGGTGCCACTAACCCCAGGGGGGTGCAGGAGCGAAAAACGTTCTAAAAATCCGATTTTTTTTTATACTGAAGGAGCTAGAAATTTATGGTCAAGCTCCAACATAAGCTATATTTTATGTCGATACCACTAACCCCAAGGTTGTGCAGTAGCGAAAAACGTTCTAAAATTGAGAAGTTTTATATTGAAGGAGCTTGAAATTTAAAATTTGGTAGTTACTTATGATGTCCTTGCTCTCTAAGAACAAATTCTAAAAAAATTCGAAATTTAAAACTGTGAGATGAGCGAAAAGCGTTCTAAAAACATTCTAAATTACAATTTCTATGGAATCTCTGGAGCTACAGAACCGATTTCAAAAGTGATGGAGGCAAATTGATGGTGACAATCCCTGCTCCAACATAGGCTATATTTTATGTCGGTGCCACTAATCCCAGGGGGATTCAGGAGCGTAAAACGTTCTAAAATTGCATTTTTTTTTATACTGAAGGAGCTAGAAATTTGTAATTTGGCATTGTAGTTACTTATAAGATGTAAATGCTCTCTAAGAGCAAATTTTAAAAAAAATCGAAATTTAAAAGGATGAAATAAGCGAAAAGCGCTCTAAAAACATTCTAAATTACAGTTTCTATGGATTCTCTGGAACTACAGAACCGATTTCAAAAGTAATGGTGGCAAATTGATGGTGACAATCCCTACTCCAATATAGGCTATATTTTACGTCGGTGCTACTAACACCAATGGGGTGCAAGAGCGAAATTTTTTTGAAAATTGCGACTTTTTTATACTGAAGGAGCAATAAATTTGAAATTTGGCATTGAAGTTACTTATAAGATGTAAATGCTCTCTAAGAATAAATTTAAAAAATATAGAAATTTAAAAGGGTGAAATGAGCGGAAAGCGTTCTAAAATCATTCTAAATTACAATTTCTATGGAATCTCTGGAAATATAGAACCGATTTCAAAAGTGATGGTGGCAAATTGGTGGTGACAATCCCTGCTCCAACAGCCTCTTTAATCTATACTAATATTATAAAGGAGTAAAATTTGTTTGTTTGTTTGTTGGTAGGGGTTAATCTCTGGAACTACCGAACCGATTTCAAAAGTGATGGTGGCAAATTGATGGTGACAACCCCTACTCTAACATACGCTATATTTTATGTCGGTGCCACTAACCCCAGGGGGGTGCAGGAGCGAAAAACCTTTATAAAATTCCGATTTTTTTTATACTGAAGGAGCTAGAAATTTGAAATTTAGCATTGTAGTTACTTATAAGATGTAAATGCTCTCTAAGAACAAAAAAAAAATCGAAATTTAAAAGGGTGAAATAAGCGAAAAGCGTTCTAAAAGCATTCTAAATTACAATTTCTATGGAATGTCTGGAACTACAGAACCGATTTCAAAAGTGATGAAGGCAAATTGATGGTGACAATCCCTGCTCCAACATAGGCTATATTTTATGTCGGTGCCACTAACCCCAGGGGGGTGCAGGAGCGAAAAACGTTCTAAAAATCCGATTTTTTTTTATACTGAAGGAGCTAGAAATTTGAAATTTAGCATTGTAGTTACTTATAAGATGTAAATGCTCTCTAAGAACAAATTTTTAAAAAAAAAATCGAAATTTAAAAGGGTGAAATGAGCGAAAAGCGTTCTAAAAACATTCTAAATTACAATTTCTATGGAATCTCTGGAACAACAGAACCGATTTCAAAAGTGATGGTAGCAAATTGATGGTCACAATCCCTGCTCCAACATAAGCTATATTTTATGTCGATACCACTAACTCCAAGGTTGTGCAGTAGCGAAAAACGTTCTAAAATTGAGAAGTTTTATATTGAAGGAGCTTGAAATTTAAAATTTGGCATTGTAGTTACTTATAAGATGTAAATGCTCTCTAAGAACAAAATAAAAAAAATTTCGAAATTTAAAAGAGTGAAATGAGCGAAAAGCGTTCTAAAAACATTCTAAATTACAATTTCTATGGAATCTCTGGAGCTACAGAACCGATTTCAAAAGTGATGGAGGCAAATTGATGGTGACAATCCCTGCTCCAACATAGGCTATGTTTTATGTCGGTGCCACTAATCCCAGGGGTATTCAGGAGCGTAAAACGTTCTAAAATTGCATTTTTTTTTATACTGAAGGAGCTAGAAATTTGTAATTTGGCATTGTAGTTACTTATAAGATGTAAATGCTATCTAAGAGCAAATTAAAAAAAAAATCGAAATTTAAAAGGATGAAATAAGCGAAAAGCGCTCTAAAAACATTCTAAATTACAGTTTCTATGGAATCTCTGGAACTACAGAACCGATTTCAAAAGTAATGGTGGCAAATTGATGGTGACAATCCCTACTCCAAAATAGGCTATATTTTACGTCGGTGCTACTAACACCAATGGGGTGCAAGAGCGAAAATTTTTTTGAAAATTGCGACTTTTTTATACTGAAGGAGCAATAAATTTGAAATTTGGCATTGAAGTTACTTATAAGATGTAAATGCTCTCTAAGAATAAATTTAAAAAATATAGAAATTTAAAAGGGTGAAATGAGCGGAAAGCGTTCTAAAATCATTCTAAATTACAATTTCTATGGAATCTCTGGAAATATAGAACCGATTTCAAAAGTGATGGTGGCAAATTGGTGGTGACAATCCCTGCTCCAACAGCCTCTTTAATCTATACTAATATTATAAAGGAGTAAAATTTGTTTGTTTGTTTGTTTGTAGGGGGTAATCTCTGGAACTACCGAACCGATTTCAAAAGTGATGGTGGCAAATTGATGGTGACAACCCCTACTCTAACATACGCTATATTTTATGTCGGTGCCACTAACCCCAGGGGGGTGCAGGAGCGAAAAACCTTTATAAAATTCCGATTTTTTTTATACTGAAGGAGCTAGAAATTTGAAATTTAGCATTGTAGTTACTTATAAGATGTAAATGCTCTCTAAGAACAAAAAAAAAAAAATCGAAATTTAAAAGGGTGAAATAAGCGAAAAGCGTTCTAAAAGCATTCTAAATTACAATTTCTATGGAATGTCTGGAACTACAGAACCGATTTCAAAAGTGATGAAGGCAAATTGATGGTGACAATCCCTGCTCCAACATAGGCTATATTTTATGTCGGTGCCACTAATCCCAGAGGGGTGCAGGAGCGAAAAACGTTCTAAAATTGCAATGTTTTTATACTGAAGGAGCTAGAAATTTGCAATTTGGTATTGTAGTTATTTATAAGATGTAAATGCTCTTCTAAGAGCAAATTTAAAAAAAAAATCGAAATTTAAAAGAGTGAAAAGCGTTCTAAAGACATTCTAAATTACAATTTCTATGAAATCTCTGGAACTACAGAACCGATTTCAAAAGTAATGGTGGCAAATTGATGGTGACAATCCCTACTCCAACATAGGCTATATTTTACATCGGTGCTACTAACACCAATGGGGTGCAAGAGCGAAAAAATTTTGAAAATTGCGACTTTTTTATAATGAAGGAGCAATAAATTTGAAATTTGGCATTGAAGTTACTTATAAGATGTAAATGCTCTCTAAGAATAAATTTAAAAAAAAAATCGAAATTTAAAAGGGTGAAATGAGCGAAAAGCGTTCTAAAATCATTCTAAATTACAATTTCTATGGAATCTCTGGAACTACAGAACCGATTTCAAAAGTGATCGTGGTAAATTGGTGGTGACAATCCCTGCTGCAACAGCCTCTTTAATAAAAGCTATGCGCTGCTGACGAATGGGTTTTTCGCTAATTGTTGCCACAGATTAATCTCGGAAAATGAAACATTTAAAGTTACTGAAAAAAAGTATTAGCTCGAAATGTATTTGTCAGCAAATTGTTAGACAAACTGAGTTTGAAAGTTAAAAAATTGTATTTTTCTTTATATAATTTTCAAATCTAATGCCGTTTCTCAAATATTGAATTTCAAAAATTACCAAATTTCACAATGGAGTACCATAGCGAAACCTTCATGCGTTAAAAGATAATGATAAGGGCGACGTGTCCTGACGTGTATATTGGCTATAGCCACGAGTCACAAATTATAGTAGCCTTATTATTATGTTAAAATATAAAAGTGAATTATGAAATGTCAATATTTTGTTTGATTTAAAGTTTGTTAAGAGAAATTGACCAGCGTAGCGGGCGTAGCTTGCTAGTAATTTTATAAAGTATGTGGTAGCTTTGGTGCTTTGAAACCCACGTATTTTGATAGATGGATACTGAAACTTTATTATACACATTTATTTCAACATTTATCATAAACTTTCACTACATTATAACTAATATTTATATATTTATATTAGAAACAAACAGAAATTGATATAAATCTGTTGGTTATTCAAGGATGTTCAAAAGGGTAGACGATAATAATTTCAGATAGTGTCACTTCTAGAAAGATGATTATCCAACAGAGATTCAAAACAATGTAGATATTCAATAAAAATTTTGTAAAAATATAATAAAAATATTTTGTAAAAATGTAATAATATGCATTTGAATCTGGAGGCACGACAGTGCCTCCGCCAAGTCGACAAAGCACGGCCGTAAGCATACTTTTCTGGAAACAACTCAGGGCACTTTTGACTCCCCCATATCTCTGCACTTGAATTTCCCAAAAGTCTGGAACTTCGTTTTTCTAGAGTATTTGGCACACAGGACCAAAATTTAAAATTACAACTTTCTGTCTTTTCTAGTTCAGACGATATATGAACTCAAACATTCGATTTTTTGTCACTCACTCATTCATGCGTCATCAAAAAGATTAGGTAGATCCCGTAGCCCTAGAAACTTGACATTTTGAAAAAAGGTAGTGTTTAGGATACAAAGAAAGGAAAAATTATAAAATCCAGAAAATTCGAAAAAAAAAAAAAAAACCATTCGAAAATTTAACAAATTCCATAAAAATTGAAAATTGAAAATAATACGATCTTTTAGCCTTAGAAACTTAAAATTCTGCGTAAAGGTAGTGTTTGGAATTCAGAATAAGAAAAAATTAAAAACACAATGAAAATCGAAAATTAAATTGAAAAATCGAAAAAATCGAAAAACGTCGCAAATTTGAAAATATTTCGATTTTATAGCGCTAGAAACTTGAAATTTGGAATAAAGATAGTATTTAGGATAGAAAAAAAAAAGAAATTAAAAAAATCCAGAAAATTCGAAAAAAAAAATTCGAACATTCAAAAAATCTGAAAAAAAAATGAAAAAATGAAAAAATTTGATCTTTTAACCTTAGAAACTTAAAATTCTGCGTAAAGGTAGTGTTTGGAATTCAGAATAAGGAAAAATTAAAAACACAATAAAAATCGAAAATAAAATTTAAAATCGGAAAAATCGAAAAACATCGAAAATTTGAAATAATTCGATTTTGTAGCGCAAGAAACTTGAAATTTGGAATAAAGGTAGTATTTAGGATACAAAAAAAGAAAAAATTAAAAGAATCCAAAAAATTTTAAAATAAAAATTCGAAAAATTTGAAAAAAATTGAAAAAATGAAAATAATTTGATCTTTTAACCTTAGAAACTTAAAATTCGGCGTAAAGGTAGTGTTTGGATTTCAGAATAAGAAAAAAAATTACAAAAATGAAAATAATTTGATCTTTTAACCTTAGGAACTTAAAATTCGGCGTAAAGGTGGTGTTTGGAATTCAGAATAAGAAAAAATTAAAAACACAATAAAAATCGAAAATAAAATTTAAAAATCGAAAAAATCGAAAAACATCGAAATTTGAAATAATTCGATTTTGTAGAACTAGAAACTTGAAATTTGGAATATAGGATAGAAAAAAGGATAGGATAGAAAAAAAAATTAAATCTAGAGAATATGAAAAAAAAAAATCGAAAATCTGAAAAAATCAAAAAAAAAAAATTGAAAAGATTGATTTGTTGGAATTTTCCTGAATTTTTAATTTTGTATCTGGAGGCACGCTAGTGCCTACGCCAAGTCGAGAGAGCACAGCCCTAAGCATCCTTTTCTGGAAGCAACTCAGGGCACTTTTGACCTCAAAGTCGAAAAAATTGAAATTCAGAATAAGAAAAAAATTACAAAAATGAAAATAATTTGATCTCTTAGCCTTACAAACTTAAAATTTGGCGTAAAGATAGTGTTTAGGATTCGGAATAAGGTAAAATAAAAAATACACTAAAATTCGAAAATAAATCGAAAAAATTGAAAAATAAGAAAAATTTGAAAATAATTCGATTTTATATCGCTAGAAACTTAAAATTTGAAATAAAGGTAATATTTAGGATGCTATTTAAGGAAAAATTTAAAAACACGGAAAATTCGAAAAAAAAAATTCCTCAAAATTTGAAAATTATAAAAAAATGAGAAATTGAAAATAATTCGATCTCGTAGTCTTTGAAATAGAATATTTGTGTAAAGGGATTCAGAAAAAGAAAAAAAAAATTAAAAACACAACAAAAAAGCGAAAATAAAATCGAAAAATCGAAAAAAAACGAAAATTAAGAAAAAAAATTCGATTTTAAAGACTAAAAACTGGAAATTTGGAGTAAAAGTAGTATTTAGAATAGAAAAAAAAAAGGGGGGGGGGAATTAAAAAAATCTGGAAAATTTGAAAAAGTGAAAATAAATTGCTCTTGTAGCTTTAAAAACTAAAAATTCAGCGTAAAGGTAGTGTTATACAGAAAAAGGAAAAATTAAAACACAATAAATTCGAAAATAAAATAAAAAAATCGAAAAAGATCGAAAATTTGAAAATAATTCGATTTTGTTGCGCTAGAAACTTGAAACATGGAATAAAGGATACAAAAAAAAAAGAAAATAAATAAAAAATCTGGAAAATTCGTAAAAATATTCGAAACATTGAAAAAAATTCGATCTTGTAATTTTAGAAACTGAAAATGCAGCGTAAAGGTACTATAGTCATTTAGGATACAGAAAAGGGAAAAATTAAAACACAATAAATTCGGAAATAAAATTAAAAAGTTAAAAAAGATCGAAAATTTGAAAATAATTGTAGCGCTAGAAATTTGAAAATTGTAATAAAAGTGGTATTTAGGATAAAAAATAAGGAAAAATGAAAAAATCCGGAAAATAGTTCGATCTTGTAGTCTTAGAGACTTAAAATATAGTGTAAAGGTAATATTTACGATTAAAAAAGAAACTTAAAAATTTCTAAAATTCGAAAATAAATCGAAATATCGAAATATCTGTAAAAAATCGAAAATTCGAAAACAATTCTGTTTTGTAGTTCTAGAAACATGAGTTTTAAGATAATTGTCCTATTAGCTAGTACACCGTCCCTAATTATTCCCTAATTGTTTTTTCCCCCAGATTATGCTTTTTTTATCTTTTTGTTTACGAATTTCGTTATAGAAAAGTTCCGCTATAAACCGGCTGCGTTATGGGCGGTTCTTTTATAGACATGTTTGTTTTCTTTCACAGGTTATACTCTATTTAATTTGCATATGAAATGTGGATTGTTAAATGATGTTAGCACCAAAAAATTTTCACAGCTCCCCCTCTCCTCCCGACATTACTGGCTGGTTATGGCTTGATAGTCCTTTCTAAATAAAATCATGGTGACTCTAAGATTATCTTGATTTATCTTTAAATTGAACCTAAATGATCCTAAGAACCCGGTTCAAAGAATTACTATATTGGCATTACAATCAGGAAACTTAGAAGTAAAATCGAAAAATCAATAAATTTATAAAAAGTCGAAGGTTTGAAAATAATTCGATTTCGTTGTCCTACCAGCTTGACATTTGGCAGAAAGGTGGGGTTTAGGATACAAAGTAAGAAAAAATATAAAAATCAGGAAAAAAAGACAAAAAAAAATCGAATATAGTTTGATTTATTGAAAATTTCCGGAAATTTTAATTTTAGCTTTCTTTTTATCCTAAACAGTACTTTTGTGCTAAATATCAAGTATCTAGGCTGCGAGTAATATCTCAGATGGATAGCACCTTTCCTGGAAGCAATTTAGAGTACTTTGGACTCCCTCCTCCCATAACTTAGTGCTTGCCTAGTTACCTGAAATTTCTTTAAGGTAACTTCTTCGAAAATCAGTGGATTATCTCCAAAAAGAGCCCAAAATCAAGAAAAGGAGGATTACTTACAAAAATAAGTGAAATCTCATCAAAAAGTCACCTGTGCAAAATTCAGCCAAGTCTCGTAACTCATTTACCGTAAAAAGTACTGAGATCGTATAAAGCCAAGTTTAACTATCTTATTAACTCTGAAATTTTCATTCACAAATCACTCCTAGTCTCTACTTCTTTAGTTAATTATTTTTTGTGACTTAGCAATTACGTAGCACGAGAATGTGATGTATATAGTTAGTCTTAATCAAGAAATACTATAACATATTAAGGTGTAATAACTTCCCTGTGCGTATATAATTTGCTTTAGTTAAATTATCCCATCCCATCCCATGACATAGTAAGGTGTAATAACTTTTATGTGCTGCGTAATTGCCAAGTTACAAAATAATAATTAACTGAAGATGTAGAGACTAGGAGTGATTTGTGAATGAAAATTTCTGAGTTAATAAGATAGTTAAACTTGGCTTTATACGATCTCAGTACTTTTTACGGTAAATGAGTTACGAGACTTGGCTGCATATTTTACAGGTGACTTTTTGATGAGATACTTCTTTCAATAAGCAGTTAGAAATTAAAAATACATATATGTTGACTAGAAAAGTAGGATTGAATAATATATTATCTTGAACCTATAATGATAAAGATTTTTATGATACAATAAATAAATATACAGTAGTTCTATGATTAAAGAAATATTAACGAAATGTTTGTTAGAATATTATATTAAAAAGAAACGTTACAGAATAGATTGACAAAAAAAAACCTCCGTCGAATTTTTATATGCTCTTGGAATAAAATATGCAGTTATTTAGAAACTTTGGAGACTTTAGAGACATCGTGCCATTTTTTATTAAATTATTTTTCTTTTGTTACAATTCTTTTTTCTGGAATGATAATATATTCACTATGCTCCGGATAATATATTCCCTTCATTGTCGAAAATACATATTCAGTACACGCTACAGTGAGGAAAAAAAATCGAGTTTTGAATTTTTTATTTCATATTTGTATATTATTATATTGTATATGCAAAGGAAGCTGTAAAAGAATCTTTTTGCTTTATTTTTTTCACAATCTCTCAAGCGGTTTTTCATGAAAGTATTGTGAGATAAAATAACTTTAAATAAATAGAACACTGTAAAGTTCTTTTTCTGTTAAATAATTAAATAATTTCATACGGAAAGTTTTAAAAGACAGCTATATAAAGTTAAAAAATTTTATCACTGATTGGTAGAATGTTAAAGTATGTATAAGAAAGAACATGTATTTCAAACACCATCAGCATAAAAAAGAAGAATACATTTAACTTTTGAAGATTTACGGGCATTGTTTTTGTATAAGACGAATACCAATGCAGCTTAAAGGACAAACTTATTTCTCTGGGGTCGTTTAAAAAAAAAGAAGTGGATTATAAAACATTTTAACTACTCACTGTGAAGTGTATGTCAGTATGAAGTTCAATGCATTTTGTATCTCGAATATAATATGCGTTCAAACTTTATAGAAAGTATTGCGATATATAAGAATTTTGATAAATATCAATAATTATAAAAAAAAGTGTTTTTTCTATTAGATAAGGAAATAATTGTATGACGAACGATATAAATGGTGGCTATATTAAAATAAAAAATTAATCTATATAAAACAATGTATCAGAACATGTAAAAGAATTATAAACATAATGAAAACCAGTAGGAAAAGCACATTTAAATTTCGAAGATTTCCGGGAATTGTTTTGTATATCTAGATACGTTAACTTGCCCCCCCCCCCCCACTTTCGAAAATTTAAATTTCAAAGATACCAGGAATTAGCTCTAATTTGCTCTCTAATATTAGAATTTGTTCTAGTTATGGTACAGCGATATTCCAATAAAAATGATGGAGGGGGGGGGGGGGCTAAATTACCCCCCTCCCCACTTCCTAATCACGAAATTTCAAATATGCCAAAATTTAGCTCTCAATTAGCTCTAATTTGCTCTCTAATATTAGAATTTGCTCTGCATTCGGTATCAAGATATTTCAATTACAAGAAGGGGGGCCAGCCCCCCAACTTCGAATATCGAAGTGTCAAATATGCCAAAACTTAGCTCTCAATTAACTCTAATTTGTTCTCTAATAGTAGATTTTGCTCTGGTTATGGTACCGCGATATTCCAATAAAAATGGTGGGGGGCTTTGTTAACGCTACCCCCCCCCTACTTCCGAATATCGAAATTTCAAATATGCCAAAATTTAGGCTCTCAATTAGCTCTAATTTGCTCTCTAATATTAGAATTTGCTCTGGTTATAGTACCGCGATATTCCAATTAGAATGGTGGGGGCGCTAAGTTAACGCTAGCCAACCCCACTTCCGAATATCGAAATTTCAAATGTGCCAAAATTTATCTCTCAATTAGCTCTAATTTGCTGTCTAATATTAGAATCTGCTCTGCATTCGGTATCGAGATATTTCAATTACAAGAAGGGGGTCAGCCCTCCCACCCCACTTTCGAATATCGAAGTTTCAAATATGCCAAAATTTAGCTCTCAATTAGCTCTCTAATATTAGAATTAGCTCTGGTTATGGTACCGCGATATTCCAATTAGAATGGGGGGGGGGATAAGTTAACGCTAGCCCCCCCCCCCCCCACTTCCGAATATCGAAATTTCAAATGTGCCAAAATTTATCTCTCAATTCGCTCTAATTTTCTCTCTAATATCAGAATTTGCTCTGCATTCGGTATCGAGATATTTCAGTTACAAGAATGGGGTCAACCCTCCCACCACACGTTCGAATATCGAAGTTTCAAATATGCCAAAATTTACCTCTCAGTTAGCTCCAAGTTGTTCTCTAATATTAGAATTTTCTCTGCTTCTGGTGTCGAGATATTTCAGTTACAAGAAGGGGCCAAGCATTAATTTAGCTCCCCCCACCCCCTCCACTTTCGAGTATCGCAATAAGTAAAATAATCGTTTTTAAGAAATTAACTTTAAAAATCAAATTTCCACTTGATCATTTAAAAAGAGTTCATATTCATTTGCACACAACTTTTCTACGAAAGCGAATTTTTGCATGGGGGTTCTTAAGTTTCGTAAGTACTTTTAGCATACCTAGCAATTACATTCATGCTAGAAATTTAGACATTCATGCATTCGACTTCTTTTTTTAGAGCCCAAACCCAGCGACTCTAAATGCGAATTCGACTCTGACAGTAGGCAGCAGAAAATCGTTAATAACATTTTAAAATTGTTACTGATTTATTTTGTTATTTAAATATATATATATACATAGAAATAAATATTAATCCTACGCTTTCACGTTTCGTGATTTTTCATATTCCTGAAAATCTGTTTAAAATAACAAATTTGTTATTTACACCCAACCACTGGCAGAAATCAAAATTCTTATATTATTCTTTTTAATATAATTGTACAACTATGGCAAAAAGACGTGAATTCTGTTTCCCAGTAATTTTGGAAAAGGACTTCAAACAGAAAGAGACGATAGACAAAGGATATGTCACGTCTTTTTTATGTTATTAACACTGACCATGCATAGGCTTCAAAATCAGATAGAATATTTCCCCTTTTGTTCCATCAATAACAACTCAATTCAATTTCAAACAAATTTTTAAATGAATTTAAAACACTTTAAGAAACTTGTAGTACATTCTTGTCTCTCAAATAGCAAGTTTTTTTGCCGCTCATTTCAATTTGTGATAAAATAAATTAAAATATTTTATCTTGAACTCACCCGAGCTCGAAGACTGGCATAAAATTTATAGACCTAACCCGTTTCGCGCCCAAACTCGGATTCGAACTGATCCCGTTTCATATCTAATGCATGCTTAATAAAAAAAAAAAAAAAAAAAATGAAGTACAAATTTTCAACGTTTTGTAAAATGGTAAATCAATCATTTATTCATACATGTGTGTGTATGTTTGAAGATTTTGCTGAACAACACAAAAGTTTCTGACACATTCACGCACTCTAGTCCGTTTTAAATATAAATTTATGAAACTTCTGCTGGTGGGATTACTGAAAACATTTGAAATCGAATAGCATTGTTCATTTTTTGATAAATGCATGTATTAAATATTGAGTCATAAGCGATTTTGTCTCATGACGATCCATTTTGTACTGTCGCATGCCTAAAATCTATTCAAAAATCCAACTTAGATATACAGAAAATTAGCTTTTAGAATTCAGTCAATTGATAAATCCATATGTGTTTGTGATTTACTTTTTTTTTAATTCATAAACTTAGCATAAATCTAAAATTATCATTTCTTTAAATTTAAGAATTTACTAAGTTAATATTAACATTTTTGCGAATTTTTGTTTTTTTTTCCTTTATTCTTAAGAATGCGTTTTTAAAATTTCATAACTGCTTATTGTACTATTATTAAAAGGGAAAATTTATGCCTAGGAATTTAATATTTTGAAGTAACTTTGTCTTTGATTATTAATCTTTACATATATTTATGTCATAACGTAGCAAGGTCTTCAAATAACAAACATTTCAATTCAGAACAGAATGTTTTGTGGAAATATGGAAATTAGCTACATTATTTATCAAATAATGTCAATGTAAATATTTTTTAAAAATAAATACATTTATTTTATTTATCATTTTCTTAATTCCTTTTTTTTCTAATGTTTGGAAAAACAACTTTTTTGTTTACAAAATTTAAAGTAGTGACAAAAATTCAATTTTACCAAAGTTTAACGAACATATCATTTACTGAAATCTAGTTAATCTAGTTATTTTGTGTTGAAATGGCTTATCAAAAATATTTTTAAGGAAACAAAAAACCATTTTATAAACGTTTATGCCCTTATCGGTTAACAGAAGAAATAGAAGGTAAAAAACAATAATTCTCGTAATTATTAAAAAATAATTTTATTTTCAAGCCATAACCATCTTCTGTTATGACGTCACATTTTTAAAACAATCAGTATAAAACATTTTATGTTAAAAAAAAATGTACTCTGTAATACTCTCACTAACTACAATTTTTTTATTGTATCAAAAAATATATACATTTAATTATTAAGTATTAGAAAAGCAATGATATGTCTGTAAGACATTTTTAAATATCATGACTATAACTTTCCAGTTCTCTTCTTCATTAAAACCCTCTTCAATTATGAATCAAGTTGATTTATGATTATTTTAATTCTGAATTGGAAGTGGCAATAACGCTAGTAATTTTATTTTTAAACTAAAGTTTGTCAATAGCAAAATCTTCAAACATACACACATGCATGAAAAAATGATTGATTTACCATTTTACAAAACGTTGAAAATTTGTACGTATTTTTATTAACCACGCATTAGATATGAAAAGGGATCAGTTCGAATCCGAGTTTGAGCGCGAAACTAGTTAGGTCTATAAATTCTATGCCAGTCTACGGGCTCGGGTGGATTCAAGATAAAATATTTTAATTTATTTTATCACAAATTGAAAAGAGCGAAAAAAAACTTGCTATTTGAGAAACAAGAATGTACTCTAAGTTTCTTAAAGTGTTTTAAATTCCTTTAAAAATTTGTTTGAAATGGAATTGAGTTGTTTATGATGGAACAAAACGGAAAATATTCTATCTGATTTTGAAGCCAATGCATGGTCAGTGTTAATAACATAAGAAAGACGAGGGATATCATTTGTCTATCGTTTCTTTCTGTTTGAAGTCCTTTTCCAAAATAATTGGGAAACAGAATTCACGTATTTTTGCCATAGTTGTTCAATTATCTTAAAAAGAATCATATAAGAATTTTGATTTCTGTCAATGGTTGGGTATAAATAACAAATTTGTTATTTTAAACAGATTTTCAGGGCCATGAAAAATCACGAAACGTGAAAGCGTATTTAGGATTAATATTTATTTCTATGTAACGAGATATATTTAACAATATAATAAATTATAACACCTTGTAATAGTATATTACTTTTAAATGCTAAAGGTGTAAAATTAACAACTATAATATAAATTAAAATAACTTTTATTTGTTTTACATGTTTCGACTCTTTCCGAGTCATTTTCAAAAACAAAATGAGAATATTCTAAAGCTGCACGGGCTTTGAGGTTATTATTTTCATGTACTTTTTTAAAAATTACGCACGTTATCTATTATTTTTTACTTGATTGTTTATTTTCATATATCTTTGACCATGGAGTAATTCTAGCCACAGTTTCGGTAAATTAAAAGACGCCGCATCGTTACATATTGTATTTTTGCGCGTGAGTATCTCTATGGTTTCTCTTATTATGGATGGATAGTATAAACTGGAGGGAAATATTATTTTACTTTCATTGAAATTTATTTGGATGGTTTCTTCTTGATATAATCTTGCCAGGGCTGTAGTTTTTCTATTGTATTTAATATCAGCTATATGCTCTTTTTTCCTGCAATTAAATTTCCTGCTGGTCATGCCTATGTAGTAATTTTTAGATCCGTCTTCTTTAATAAAAGATATTTCATATACTCCTGAATAATTCTCAAAATTAATTGGGTCAATTTTACTGCAAATGATATTCTTTAATTTCTTAGGTGGTTTGGCTATTACGCAGATATTGAAACGTTTAAGGCTGTGTTTTAATTTTTCAAAAAAGCTTGGATAATATTGCAGAGTATAAAGTTTGTATTTTTGCGAATCATCTTTCTTTTCTGGTTTCTTATTATTGGTGATATCCATGATTAATTTATTAATATGGTGTACTTTAAAACCATTAGTATAAGCAATTTTACGAATATTATTTAATTCATTATTCAATTTATTTTCAGTACATATTATAAAGGCTCGTCTTATGAGAAATCTGTAGGCTGAAATTTTGTATGTAAAGGGAGAACATGCGTTATTTGGTATGGTAGATTGGTTAGCCATGTTTTTCCGGAAAACAGCTCTGTCGATAGATTTATTTGTTCTTGTTAACATTACATCAAGGAATGGAAGACTTTTATTATGTTCAATTTCAATAGTGAATTTAATGTTATTGTCGATTGAGTTTAGTTGATTTATAAATATTTTAAGTTCATCTAGACTATGCTGCCAAATTATAAAAATATCGTCAACATATCTGAGCCAAGTGTGAGGTGTTAAGTGAAATGAAACATGGAAACAATTAAGTGAAACAATTAAATGAAACAATTAAGTGAAACATGGCCATCTTCTATTATTTTTTATAATTTCTTTTATATTTCTACTGTCGGGCTTGGTTTTCCATTTAGAGTCGTTGGGTTAGGGCTCCAAAAATAGAGGTCGAATGCATGAATGCCTAAATTTCTAGCATGAATGTAATTGCTAGGTACGCTAAAAGTACTTACGAAACTTAAGAACCCCCATGCAAAAATTCGCTTTCGTAGAGCAGCTGTGTGCAATTGAATTTGAACTCATCTTAAATGATCAAGTGGAAATTTGATTTTTAAAGTTAATTTTTAAAAAACGGTGATTTTGCTCATTGCGATATTCGAAAGTGGAGGAGGCAGGGGAGCTAACTTAGCGCTCGGCCCCTTCTTGTAACTGCAATATATCGATACCAGAAGCACAGTAAAGTCAAATATTAGAGAAAAAATTACAGCTGATTGAGACCTAAATTTTGGCATATTTGAAACTTCGATATTCGGAAGTGGGTGGGGGGGGCTAGCGTTAACTTAGCCCCACCCCACCATTCTAATTAGAATATCGCGGTACAATAACCAGAGCAAATTCTAATATTAGAGAGCAAATTAGAGCTAATTGAGAACTAAATTTTGGCATATTTGAAATTTTGATATTCGGAAGTGGGGGGCTAGTGTTAACTTAACCCCCCCCCCACCATTATAATTGGAATATCGTGGTACCATAACCAGAGCAAATTCTAATATTAGAATGCAAATTAGAGCTAATTGAAAGCTAAATTTTGGCATAGTTGAAATTTCGATATTCGGAAGTAGGGGGGGGGGTAGCATTAACTTACCCCTCCACACCATTCTAATTGGAATATCGCGGTACCATAACCAGAGCAAATTCTAATATTAGACAGCGAATTAGAGCTAATTGAGGGCTAAATTTTTGCATATTTGAAATTTCGGTATTCGGAAGTGGAGGGGGCTAGCGTTAACTTAGCCCCCCCCCATTTTAATTGGAATATCGCGGAATCATAACCAGAGCAAATTTTAATATTAGAGAGCGAATTAGAGCTAATTTAGAGCTAAATTTTGGCATATTTGAAATTTCGATATTCGGAAGTGGGGGTGCTAGCGTTAACTTAGCCACCCCCCACCATTCTAATTGGAATATCGCGGAACCATAACCAGAGCAAATTCTAATATTAGAGAGCCAATTAGAGCTAATTGATAGCTAAATTTTGGCATATTTGAAACTTCGATATTCGAAGGTGGGGGTGGCTGGCCCCCCTTCTTGTAATTGAAATATTTCGATACCGAATGCAGAGCAAATTCTAATATTAGAGAGCAAATTAGAGCTAATTGAGAGCTAAATTTGCTCATATTTGAAATTTCGATATTCGGAAGTGGGGGTGCTAGCGTTAACTTAGCCCCCCCCCCCCCCACCATTCTAATTGGAATATCGCGGAACCATAACCAGAGTAAATTCTAATATTAGACAGCAAATTAGAGCTAATTGAGAGCTAAATTTTGGCATATTTGAAATTTCGATATTCGGAAGGGTGGGGAGGGGGCTTGCGATAACTTAGCCATCCCCCACCATTCAAATTGGAATATCGCGGAACCATAACCAGAGCAAATTCTAATATTAGAGAGCAAATTAGAGCTAATTGAGAGCTAAATTTTGGCATATTAGAAACTTCGATATTCGAAGGTGGGGGGAGGGGGCTGGGCCCCCTTCTTGTAACTGAAATATTTCGATACCGAATACAGAGCAAATTCTAATATTAGAGAGCAAATTAGAGCTAATTGAGAGCTAAATTTTGGCATATTTGAAACTTCGATATTCGAAGGTGGGGGGAGGGGGCTGGGCCCCCTTCTTGTAATTGAAATATTTCGATGCCGAATACAGAGCAAATTATAATATTAGAGAGTAAATTAGAGCTAATTGAGAGCTAAATTTTGGCATATTTCAAATTTCTATATTCGGAAGGGGGGGGGGGGGGCTAGCGTTAACTTAGACCCTACACCATTCTAATTGGAATATCGCGGTACCATAACCAGAGCAAATTCTAATATTAGAGAGAAAAGTAGAGCTAATTGAGGGCTAATCCCTGGTATCTTTGAAATTTAAATTTTCGAAAGTGGGGGGGGGGGGCAGGTTAATGTATCTCGTAAATCCATCATAAATAGATAAACAAAAAAGTGGATTACAAAAGTCTATTAAAAAAAAAATTTAACGATTCACTTTGAAACGTACTTCTGCATAAAATTTAATACTTTGTGTATCTTTAATGTAATATTATGTCTCCGAAAAGTAACAGAAGAAACTTAACCCATTAATGCTGGTTGGTACGAAAAGTTACCATTTAAGAGATACGAAACTTTTAAATATGAACACCAGTATTAGGGTGGGCCGAAAATGCACTTTTGCACAAACTTTCGAAATCGATGAGGCTTGGGGGCGGAAAAGTTGTGTATTGGGTTGCTCAGTAACCAAGTAAAAATTTTTTGAAATCGAACAATATCTTCAGGTGGCGCCGGCGCCTTAAAAATTTGAAATTTTGACTAAAACAGACCTTTTTCTTCTAAAAACACGATTTTTTGCATTTTCGAAATAGATTACGCTCTAGTGCGGAAAAGTTGTGTATTGGGTTGCTCAGTAAACATGTAAAAATTTTTTGAAATCGAACAATATCTTCAGGTGGCGCCGGCGCCTTAAAAATTTGAAATTTTGACTAAAACAGACATTTTTTTCTAAAAACACGATTTTTTGCATTTTCGAAATAGATAACGCTCTAGTGCAGAAATGTTTAGTATTGAGTTGCTAAGTAGCAGTGTAAGTTTTTTTTTAAAATCAAACAATATCTTCAGGTGGAGCCTGAGCCTTTAAAATTCGGTTTGTTCAGCAGAAAAAAGGAAACGTCAATAAACACATAAATAATAATTGAATTCATCTTTTACTGCTGTCATGTGTGCCAAGTAAGCAAACAAACATGAAGCAATGCAGCTCTTTGCTTATCTCAGAGGAAATTCACTGAGATAACCCAGAACTCACCACGAGGAGGTGGCTGCATATCGAGTTCCACCCGTGCCCTCCCAACCACCCAACCATATAATGGACACTGAGATTTTATTAAATATTTCACTTTTCTGTTGCCTGATCTACTTGGCCTTTTTTGTATTTCGTCTTGCTTTCAAATGAAGGAATTATTCTTTGTGATTCTAATTTCGCCCTTATAAGGCCATCCCTTTCGATTTGTCCCACCACAGAAGCTGAAGCATCTGTCACTATTTTTATTGCCCTCTCCACTGCTTGGCTGTGGCATGGAAACTCTTTTATTTCTAGTAAAGATATTTTCTCCTTTAGAATATTTCGGAAATCTTCATTGCTGACTGCACGAAGCATTGGTGGCTCCGTAACAACTGATTGGTGCCAATCAATTAGGTCCGTATAATCTTTTGCTTCGAATTTTATTACAGGGACACTGAACCGCCGGATACCTTCTTGTTTATTTTCCCTGGCTTTTAAAATTCTTCGTATTGCAAGCAGTCGGATGTAATTTCGTTCATCCGTAAGCATCGAAAGAAGAATATTTTCAGGATGCGCAAAAAAAGCATTTCGGCTTATTACGCCATCCACGACAGTCTTCAAGTCATCTGGGAGATAACGTGACAAGCTAATCATCTTCCATAAGTGTCTAGCACCATCTTTGCAATGCGGTTTGGATTTTATATCAAACCACATCGGCACATACACTTTAATTATAAACTCTACTAAGGTTTTCAGTTCTGCTGAAACATTTGTAACTGAAATGTACAGGCGCAAAACTCGACATGCTGCCGTTAGCCAACGGGAGTGCGCTAGCTTTCCTGGTTTTTTCTCTGCTAGGGCAAGAGAGCAGTAACCTGATGTTACAGCTTCATAAATTTGCAGCATGTATCGTTGATCTGTACTCAGATCTTTTCGAAGCTCTTCTGATATTGCTACTAACTCTACGACATCAACCTTTTTGAAATTGGCTACCGGTTTCAGCTCACAGGTTTCGAGATCTTTTCCTATTGGACCAGAAAAGGTTTCAGGACCACTTGTTTGACCGTCTAGCTTTTTTAGAAGATGCCGCAACGGTAACTCATTTGCGTGTAACATGCATATGAGCCATTGAAGAGGTCTACCAACATCTTCTTCTATGAGACGTATAACTCCAGTCTTGCAACCTGTGTTAACGGGTGTCCCATCGCAGCCAACTGTCAAAAGATTTTCAGTGTTGATATCATTCTGTAAAAGATATTCAGCGATGCTGCTCTTAATAGATTTTGCAGAACCACTAGCTGGAGAAACATGGCCGATATATTCAGATCCAGGTTCTTGTATTAAAACTACATGTTCTTCAATAACCGTTGTCCTGTGCTTTTTGTTTCCCTTGATTTGATCTGCTAAAGTTTTATCTTTTCGTCCGTCAAAAAAGAGGGCTTGAAGCTCTTCTGGTTTTCCTTTACATTGTAGTTCCCTTCGTTTTCTCTTTCTCTCTCTTCTTATTTTATTTTTATCTGTAACTTTGGAACGATTATTATCAGAAATCATTCCGACATCTTCAAGAACTGCAGAAATAATTTTCGCTGCAGGCCTGTCTCCAATCCCTGCACTATCGCAGGCGAGTGCTGTGGTTGGCAGTTTTATCCTCATCTGGCTGATTAGCTTGGTCTCTCTTATCGTTTTTCTAGAATGGTTCTCTAAGGATCTAGGAGGAGTGTATTCTTCATCATTACGCGTTTCATATTCAAATTCTTCGTTCTCACAATCCTCGAACTCAGGCGACTCGAACATAGACTTTGGTGTTTGGAACTGCTGTTCACTTGTAGCAGCTTTCAACACTGTCTTGGATTGCCTATTTTGCTTTCGGAGCAGCTTCTCAGTTACTTTTATATCAATGCCCCCGATAATCATTTTTCTGACGGTTCGTTGATCAATCAAAAATGGTTATTCTAAATGTGGCACTTTTCTATCCTTTTCACAGCAGCATGCTTTAAAGGAATGACATTTGCATGTGGCAATGTCAAAGAGAGTTTTCTCGGCGTCTTCCAAAAATTCCTTTACTTTGTTCCTATAGGATTCCGTAGACTTGTTTTTACTTTTCAGGATATTTTTATACTTAGCATGATATGATTTAAGGATGCGCACAATTCTGCAATGAGAAATAGTAGGAATCGAGGACTTCTTCCACAAATCAGCTACCCTCTCAGCAACAACATTGGCAATGTCAGTAAAAGCTGGATCTTTGCCGTGATTTGAAGATTTCACTTGTTCTCTTATAAGGAAGTAAAATTTCATAACTTGACTGTAAGTTGGTAAGACGTTAGGTTTCAGCTCTTCTGGCAAACCAAAAACAAAACAATCTGTAACTTTTCTAGTTGAATGACAACCGGCCATTGTGACAAAAGTATAACTATAACTAACTAGTTAATGACATTTAAATATCTAAAGAGACTGCTCTTCGATGAACAAACGACATAAAGTAAGCTTATTGATTGCTTCTGTACTAGACTGAACTAAACGATAACTGTGTATTGCATATTATCACACTGACTGTCACGTGGACTGCAGGTGCGAGAGCATTTCATTTAGTAGAAGAAGGGGGGGTGGAATAGAAAACTGATAAGGAATGTAAGAGACAATCCTGTACCACTGAGGGTCACGTGGACTGTCACGTGGACTGCAGGTGCGAGAGCATTTCATTTAGTAGAAGAAGGGGGGTGAAATAGAAAACCGATAAGGAATTCTCTTTTCATGAAAATATATGTCTGTTTTGAATAAAATCTCCGATTTTAAGGCGCCGGCGACACCTGAAGATATTGTTTGATTTAAAAAAAAAATGTACATGTTTACTGAGCAACCCAATACACAACTTTTCCGCACTAGAGCGTAATCTATTTCGAAAATGCAAAAAATCGTGTTTTTAGAAGAAAAAGGTCTGTTTTAGTCAAAATTTCAAATTTTTAAGGCGCCGGCGCCACCTGAAGATATTGTTCGATTTCAAAAAAATTTTACATGTTTACTGAGCAACCCAATACACAACTTTTCCGCACTAGAGCGTAATCTATTTCGAAAATGCAAAAAATCGTGTTTTTAGAAGAAAAAGGTCTGTTTTAGTCAAAATTTCAAATTTTTAAGGCGCCGGCGCCACCTGAAGATATTGTTCGATTTCAAAAAATTTTTACATGGTTACTGAGCAACCCAATACACAACTTTTCCGCCCCCAAGCCTCATCGATTTCGAAAGTTTGTGCAAAAGTGCATTTTCGGCCCACCCTAACCAGTATCTTAGTAAAAAAAAATCATATTATCTAATGTGAAATTATCAGAGATCAAATCAGTTAAAATAACAGTATAGGAAAACTGGTGTCAACTGGTATCGAAGCATTAAAATAAGTGTAAAATAAGCCGTCGTTAATGGGTTAATAAAATCAGCAAAACTCTGGTTATACGTCACTCTAAGGCATACTTGTGCATAAACGTTAGTGCTTTGTGCATCTTTAATGTATTGTGTTTCCGAAAAGTAATTGAAAAACTTCATAAAATTAGCAAAACTCTGGTTAAACGTATGCTAGCAAATAGCTCAAATAAAATACCAATTATGGCAAGCTTTTATTTTAGTATTTGAATGTTGCATCCTTAATAATGGAAATATCTAACAAGGAAGGTCTCCATAAGCGCATACTCAGAAAATTTTGAAAAAATTACAGAATATTCTTCTCATGAAAATACATACGTTTATAAAAAAAAATTCTGCGGAACCTCGATATAACGTCCGTAAAAAAATTATGAAAATTTCGTGTTTTGGCGATTTATCGCTAGGTTGGCGACATAATGAAATTTTTAAAGTACGCATTTACGATAAATATGCTTTAAACTCTTTAAACTGAACTAGTTTGAGTAAGTTTAACTTAAATAAATACACTTTTATAACTTTAGTTTTGCCATGTACATTTATATGTACATTTAAAGAAAATTAACGATCGTATTCTACGGTTTAGAACAAAATTTAAAATGATTAAAAATGCTTCAAACTAAAAATTAATTGTCCGATTCTGAGGGCTGTCAATTTGACTTCGATATTGTTAGTGCCGGAGACAACGAGATAAAAGTCTTGTTGCCATGGAAACAATGACTTATTCAATATCGAAATGTATAATGAGAGGGTTCTTAATCCAACATTTACTGTTAAAATACACTTAAAACTTATCCATCCAGCAAAACCGTGTAAAATTAAATAACTTCAGCAATATATATATTTTTATAATTATATAAGCGTATAGAAAAATAATAAACTATTTAATCGTTGAAATTTAAATTCAATAAGTACTATGCATTTAAACACTCGTCTAACCAGTTATTTTCAAATCCATTAAAGTCGCTTGCATTTGGCGAAGCTAAATTTGGCAGATCAATTATTACGTACATGAGTAGTTTCATTAGCATTTTTTTCAAAATATTCTGAGTATGCGCTTTAAGGAGGTCTTCCTTGTAAGTACTATTTGCTACAAGCATTTAACCAGTGACGCCTGTTAGTAAACAAATAATAATAAGGAAGCTACAAAATTAAATTATATTTTTAAAAATATTATGTAACACACCAAATGCTAAAAAAGAAATCCATAAGTCGGCAGAAAAGAGAATTTCTGACTTGACAACATTACTATAGATTCAACTATAGACACTATAGATTCAACTACATAGTATCGGTACCTGTCTATAACGGCAAGCTGCTTTAAACAGAAACATATCATAGTCCCGGCAAAAAATAATAATGTATAATTATATCTGCTAAGAACAATGTCAGACTGCTTTCCATAATTGGAATTTTTTCCGGTCCCTAGAAGTTTCATCTCAGCATGTTTTATTTTATTAAATACTGTATTAAATTTTCCCTTACATATGTAAAAAAACTCTTTCCCTCAACTTATTTTTGTGTAATATCTAAACCACTTTCCTAATTGAATATTAAAATACATGATTTTACGCATTGCTACGAAAGCGTACAACCGACAGAGTGAAAAAATTTCTAACCCTGGAATCGAACCCGGACCCTTCTAATAAGGATCTAATGCTCCACCATTGAGCTACGAGGACGACACCCATGTTGGAGTCTCTCATTTACATACGTCAGGAAGGCTGCAACCACAGCACACAATGGAAAGGAAACCCTAGGGAAAACATGAGACGATATCACAGCCCAGCATAGGTGAACACATATATAGTTTCAATTAATTTTTCAATTAATTTTCAAAAGTGAAATTACTGCCGAAATAATTAAATATTAAAATAACTGAATTTGCACTTTCTAACAAAGCGTACAACCGACAGAGTGAAAAAATGTCCAAGTCCGAACCCGGACCCTTGGAATAACGCTCCAATGCTGTACCGTTGAGCTAAGAGGACGATACCCAGCTTGGCATTTCTCACTCACATATGTCGGGAAGTATGCAACCACAGCACAAGATGGAGAGGACATTTTCCCACTCTGTCGGTTGTATGCTTTGTTAGCAATGTGCAAATTCATGTATTTTAATATTGAATAATTTCGGGCGTAATTTCACTGTTGAAAATTAATTGAAAAAATAATAAAATTATACACTTTCCTAATTGTTTTATGCGTAAATTTTCTTTCCGATTTCCTGTATAAAATCAGGGAAATTCATTTCGAAGTGAGACAATATTATTTTTTCAATGCATTTTTTTCTCAACTGTTGGGCTATTTTGAGAGTAGTGCATTGACTGCCTTATTGAAGAAAGAGAAAGGAACGCGTGGTATATAGTCCAGGCATTAGGGGATAAAAAAGAGCAAATAAAGGAAAGTTTTGGTGTAGTTTTTTTTTTTGGGGGGGGGGGTGGGTCCCTTTATTTTTTTTGGGTCGCTGAACACGAATCCGAGGTTTTCCAACGAAATTTTTTCCGGGAAATACGTTTTTTTAACAAAAAACGTGCAAAAAAAACGGACTTTTCTCCGTTTTTTCAAAATAATTCCAAAATTATGCATTTTACGTGGAAGTCAGCAGTATATGAATTAAAGAAAATAAAATTTCCTATATTTTATGTACTGAAAGTTTTTTTCTCTGGTCAATGGTTTAGCCGTGAGAGAGCCGCAAAAAATGGTGTTAAAACAAAAAACTGTAAAAAAACGGGAATTACGGTAGTGTATGTCGATGTAACATGGAAACTAACCATTTTACGCAAACGGTAACCATTAATGATACTAAAGATTATATGTTTGACTATATTTTATGCATTTGAGGTAGAGGAAAAGTGCGATCCTGCGTCAGGGGAAGGTGGGAGCAGTGGAGCAGTTCCATCTTCTCTCATGAGTCGAAGGTGCTCCTCCGCCGGAGTGCTCATACTGTAAGAGGCGGTAAAATTGGGAGGTGTAAAAGACAAAAAACTGTAAATAAAGGGAATTACGACCCCGTACGTCGATATAACATGTGAAATTAACCATTTTAAACAAACGTTGACTGTTAATGATACTAAAAACTATATTGTTAAAATTGAAGGTAGGCAGTAGCATTTGCGCGCTCTAGAGCAATTAGGGTATATAAATAAACATTTGTACTTTTACTTTATCGTCTAATTTTGTTTTGAATAGCCATTTCGAATCTATTATTTTTCTATTTGGCGGGGGGTCAACTAATGTCCAAGTTTTATTTTGGTTGTGAGATTCTATCTCCTCCAGTGTCGCTTTGATCCAGTTTTCTTTTTCTACTGGGTTTTCCATGTTTATTATTTCCTGCCAATTTTTAGGTTCATTTATTTGTTCGTCTTTAACCAAATAAATTAGTCTATCTGGGGGAACCCCTTTATTTATTCTATCTGATCTTCTCGGTTCGGTTTGATTTTGTTCAGATTGATTCTGAGTATTATTTTCATTACAAATTTCGATTTTTATCAGATTTGGGTTTTCTGACTTTTCGTTTTCGGCATTAGTGTTTTCATCTAAATTTAGTTCTAGCCTTTTTTCTTTATTTGAATTTCTCGGATAGTTTTCTAAAAACTTCACTGTTCTGGCTATAGTGATATCTTTGCCGCTCGTGTAGATACGGTATCCTTTAGAATAATTATCGTATCCCACAAAGATCCCTTCTACTGCTTTATTATCTAATTTCTGCCTTTTTTGCTTATTAATATATGCATAAGCTTTGCAGACAAATACTCTTAAGTAATTTAGATTTGGTCTTCTGTTTGACCATAACTCATATGGAGTTTTCTCGTTGGCTTTTGTCGACAGTCGATTTTGTAGGTGATTTGCGGTACAGATCGCCTCTCCCCAGAAATGTAATTGTAAATTAGAATCACTTAACATTGTTCTTGTCATTTCAATTAGTGATCTATTCTTGCGTTCAGCAATACCATTCTGGCTCGGAGAATATGGTACTGTCAGCTGTCGCTTAGTTCCATTTTCTTTTAGAAAATTATCTATATTAGAATTTTTGAATTCTTTACCATTGTCTGTTCTGAGTTCTATAGGCTTTTTGCCAAATTTATTGTTGACCAGTGCAACATATTCTTTTAATTTTTCAAATACCTCACTTTTATTTTGTAGGAGATAAATTATCGCAAATCTTGAGTAATCATCTATGAATGTTAAAAAAGAATTTTTCCCACCTATGGTTGGAGTTTGAATAGGACCACACACGTCGGAATGCACTAATTGCAAAATTTTATTTGCTCTAAATTCCGTCTTTTTTGGGTAAGGTGCGTCAGTTATTTTTGCTTTAATGCAAGATTCGCATTCGGTACTATGGGAACAATTACGTATGTTAATTCCGCATGCTAATTCCTTTGTCATTATTTGTTTCATTGACGCGACATTTCTATGCCCTAATCTTCTATGCAGTTTTTATTTTTGCAATTTGTTAACATATTAACATAATTTTCATCTGTGGTTTTGCTAGTTTGCTGAATTTCGTATAAATTATTTTTTCTAATTCCTTCTAAGCGAATTAATCCCTCATATTCTAGAAAACATTTGTTATTTTCTAAAGTTATTTTGCATCCGTTTTTCGTAGCTTTAGCTACCGAAAATAAATTTGTTTCTATTTGTGGTACTAGTAGAACATCCTTTAATGTTACATCGTGAGTTTTACCGTCGGAGGTTATCGTGGTAATGTTTACATTACCTGATCCGTAGGATTTTAATTTATTGCCGTTGGCAATTACGACGTTAGTTTGTTCCCTATTTCTAAATTCAGCAAATAAATTTTCATTATTTGATATATGGAAGGATGAACACGAATCTATGATCCATGCTTTATTTTGCGATTTGTTTGTAATAAATGCGCAATTTTTCTTTTCTTCAGTTCCGAAATAAGCTGTGCTTTTATTTGGATTATTAGGATTATTTGAGTCCGCGCTTCTTAACTTGTTCTCATCTTTTTGAAAGATTAATGAAGAAGAAAAAATTTCCTGTTATTTTGTTTAAAATTAGTTGTTTTATTTTTATTGTGCCAACAATTAATTGTGTTGTGATGTTTCATACGACAGTTCGTGCAGTATTTTTCTTCCTTTTTAAAAACTGTGTTTTTAAATTTTCTTTCGGCTCTAAAAGCTTTGTTGGATTTATCACTTGCATTCGATTGTTCGTTTCTTTTGTTGAATTCATCAGTCAATTTGCTTTTAATAAACTCTGGAGTTAATTCGTCTTTCTGCCTGGCTTCTAATGCGGTTACTAGGGTATCATAGGAAGGTGGCAAAGAGCAGAGCAGTAATTCTGAAATATGATTTGTTTTAATTTCTTCGTCTATGGCTGATAACTTATCAATAATTTCTAATATTTTGGTTATATGTGTGATCATATTTCCTCCTTCTGATAATTTTGTTCCGTAAAGTCTCCTTAAGAGAAAAAGTTTACTCGAGAGATTTGATCTCTCATGGATATTTTTCAACGTATTCCATGTGTCCCGTGAATTTTGTAAATGCTTAATAAGTATAATTTGGTAATCTTCGATACTTAAATTTATAAGCGCCCTTGCCTTTTTGTTCTTCTTTAACCAATCGGGCGTCATTGGATTAGGTGGGTTGTCTGTGACAACTTCAAAGAGCTCTTCTCTTATTAAGAGCATCTCCACCTTGAATTTCCAGTTAGCATAGTTGCCGGAATTCAATTTTTCTATTATACTACCTTCTTTGAAGGTTTCAATTTTTCTATTTCAGAATATTTTGAAATTAATTTCTTTTCTTTTAAGTATTCAAAGATTCAAGGACACTATTTTTTATTTTTATTTTTACCCTCTATATACTTTAGAATATTCTTCAGTCTCATAATCTTGTTAGTATTGAAGGTAGGCAGTAGCATTTGCGCGCTCTAAAGCAATTAGGGTATATAAATAAACATTTGTACTTTTACGGAACTTTGGTAAGATAATTTGCTTACCTCCTTTTTTCAGCATTCATAGTAATACCTCTTTATCCCGCATGCCAGGTCACCAGGGGTATCCGTTTTAATTAAACCATTTTTTGGAAGGAGTATCCAACAGGAGTAAGATGCACATTGATATATCTATGATAATGTAGTACCCAGTAAATGTGGCACACACTAAATTTTTATCCATTTGGTACACTATATATGTGTTATAAGTGTAGAAAATAAGATTAATAATAATTTATTATACTTGACTTAGTTTAAAGTATTGAATTAGCTTTAGTTACATTTACAGTTACATTACTTTTAATTTAATCATTTAATAGAATTTTAAGGGAGAACGAATTATACATGTTTCGTTTCCAACGCGAGAGAATAGCAAGTATTAATGTTCTATATTTGAGAAAGAAAAAGTTATTTAGTTCTTTTACTGTGATGTCATTTTCCAGGCCTGTGATTCGTCAGAAATGACGTAAAGTCAAACTCACACTAAAAACTATATGATTGACTACATTTTACAATGAAGTTGCCTGATAATAAATACGGCGACTCATTATGAATCATTATTTAATTATAAATTATTATGTACATTAGTAACAAACATTAGTATATTTACATGAAGTCAAAAAGCAAAATTCTTATTTTCGCAATCTTTTATTTGAAGGTCCCTGCTGTTCATCGACATCTACAACATAGAAAATAGACGTATGGAATTAGTGGATTTTTTATTTACTACCAATATCATAGAATAAATGTTTTCTTAATGGTAATTATTTCATACCTTGTGGCATGGCTTGTTCATCTTCCATTGGGTCCACGGGTTCAATGGGTGGGCACTCCATCTCCAGCTCGGTTTCAGGGTATAACTCGTCTTCCTCATCTTGATTTACCACTGAGATGTTGTTGCAGTTCTCTTCGCAGTTGAGGCACATGTTGGAACAACAAAGACCTGCCTTCTTGCACCCACAATTTTGTTGGCAGTTCTTTTTTACACTTACATTATACAAGCTTCAACAACGTAGGGGGAGCAGGGAGTAGTAAAATAAATACATGTTCAAGGCCAATATTTGTTTTTTTCCATCCTCACTCTTCAGCATTTTTTTCAACTCCTAGCCATTGCTGTACCTGGTGATATACTCTTAAAGAGTGCGGTCGTGCAAGCAGCTGCAGATGGTGGTAAAGCAGCAATATTTGAATTGTATTTAAATGCTGACTTCTTGTACGAAATATACCTTAGGTGGTTCAGCAAAGGCACATTCGTCCCCCTATAATCGTACAGCAAGACCAGGAAACATTCCCTAGCAGCTGCAATCATCTCTTGAGTAGCGTTGGAGTCTTTAAATACTTTAACAGCGTCAGCATCATCTGAATTCTTCACAAGAGTTTTGAGGAACATTTTTCCTTGCATAAATAGTGCTGACGTTGTATCACACCCGCTCATAGCATGTAGGAAGAGGATGCTTTCCGCAACCGTTGAACTCAGCATTAATTGGAGAAAATATCACTGAAGAAACAGTGTCCTTTCCAGGTTTTAAAAAGAAAAAGTTTTCAGCCCTGCAGAGAACTATCAAAATGACCAAGAGGTGCACATCCTTCCCAACCATAATCACCGTCTCATTTGATAGAGCCAAGGACAAAGCAGTGTTTATAATCAAGGTGTCTGCGTCTTCTTTTGCTTGCTTGCAAGTAATATCTGCTGATGAGAACTTATCACTGATCATAGATATTAACCGACCCTTGTTTTTTGAGTTAGCAAGAAACTTTTTTTTGCAAATGGTAGGTATTATTGTACCGTCAAACAATAATATCCGTTGAAGAATATTTTCTTGTTCGTCTCATACTCTCAGCAGTTTTTGTATCACCTTGTAAATCATCAGGGTAGCCATCAAAGACAACTACTGCCTGCGGTTGGTACCATGACTGTACGTACTCAACTTATTTATCGCAGATTGTTGTAAAAGGCTGATTCTTAGGCCAAACAACCCTATTCAATAAAAAAACCCCATCAATGACGAATTGAATTCTGCCGCTGCTTGTTTGTTAGGGATTTGAATGCCTTGTAGAGAGTAGGTTTGGTTCCTTTTCTTAAACCATTGTCGAATAAGGATAAAGAATACTATTTGTTGCTAATGCACATAATTATTTATAATTATATAATGATTTATAATGAGTCGTCGTATTTATTATCAGGCAACTTCACTGTAAAATTTAGTTAACCCTATATATTTTAGTACCATTAATGGTCAATGTTTGCTTAATATGGTTAATTTTCATATTACATCGATACAGGGCCCTAATTCCCGTTTTTTACAGTTTTTTCTCTTTTATCCACTCCCTATGTTATCGCCTCTTAGAATACGAGCTTTCCGGAGGAGTAGCACCCTCGACTCATGAGAGTAGCTGGATCTGCCCCACTGATCCCACCTTCCCCTGTTGTCGGATCCGCGCTTTTCCCCTACCTCAAATGCATAAAATATAGTCAAACATGTAATCTTTAAAAACATTAATAGTTAACATTTGCGTAAAATGATTAGTTTCTATGTTACATTGACATACAGTACCGTAATTCTCGTTTTTTTTACAGTTTTTTGTTTTTAACACCAATTTTTTAGGCACTCTCACGGCTATACTATTGATCAGAGAAAAAAAAACTTTCAATACATAAAATGTAGGAAATTTTATTTTCTTTAATTCATATACTGCCGACTTTCATGTAAATTGCATAATTTTGGAATTATTTTGAAAAAACGGAGAAAAGTCCGGTTTTTTTTTACACGTTTTTTGTAAAAAAAACGTATTTCCCTGAAAAAATTTTGTTGGAAAACCTCGGATTCGTGTTCAACGACCCAAAAAACATAAAGGGACTCCAAAAAAAACTACACCAAAACTTTCCTTTGTTTTCTACCAAATGACTGGACTAATAGGGATGTGAAGGATACGTGAACGTATGATGACACAGCAGACAAGCCATTCTTCACCTTTGCCAGTAGCTAACAGGTGTCGCAGTTTATAACTGCGTATTTATGCTTCCTGCTTCTTGAGAAATGTTGCAAGATAAATACGAAAACTTACGTGCTGATACAAGATAAAAATGAAAATGATTTTACGAGACAAACGCGAAAAATGAAATATGAAAAGAAAAATTGTAATTAATACAAATTTTTGAGAGCGTTATCACACAATAGCGCATAAGAATTGCGCCTGCATTTAACATCTACTAAATCTAATCGATGATAGAGATGTTTTATTAGAATATGCAAATAGAGAAACACAGTACATTTAAAATTTATACAGATTTATAATTATCCCCCCAAAAGACTTGGAATTCAAGTTAAACATTTATTTTATTGCTGGTTTCAAGGGAAGTTTCAAGGAAAATATCGACATATAGTATCTGTGTATTTATGGTTCGTAGAAAGTTACATTTTTACGAACGAATGAACACAGTTCCCATTCAAATAAGTATACACATATTTTTTTCTGATATTGATCAAGAAATTTGAATTTTGGATAGTTGATATTTTGCTGTGTATACAGTGATATACAAAAGGGTTTTACAAATTTCTTCTTACATAAAACCTAGACGAAATAAGATAGCTAAATTTTATATGCATATAACAGGGACTCATAAAGTTTTATTTGTACTAAAACGATTGTTTGCTACTTTCATGCACAACACAATAATACCCAGATTTAGATCGCTACTTCATAAGATGCGGCCTGGTTTATAGAGTCAAAGTTGAAACAAAATACAGGCGTTAACCACCATCCAGACCCTGAATACCGAGTTTATGATGACCGGTAGTGTGCTGCATAAAAAGGGCGTTGGCCAGCCAAGCACAGTTCCAGAGGTTATGAAACGTGTTCGACCAAGTTTCGAAGGCAGTCCAACGAAGTCTATTTCTACGGCCTCCAGACAGTTAGGGTTGCCACCGACAACGATACACAGGGTGCTGTACTAGCGCCTGCACCTACTCTTTTAAGGGGGGTCAAAGTTGCATAGATTAATTTGGAACACAATGGACATTTTTTTTTTTTAGACATACAATTTGATCTAGGCTCATTATGAAATTATAATTGTTTAACTAAATCCTCTTTTTCTTCATAATCACATGTTTTTCTGTATTTTCAAAGTAATTTAAGAAATACAATATCAACCTGCTGATAGAAACGTATCAGCATACATTTTAATATACCTAGAAAACATTTCAGAAAGAGCAAAAACCTGCAGTATATATATCTATCGAGTGACCTGATCAAAATTGCATTACATAGCTAATTTTCTGAATATATTCTGGTTAATTATACGTACTAAAAGTTGTTATATTTCACTCTTCCTGCTAAGTCATCCTAATAATGCTGCATGTCTTTACATTTTATTTTATTTTATTTTTACAACACTTTTTGTCATTATCTGTATGCAGTACTAATATTATATGTTTTTACATTTATTGTTATCACAAGTTTTATGTTTCATCGTTTAGTATTGCTCCATCAATTACTGTAACTTCTGCCAAATAAAATCCGACTTCAACTTTAGAATTATTTCTGCATTTTAAAAGCAATTGCAACTAATTATATGAAATTAATAACAAACTACAACTTTGACTTTCAGAAAAGAACAGTTTTTTCTGCATAGGTTGAACTTCGCATTTTCGCAACTATTTATTACATTTCAATTCTACTTATACAGTACAATATACAATATAATTTTAATTATGTATTATTTACAGAAAGGCTATTCGCAATAATGCAAAACCTTTGGATGCAGTCTTTCAATATAAGTTTGTTATATTTAAACTACTCATTCTTCCTACTATTATACACAACACTGCACAAATACAAACAAGTCATAAACAAAGAACAAGGAAAAAATCATGCGTTAAGCATAGACTATGAAACACATTCCAACGCATCTAGAAAATTGTAACAAACGCTCACCGTTAATTAAGGTGAAAGAAGATATGTAAATAAACAGTATAAGAAACATATAACACATTTAAAAGTCCAGTTTTAGCAATTACCTTTAACAGTCAAAAATGTAGTGGAATTATTTTATGCAGCCCCGTATATGATCTATACATTTGGACATATACTACGTAGTATGATAAAATTTAGTTCATTTTGAAAATTCTCATTTAGCAATTTTCGCTAAATTTAGCTAAACGATAGAGATGCACTCGAAATCTTTTGTACAACCTTGTATATTATCTAAATACTTTTGTACACACCCCATATTAAGCTAAAATTTAATACAGGTAAAAAGCGCATAACACATCATAAAAAGCACTTCCAGCAATTACCAATCACAGACGGCAATGTATCTTGTTCTTTACTTAGCCCTGTATATGAATTTACTTATAATCCAAAATTTAATTTTAGAATACTACACTGCTTGATTATTGTAAAGGAATAGAACATTTTTTTGTTATATCTAATGATAATCATCGCTTAAAGAAATGAAACTTAGTAGATATTTAATAGCGGTCATAAAGTATCTTTATTATGTAAAACGATACAGATATTATCACATGGCAAAGTAAGATGCACAAAAGTCCAAAATATGCTTCTTAGAGCATTTTTCAACAATTACGAATAATGGTTGTTCCGCCCAACAAAGTAACACGTATAAGCCGGTGAGTATAAAATATGACCTCTTCCGACACTGATGTTCATTTTGAATCGTTTGTGCATGCTGTGCACTAAACAATTAAGGCGAGATTGAGTAATTTTTTCCCATTTGTTTCACAAGGGGATTTTCAGCTCCTGTACGGTTCGAAGAGAGTTCTGATTTTGAGCAATACATCTACCGAGAGTATCCCTGGCGTGCTTTATAGGATGTATATCCGGATAATAAGAAAGGCATGTCATAAGATCAATATCGTCTCCTGCTAGTGTGAGGGACACTTCAGCTGTCTTATGTAGGCAGGCATTGTTATCGATGAACAGAAATTATGGACTAACTGCACCACGTGAAAGATGGGTATAACCCTGGAAAACACCTGCGCAATACCACTGCGATGTCACTGTACCTTTTTCAAATATGTGAAGCAGAATTCTGCCATTATGCCTGATACCAGCTCACACAATCATTCCTTGACCATAGTTGTAAATTTCATGGACACTCTGGTAATGGGAATGAATTTCTCCCTTTTTCCACAGTACCAGAACCATTGTTTTTAGAGGTCATGATTCTGGAGTACTGTTTCTGACCCCAACAAATATGCTCCTTACATCGAAGTAAAATTTCTCTTCTATGATGTGCTGAGAATGGAATGCATGTAACAAGATTCTGTGCATCGAAACCAACATTATTTAATTACCAAGAAATGGTTCTCGCAGATAATCAGGTACCAGTAGCGTTAGCAAGGTCTGAGGTTATCTGACCTGGAGTATTATTTATGTTCCTCTTAGCCACTAGGCAGACATACCTATGCTCTTGAAATAAGATGATCTTACCACGACCTCTAGTATGCCTTCTCGTAGAACTTCCACATCCAGAGGTCTTCTTAAACCACAAGATTACACTCTTCGACACGTCTCTTGCTTTGGTAACTTGAGTGAAACTTTGCCCTACATTGAGACATCCAACTGCTCAACCATGATTGTACGCAATCTAAAGATCTCTTACAGATATTTAAGACATTTAACAGTCAATACTTGTCATCTGAAAAGGAAATTTACAGCTTTATCTCTAGAAACTGACAGTGTGACTTCCACCTCAAAAGTTACTACTTGCAATTTCAAAGAAGGCTACCATGTGGATGGACTGCCTTTAATAAAGACAAGAGACCTTTCCATACAATGTCCTCTACCGTTGATTTTTCTGTCATTTCGAGGCTTAATGAAACACAATTTTGCACAAATTCGTTGTTAATTAGAATTTGTCAAGCAGTGTAAATATAATACTGCTGGAAATTACAAAACACATTTAAAAATTACCCTTAAGAAATTAATTCCCATAGGCAGTAATACTTATGAATTCCTTTGTGTAGCCCTGTATATGATCAACAGAATTTATGCATGCCACGTACTATGCAAAAATTTAGTTAAACTGAAAAACGCAAACAGCATTTGAAAACGCTCTTCCAGCAATTATCGTCAACAGCAGTTCTCTAAGCGAATTTTTTTGTGTGTTACTGTAAATGAACGATAAATGCAATTCGCACAATACTTTTCAGTAAGAAAGTTATACTGCACCTCACCACTAATGCATATAAATTTCATTATGCTTGAAATAGTGCAACAACATTAAAATATACCGTGAACGATTTTTCTCCGTAGACCATTATGTAGCAGAATCCTTTGTGTGACCCTGTAAATGAATAATAAATGCTTTTCACCCTTATTCTGCAGAAATCACATTTTAGTGCGTTTTATAAATGCATATCAATTACTTTATGTTTGAAATGGTGTAACATCATCAAAATGTACTTGAATCAATTTTTTCCATTGAGCGTAATACTTTTGACTGTCCCTATAAACGAACTTTAACTGCTGCTCACTTCATTCATGCTATTGAAAGGTCAATAGCGCAGAAAAAGTACAAGGCACTACGAGTATACTTAGGAGAGTTTGAACACGGACAGACGGGCAGACAGACAGACAGACAGACAGACGGACAACGGATAGGAAGAACCAAAGTCATAAACACTCTTCAACTAAGTTGGAAACTGTTAAAAAAATTTCGCCTAAATCTTTATACACCATTTTATATGAAACATATGTTGTCTTTAAATTTAAAAATACAAGTTACTTGTATCAACAAAATTCAATATCTGCCTTATCGCATAACCTTCTATAAAATTAAAAAAACATAGTATGTAGAAAAATAGATTCAATAGAGCCTGATCAACTTTTTGATCAATTGTTTATGAAATCCCATTCACCAGGGCAGATGGAACATTACAGTACTATATAGGAATGACAAACAGAAAATTTAAATCGAGAATAAAATAACATATGGCAGATATCAAATATGACAGAAGAACTACAGCTTTTGCAAGAATGGAGCCTTTGAAGACTGATTTCAAGAACAGTAAAATAATTTTTCCATCAAGAGGTTATTTCCCATGGGTGGATCAATTGCAATATATCTTCGAAACGAGAACATATGCAATGAATCAGCCTCTTTTGGATTACCTAAAATTTGACACACGATGTTTTACAAATTAAAAAGCAATAAAATAACAATTTTCACATTCGCAGATTGACCGATTTCAGCATCTGCTTGTATTATACATGTGATCTCGTGATTTTTGTTTATCAATTTCAAAAACTTGGCGACTATAGTTTATTTATCATTTTGATCTTGAAGACGTCGCCGATAGAGTGCATGAAACATGCCATCTTTAAATTAAAAGGTATTTTTAAGCCTTTTTTAATGTTTTAATCCCTTTAAGCAGTAATTACATGTTTAATTCAAATTTTTATGATAAAAAGAGTAAAAATGCTGGAAATTTGGAAGGTCTATTTATTCGTTTTGTAATATTACGTTTTCCAAACGTCTCCAAAAATTCTAATACAGACTATTGTTGGGTTAATATAAGCAAAAAAAAATCTATATCAGTAAATGAAATAATCGTTAAGTTTCATTAAACCATATTTTTTTTACATCTGAATAGTTACGTTAAAATTTTTATACCTAAACATAATTTTTAGCAAAAATTATAAACAATTTCGGACCCAAAATGGTTAAGTTATTTATAGAAAAATTATTTAAAATTTTAAGTACCCCCCCCCCCCCCTCCTCCTCCAAAAGAAAAAAAGTTTTATTCTACTTATTTCTTTACTAATATAACTTGAATTTGTGTTCATATATAAACTGCAGACTCTTTCGTAGAAAAGACTATCAATTGTTGTAAAAGTGTTTTATAATGAAACAACAAATAAATCGATAGGTTTCTGCCAACATTATTTTATTTTCAATATCATACCTACAAAATACTATCAAGAATATGCATGTGAGTTAGATAAGAAGATGATTCAACTCAAAAAAAAAAATTACTTTTGTATAAAGTGTAGCTACAGTTTACAGCAGTATTGTTTTCATAAAATTGCCATGTACACACTGTAAAAATTGACAAATGTTTCTCAATCTACGAAAACATAATATAACCACGAACGTAAATATACAATACCCTTCTCCCAGTAATACACGATTCCAAAAACGTTCTTTAGCTTTAGAAACCCAAGAAACCAATATATTTTCGAGATTGAAAAACATGAATTTGTAAAAACAAAATCTTCTGTTCTGCTATTATTTTTGGAAACATTTTTGAGTAGTTTTTATTGTGTATTAATCAGATTTCTCAAACCGGAATATCGGTTTTTAGGATACTGTCATGTCTCAAACAAACATTTTCATGTTAAAAAAATATGTTATACAGAAAAACATGATAAATTAACAGCATTAACATTAACATTAAAAATAATATTATTTTACTGCTTTTGCATGTATAAATTAAGTTATGCAGCTGAAAATGTCGAATTGAGAATTGATAGTATCTTAAAAGGCGATATACCAGTTTGAAAAAAGTTATTAATATACATTATAAAAACCACTCGAAAACGTTTCCGGAAAGCAGTGGCAGTAAAATAAACTTTTTATAAATGTTCTTATTCAATGGTTGGTGTATCATATTTGAGATTTATTCCAACTATGATACTCCAAACATTGAACATGATTTACCTAGTTGCAAAAAACATCCCTCTTTTCATTGTTTTTATAAATGCTTCTTTAAATGTATAATATATATTGGTATTTGAGATTTTCTAAAGATATCAGATTTTCAGAATCGTGGGTAGCTCGGAATATGTTATTGTATATTTTCGCTCATGGTTATATTACATGTTCTTAAATTAAAAAGCATTTGTCTTTTTTTACAGTGTATAAAAAATGCAAATCTTCTCTATAGCGAAAGAAATCATGTTATTGATATTTGAATTATAATTTAAAAGATAGATAGAGCGCAAGTAAATCTAATGCAATATTTTCTTGTTTATGCGAAGACACCACGTTTTTATCTGATAGCAGGCTATAAAGATAAAAACCACGCCTATTTCTATTGCCTTCCTTTATGATTCTCTGGAGAAATCATATCCTTCTTTTGAACCTGTAAATTATTCTTCTCATGACACTAATGATTCGCATTATGGTCTCAGTATAATGTCTGCTATTGTTGGCACCTAGTTAATAAAAATAATATACGCGATAATATGAACACAGATATCACGAATTCTTTAGTTTAGATGTATCATCACAATTATCAAAAGTATTTAAAATTAAATCACAGCCATACTTAAAAACTTTATTCTTCAATCAAAAAAAAAAAAATCTATACGAAATATATTTTAAGCTTAAGCGAATACATTACCTCAATATCATTTAATTGTAAATTTATCAGTATAATTTAAAACTAATAAAGTAATATATTACATTATCTACATACAAATGTTTTACATTAGTAGACCTATGCAGAAAGTGAATTTAAATTATGATGTTTAAGGGAGACCTGTACTGTACTCCATTTTTCCCGAAGTATCAGACAAAAATCATTTCTTTTCTTCTTAGAAATTGATACAACGTTTATTTATGAACACACACTGAGAAAAATGACACTTTAAAATCTGAGTAAATCGATGTTTTCATTTTGTTATGAAACTTTTTGGTTCAAATATGACGACCCAAATCTTTGAATTCTGAAATACCAGAAATACTCAGAATATTGAAACTTGGGCATACTCAAAACTGAGCACATAGAGGTCAGTTCATACTCATTTTTGAAACATGCGGATATACTCAAATATGAGCACATAATGTTTTATTCTTGAGTGTGTGCATGTTTTCAGAAATGAGTGTATACATGTTTCAAACTTGAGTAATTTTGATTCGGAGCCATTTTGACTATGCGACACACTCAGATTTGAGTATTTTTTGCTCAGTTTTGAAAATGTCGTTTTTGGAGTGCATATACGAAATTTCGGACTTCGGGACATGTGTGCTACTTTTGTAGGAGTGTCACAGACGATTAATTTGACTTCCACTATTTAAAAAATAAATAAACTCCGTAGTATATTAAAATTTAAAAAAAAACATTCAATAAAGATTATCGTTTAAAAATACTGATATTCCAAAAAGTAACCAGTGGTACTTCCCCTTTTTAGGATAATGACAAATGATTATTTTCTATGTACTTGCAAACTTTTGAAGGTACTAGCTGAGGTATTGGTATTTAATCATTCAGTGTTAAAATGTTTATATATTTAAATCTTGATTTAATATTCAACAAAATTTATATCAATAAAACAAATAAAAATGTCTGCATAAGTTAAGTTAATCTACATGTATGCACAGTGTACACTCGACATTTTTATGGATATTTACCATATAAGAAGTAATAAATCTTATTTTAAAAACAATTCGATATATTTTTTTTTTAATATTTCCCCAGTTTTTCAGTGCTTATTATAACAGATTTGAAGAAATTTAATTATTTGAAAAACATTAAAATTTCACGCCGCAGACTTTTTTGCACTCTGTAAATAGGGTAAAAGAAAATGAGTGTAGTACATGATATAAAACCAATCTGCGGATTTGTTTAATAAATGTGTGTAAATTTAGACTAAAAATAAATCATCGTTTTATCATTGATAATAGAAAATGTTTTTTTTACAGGAAACCCTTAAAAACAATGTGGAATGATGTGTTTATTTTTTTATGAATGGAATAATTTATTTGTTATATCAATTCATTCAGCTGAATTTAATTGGCATCTTTCCTCTAAGAAATGTTTTTCAGTTTTTAGATAAAAAATAAAACATTTGTCCAAGTTAAATTCTAAATTCATATAAGATTTTTAGAAATTTAACCGACACTCATGTTATATTTCATTATTTTTATCCAAAAATTGGGAATACAGCAGTAATTCCTTGAAAGACCAATATATGTGTTATTTACTTCGTAAAGAAAAATAAATTACAATTCTTTTATTGAATTTTTTAAATATGATATAATGTGGATGATAATAGAATGCTTTTAAATAATTAGATTTTACTTGAGTACAATTATATAATTAGTATATATGCAATAATGAAATCAAACTTAAAACTTTTTTTAATAAGTGGAAATTTTTCCATAGAAAATTTCTCACGCCTCGCATTCAGAATATTTCAAATTTTAATTGCTTAAAAGGCGCACAACCAACAGAGTGATAAAGTATCCAAGCCGGGACTCGAATCCGGGTCATCAGTATACCGCACTGGCGTTCTACTAACTGAACCACTTAGAACGAAACTTGTGATAGTGAAAAGTGCCAGGCTGGGTATCGTTCCAAGTGGTTCAGTTAGTAGAATGCCAGTGCGCTATACTGATGTCCCGGGTCCGAGTCCCGGCTTGGATACTTTTTCACTCTGTAGGCTACACGTCTTTTAAGCAATTAAAATTGGAAATATCAAACTTAGGACGTTTTACAACTAATATATTGTAAAATTTGGCAATACGAGTTAAAAAAAGATTAGCAAAATGTTTAAATTTTAATATTTATTAAAAAAATTAGAATGTAAAAAATGTATTTATACTTAGTTTATTACCTAGTATTTAAATACTCTAAACTATTGATTATCACGTGAAAGAAATCAATACAAAGTATCACTGACAGAAGTAAAATCCTATCAATGATTAAAATTTACAGAAGTTATCGATAATGCCACTAAAATTTTTTTAAAAAAAACGAGACAATGATCTGAACCAGAAAATTTTAAAAATGCGTAATGTGAGAATATGTATACTGCAAATATTTTTATAATAATATCTTCCCTTAATTAAGTATTCCATCTTACAAAGATATTTTATTTCAATATTAACTTTTATCGCTGTCACGATTACATTAAATAAGAGGCAATTAAGAATTTCACAAGAAAAAAAAATATTTTAAATTATTCTAGAATCAATGGTCAGAATAAAAATATTTTAAATATTTTATTTACTTTTCTTTGCTAGAGTAATTTTACATAATTTAATTGCCAATTAGTTTATTTTTCATCATTATTTAGCAATTAAATTTAAATGATTTCGTTGTTATACTACTGATTTATTTAATTGTCATGTATCAGTTATTAAAGAGCAAATACGTGGTCATTTACTTCTTAAAGTTGTTTAAATTTGTTTCTTTTTTCTTTTAGAAATAGAAATATTATTATCCACGATATTCTTTTGTTATTTGCTTAAATACGATCTTCAAGACATATGTTTCAAACTACAATTAAAATAATGAAAAGCTTTGATTTTTTTTCTTCAAGAAGGTTTATTTAAAACTAAAAGAAAGGAAATAAACTGGTTGTATTTACACTGTTATTTTGAAAAAAAAGAAAATCGTGATTCTCTCACGTAACTTTTTCCAAATTTCATGATCATTTATATCGATGTATTTTATTTGTTTCTGCAAAATTATAATATCCTGCTTTAAAAATTAATTTTTGTACCTTCTGGCATTTCTAGAAATATTATATTTCAGCAATATAATGTAATATAATATACAATATAATGTAATCAAAGGAAAACTTATTATATAATATAAAAAAAAAATGCTGCTGTTAAGAAAATTATATTTCTTAAACAATACAGTGTCACTAGAATTTAATAATTTGATTATTTTAAGCTACATCGGAACTATAACATTTTGACAAAAAGTACGTCACAAGAACAAAAAAATAAATAATTAAGTTATTTAATAATTAAAAATATATTTTGATTAATTTTAATTGCCATTTTAAAAAATATATCGAGCTTGTAATTTTCAGTGTAAAAGACGAATATTTTACGTTTTTTGACAATTCAATCTAAATCCAGAGACAGTAGATATTGTTCGATCGCTACTAAATATTATATACTTCTGTTCTACATGTAACACATGTTTATCACTATAGCGAACAAAAAAAAAAATTAACGTGTATTAATGACCCATTCAAATGTCCACCCTATAATGATGATGATTGAACGGATGCTTCGATTTTGATCTTTTATATTGATAGTCTCATTATAAATTTCATCAGGATTAAAAAAAAATGCAAGCCTGATTTTCCATTTTCTTGATTTTTTTAAATTATTTTATTTTATTTTATTTTATTACTTTCTGGGCTGTAGTTTTCATAATTATTTGCAAATGGCCTGAAAATTCCAATATGTTGTTGAATTCCTTACTATAAAGTACCACTTACTGTTTTTAATTGTTTTAATAATAATAATAATAATAATAATAATAATAATAATATATATATGTGTGTGTGTGTGTGCGTGTGTAAGATCGTCTACTTCAAAACCAGCAATATGGGGACGACAAAATGAGCGACAATGGTAGTTAAAGTATGTAATTAACTCTGTTACGCCACAACTTTGTCCCTTAAACTACATCAACAGACGTACAATAAGTGCATATCACTGTAACGAGGCAAGAAACAATAACTTGAAGTCGGTTATTATTTTTCTTAAAAATTATTTGTTAAATTATTGCGAAATACTTTTTGAAAACAAGATGTTTTATTTAAGTTGATCCTCTACGGATTAATTAACGTGGATTGTGTTGTTTTCTGAATAGCAGTTTAATGTCAACAGTGGAAACTCAAAATTCCCGTAACCCAAAACACTTCATTTCCTCTAACAACTTCTGTAGGAAATGGGCGTAATAACACGCCTGATAAGATGATATCAACTCTCTTAGGCTCAAAATGATTAGAACATCGATGAAATCGTATACCAACAGTAGATTCTGAAGTATTATAAACTATTTTAAAAATTTCAAGATTCTTTAAATAGAACTGTGTTAAAAATATAGTACGCTGTAAAAAAAAAAAAAAAAAAAAAAAAAAAAAAAAAAAAACGATATTTTTGATTTAAAGCGCATTCAATTGTCACTTTTTTTAAAATTTTAATATTAATAAACAAAGTATATCAAAAGCAAATGTAATATAATAGACTGTCATTATTGGTTTTGAAATTAATCTTTTTTCCCCCTCAGTAACTGTGCGATTAGTATGAAGAAGGTTCTCTTTTCTTTATTTTTTAACTCTTGAAAAGTAAACCATCTAACACGTGTCTTATCGATTTTAATAAAATTCAATTACAATAGGAACTCGCTAAACCGAACTAATTTGGACCTTTTACTTGTTGAGATGGATAAATAGAATGAGAAAGTAAAATACTAAAGAGATCGAACAATATATAAGTAATCATCTTGTCTTATTTTGCTATTATAAAATAGTGCATGTATGTTGTGCGTTCTTACAGTATCGCACAAAAACCACTGCCTGGATTTTAATGGTATTTTAGCTAGAATGAAGCTTGATGCATAGTTTATCAATTAGGATATTGTTTGCGCAATTTGGGGGTACAGTCCGGGAAGATATAATAAAAAAAACTGAAGTTTCTTAACATTTTTCATAAATAATTTCTTCCATTTCAACCTCTACGGAATTAAAAGTAAAGGAAAGTTCCATGTTACAACTTTTATGAATCAAAAAGCAGTGTGTTTTAAATGTGATACCATTTACACCAATAAAGACAAATTCTAAATCAAGTGTCAAATTATGCCATTTTGATGCAATCACATCATTAATTTTTTTTCTACCAGAGCCTTAATCTCTCATTATCAGTTGAACGAAACATAATTTAAAGTGACATTATTTTATATAAATCTTAGTAAATTGTTTCAAATCCACACATTAAAATATACACTTTCTTTTGAATGACACATGATCTTCATCTGATTTTGCAGCAAGCTTGGGTGTTTACGCTGATATGTTTAACCAGACCTTATATTTATTTTTAATTTTAGGTCATCTGAAAGTTTCGAAGCACTTTTTTATGATAATTATTCAGTTTTTTACAAAGAAATTAGCAAATGTTTAAACAATATTTAACAAAAAAAAATTCTCTCTTCTTTATTTTTTAACTCTTGAAAAGTAAACCATCTAACACGTGTTTTATCGAATTTAATAAAATTCAATTACAATAGGACTAATTGGGACCGTTACTTGTTGAGCTGGATAAATAGAAGATTTAATAAATACAAGATTTCCCCTTAACAATTTCAGCTACGGACTGCTGCTACTTTTAATCTATATAATTTTAATCACATTGGAGAAATGTTAAAACTCGTGTGTTTTTTCTCACTTCTTATACTGAAAATATGCGAGGGTTTCACAAACAACGCCTTGAATCCATATTAGTAGGAAACGAAAGGTTTTCAAAATGTGGTGCATTAACCGTGTGAAGATTTTCAGCGGCCTACATAGGGCAATATAAGCATTGACAATTTTACTGATATAAAGTATTTTTCACTGCTAGATTTTTAGTTCTAAACATCTATCTGTTTCATACAAATATGAAGCATAAATAAATGGCCAGAATCTTCACAAATTCGTGCCATATTTATACACTTTAATAAGTTATATTTTTTCCACGCTTATTTAAAAATACTGCTCTGTTTCTTAGAATCATCAGCATCATGTCTTTTTTAAACTTATACTCGAGCTTCTCGTAAATAATTAACATTCATTTATTCATCATTGAAATCTATATTTAAACTATGAAAAATAATTAAATACATAAATATATATTGCTTGGAGCGGAAATGTAGTGCATTAATTTTTAAAAATTCTGAAAAGTTGTTCTGAATTAAAATTAATAATTCAGAAAATATTTCCTGAAACCACTCGCCTATGAATATTTCATTTAGCACCAGTTGGTAAATATAACTATTTGACATACATTTTCTGTTTCTTGACTTAAAGGTGAATTATAGTTTTAAATAAAAACCAAATTTTAAAAATTAAAGGATGTGCTTTTTATTTTTATTTTTTTAACGTAGCCTCAAAATTATATTTTTAAATAGATGGAAAACAACAGAAAAACATTTTTTATTGCATAATTTATTTAAAAAAAAAACAACGTGTTCATGTATTTAAAACTTCTAAGTAAGAATGTGTTTTTTTTTTGTATGAGGGTAAAATATACTAACGCAAAGAAGCAACAGTCTCCTGAATACATCTTATTTTAGCTTTTTTGAAATGCAACAAAATAACAATATGAATTTACTAAGCAAAGCAAATTAAATATTTAGATAAAACATTTCACGAATGAGTTATTTTTAATTAACGGGAAATATTTCCTTTAAAGATTTTTTGGCTGTTTTATATGAATTTAATATCCATGAGGAAATATCCCGCAAGCTTATTAAAGATATCATTTACCACTTAAATCTTTAGAAGTCCAGTCTGATTCTAGTTATCATGTATATTTCCAGTTATCATGTATATCTAGTTATGTGTACTTTTGTCCACATTCGTTTTTCTTTTTAAAACGCATTCAAATCATAGTTTAATATTAAAACTTTAAGAAAAAAAAACCAATCTTACATGTTATTTAAATTATGCTAATTCAAATAATAAATATTTACAGTAAAATTGCTTATTGCCTACATAAAAAATTCTTGTTTTTTATTATTATTATTTGATTTAAAATAATGACGACGAGAATTGCATTTATAGAATAATAATAAACAGATATGTTTCTAGACTAATATTCGATAAGAAAAACAACATTAATAATCACATTTGTTTTATGAATTTATAATATATATATTGTCATTTTTAGGCTTAATGCTGACAATATTTGAGGAAATAACATATCTTTACTCTGAATTATACTTATGATGCTCCTCTGGTGAATCCATAATTTATTCGTAGTATTTTATATTTGATTTTCATCTTTTTGGGTTTAATTTTATAGTAGCATTATATTTGAATTTTATACTGTCTCTTTTTCAGTTTTCCAAACATGTGATTTCATTTTATCTATATATATATATATATATGTGTGTGTGTGTGTGTGTGCTCATATCAGTGCTTATATCCTTTACATACAATTATTATTTGATGTTAATACGATCAACTTTTTCATTAAATATTGAATCTCGTCCTACACCGTTTCTTACACTACTCACTATAATAAGGATGGCAAAAACATATTTGCCTCTATACAGCAAATTAGCTCATTTTGCAAATTGCACTTTTTCTTAAAAGACGAAACTCGCGTGACTTTTATCAGAGGTTTATTTAATTAAGCCTTTCAAAGGAAGGTATATCTATCTCAAGCGAATACTTTATTAAGGTGCCTTGAAAGAACTTAAAAGAAGGAAAACGAAAAAAAATCACTTTAACTCTTAAGTATGCTCCGATAGGTCTATATTTTAATACAGCCTCTATTTTTTTCTGTTACTTTTGTACAAATTTTGTACTTATACAGTTCCAGAGTAGATACTTCACTTAATTAATGCTAAAGATGAAACAAAAGAAGGGAACAACTACAATAGTAGTTCTCCCTTTTACCTTGTAATTAAATTACAGATAATGCATCGAAATTAATCGTATATTAAAGTACGAAGAATTGTTATAAAGGGAAATGCATTAAGAAATAATAAGCAAAATGAAATTATAAGTATAACTTTCTACATTTATAAAACTCTTTCACTGTAATTTTTATTCTTTTTTTATTCTTAGAAATTTATATATATTCTTGTGAGAAAATTTTATTTTAAAAAAGTTCATCATCAAAAGAGTTTACTTTAAAAAAAGATTCATATTAGATAGTTTGCTACAATGGAATATAAAATCACTGAAATAATTTTTCACTCTTTCGTAAATGCTTTTTCTATTGTAAGATAATTTTTTTAATTGTAAGACTAAATGTTTTTATTGTAAAACGAAACGTCGTTTTGTTGTAAAACGATTTTGTATTTTTATTGCAAGACGATTGTTTTTTAATTGTAAGTCGAAATATTTATTTTACTGTAAGACGGAAATATTTTTATTGTAAGATGAAACAATTTTTACTGTACGACGATTTTTTTTTTTTATTGAATTGTTGAAATAATGATATTCGTTTTTTGCAGATGAAAACTGAAATGAAAAATAAATAAATGAGATTTCATGATAATATTTCTTGAATTATATTCTGATTTTATTTTCATTTACAAGAAAATATATTTATTAAATATATAGTTTTTAAATGTTCAAATTTTATGCAAAATATCTTTAATACTTCTAAGTTCGAGTATTTATCAGAAAGTTTAAAAAGAAATTCATTAGAAAGAAACGTTACAAATATATTTTGTGCCCAAACAAAAATGATTTGAAAAGAGGTATTTAGAATATTTATGCAGTCAACTATTCCAGAAATTTCGGATAAAAAATTCGTTTTTATAACGATTAAAAATGATTCTTTCCATAAGTGTACAACTTTCACGTTTTATGAAAGACATTTCGCGAAAAAAATCAATTTAAATTTAAATTAATATTTACAGTATGAAGAACTAAAAATTTCTTAATATCAAAGGGTTTACTTAAGGAAAATTTTAAATGCAAATGTTAGAGCAAACTAAAATATTATAATTATGTAAAGTGACAAAGTACGCTTGAACAAGCTTTACAACTCTTTAGTTGCATCTTTTAAAACTGCAGATAAACAATCATGTTCTTAATAATAATAAAAACATTCATGTTTATTATGCAAGAAATATAGAATATTTTAATAATTCCGTAATTCCGTTATTCCGTAAACATTATTTTACGTAATATTTTGCGTAAAATATTTACATTCTGTAATGCCAAACTAAGAAAATGTGAAAAACTATGTACGCCGTAAAAGAAAAAAAAAGCACCACCTTATACTATTTCATCATCAAATTGTTTCTACTTTTTGAATATGAATACAATATTTTAAATTGGGATAGCATACATATCCAAACTTGAACAATCTTTCATTTATCAAATTGTATAATTCACATTTGACATATTATTTGAGTTCCTTAGATCACAAGAGCCCAGAAAAACATATAGTTTATGATTTTTTTCTTAATCTTCACACAGTTAAAAAAGATAATACGATAGGGGTTGATACCCAAATTCAGTCTAAAGTGGATCTAAGGATCTTTACCCAATCCGATTGAAGATCCTGAAGCAGTCCTGCCTTTGAAGAATGCTGCCGTGTCTTGACTTTTCTTCCATTGTGTTTCCAAAGATATTCAATTGGATTGAGCTCAGGTGACTGACTCTCGGCCAGTCCAAAACCTTAATTTTGTTAGCTGTAAACCAATTTGTCACCATTTTGAAGGTTTGCTTTGGATCATTATCCTGCTGAAGCATCCATCCACGAGGCATCTTTTTACGAGCATAAGGCAACATGCGATCTTCTAAAATGTTTTTATAAACATTTTGATCCATAATCACATCGATGTGTACGAGGGAGACGATGCCATCATAATGGAAAGCTTCCAGGTCCATTACTGATCCGTTTCCGTGATTCACTGTTGGAGGTTGGTACCAGTGATCTATTCTGGTGTCTTTTGGGCTAATAATACGACATTATATTCGTCCAGAATGGATCCCCGGTACGAAAGTCCAACAGTGAAGCACGGAAAGGGGTCAGTATTCGTCTGGGGAACTTTCCATCATGATAGCATCGTCCCCCTCGTACCCATCGATGTGATTATGGATCAAAATGTTTATCAAAACATTTTAGAAGATCACATACTGTCTTATTCTCGTAAAAAGATGCCTCGTGGATGGATGCTTCAGTAGGATAATGATCCAAAGCACATCTTTAGAATGGTGACAAATTGGTTTACAGCTAGGAAAAATAAAGTTTTGGACTGGCCGAGTCCGTCAACTGTCCTCAATCCATTGAACATCTTTGGGAAGACAATGGAAGAAAAGTCGGCACACGGGAGCATTCTTCAAAGGCAGAACTCCTTCAGGATCTTCAATCGGAATGGGCCAAACTCCCTAGGTCCACTTTAGAATGCCTTATTAATTCCGTGCTCAGACAATGTGCTGCAATCCTCAAAGTTAAAGGATGTGAAACTAAATATTAAATATTGCTGTATTTTGTTACATTAAAACGCTTAATTTCAATAAAAGTTTAGAAAAACTGAATCGCCTCAAAATTTTTGCGAAGTAATTTTTAATTTATGCATATGTCTCAATTGTTCTAATGTTGCATTTTGTTGAGCTTTAAAAGGGGTATAAACTACTAATTTACATCATTGAGAAATTTTGTTTACAGAAATAAGTTAGGACAGAAAAACAGATCGTCTCAAAATTTTTGTGAGCTACTGCATATTTATATAAAATATTTAAATATTTTCCTTTACTTTCAGGTAAGAAAAATAATCGGGAGTTTTTAGCCTTATCGAAAATTTAATCATATTTGGCAAGTATTTAATATCTTAAATTATGCAAATAATCATCTAAAATATTAACAAACTTTGCTTAAAACTTTTGCATTTAATTATAGCCTTAAATTAAATTAATTTATTTTAAAATAAAAAAAGCTTCTTCATTAGAATTTTGAAAAAATATATTTTTTAATTTTTATCTGTGTTAAAATATGCTATAATTTTCTACATCTTTCACTGTAATAGGAACAAAAAAAAAAAACTGTGGAGGAGTAACACATTAAGATAAACTATGCTACTAGAATAATATGTATAAAGAAATATATAGAGGTAGAACAATTAAATGATACACCAAAATATTCACAAAGAAAAGCTTTAAAATATGTATGGAAACAACTGTATTGATTGAATATATTTGTTAAAGTCGGCCAACAGCTGCGAACATTCGTTAATTTGCTTAACATGTTAACTGGTGAATAAATTTTTGTTCAACTGATATGCCCGGTTACCAACGGGGCACACTTCGATGTATTGATTGAATATATTTGTTAAAGTCGGCACACTTCGGTGTATTGATTGAATATATTTGTTAAAGTCGGCCAACAGCTGCGAACATTCGTTAATTTGCTTAACCTGTTAACTGGTGAATAAATTTTTGTTCAACTGATATGCCCGGTTACCAACGGGGCACACTTCACCAGCAGAAAAATAGTATAATTTTTTTCCTTATTCGTGACTGTAATTTTGCATGAATAGGGTGTTTTAATAAGACGAAAATTTCTATTAAAATTTCTCTAGTGGAAGTAATGCGTTCAAAATATTACGGTCGTAGTTTGTGTATGACGAAATACTTCGCAAGACCCAGTTAACAGGTTAATAATTTTTTTTCTCTTATATATATATATATATATATATATATATATATTCTAAAAAACAGTTTCCTGCTTTTAATAAAATACCATTGCATTTTAATGAAATATCATTCAGTATTTGAATAAATAAAGATGCGTGTTTTAAACACTTTTGAACGTAGTCGAAAAATGTATATGAGTTCGATTTGTCCGGCCGTCTCTCTGACCATCCTCTAACTCACGTAACTATACTCGGAATGTCATGTAATTAATATATGTTATTGAGGTTTGCTATGGCATGTAGGCATTGAAACTGAAGTGTGTAGCATTTATTGTTCGTTTACATGGACACTCAAAAGAATAATGTTGGTACATTATAGTCTATCGGGAAAAGTTGTTTGCAATTTATTTTAATGATGTTACTTTATTTCTAAGATATTGAAATTGATTTTTATCACTGAGGTGCATTACAAATTTCTTACTGTAGAATATGATGTGCGTAGCTTTTATCGTTGATTCACAGGGTCACACAAAATAATTTGGTTACAGTACTGTCTATAAGCAATAATTGCTATAATTTGTGATTTTCAGTTGTGTTTTATTTTTTTTAATTTAACTAATTTTTTGTGTAATACTTGGACTGTATAAATTCTATAGATCATATACAGGTCTAAACAAAATGATTCGAGTTCATGTTCGTTTATTGACGAAAATTGCTACAAGAAAATTTTCAATTGCTTTATACCTTTCCTAACTAAATTTTAGCATACTTTGTAGTATATATACAAATCTATAGATCATATACAGGGCTTCAAAATAATACTTTTTCTACTATAAATGGTAATTGCTTAAAATAGGTTTTAAAATATGTTGTGCATTTTCCAAATTGTTTCTTTAGATATCTCTTTTCACTTTATTAAACGGTAAAGATTTGCGACAGTATTGTGATTGTGTTGGAAATTGTTTCACATTATACGCTTCTCGCATCATTTTTCATTCTTCTTTTTTCTCACATGTTATTTCAGTTCATTTAAAGGTAAATAATATTTAGATTGTTATATCTAAATTTCCATGGAAAATAAAATTATGACACGTTCAGATATTTTTCAGTTATACATTTTTAGAATTGCCTTGAGAGAATGTTTGAAAATATGATTTATTTTGTAAAAAAGTATTTATAAAAAAATACATTCAACAATAAAATATTACTATTTATTTCAAATAAATATTTTGTAAATTTTGAAGACAAATTAATAATTATATTTTATGTACTCAAAAATACTATGCAAGAAGAAACATTTTTTTTTCAGAAGATATATCCAGTTTTAAAAATGGATAATCAAAATTTAAATTAAAAAAAATGAACTGAAATTTTATTTTCTTTTATTTACAAATACCTTTAGCACATTGTTTTTCCTTGTAATGTATCTTTTTTTTTACTTTTTTTAATTTAAATTTTGTAATTTTTTTTTTTTAAATTTAAATTTTGATTATCCATTTTTAAAACTGGATATATCTTCTGATTTTTTTTTTTTTTTTTTTTTTTTTTTGAGTACATAAAATTTAATTATTAATTTGTCTTCAAAATTTACAAAATATTTATTTTAAATAAATAGTAATATTTTATTGTTGAATGTCTTTTTTTTATAAATACTTTTTTACAAAGTAAATCATATTTTCAAAACATTTTCTCAAGGCAATTTTAAAATGTATAACGGAAAAATACCGCTCGTGTCATAATTTTATTTTCCATAGAAATTTAGATATAACAATCTAAATATGACTTACTTGAAGAAAGTGGATCTGAATATAAATCCGTTTAAATGAATGAAAATGCGTGGGATAGCATAATATAAAAATTGATTTATCTTTTGATCTAATAATTGTATTTACATGAAGCTTGTGTCATAATATTCTAAAATTGTAGAGTTATGTTGAAAGCTAAAAAATAAAAGAAATAAGAGATGCATCATAATGTATTCGGCTCAAAAAATTTTGAGGATCAAGAAATATAGCATAAGATGAAATATAACACAAAAATGTAAAACTAAAGAAACATAATATGCAAAAATTAAGAAGTATAACTACTTATAATAATTGCACAATTTATTCATCGCACAATTTTACTTTTTACACCTTCGGATTAAAAGAATTATGTGCTTTCAGATGCAATTTGTTTGACAACTGCATCTCAATTTACTGATTTTTTATGGTTTTTAAAATAATTTTCATGCTTGAAGTTTTAAAAATTCTATCTGGATTATGGAACATTAACCGGTTTTACTCTTTTCTTTCTATTTTAATTTTACTATATTTAAGAATCCTTCTTGTTTAAAATTTGATTAATAAATAAGCCTTAGGCTTATAATACTTACTAAAATTTAACGTAAAAAAACACCATGTTCAACGACGTTTTGTTGAGAGTTATATAATACAATAATCTTTCGTAGGAATTTACTTACATGTTTTAATGGGGTTAGTAATTCTCGTTAATTCTAGCACTTGATATACAATTCTTAAAAAACAATAACAAAATAAAATAAATAAATAAATAAATAAACGTACAACTATTTACAATAACAATGCTACATTGCCCTTTGAACGAAAACTACAGGCAAGAACAATAATTGAGAATGCATTGTATAAAGTAATTTTTGCTAATTAAGAAAATACTAATTAGAATTATATTACATGTCTATACTCAATGTTAATGCTCTTAATTCTATTAATTTGCTAAAATAAACCTTTAGAAATTATTTTATTAGTATGGATATTTTAGATAGTAATATATAAAAAATATCAAATTAACTGCAAGTAATTCTACTTTCGAAAGAACTATTCCTTTTACGGCTAACTACTTAAGAAACTGTGTATTTGTTTTGTTGTTGTTGTTCATTTTTTGTGTTATAAGCTCGAAAAATTCTGTAGCTGAGATATAGTTTCTTTTCAGACTAATCCTCTCGAAAAATTAAGAAGATTTTGGGTAGCATGAAACTGTTTTCAGATATTTTTTTTCTGTGTAGGGGAAGGGGTTTAAACCCCTTAAGCAGAAAATATGGCGTAGAATTATCATAACCACATATATTGTATTAAGTAATTTTGTCGGATATAGTGTTATTCTATGTAAAATATGATCCTTATATACATTTATTGACAAAAGTAAATATGCAGAAGATCTTTCTTTCAGGAAAAAAATGATCTTATTACATCTGAAATAACTTTTTTTTTTTTTTTAAATAACTGCAAACCATCATTTTATTTTAAAACAAATGAAAAATCACAAAAATTCAAATATTTGAGTTGAGAGGCAAGAACAGTTTATAATGATATGAAAATCATGTCACAAAAGTAAGTATCCAAACAAAAACTCAAACTTCTGTCGCGCTCGTCGACCTAACCGTTCGGAGTTTTCCATGTTTTCCTTCGAACCTTGCCGTAAATACGGGTTATGATCCCTTAGAATGACCCCTACGGAGGGCACTCCCTCCCGGGAATATATTCCTCGTGTAGATAATCGGCCGTCATAAAACCAATTACCAACCAAACAAAAACAAAGAAGAGAAAAATGGTAATTTTTACAAATTTCTTTCGTTGAAATAAAAAATGTAGTAATTTTTAATATAGCCACCGGATTTTTTCATTATGTTTTCTGTAAGTTTGAGTATCAGCAGATAGTATGTTCATCCAATACTCTTATAGCACTCTTGTAAAGGTACTTTTATGGTTAATGGTTTATTTTTTAAATAGCGAGGATGTTCCCGCTTTCCTGGTCGGTTTTTCGAAACGAACTTCAAATCAAATAAACGTCTTTTTAAACGAAACGTGTCCCACTGCCTTAGTCAGCGTACACCTAGGAGGATTACGCTTACTACGATCTCAACCAAACTGAACTAGAATTATCGAGATATTTTTTGTTTTAATTTTAGACGAATATCTTTCCAAACTAACCTGGTATTGGGAGCTCACTATCTTTGACAGCGTGCACCAGGTTTTTTCAATCAAACCTCTAAATTGTAGAATTTCATATCAAATGAACGTAGGTTTGTGGCCCCCCCCCACTGCCTTTTTAACGATTTATGGCTAAGAAACGTAAGGTGTCAATGTTATAGTAATTTCTGTATTAACGATTTAATTTCTGACATACAGATATATTAGACTTAATTTTTTAGTTGCTGAAGAAAACGTAAATAGTTCTTATACTGCAAGCATTATGTATCGTGTATCATACTTTCCCTCTTTTTAAATGAAAAAAATTGGTAAAAGATAAACATCAAAATCGGTCAATTTAATTCTCGAGTTATTAAATTTTGATATTTTTTAAAACGCAATTGAAAAACAATAGGGGAGAGTAGCGGAATTTGGACCACTTCACTTATTTTCAGGTGTAACTCACTTTACTTTTGAAATATCTGCAAAATATCACTACACGTGGTCAAGCTACTCATCTATAAGTTATAAGTAATTAAGAATAGAAATTGTGGAACTGTGTATACAACCCCCAGTTACTTAAATATCATGTAAGAAGTGATGCAAGGCTTACACATGAATTTCTTTTGTTCATTTTTATTCTAGCGCACACAACATGGAACCATATTTGGCAATCTGAATACTGAACCATTTCTGCTATTTTATTTTTCTTACAAATTAGGCAAAACTAATTATCACTGACTTGATTTTTCTTTTGAGATTCTGAATCAGCAGACTTTTTTTTTTACAACAGAAATTTTCTTTACTTTATGTCTGTAGTTTTTCCCTTCTATCATTGTCTTTCCAATTGAATTACGCTTATTTTTAAAAATGTGATGTTCTAATTGCTTTTGTGCTTTGAGATCTTCCTTTTTGTATTTTTTGTTTTTGTTTTATCATTTTAAGGTTTATTTTAAATGGCGAAGATGTTAACACAGCTGTTTTTTGACTCCCTCTGTACCTTGACTTAACTGATTTTGACAAGGGAGATAACATTTCTAATGGTTATTTGTTTTGTTTTTTAGGTGTTTTGAAGCTGAAGCCTTCTTGCGGATCAATCTCTTCACAACTTACTCTTCACTTTTTGTCTCCAATATCTTTGGCAACTTTTGCTGTCACTGATATTTTTTTTTCCAGACTGTTTGTCTGTGTCTTTTTCATCATTTTTTTACTCTTAGTTTTAGTAGGTTTCATGATTACTGACTCTGACTCCGAAATCTCACTAGCAGGGTTTATAACGGATCTATCTGTAGTGCCTGTCTCCTCGTCAGGAATGAATGCAGATGCAGCTGAAAAATGATGACTTTTAAAAACAAGCCTGTTATTAGGCCAAATGCCGCTTCCTTTAAAAGTTTGGACTGAGGCTTCAACGGTTGCTGCTCTATTGTAAACGACAGTTAAAAGTTGGGGAGACCTGAAAAGTTGTTAGAGGGAAACCTTTATGAGCTCGAAGCCACGATTCTTGTGCCTCTACGTAATAGGTATTTAAGGGTTTAAAGAAGGTAAAAGTCCTTGAAATTCATTACTTACTTTTCAAATTTATGATCGTATATGTGGTCCAATTTATACAACTCCGATTAGTCCAATTAAGGCAACTGTGCCATTTTTTAAAACAGATAATCTCAAGATTAAGAACAAAAACTAAATCAAACAAATCCGCGGGAAAATTATGCGCAGTAAACATATGAATTTAGATATGTATATGTAAACATAACAGCTTACCTTAGTTTTAAAGTATTCTCGTACGTTTAGCAGGAAAACATTAGATCAAAACAGCTAATTTTGTTTTTTAAAATTGTCTGAAAACAGCACGTGGAAGGAGGGTGTTTCTTTTAATCATAAATGACGTCATTCTGATGAGTAGGATTTCAGCGGTAGATGGCGTGTCTTTCTGTAATTAATGGCAGAATTGCAGTGGTCCATTTAAAGTGTCGGTCCAAATGCGGCTATTATCTCCTTTTATTTTTCATCTTTAAAGCCACGCGTACTTCGTTTCTCGGTAGCAAAACAGTATTTTTAATTCTCCAGAGTCACGTAGGTAACGCAAAAATATGAAAAGAAATATCAATTCCAGCTCACATCTGAAAAACAGAATTGATAAAGTAACCGCGTTTCGTTGCTACAGGAACCGATTTGCTATTTTTCCAACTCATGGGAGTAATAAAATTCTCATTTTTGATTCCTTTTCCGAAACAGTCTATCGATTTTTTTTTTTTTTTTTAAGTATGGCAAAAAACGTTCTATGGCAAAACAGTTTCGTTTTTTATTAGACAATTGCCGAAGGTTTCTTCCTTAAAGCAATATGGAATATATGATGGAATTGATTAAATTTCAAATTGATATCTTTTAAGAAAAACATCCTTATTTTCAGTGAAAAATGGACAGACGAAACATTTTAAAAATTGCTGTACGAAGTCACGTATTGAAAAGTGGAAGCATTTACTAAATTGGCCTAAGATATTGAAACCAGATTCTTTTAATAATGGAAAAAAACGCCTCTTAACAAAACAAAAAAACTGCTAAAAATCGTATAAAATTTATATAAAAAAAGTATTAAAAAAATCAAAAAACTGCCTTGAAGGTGCGTACTTTTAAACATAAGTTAAAAATCCCAAATCTTTCATTGAAAATGAATTCCTGCGTCTTAGCCGTTAATGCATTCCAGATGTTTATATTTCTTTCTGCCTTTCTTTCTTTCTTTCTTTTTTCTGTATTTTAATGCACAGAAGAAATTTCAACAAACTCAAAAGAACCTTATAAGAAAGCAATGCTGAGAAAAAATGAGAATATATAATGAACTTCACTGATGTTAAAATATCAAATATTTTATTTAAAATGATCGATCGATATAACGAGGGGCTACAAAATATCTCCCTGTTAAATCGTTAGCACTGCGTACAGATGCATCTTTAGGAAATTGCAGCAAAACGTATAAACACATAAACATCTGTCTTTAATATTACAGACTAGCAGACCCCTCGACACATATAATAATATTTTTATTAATCATACAAACCTCTATGTGTACAATCGACCAAAAAATCAAAAAAAAGAAAAAAAAAGAAAAGAAAAAGAAAAAGAAAAAGAAAATGAAAAATAGAACAGCCCATATTTTTTAATTCTAAATTGTTGCAGAAAAAGCTTCGGAAATAGTAACTTTTGACTGGAAAGTACTGACTGGTATACTTGCATTCTATGTTTAATAAATAAGATTTGAATGCAGTCTCCACACTGAAAGTGTAACAAAACAAAATCTTCAAAATCATCATCATCATAAATATGTATTGTAAACCTAATTCTGACATCATATTTAGATTTTTCGCTAAATTTTATATTAGGCTGCGACACAGAAAGCCATTCGGGTCATTCGGTAGATCAGATTAGGAATTATGTACATTTGAGGGTCCAAGGGTCAAATTTTTATTTTCTTTATTTATAGGAATTTTTTAAAGAATTTTTTCTCGCAATGTATCTTTGTGTAAGTATTATTTTTCAGAGAAAAATTCTTGAAAATTTTGAAATTTTGTTCAAATGAATTAAATTTAAATTAAAAATCTTTTTATATAACTCATGCACCACTCGCCCGATAACATTACTTTTTCCACTATTGTGTTCAGAAAAAGTTTCTTCTTTACTTGTCTTCAGATTTATAAAAAATAATTTTACAAAATTTATAATAAATTTAAAAATTAAAAAACTGAATAATTTTAGAGTGATTTTTAGTTTGAGGAATATATTTTCAAAATTTTCTCACGAAATTAAACTTGTATTTTGTCTACAATTTATTAGAAGCACAAAATAAAAATTCTGTACAAAATTTCATACATATTTCTTGCAAGAAAGTTAACATATTTTCTTTCCATTTAAACACTACAAATTATGAAAAAATCCTTTTTGAGATAAATGGAATTAAAATTTAAGTTACGGGCAAGGCAGAACTGTTAGTACAATACAAAAACTGCTATACCAGTTGATGTAATCATCGTAGAAATACAAGGTTTCCTTTATTTCACTTATTTAACTTTGTTGTATTTCATTAGCAAGAAAAATAAAAAAACGCGCTTTCCAAGAATTTTGACCGCTGGACCCCCTAAAATTTCTGAACTGATAATTCATTTTTAATAAATGAAAACGAAGTGCAATGCGGCGTGTAGTTTGTTAGGCATAACTCAAACACTACATGACGGAATGGGGTGATATTTTAGATTTGCACATTTGAAGCTCCTAGAAATCAATTTCTATTCAATTTTTTATGTTACAACACAGTTTAAAAAGTATATATATAAATTATGAAATCAATATTCGAAAAACATACTTATTCTAACCTATAAAAATTAGCTTCATATATGCTTCAAATATAAATATAAGCTTCAAATATAAATATAAGTTTCAAATATGCAAATCTAAAAGTTCAAAACTTTAAATGCGTAAAATTCCTAAACTATTTTCCGTTTGGTATCAAATATGATGCAAACTTAGATTTTTGTATTTAAGATTTGAGAGTTTGTTACAATTTCAGTATAGATATGACCTTCTATACTTAAACATAAATTGAAATAAAATATAATTTCCATTCGAATGGCTAATTTCAATTTTTGTAGGAAAATTTGGCGATAATTTTTTTAAATGTACATAAATTATGAAATTAATGGTGTGTCGTGTTATAGCAGCTCCCACAGTTATGATTATGCCAAGATTGCAATTACGATTTCACCAATATCACAATATATGCTTCATATATACGCATATATATTTTTCTAATGCTGATATATGTGCCATATATGTCATTATATGCATATTATTTACGTCTTATATGCCATATATTTACATTATACACATCTTATACACATGTCATATATACACGTCATATATGACTATAACTGGGCAATATGCGTCACGAAATGTTATATACATCATATATTGTTATAAAGTCATGCTTTTTAATTTGGCGATAAATCTTGGTTGCTTGGCAATTCCTCCTCGAGGGCCGCTATAACACGAACGTAACAAAATAATATTCGTATGTTTCATATTTTATTTTTTATACGGTTTATGATATTTTCGGGTTTCCGATAGGTTTATATGCACTTAACATCATCATAAGTTTGAGAATGCCAGTATAAAGATGTTTAGATTTTTATATTGTGAATCCCATGAAAACTTTGTTTTTATTTCAATGTATTAAGTACATAAATTTTATACAGGGTTATTATAAAAAAACTATCCCGATATATGAGCTCCTAACTATCATACGGTTCACAGAAACTGAATGAAACTTTGGTTTAAAGTATTTTGAGGTATGCGCTCAAGAATCATATGAAAGACAACAGTTAAATTCTAACAATTACGGTTACAGTAACAAAATTTCGAAAATTTCAAATGGCAACACCTACTTTTTTTTATTGGAATGTGATCTTCAAAGGGAAAAATCATAAAAAGCGTTGTAACGGTACCTGTAGCACGAAAATCGCCGGCGCTAGACAGACTAAGAAAAAAAGTGAAAACAACCAATAAGGACAGAGAAGCAACAGAAAACAAAATATTTTATTGTGTTTCATACATTTTCCATTTTACGCACGACGACACTTTACATGCGGCAGATGGTGGATAGCACTGAACAATAAAATGTTTTACTTTCTGTTGCTTCTCTGTCCTTTATTGGTTGTTTTCACTTTTATTCTTAGTCTGCCTAGCGCCGGCGATTTTCGTGCTACAGGTACCGTTCCAACGCTTTTTATGGTTTTTCACCACGAGGATCACATTCCAATAAAAAAAAAGTAGGTGTTGCCATTTGAAATTCTCGAAATTTTGTCACTGTAACCATAACTGTTAGAATTTAACTGTTGTTTTTCACGTGATTCTTGAGCGCATACCTCAAAATACTTTAGGCCAGAATTTCATTCAGTTTCTGTGAACGGTATGACAGTTATGGCCTCATATATCGGGATAGTTTTTTTTATAATTACCCTGTACTTTTGATTCCAGAAGTTATAGGAGAAACATTTCCTTAATTTATTTATCTTTAAATATCTTTATAAAACATACTACAAAGTTTTTTTTTTATGTTTATGAGTTTAATTTAGGTCTTTAATTCAGATTTTTCTGTTAATGTGTATAATGTGATAATTTTGCTATATTTGTATGGTATGATCTCGTAAAACGAAAAATATAAAATTTTATGTTATATCATAGTTTTATTTTAACATATATTTACTAATATAAAAGCTCCTAGCTTCATCAATTCTTTTTAATACATAATTTAAAGTTAAAGCAATGGGAAATAACGATTTATTTTTAACCAATTAAAAATCGGATTAAGAAATCGAGTTTAAAATTAACTGCATAAAAATTGTAATTGGTTTGTAATTGTAATGTTTCATTTAATTATATTTCTTTTGAAACTTAATTCACGCATTTTAATTCATTCAAAATATATAATAAAAAGAAGAAGCTAATGCTCTTCGTTTTGAAATTAAATATGCAGATAAAGTAAAGAGCATTCATTATTTAACGGCGTCTTTGAATAACTCAATTTTGAAAAAGATTAATTAAGATACACTATTAAATGCCACCTTTTGTAAATCTTTAGTTTTAAAAAGTTGATTTATCTTCTTATTTAAATAAGAATTATGTAATATATATTTAAAACGCTAAGCGTTTTCTTTCGACAGTCCGTGAGAACAAACTACTGCATCAAATTACATCATTCTTTTTTTAAATGAAAAATATTTCGACACAAATTTTTATCGCGCATTCGTTTGTTCAAAAGTTTTATTAATTAGCCGTAATTGTATATTAAATTTTTACTTTGGCGTATAACGTCATCAAGTCAAACGCCACAGGACGCTGCAACTCTGCCCAAAATTGAAGTCCGACTCTGACTGTAATTTCAAACTATCTGGGCAAGGTAGAACTGTAAACGAAGATCGATTACGTTCTAAAAATATCTATCTCATCAATTTATTTACTTTAAACATTTGCTGAAACAATAAAACTAATACAAAAAGTTTAAAATATATTAAATTACTCATAAATTTGTTTTCAAACTATTATATATTAAATAAGTAAATTAAAGTAATTCAAGCAACATCATTATTAATTACTCGAGGTGGACTTTAAAGACGTTTAATTTACATTTAAATCACAAACACGTTCATCCAACATAACACACGTAACAGATACATTTTACAGTAAACAAAACCTAATACCGGTAGGTGACGTAGCTCGCTGTGGTGCTGCCTTCTATTAATTACATTTCTAACTAAACACCACATACTCTCCCCTCCTTAATTTGGGAATTTACAGGGAGCTTTTCTTTTCCTGGTGGATCTTCTAGGTACCTGTTGGGAAGAAGAAGAGTTAATTAAAGTATCTTTAGCATCATCAATAGAAGTATTAGGCACCATGGTTTTTGGAACTGAAGGGATCACTTTAGAGTCCACTGGAGCAGGACTTGGAGTATTTGGGAGGACAAAGTTATCTGGTTTAGGATTTGGAGGAGCTGGGACAACACATTCGTTTGGTTGAGGATTTGGAGTAGATGGGGCAACATAGTCAGCTTCTCGAAAATCTAGGACACTAGGAGGCATTAGCTGAGAATCACTTTGATTAACAACTGCATTATCACTTTTGTGACTTTCTGTACCACTCTCTTCAGAATATGAATCATTAGTTAGATGTATCTTCGAACCGACATTAGTTATCTGATCAACATGCCTTTTCCAAATATTCGAACCAACTTGAATTCTATTATGCAACTTGCCCTCTCTTGCAATAATGCGACCAATTTTCCACTGGGCTTCAGTAGTATAATTTCTTACAGCCACTTTCTGGTTAATTTGAAATTCTTTTACTTTAGAATTGGCCTTTCTCGCATTTTGTTTATCATGCACAAAATTTGTAATATTTGGAATTATCAAATCTATTTTCGTTCTTATATTTCGTTTTAGAAATAGAGATGCAGGACTTTCCCCCGTAGTAACATGAGGCATCTTTCTATATTGTAAAAGAAAGTTATTTATTTTCATCTGTAAAGTACCAGCTTCAGAAGATAAGGCTTTTAACCCTCTTTTGAGAATTTGTACATATCTCTCTGCCTGACCATTTGTAGCTGGATGGTATGGAGCACTAAACCTATGTTTAACCCCATGGTTCTTCAAAAAAGTCTCAAATTCTTCAGAAGTAAATTGTTTTGCATTATCAGATACCAGAGGTATAGGATACCCGTATCTGGCAAAAAGAGAAGAAAGACAAGTAATTGTATGTTCTGACGTTGTATTAGGAACAATAAAAACTTCAAGCCATTTGCTATGAGCATCAACCACAAGCAAAAGCATTTTACCCATCACAAGACCAAAATAATCTATGTGCATTCTTTGCCATGGAGCTATAGGCCATTCCCAATGATGAGTATCTATCTACCTTAGGAGGATTATTTTTTAAATTGACACAAGTAGTGCAATTTCGTGCAAGATCTTCAATATCTTGGTCAATCCCTGGCCACTAAACAAAACTGCGAGCTAAGGACTTCATTTTCACTATAACGAAATGTCCAAAGTGCAAATCACGTAAAATTTGTTTGCGGTGAACTTCTGGGATAATTACTCTACATCCTTTTAAAATAAAGGATCGTAATAAAGGATCAGGTTTTGTAGCTACAGCAATTGATTTGGCTTTTAAAGTCAATGTAGAAATTTGGTTAATTTGAAAAAATTTAGATTCATCAATTACATTATTGAATTTAATTGTGGGGGTAAATCTTCACTACGTAATGGAAGTCGTGAAAGAGCATCGACATTTCCATGTTCGGATGTTTTCTTATAGCGAATATCATATTTAAACGCTTGTAAGTATAATGCATATCTTTGCATCCGAGCAGCTGAAAGAACAGGAATACTTTTATTTGGAGAAAATATGGACACGAGTGGTTTGCTATCTGTAAATAAAGTAAACATATTACCATATAAATATTGAAAAATTTTCTTTACTCCAAAGATAATAGCTAGTGCTTCCTTATCCACCTGGCTATACTTTTTTCTGCATTAGTAAGCGTTCTGGACACAAAACCAATTGATTTTTCCACGTTATCTGGCATCACATGCAAAAGAACTGCAGAGATACCATATGGAGAAGCATACCCAGCTAAAAATTAACTGCAGTTTTTTTACAGAAATGAAGAGTTTTTGAAGTTTTTCTACAGTCAACTGCAGATTTTCTGTAGTGCAATCTCGACTGTAAAAATACTTCAGTTATTTTGTAGCTAATGTGAAGTAATTTTGCAGTAATTAATTCAAAAATATTCTGAGCTATTATCTGCAAAAATACCGTAGTTTATGTGAAATAATTTTACAACCATCTATTAAAAAATAATGAGACTTTACATTTGTAGTAAAACTGCAGTAAATTTAAAGTATTTTTACAGTTATTAATTCAGAAGTATATTTTCTGATGTATCTGCAGTGTAACTGTAGTTACTGTGAGGTAATTTTACAGAACTTACTTTATAGAAAGCTTGTGTTATATTTTCTGTAGTTTATCTGCAGTTTTAAAAGTGATGTTAAAGCTTTTCAGTTTTTGTTATTGTTGCATGACTCACTATTTACTTTATGAATAATAATTATTACTGTTTTCAAGACTTTTATTTTAAGGTCCTAATTTGAGCACCTGCAAAATCCGCCCCTCCCCCTTTCTTTAAGTGAAACAACACAAATATCCAAAGATATTAAACATTAAACATCAAAACAAAATTATATATAAAAAACAATCAATGTTGTTTATCGTAAAAATGTTAGACCTAACCAGGGACCGACTTACAGATTTCGGGGGCAAAGGGCAGAAACATGATAGCGGCCCCCTATAATATTTTAAGTGCAAAACTAATGCATTAAAACTATATCGTCTATTATGTAAATTTACTAATTCATACAGTATTATATCATTATCTTACGCATTAATTTAAAAAATGAAAGTGCTATGAGCCATAGACATATTATAATTCATATAATAAAATTTAATTAAAACTTCTAATTATATAAAATAATTAAATATATACATACTTAATCGTTTTAAACTTAATTGTACAAATAAAATAAAACTAGTACGCAAATTAAGCAACAACTAATTTTCTTCTTTTATTCAAAAATTATTAACTATTAAAATTTAATTAAAATTATTTTACGAGCTATAACAATATAAACCTGTCTCTTCGCAAATATATATATATATATATATATTAATAAAACAGGGAAAAAAACTAATTCGCAAATTAATTCAACATTTTTTTAAAGTACGCATTAATATAAAAAGTAAGAACTATTTTTCTTATTTTATTTAAAAGTTATTAATTATTAAGATTAAATTAAAATTATTCCACAAGCTATACAAATATAAACAGGAACCTTCACAAAAAATTATTAATAACCTTATCAATAGTCACTTCATAAAATTACTATTAATAAAACAGTGTCCGTCACAAAATTCTCTTAATAAAATACTCCTCTTCACAAAACCTATTTTTATAATAACATACTATTTTTTTAATAATTTTCATTTTCAAAATTACTATTTATTAATTTTTTTTTCAAGTTAAAATAAAGAACAGCATATAAAAAATATATATATCCTAAATTAATTCTGTATATAAATAAATATCCGCTAAGATATTTATTCCACACCTTTAAATAATAAATTAATTTCGAAGTACACACACACACAGAGCATTTAAAAAAATTCACCTCAAAATCCTATCTTTCACGCCGTCAAATTACCTACCAACGAAAAAAATTCCTGCTTATATCCCGTTTTCATCCTATACAGCTAAACATTTCATAATTCCCACTGGCTCAGTAAGTAAAGCGCTCGACTTCCAACCGTATCACCCTCAGTTCGAATCAGATCTCAGCAGGCGGGGAGAAAATATTCTTTTAAAATATTTACAAATAATTACGCGAAGATGATTCATAGATGGCGCCACTAAAAAAAAAGAAAGAAAAGCAAAATAAAATTTTTGCAAAATAACCACAGTTTATAAAGTGTAGTTATTTTGCAGTTGTATCAACTTAAAAAAAACTGCAGTGATTTGTGCCAAATCACCACAGAATTCCAACTGCAGTTTCACTGCAGTTCATTTTTAGCTGGGATCTGTTGCTAACACTAAAGGCAATTTAGGGTTGAAATGAGTAAGAACTCTTTCTGAAATAATTTCATATTTTATATTTTTAAATGCTTGTTCACAAACAGGAGACCAAATAAATTTTACATTCTTTTTAAGCAATTGATTTAAAGGATGAGCAATTGTAGATAAATTTGGTACAAATTTAAAATAATATGTGACTAAGACTAAAAAAGCTTTAACTTGTGACACATTAATTGGTCTAGGAGCATTGACAATAGCTTCAATTTTATCTTGCGTTTTATGAATACCTTGCTTATCAATTTTATAACCACAATATGTAATATGGTCAACCAGAAAAATTGATTTATCTTTATTTATCCTAATATTATATTCACGCAATCCTTCTAAGACTTGTTTTAGCCTTGTTAAATGAATTTCATCCGTTTCCCCTGTAACACCAATATCATCAATGAACACAGTGACACCATCAATACCACTTAATATTTGTTCAATAGATCTTTGCCAAATTGCTGGAGAGCTAGTAAGACCCATTGGTAACTTTAAAAATTAAAATAAGCCCTTTGGAGTATTTATAGTTAACAATTCCTCTGATTTTTCGTCTACAGGTAACTGAAGATAAGCTTGATTTAAATCAATTTTAGTAAAATGTAAACCACCACCTAAAGTAGCTAACTTGTCTTCTACCCTATGTAAAGGATATTTTTCCACCTTCAAAAATTTATTTACAGTAACTTTAAAATCTCCGCATAAACGTATTTTACCATTGGGTTTTACCACTGGAACTATAGGAGTTGCCCACTTACTACTGGTGACAGGTTTAATAATACCCTCATCCTGTAACTTTTGAATTTCATCATTTACTGCATTACGTAGAGCATAAGTAACTGTTCTAGCCTTACAAAATATGGGCGTAGAACCTTTTTCTAGATAAAGTTCTGCTTTCAAACCTTTTATTTCCCCTACTTTATCCGAAAATAAATCAGAAAAATCATTTAATAATGCTTTCAATTTATCAGTAGAATTTGCAATTTCATTGACATACACAGATTTAAAATTAGTGGGAAAGAAATTAAATGCAGCTACCCAGTCTCTGCCAAATAAAAGTGAGAAATTATCTTCTTTAATCAATTACAATTTAAGCTTTTTAATAATATTTGCATAAGAAACATCTACTGTTACATACCCCACACGTGTAAACACCTCACCCGTTGCAGTTCTCAATTGAACGTCTGGTGGAAAAATTTATTATTCGGAAAAATTCTCCGAAAACGATTTACAGGTACCGCAGAAATTCCGGAGCCCGTGTCTACCTCCATTTCAGCTTTAGCTTTGTTTTCAATTAAAACCCACACTTTTATAGGTGTCGAACTTTTATCATGGCTGACAGATAAAATGTCGACAGTTTGCAATACATTTGTTTGTTTCTGAGAATTACTTTTACATACTTTACCAAGATGGCCTCTTTTTTTTACATATTTTACAAATAGTATTTATGTGCTTAGACTTGTTGGCAAGTTGTGATGGATTTCCACATCTATAGCATTGTAATTTATTTTTATTTACTTCAAAATTAACCTTATTTACATTGTTAATTTTCAGTTTCTGGAAATTATTTGAAATTTTATTCGGTTGAACATTTATAGAATATGCCAATTTATTAACATTTACATTTTTGTGTTTCAATTCAGAAATGTCATATTCGTTATTTTGAAAAATAATTGCTTTTGCAATAGCTTTCTCAAAAGTTAAATCATCTATTTGTGAAAGTAATTTACTTTGGATACTTTCATTTTTTAAACTTCTCAGAAATTGTTCCAACAAATTTTCATTAAGTGTTTCACCAGCAAAGCACAAAACGTGGTTAACTTCTTTAATTTTGAAACAAAATCTTGTATAGATTTGTTTTCCTTTTGATAAGAATTACGGAATTTAATTCTAGACCAAATTTATTAGAGGCGGGGCTTAAGTACTTTAAAAGAATTTCAACTATTTCTTCGTATTTTAATGCTTCAGGATTTTTAGGAAAAGTTAAATCTGACAGCAAAGTATATAATTTAGGCCCCATACATGAAATAATGGCAAGTACCTTTTTTTTCAACATCATGTAATAAAAAACTCTGTTCCAATCTCTTAACATATGATTGAAACGATTCTATGGAATCGTTAAATTCCTTAAAATTTGCAAACATTATTACTTTTTATTTATTGCAGAGAAGAAAAAAAATGTCAGCACTTACCACCTTCGAAATGACGTACGTATTTATAATATTACTCTACAGCGTATGCTCTTGTAGATGTAAAACCCGAAGCTTCGCCATTTTGCGAATCAGTTGGAATTTCTTTTCAATTTAATTCCGGTAAAAAACTTGACCTGCGTCTCCATAATATTATATATTATATACTTAAATTAAAGTAATTGAAGCAACATCATTATTAATTACTCGAGGTGGACTTTAAAGACGTTTATTTTACATTTAAATCACAAACACGTACATCAAACATAGCACACGTAGCAGATACATTTTACAGTAAACAAAACTTAATACCGGTAGGTGACGTAGTTCGCTGTGGTGCTGCCATCTATTAATTACATTTCTAACTAAACACCACACAAACATTAATAAATTTTATTTATTAAATAAAAAATACCCTTATATGATTTAATGGAACAGATGTCGGAGACGCACTGGGATTTTCGCGGTGTTTTTCGCACCATTTTAGCAAGAAAACCCAATTTACGAAACACAACACTTATATCCAATAGAAATGATACGGCGGGCGCATGACTTCAACTGTAATATTCATTTTAATAAAAATATTTTATGAATAATTTTCCATAAAAATTACTTTTACTGAAAAACTAATACACTTTCCAATTTAATATCGTGCAGTTGAAACACAAATTTGCACGAACATAAAAAGATAGTTTTATTTTGAAGTCTAAATTGTTATATTAAATAATATTTATTAATTTATAATAAATATAGAGAATAATAATAATAATAATAATAATAATAATAATAATAATAATAATAATAATAATTTTTTTTTCATAATTTTGCAGCAATTGCGTTGCAAAAACTGCTAAAAGAATAATTAATGTCGTAAATCCACCGAAGCTTGTTATTAATATAACTTGACCGTGACATTTTGAATTTCCGTCAACGCATTTCTCGGGAGCTATCGTCCTTTTATTTACAGTTATGTCATATTTCGCGCTATTTATCTATACAGAGTGTCCCAAAAAGATTGAATGGGACTTTGATTTTTTACTTGTTGGAGATACGAAGATATTGTAAGTGCAAAAGTGTTCAAAAAGGATAAAAATTATGTTGATAAAATACACCTTCAATTAGTTTTCAAAAATTTTAAATTTAAAAGCATCCATGTGGTCCCTGGTACTATAAATTATATTGAAAAATATTTTCTCCATGATCAGAAAATTTTGGAGTTTTCTGCAACTAAAAACGAACAAACAATAGTTGAATGCCGAAAAGCTCCGAAATTACATAAAATTGAAAATACAATAACTCAGTGAGTTTTGGTCGTAGAAGAATGCAATTTTTAGGTGCGTTCGTAATTATATATATACGTAGCACCTATAGTCATCGCCTGGTCCATCCGTCAGTCCGTCTGTCCGCATATAACAACGCAAAAACTACCCAACGGAATGGTTTGAAATTTAATATAGATTGTCGTTGTAGAATTTTGTCGAGTCATTTCAAATTTTATTATAATCGAATCAAAACGTAAAAAGATATTCATAAAAGTTTTCTTTATTCTATTAAATCCTATCGTACATAATCTATATAATAAAAGCGCAAGTCATGTGACTGAGAAAAACAAATACGGGCAAACTACTTCTTTTTTTCATATGCCAAGCGGCCATTTTATTCAAAATTATATTTTCGAACAAAATTGCATAAAAGTTACATTTTTAGAAAGATCGTTGAAAAAAATCGTTTATTTGAGAGATGAATTACATTACAAATATTTATAGATTCTGAGATAATTTCGGTAGAAATTACGTAACAGATCTCAATCCATTAGAGTATCCATTATAATATCTCAATCCATTAGAGTAAATAAACCCCGGAGATTCGTTCATTATGAATCATAAAAATATTAAACTATGGACGTAATCATTCGCAAAGCAAGATCTCCATGGTGAATTTTACAGTACTGTCAGGAGTAGAAAAAAAAATCGCATTTGTAAACGTGGCATACGTAATAAGGTAAAAAAGTCCTTCTGGCCTGTACCGGTAGTAAAAGGTAGCTTTTCTATATCTTCGTTTTAGCTAATGTTACTCTAAACAGCAAGCTACAACGCAAAGAAACGATTACAAAAGATTCGTTAATACTGAATTTGAATAACAAATTCGCCAAATTATTGAGCTATAGCAAAATTGGCTTCATTGATGAAGACTTATTTTGGTCGCCATGTGACGATAAGTTTGGCGAGTATTTGGCGCTAACGGATATGAATATATAGTTTTATGCGCATTATTGGGAAACTGATTACAACAATGAAAGATAATACTTTGCGAGAAATCGCGTTCATTTAAACTCATAAATTAATCGTTGGTTTTTTGTAATGTGCTGTCTTATTTCAAAATGTCATCCACACTAGAATTTCAAACTGCTCTATCTCAGCCATTTTTAAAGATAGATGTAAAACAAAAAATGCTCCGGAATCCTTGTTTCAAGGCCTAACACATAATGAAAAATTGAATTTTTAACTTTTTTGTATATATATTTTAGTTTTAAATCTTTCATTGGCCGCCATTTTGAAACAAGATAGCGGACCAAGCTGGCCAACGAACTCGGTCCAGACATTGGTGAGCTTAATACACACAGTTAGTTTCATCCAAATTGATTTTATAAATACGAGTGTTATCGTATGACATATAGATCAGATATATATATATATATATATATATATATATATATATAAATCAACATTTGAATGGAGGCTGACTTTGTGGTCTGGGGTCATGATCGATGAAAATATATCGAAATATTCTAAAATTGCTTTCCTCCGAATGGCTGAAATTGGTAGCGTTATTCTTTTTTGTATTGAAAGCTATCTAAAAGGCGTGCTCATTTCGCACATAGCAGACGATATAATTGATTTCACTGAAATAATAAGAATAATTTTTTTACATTGTGAAACTAGGTATAAAACGAACGCACCTCCTATGTCACGTTTTACGTACAATTTCCAACTTGTTACTCATGTTCTTACCTGAGCATGAAAATATTTTCTATATACATTTTATAAACCGTAAGGCTGGGACTATACTAAAATTTAAAAAAAAAGTGTAGTTTTTTCAAAATTAATAGCAACTCTATTTCATAAACGTAATCCTAAATACCGTATTTACTCACTTATTTTGCGCACTCCTCCCCACCCCCAGTTCTTTTATGTCAAAAGTAGAGGTGCGTAAAATAAGGTTTAAAAAGTATTTATTGGTGACAAGTTTTCTTGGGTGAGAACTCAAGAGAAATTGAAGAAACGATTATGGCAGTTATGAAATTTTAATAAATAATTATTATTAAAAATATTTTGTTTCAAAATTGTTTAAACATTACTGGTGATGCAGCGCAACCATCATTTCGAATTTTCTCAAGATATTTCAAAAGTTTCTCTTCTGTCGAGGAGATTTTCATAGATTTTGAACCACGGAAAGTCTCCCATACTTTTATTTGCTCTGCTAACTTCTTTTTTTTTTCTTACGCCAGTACTAAACAATAAATTCATTTACGCAGTTCTCTTCCAGTGACTTCTTTTGCTATATTTTTCCCCGAAGCAGACCGCTCTAAATTTAGCATCTTCGGTAAAACTGTTTTTATTTAATATACAGTCGAACTCGGTTAAAACGAGAAGTTAGGAAATTGTTAAAATCCTCGTATTAACTGTTAATCGCAATACCCATGAAGATAATAAAAATCTTTAAAACACACAGATAATTGCACTAATTACCACTATCGATTGCTCTAATGACCTCAATGCGAAATTTAATTTAATATCAGTAAGTTAACATAAAATATTCATATTTATCTTTGTGAGTATTATTTTCTTTACAAAGGTTTTTTTTCTTTAGAAAAAATTACAATAGTGAAGTTAAGGCATCTAATGAAGCAGTAATTCCAAAGGACATAAAAGACGTATAGTAATGCAACTGACAACTTCCCCTTTTTCCCGAAAACTCGCTAAGATTGCATTAGTGACTGTAATTTTCGAGCTATTAATTTCTCATATACATTTCCTTACACCAGGACAATAAGAGGCATGAAAATACTAGTTAATATGACCCAGAGTCCGGATATAAAGTAAAAACTAATAAATGGTTTCTCTCTGGTCCTTCCATTCCATGGCTCAGTTTTATGTCTTACAAAGAAGAGGTATTTGAAAGTCCTTAACTCTCCTTCTTTCTTTTATTTTTTCGAGACATCTGGACATTCCTTTGCATTTTCTTGGGTGTTGGGTGGTCTCGTTGGAGAACTGATAAATTATTACATTTTGACAGACAGTTGGAATGTAATGTTACCGCTGAGAGGGAATACTGTTCGATAAGAAGGGGATTTCTTTTCTAATTATTTCCCTGCTTTTTGTTGAAATAAGCATTGAAATAAGTATACGTTTTGCTCATATTATCCGAGATCGTGCTTTTGTAGCTCAAAAAAAGCGTGAAAACCTTAATCTAATTTAAATGATGAACACTTATTAACATAGAAATTGCTCGTTTTATCCGTGTCTTTGTTTCAGTCTGCCCATATCAAACAAATTAGACTGTATCTTTTTTTTTTCATTATACTTTAACAACACGGACAATCTGTTCAAATAACTTAGTCTGATTAATTTTCGAGATGAAGCACTAATATATCAAGTTTGTTGATGCAATATTATCGGTCATAAAACCACCTACAATCTTGGAGCAGATGAAAAAGAAAAGTTAAAGGAAAAAAAGAACCACATATACTTATTTGGATACAGAGAACTAAGCTGAAAAATTTAATATATTTTAAATAGTACAAGCACATATATAAAAAATTTTAAATGAAAAAAAAGTCTTAATGGTGATGAGATTATATATAAAAATAGTTACACAAAATGTCACTTTAATGTAAAATATTGCACAAAAAGAACATATCTAGATTTTAATATTCTTCTTTCATTTTTGATTGCCCGACAATATGAAATCAAATATGTTAGAATGGATGCGGTTAGAATAATATGAAATCCTATTTCTTTATTTCAGACTATCTCAAAAAAGCTTCATCTAAAAATTATGCATTGTTTTAATAATTACTTTTTTTCAGGAATCTTCTTTCAAAAGTAGGGGTACATGTAAAGGCATAAACAAAATACCACTTTAAAGAAAAATATTGCGCAAAACTAACATATCAGGATTTTAATCTTTATCAATTCTTTTTGATTGGCTGTCAATTGTACTGATGATGAAATCAGAATTGCTAGAATAGTTGCGGTTAAAATATTATGAAATTCTGTAACATCCTGTAAAAAATGCTATTTTTAATTGCTAAAAGGTGTAAATTAAAAACTTTAAAAACATTAAAAAAGGTTTTAATAGACTGTTTACATGTTTCGAATTCATTGAAGCCATTATAAAAAAATATAACAATACTCTAAAATTACACGATCTATGATGTAGTGATCTGTAAACACGTAAACATTCAATATGTAATGATGCAGCTTCATTTAACTTACAAAAATTATGGCTCGAGTTACTCCATGTTTATGAATATGGAAATAAACATCGAAGTAACAATAAAAATTAAGACGTAATCTGAAAGAGTGCGTGAAAAATTGAATGCTGGAGCTTCAACTCATTACATCATAGATCATGCAATTTTAGAGCATTCTTATCTGTTTTGATAATGGCTTCTATGGAGTCGAAATATGTAAACTGTCAATTAAAACCTTTTCTTACTGTTTTTAAATTTTTAACATCTTTTAGCAATTAAAAATAGTTTATTATGAAACACTATTACACCATATCAGTCTATCCCAAAAAATGTTTCAACTGGAAATAATACCTTATTTTTAATAATTACCTTTCTCGGAAATTTTCGTTCAAAAGTAGCGGATGCGAAAATTAGGTGAGTAAATACGATGCTATTTTATTTTGAAAACTTTTGCAATTTACATTCCCTACGTATTTCCAACAGATAAAAAATTAAAATGCATTTTAAACATTTTCGGACACCCTGTATATACAGGCGGATCAACTTTTGCAAAAAAGAGGAGGAGCGATATTACACATCAGCAGAACAATATTTACAGACGGACTCTTAACTTCCGTATCCACTTATTTAGATGAAAATACAGGGTGTTTCACTCATATTTTCGATTATATTATTACTAATGTCGAAGATATAAAATAAATTTTCAACACACTCACGTTGCTTTATGTGAAATATGTGACATCATGGGAAATACTGGATAAGCAATATACTTTGATCAATGGCATCATATGTAATTCAGCTACATTTTGAAAAATGAACTGTCTATGTTAGCGTTGTATTGATACGAATGGTGGCACTTTGCAGCATCTCTCGTGTTGTCATCACATCTCACCTAAATCAAAGTAAATTTGAATTAAATTTTGTTGAAATATTTTCACTATTCATAAGGTTATAAGCGGAAATACGATTTAGATTAAGTCAGATAACCTGAATGTTTCATTACATATGTGATCATATATCAATTTCATTCATTTCACCATGTCAGATTTATAATTTACTGCTTTGAAAGTATAATTGGTTTGTAATTACAATTTTTCATTTAATTGCATTTTTTTTTTTATTTAATTCACGTCTTTTAATTCATCCAAAATATTTGATAAAAGGAAGAAAGCAACGTTCTTATTTTAGAAAGTAAATATGCAGAATAGATAAAGTAAAGACCATTTATTATTAAAGGTCGCCCATCAATAACATAGTTTTGAAAGAAACTAATTAAGAAAATTTCTATTCTTTAATGTCACCTTTTGCCAATCATAATTATAATAGTAAATTTAACTTCTTGTTAAAAAGACTTCTTATATTACAATTAAAAATCAATACTTAATCAAAATAATTGCTCGGAGAAAAATATTTTAAGATCGATTTACATGAATGGTTAGAGGCTTTAATTTCGAGCCAGAAAATGATAATGTGTGGTATTCATTTGGAGAGCAAAAAAAAAGAAAAGAAAAAGAAAATGAAAAATTAAGTAAACATTTCTATAACTCTCAGGAGTTTTTACGCAATTTTTTCTAATAAATAAATAATTGAACTTCTTAATATGCCTATTGAAATGCATTTAACCTAACATTTGCTAATGTAATGTTTTTTTTTAAAGATTATAATATATTTTTTATGCTTTACTTAAGTCTTAACACATTTAAAACCCTTTAACACATTCAAAAATAGTTTGAAAGTGTTTATGAATTCGGTTTATCTGTCTGCTATCTACGTTATGTCTGTTTGTCTGCCAGTCTGTTGCCTAAGGGTAGAAGCTTTCAAAAAACGGTGACGCATGCGCAAAGAGACGATTTTCATGTGGATTTGACAGAATGCGCTTTTCGTTTTAAATATATAGATTTCTAAAATATCTAGAATTATCTAAAAATTAAAAATTATCTTTATATGTTTAATAAGTACTTGATTTGAATATAAATGTGCATTAAATATTTTTATAACTCTTTGAGAGTTAAAATATTCAGAATGTTATTTAAATTAAGTCAGTTTGAAGTAGTTTACAGAGAATAGTACATTTCGCTAATTTAATATATAGTATTTAAAAGCATGATTCAATTAAGTTGAGATAAACCTCTCTAAATCTTTAACTCTGCGAGTACAATACTAATTTCATTGCAGGTGACATAAGCTTCTAATGCATTTTGTAAGCAACCAATTATGTCGACAGTTTTAAAGCTTATTTACGTGCTTAATTTCCCTCGTGGATCGAAAGTTGTGGGAAAGTACATTTTAAACAAGTTTCAAATATCTATTAGTCTAAAATTTTATACTGATTTATATGTTTCAGTTGATTTGAATTATTAATTTTAGTAAATAAAAATATTTGTTTTGTTCTGACTCGTATAATGTCAATGTTCATAACAGAATTATATTACATTATTGATTTAAATTAATTAAAAAATGTTTCAAGCGTGTTTTAAGTAAATAACAAAAAGCAAACTAAAAAAGAAATAAGAAAATGAATAAAAAATAAAGAAAGAAAACAAAATAATTATAAAAAAATTGTGATGTTAGAATAAGTAAAACATTTACATTTATAATTGGATTCTTCGTTTGTAAAGTAGGTTTCAAAATGTTGCTTCAAACTTATTTTGCGAATGAAAATTACATACGTGACAAAAATAAGCGACTCGTGAGTTTATGAAAAAATTAAACATTAATATAAAAAATATATATAAGAATATGACTAAGTTATTAAAATAATCTGAATATTCGGTATGAAAAATGTAAGCATTTATATTGCTATAAACGTTTAAAAGTGTATTTTTAACGTCCATGGAATATAACCAAACATTGAATGACTATTTTTAAATAAAAAATAAAATATATGTATGACAAAAATATTAACGCATTAGACATCTCAGTTGTTCATTTATTTAGTAAATGTATTTCCTACACAGTGGACTCTCATTAATGCGTCTCCTCTTAAGATGTAACTTCGGTTTATGAGGATAATTTTGTTTTCCTCATCATTTTCTATTTGCAATTAATGGTAAAGACATCGCTTAAAGAGTGCAACTTATCGAATAATGGAGACAATTTTTTTCACAAACTCACAGGGCAGAATCGAAACTGCTTTCATACAAGGAATTACCAGTGACAATAATGAAGAGAAATAAAACGTTTTACCACCAAAAACGTTGAAGTTCAAAAATTACTAATGGCTGTTCGCCAATCAAAATGTGAAATAACAGACCAAATTTTCGAGTTTGTCTCTAAGCGGGAAAATGATGTGGGAAAAAGATCATTTGTGCCATAAACGCAAAGAAAAGTTGGAGATTTCAATTAAAATTAAAATATGTATGTATAGCAAAATTTCTTTGCATATTTTGTTTGTTCTCAGTAATATATTCTTTTGTCTTAGCAAATTATCACTAACTTGCTTTTTAACAAAAATTACTAAATTAAAGAAAAAGTTGTTTATTTAATTTATTTTAAATTAGTAATATTTCAGTCAGAAACTTAATTCAATTTATTCAACGAAATATATTATTTTCCTGCATTCAAATGTTTACCTCATTTAATGAAGACATTGGTTAGTGTGGACAAAAAATCGCCTCCCTTGGACGTCCGCACCAACGAGGCGCTGAACACGAATTTAAACATCGTCCATAAACACGTTGATATTTTCGCAACCGCGCTAATAGTTTATACAGAGAAAAAAACAATATTTATCTGTCTTTCTGCAAGAACAGTTTCCACGCCTGTTTTTATTGAATTTGAAAGATAACTGTTTGAATTTAGCTTCTGTTGCTGATGATTGCAAACTAGTAATTGGCAAGATTCCATTCTTAATTTTCTTCAAACCCCATTCCTCTGTTTTTTTTTCTCATGCACAGTCATTTCTGTTCTTCGTAATTTACTCTGACAATCTATCTGTATCTTCTATGAAACAAAGTGTTGCGATATCAAGATTCGTCTTGAAAGCTGATTTCATGTAACATCTGTATCTAACATTGTTAAAATAAGGAGACTGACATCATACAAGAATACAAGAAATAGCAGCCCAGCATTAGTAAAAGCCTCTGCAACAGCGTAAGGATTTTTGAATACACATTTACAACATTTTATAAATCTCCGTTATTTTTCAAAACTGTTAGGAATTTCACCTTGATCAATATGTGACAGTTATGGGGCTTTTGTTAAGTAGAAATAAACAACAAACGCTGTTTTCTATGGATACACAACAAACATGGCAGATGTGAGTACCGACAATCAAAGTGTAAAAGATAATCTCGCCAAACGGTATCTAATGAGGCTGTTTTTAATGATACTATGATGCCTGCAGTTTTTTGCACATTGTAAGAACAAGTATCAATTTAATTACCATACCGATAAGTAGATTTGGCGCTACAAATTTGGTTTGCAATAAAGCAAACCGAAATTTCGAAACAATCATTATAAACCTACACCAATATAGCACCTAACCATGACAACGTGATAATCTTTGGTGAAGATGTATGCATTTCCCAATTGCATCATACCAATTACAACCTTGCAGCCCCCAGAACCAAAAGCTGAACTTAGGCAGATCACTTTTAAGTGCACTAAAAACTGGTTTGAAAACTGTGGCTTCAAAAAGACAGATATGTATTATTCGCTTCTCTGTTTAAACTGTGATTGCATTTTCGTCATATTATCAACGTCATCATCGACGATGACGATATACACCGGTCTCCAAAAGTTAAGGTACAACATGTTTTTCGAAGCTCACCAGACAAAAAATGGCAGTCAGATTAAACTTCATAGTTTATATGAATGAAAATAATAAGCTTTAAAAAACTTACGCAGAAATTACAGCTACCACTTTTATTTTATAGAAAAGAATAGGTATTTGTGAATGAGAGAAAAATATGCAATTACGAAGCTTTCGTAATTTCGCGTGTAAGTTTTGTTGTATTCGAACTATTGTTGTCAATTTTGTTCACAACAGCCAGTAGAGTCTTAAAATGTCTAGAAGAAGTCGTTTGCCCGATTCATTAAGGTGGCGGCAGGTAGGATGGATGGAAATGGGATTGTCACAGGCCGATACTGCTAGCCGGCTCTATGTGTCTCGCAGTGTAGTCCAACGACTCTGGGATCAGTATGAATCATCCGAAGATTCTGTGTCCAGAAGACATGTTCCAGGCCACCCACGTGATACAACACCTGAAGAAGACCAGTTTATAGATCTTTCGGCCCGAAGGAGAAGGCGCACTACTGTGCCGCAACTCATTGCAGACCACTTTGCAGCATCATGGAGAAGAATCTCCGCTACTACGGTGCGAAGACGTCTTCACAATGCAGGTCTCTATTCAAGGCGACCAGTTGTGTGTGTCCCCCTCAACAGACGAAGAGAACATGTTTCCTGGACCAAACAATAGTGGGCTTCTGTACTCTTCACAGACGAATCCAGATTCACACTGGAGAGCGATTCAGGACGTCTTCTGATCTGGAGAGAACAATGCACTCGATACCATCAATCAAACACTGTCGAAATACACAGGTACATAAGCGGTGGAATAATGGTTTGGGCAGGGATCTCACTCGGAGGCCACACTGACCTGCATGTGTTCCATAGAGTACCTGTGACTGGTGCGAGACAGCGGGATGAGATCCTGGATTCATATGTGCGCCCATATGCCGGAGCTATTTGCAATGGTTTCATTCTAATGGATGATAATGCGAGACCACACCGAGCTGTGGTTGTTGAGGATTATCTTGAGGATCACGGTTCGGAGAGAATGGAATCTCCAGCTCACTCTCCAGACTTGAATCCGATAGAACATCGTTGGGACTATTTTGGAAGACAGGTTGCGGCTTTAAATCCTCCTCCAAGGTCATTACATAAGCTGGAACAAGGCTTACTCCAAGTCTGTGGAGTTACCTATTCTTACCTATTTCGGTGTCCGACCATTTAATTGAGAGCATGGAAAGTCGATGCCGCCAATGCATTCAAGTCCGGGGTGGACATATTCCGTATTAGAACCAGTTTTTTATTGTTTCTGTCACATTTTACTGCATAATACTGCGATGTACTGATTTCTCCAAGAATGGAATTTTCCACCATGAGCGTTTTTTTTGTTGTAATTTCATTTATACGTTTAACTTAAGTAAATTTCTATGTCGCATTTAATAAATAACAGTTTAGCGCAGATTTCCTCCAAATTTGTTGTTTCTATATTCATTCATTTGCAAATTAGCCTAAAAAAACCGGTTGTACCTTAACTTTTGGACGCCAGTGTATAAGGGGAGGTCGATTACTCTGTCGTTAAAGACATATTTACTGCAGTGGATCTTCAACAACAGCCTTCAAGCGATGAAGAATAATTCACTGACGGTGAGCCTCGGATGAAGAGGACTTTGAAAAGCCAAGGCAACCAAAGCAAGCGCAGCGCAATTACTCAGACCTTCAACTTCGATTCTCATTTTTCTTTAAATAATCATTCGCATATTTTTTTTTATTTTATTCAATTTATTAGGAAATAGAGATCGCTGTCCTGATTTACTTTTGAATGTTTTTTTTAAATCATTTAACTAATAACTTTATTTCAGTTTGTTATTGCTATAGAAAGTGTAAAATATGGTAGTGCAAATGGTAATGTAGAAAAAATACAACTACATATAATTTTAAATAGTTTCAAGAGCTTCAACTGTGTGATTGGTATGGATGCTTAGTCATCTAATTGCTTTTTTGCCCTGTCATGACGAAATTTCAATGTCTCCGAAATGCGTTTTACTAGTATGTCTGAACTATTTGAGAGCCATCATGGAAAAACGTTGTTTATATGCAAAATGTAGAAAATTGGCTCTAGTTTTAATTGATGTAATTAGTTTTTTTTTATTATTTACACTATGCAACGGAACACTGAGATAAAACATTTTTTTTTTTTTTTTTTTTTTTTTTTTTTTTTTTTTTACTTTTAACTGTTTAAGCCGATGACAAAAATGAAAATTTACGATGACAAAAATGAAATTCGTGTTAAGTGCATTAAAAATTCATAATAGAAGAGAAAGGAAAATCTCATCTAAAACTTTTCATACAACTGACTTTTTCGCTACCATTTAACTGGACTAATTACAGAATGTTTTTGTAGTATTTGGAGGTTTAATACATCGAGACAACCGAAGCGTCTTCAAGCTTATTCATTGTTCAATGATCCAATTATAAAGTGGCATGGCACGCGCAGGTCGATCTCTAACCGGGCTAGCTTTAATTTTGGTTCCAGATTTTTTTTATAAACTTACTATTGCTTTTGGAACAGGTTCCGAAAGTGAAAGAAGCTTCATTAAAGAAAACTGCAACCAAAATTGAAAAAGTAAAAACTTGCACGGCTAGAAATAGGTCTCAGCTATCCTATGCAAATAATAATAATAATAATAATAATAATAATAATAAATAAATAAATAAAATAAAATATTAAAATACAAGCGAAAATAGTATATTACTTTTAAATGCTAAAGGTGTAAAATTAACAACTATAATATAAATTAAAATAACTTTTATTAGTTGTTTTACATGTTTCGACTCTTCTGAGTCATTTTCAAAAACAAAATGAGAATATTCTAAAGCTGCACGGGCTTTGAAGTTATTATTTACATGTACTTTTTAAAAAATTACGCACGTTATCTATTATTTTTTACTTGATTGTTTATTTTCATATCTTTGAGCATGGAGTAATTCTAGCCACAGTTTCGGTAAATTAAAAGATGCCGCATTGTTACATATTGTATTTTTGCGCGTGAGTATCTCTATGGTTTCTCTTATTATGGATGGATAGTGTAGACTGGAGGGAAATATTATTTTACTTTCATTGAAATTTATTTGGATGGTTTCTTCTTGATATTGTTATATATATATATTTTTTATACCGCTAACCAGGCCCCTACCTGCCCGGCATGAATGCCTAGCTTAACGGGTTAGTACCTGGGTGCGGGGCGGAAATCGCCTGATCACAGCATGGCTGTGATCCACCTGACTACTGATTTGTTCACATCGCTGCTGTGCTTGCTCTCTTGTGATTTGCTACCGTTATCTTTGTTTGCCGGTTCAAGGTTTCTGTTTAACTTTGTTGAATTGACAGATTTAATAGGTCTCGTAATTTAGAACCTTGATCAGGTGACGAGACCCTCACCTGACTAGGCACCCCCAGAGGTATTATTCACAGGTAACTTGGAGGGCTTTGCACCCACGACGGATTTTATATGCACCAGGTGCCATTAGCGTACATAGATTTACATATTTACCATGTCTGTTGGCTTGTCACGTTCATGGTGGGTTGTCGCTGTAGTGTTTATCGCCTCTTTTATGGGCTGATTTCCCTTCTTGTTGTATTTGTCTCTGTCAAAGCTTTTTGGCGTTTTTATAGGCTCGCCCCTGTTGTGGGTTGTTTTTTGTCTATCATTCATTGGTTTTTTGTCTCTTTCTTGATATATTTTTACCTCTAGCTTGTGCTAGAGCTGGTTTTCACATTTTGAATCTTGGTCTTCTTTCGAGAGTTTCACTGGTTATTATGTCACTATCGTGGGTTTTGTCACGTTGTAACATTTGTTACTGGTGGTTGTCACATTGTAACTTTTGTTACTGGTGGTTGTCACATTGTAACTTTTGTTACTGGTGGTTGTCACATTGTAACTTTTGTTACTGGTGGTTGTCACATTGTAACTTTTGTTACTGGTGGTTGTCACATTGTAACTTTTGTTACTGGTGGTTGTCACATTGTAACTTTTGTTACTGGTGGTTGTCACATTGTAACTTCTGTTACTGGTGGTTGTCACATTTCTGGATGTTGCACACTCATTTTTGTTGTCTTTGTCACTTTATCTCACCCAAGCATTGGGGATTTTGATTTTTTTTCCCTTCGTGAATACGCTTTTTGCGATCAGTCCATTGAATCCTAATGGCTGTTATCACTGCTTTTGAATTTTGTGCAACTTGTTGATTTGTTGTTTGAGAAACTTGTCGCACTAATGGAGTGGGGCTTGTTCCGTGGCCGTTAGTCCGTCATGTATCTATGAGGCTGTATTCACTTGATTTGACACTGTTTTTTCCCCCATTAACTTTCTTTGGCAGGTGTGCTTTGTGCATTCACCATTTAATTATTTTTTTCACTTTTTGTTGGCTATTTGCCTTCATCAGTTGGTGAAATTCAGTCCGTCACAGATGACTTCCACTTCTCACTAGTGCTGAAAAAAATCGATTTTTTTTTTTGGCGTAGCAAAAAGGTTCCATTGCTACTTTTTTTTTTTTTTTTTTTTTTTTTTTTTAAATTTTTAATTTTTAAAGATATATTAGAAAATATACTTACCAAATGGATGGCTTTTGAGAGTGGGATATGCTTTTGAGGAATCTCGCTGCTGGGAAGGTGTATTTATTGTGATATGAGATCGATGTTTTCTACTAACCATCTCATCACTGCTCTTCCTTTTGTTTGTACTTGTTTGTTGTTCGCTAACTGGTTGTGCCATATTTTTTCGTTGTTCGGTGTGATGTGGATCAGATGTAGTGTTTGGGTTAGTGGGCAGTCTGTTAGATAGTGTTTGGGGGTTCCCAACTCCCCGCATGAGCAGTTTGGTGCGTCTTTGCGCTTAAACCTGTGTAAGTAGTCCGGGAATGCTCCGTGACCCGTGTAAATTTGACTTAGTAGATTGCAGCTGATGATTCTGCGAGAATCTACTTTTGGGAAGTATTCATATGTCTTCCTGCCCGTTTCCCCATAATCCCACTCGAACTGCCATTGTTTGATAGTGAGTTCTTTTAGTTTTCTTTTTAAGTTTGATATCGGTCTTTCTAGATGGTATGGAATTTCTTTACTTTGGTTTTCTGCAGCCTTTTTTGCTAATTCGTCGGCATCCTCGTTTCCTTGGATACCTACATGTGCTTTGACCCAGCTAATTTTGAATTTATTGTTTGAGTCTTTTACTGTTTTTTGTATTGTATCGATTAATTTTACTACATTGAAGGGTTTACTGAGTGATTGGATGGCTGACATGCAGTCCGAGCGAATGCTGTATTCCTTCCCTGTGCTATTTCCCCATTCTGCTGCTTTTAGTATAGCCAGTAGTTCGGCTTGGAAAACACTGTTGTACTTCCTTAATGGAGCTGACCATGTTTTTATTTTTTGTTCATTTTTGAAAGCTACGAATGCCGAACCCGTAGCGCCTGTTTCCAATTTTGAACCGTTTGTATATATTACTATGTCCTTGTAATTATGGCCTATTCTTGGTTCTATGGTGTCCGCGGGATGTGTTTCCCATACATTAATCTTTTTTATATAGTCTGTATGGTGGATAGTGGTTCCGTGTATTTCTGTCGTTTCTCTTAAACGAGATATTGTGCCGTATTCTGCCTCGTATTTAACTTGGAGGTGAATTGGAATCAGGCCAGCAAGTACCTGAAGGGCCGCTGTTGGGGCAGTTTTATATGCCCTAACTATAGCCAGCAAAAAATGCCTTTGGCATGTTGTTAGTACTTGTTTACTTCTTTGGTTTAGCTTATGTCCCCATATTGAGGCTGCGTAAGTCAGTGTTTTCTCAGCTACTGTTCTATACCATATTTTTAAGATGCTTGGTTTCAATCACCAACCCCGTTTGGCCATTTGTCCCATCATCCAAAACGCTTTCCTTACTTTGGCTGTTTGTGCTTGGCAGTGTGTTTCCCAATTTAGGTTTTTATGTATGATTACACCTAGATACTTAATGTTTTCTTTTCCTTCAAATTCCCTTTCTTTGAATTTAATTCCTTCAATTTTATATGTGTCTGCTGTTGGTAGGTTTCTTGTGTGTGTTCTATTAAGGTACAGTAGTTCTGTTTTGTCCCAATTAAGCGTTAGGTTATTTTCCGTTACCCATTCATAAAATTCTTTTATTATTTTGTTTGCTAGTTTTACTAATTGTTCTTTTGTTTTTGCTTTTATTATTAAAATAAAGTCGTCTGCGAAGGCCTGTATTCTTACATTTTTACCCCAGTTTTTCTTTAGGGCTGTATCTGCTATTAGCAGCCACAGCAGTGGTCCCAGACAGCTGCCTTGTGGGCAGCCGCCAAATGTTTGTTTTGTTACTTTAATGCCGTTTTCTTCTAAGGATACGTATCTATCTTCTAAAAAGCTTAGTATCCAATTTATTAAGTAAGTGGGGCATGGTGATTGTTTTAAGTTTTCGGCTATAATAGGCCATCTGATATTATCAAATGCACCCTTTATATCCATTGCTATTAGTAATGTTTGGTATTTGTCTTCTTTGTCTTTCTTTATTGTTTTTATTAGGTTATTTAGTGCGTGTTCAGTTGATAACCCTTGTTTGAACCCATATTGTTTGTCGCTCCAGTATTTGTTGATTGTTAGATGATGTGATATCCTGCCGTGTATTATTTTTTCTAGTATTTTACTAAGTGTAGGTAGTAAGCATATGGGTCTGTAATTTTTTGGTTCTTTTGGATCTTTTCCCTTTTTATGAAATAGGACTACTGTGCCTATTTTAAATGATTTTGGGAAGTAGTTGAAGATAAGGCATGTGTTATATAATGTTAGTAGTAGTTGTGGTGCTGCTGTGTGTATTCTTTTCACTAGGTTATGGTCTATGTAGTCAAAGCCCGGAGCTTTGTTTTGTTTTATGTTTTTGATTATACTGTTAAGTTCTTGTTTTGTTATAAGCTGTGGTTTTGTTTCATTAAATGTCGGTGTCTCTGGTTTTAATTCATGTTCTATTGATGGATCTGTTAGATATAGGTTGTTTAGGAAGTGGTTTAATGTCTTTTTGACGGTTACTTCTTGATTGTTGGGCATGATGTTTTCTAATCGTGATGGGCTTGTTTTTTTGCCTGATGCCAGTTTATATTGAGAGCCATATGTATTAGTGACTTCCTCACAGTATTTTTTCCATGTATCTCTTTTGGCTTTTTGGACTATTTTCTTTAATTTTGCGCGTTCTTTTTTATATTCTATATGTTGTTTGTGTTTTAGTTCCTCATCTTGTTGTTCCTGGAATTTTCTCCTGAACGCCCTTACTCTATTTCTTGCTATTTTGACTTCTTGTGACCACCATGGTGGTGCCATTAATTCTGGAGTTTTTCTATGTTTGTAGCAGGCGAATGCTATTGCTGTTATTTCTCTCTGTAATCTTAGAGTTATGTTGTCTAACTGATCTATATTTGTTGCTTTTCTTAGTTCTTTTGTATATTTGTTTCTGATTTGTTTAATTTTCTTCTCGAATTTTGCGTGTTTGCCGTGTTTTGTTTCTAATCTATGTCTTTGATAACACGTATTTTTATATTTTATATTAAATTTTATGTATTTGTGATCACTGTTTGATTCGTCGTCGCTTACTTCCCAGTCTGTTATATTTTCTCCTAATTTAGCTGTTGCTATTGTTAGATCCGGCCATCCTTCTAGCTTCCTTTTACCTCTCATGGTGCTGAACGACGCTTTTGCGTGTGGTGGGTTTTGTACAAAGAGGGCATTCAGGAGGAGGAAGTCTGTAAGTTTTACCCCCCTGTCATCTAAGTTCGCATAGCCCCATTGTTGAGAGTGTGCGTTAAAGTCCCCCGTCAGTAGTACTTCGCCCTTGGCTATTTTCAGAGTGTCTTCTACCTCCTGCAGCACATCTTCGAAGTCTTCTACTGAGGGGGGTGCGTAGACATTGATTATTGTTATTGTTTCTTTTTTATTTTCGATTTTTATTGCTGTTGTGTATTCTTTTTCTGCTATTGTTATTGGATTGGTGCCTGTGTGAGTTACTATTGCTGATCGATTTCTTTTTGTTTTTGTTATTTTCCAATTACCATTATTGAAACCTGTTATTTTTCCTGTTTTTTTATTTTGGTGAAAGTCTTGTAAGAGTCCAATATTTATTTGTTTGTCTCCCATATATCCCATAAGTGTTTGTGTTGCATGGAGACTGTTATGTAGGTTTATTTGTATTAGTTTGAAGTTGTCTTGATTTTTATTGTTGGAGTTTTCTTTTGGATTTTTATTTTCATTCAGGTTTGGATTGTCTTGGGTGCCGCTTAGGCACGCGTCTGTGTTAGCGGCGTTGATATTGAACATAATTCAATTCGTGTGTCCTTTGTTGCCTGTTGTTAAGTTCCTCCTGTGACCTCCTATGCACCCGTGTCACACCCCTAGTTGTGTTTAATGTGATTTTGTCGTTTAGGACATCATTACCTGTAGTTAGTTTTTGTCTTCCTTGTTCAATTTCAATTTGTCTAATTTTGAGGAGCTTTCTGTACACCCTGCACTGCGCATCATGAGCCGTGTGGTCTATAGGGATTTGTGCCGGTAAGTGCGCCTTATTCCATTCGTTAAATGTAGTGCAGATGATACACCTCTTCCTTCCTTTTGGGCAATCTTCGTATTTGTGCCTACCTGCACATATCGGGCAGTACTGACTCTGCTTGCACTGGTGCGCCACGTGGTCAAAACCTTGACATTTGTGACACCTTTGGATCGTCACATAGTTTTTTATCGGACATTCCTTGAGTCCCAGGCAGATCGTTCTCTCCTTGAGAAGGTGATCCGCCAGGGGCTCAGGGAGCGCTACCGGTATATGCAATCGCCCTGCTGGTGTCCGTAGCGATTTTAGCAACTGTATTTTGTCCTCGTTTTGTTCTATGTCGATGCCTAGTTCTCTGCATATTTTGTGCTTGATTATGGCTGGCTCCACCGACTCCGGTACATGGAAGATTATAATTCTCTTCTTCCTTAAATTGGCTGTTTTTACTTTCAGGCCACTGTTACTCTCCTCATTCTCTGCCAGGGCTTCCTTTATCCTCGTAGCTTCCGTTGCGTTTTCGCAAAAAATTTTTATGCCGTTGCGAATCCGTTTGACATTCCTGACTCCTTCCTTGTTTTCTATCGTATTTGTTATTTGTTGCTCTACTTCCTCTGCTGTCCGCTCTTCTGTAGCCTGAATAATTACAGTTGCCGTCGCGGCTTTGACCGCCTGTGCATAACTGTGAGCAACTGCAGTCTTTTTTGTTGCCTTTTGTGCTGGTAGCGATGTTGTCTCTTCTTCCATTGGTTGGGTTCCTCTTTTTGCTGTTACTATTTCCAAGGCTTCTGCCTTTGCCTCGGCATGTGTTGCCCTCAACTCCATCTCAGTCAGTGAGTTTATCACTACCTGCAGAGCTTGGTCCATGGCTTCACACGTCGATGCTGATATCTTTGTTGATTTTGATTGTATCATCTTGATGTAGCTTATTGCCATCATAGCCCTCTCTATCTCTAGGGATCTCTTTTTAGATCCATCTGGTATGTCGCAAAGGGTTATTAATTCCCCTCTTAACCTCGTGACTTCTGTGTCTTGTAGTACCGCAGTTTCTTTATCTGGCTCTGTCATTACACTATCCACATCTGAATCTGTCTCTTCGCACGTATCTTTCTTTGTCAATTCGTAAAATCCCTCAATGTCTGTCATCTTTAGTTTTGTTTTTCCTACTTTTTCGGAGGTTTTTGCTTTGCTTTTTACCTGCTCTTTCTGGGAAGTTCCAGGTGTACTACTTGCTCCTGGCGTTTTTTGTGTTTTTTACTTCTGTTTTTGAGCCTTTTGAGCCTTGGGTGGTTTTTGTTGACGCATTGCGCTTTTGGTCTATTGGTGTCATTGTTTTTTCGCGGGAACTTGCACGTGTGCTTAGTTTCATTTTTTGTATTTGGTGTTTCTAGTTACCCTTTTATTAGTTTATTTATGTTTTATTCCCAGCAGGGGGAAACATGAAAATAACATTACAATTATAGACATCTTTTTCTAACGGTGTGTGTGGGGGGGGGGTTAACTGAAAGATTATACTTTAAGAGTTTGATCTGGGAGATTAATGCCTTGAGGCTTTAGAAAGTGGAGAGGGAATCGCTAGTAGAAGTAGGGATTAGTGGGTGATTGACACCCAACAATGAGCTAGTGGTAGCTGTAATGAAGTTAGGATTATTGAATGATTGACACTCCCTTCTTTTAATCTGCACTGGAATGTTGAATTCACTTATGTGAGCATTCTTTAATGTAACTGAAACTTCCTATGCATAGAGAAATTGTTGCTATTTTGACTTGAGATTTTTTTTGAGTGCGCTTACCTGTTAATTTGCTTATTAAAGTAAATTGGATGTCTAGTTAGACATGTATGGTTACAGAAAATATTCTGGGGGTACTTGAGAAACTGTTTAGTTTCTTGAATTTTTTTTATCCCCGGGGTTTTATTTAGATATTTATGAATTATTTGATTCTTAGCTAATTAAACTATAAAATGAGATTAAAACTGGGGGTGGGGAGGTTAGATTTTACACTTTAGCTTAGTTATGTTAATGCTTAGTTGAAGAGATTAGTTTTAAATTGTTCTAATGGGAGGATTAGAGAGGAATTACAATTTAATTATTAAACTGCTGTTTAGGCTGTTTAGTTGAATTTAATATGGATGGGGGAGAAAAAGATAGTTGAATACGCTAAGGACTTAAGTTACTATTAAAATAACAAAGGGCAAATATTTATTTATTTATTTTTGGGGGGAAAAGGGAGTGGGGGGAATTATTCATTGAATTAAGGATTGCTAATTGATATGATGTTATGACTCGTTGAGTCCTAAACTTTTGAGTTAGAACACTGGGCCTACTTCGCGATGAGCAATTAGGTAAAGGACCTAATTAACCCGAGATGGCTGGGGATGTAGCTTCCAAAACTGCCGCAATCAGTAAATTAATTCACTAATTGAGATCGCTTTGGCGTACCCATCAGCCGCCAGTGTTTAAAAGATGGTCAATTAAGAGATTTATACTTACATAGGCAATCCCCGCCAGGTACCAGTTACCTTAATTACTGCTGCTGCTGATTTCTTCCTGCAAAGAGCTGCTATGTTGATCAAGGCAGGTGTGGCTGTTCCGTTTCTACCGGGCGAACATCTTTCTCCCGCGGTCCTGTCTGCTAGCGTCTGTCCGCAAAGACGAGAGTGTCCTTCCGCTAGCTCTTTCAACACGTGGTCCCTTGATTACACTAATTAGTACATAACTAATTAACCGTTGGTCGCACAATTGAAAAATTAATGTCCACGGATAGGAAATGTTTTTCTCTTTCCGGGAATTCAAAAATCTGAAAAAAAATCTCAGGAATTCCGGTTTTAAAATTGCAAAAACCAGGAGCCCAAAAACATGCGTGCTTCCTGTACGCGCCGCTCGAAAACTAGTTTGATATTGTTATATTATATTGTTACAAGCGAAAAATTTGAAAAGAACACCCATAGATTTAATATTAGCTTCCGAATGTTTTCGAGTAACTAGTGTAGGTTCTTAAGGTAGACAAACACACAAGACATAAAACGCGACTGAATACGCTGTGAAAGATTTTAAGAGCACAAGATAATAAGCGCCTTTCATAGGCATTGCACTACTTATAATAAACAAGTAGTCTGCCGATTGAGAAGAAAAATAAAACAATCTGACTTTTGTCGCTGTCCAAAATGTCTCCTCATATGTAATTTTCTGGTCATCAGGATGTAGAATAAATCGATATTTATAGATTTATTATCAGAACTCCCCCTACATTAATTTTTTGGGTTTTAAAACACTAAAAGAATTATCAATATCATTAAGATTATAGTGAGTCCCCAGAGTTGCCAAGTCTCCGGCTTTTTGTACACCAGTATATTCTTAGAGACAATGTTGTTCTTTTAAATCGCAGAATGCTCCGATCTACGAAAACAACATCTTCTGTATTAAAATACTGGTGCCCAAAAAGCGGGAGACTTGGCAGCTCTGGAGTCCCAATTGTGGTATGGCATATGTTTACTATCCAAAGTTTCATTTATACGGTGTCCAATATATAAAATTTCTTGTTAGACTAATTTTCCAATAGATGTAATATACACATGATTTAATCTTTACTTTGATATTATATATATATATATATATATTCATTATTTGTTAAATGTATTTCTTTTTTTAGGAATATGTTCTGTTTGCATTTCCTTGCATTGTATATTAATTCCTTTAAAATTGTTTCCAACATTTTTTGTCACAATTTTACTGTAGCTAAATCTATGATAAGACGATAAAAAATATTACATTTCAAAGTTCTGTTATTAAAGCGTATAAATTGTGTTTACATGTGTTAAATTTGTAGTAATTTACAAAGTGTACAAATTTTATAGGTAAAAATAAATAAAATACTAAGATCATCGATAAATTTCTTTTGAGTGTAAAGGAATGTGTATTTTTTTTACAACCTTTGCTTCTCTTCCTGAAGCTTTTGATTCTTTGTCTCTAAATTTGCTGCCTTTGTGTTCAACTATTCCCAGAATGTTTCGCCAAAAGAACAAACTCAAATAAATATTTTATATATATATATAAAAAATCCTTATAATTTCTTTTGAAGTACTTTCAAAATACTATTCAGAATACAAATTCATTTTCCTCCTTTCAAAAAATTTGTTTATTAAAAAAATAATTTATTAATATTTATGAAATGATATTTGTATGTATATTTTTCTTTGTAGAAACACATACAAAATACCTAACTTAAAAATGCTTAAATTCACAGAAAATGCTTATTATTTTCCAGCTGTTATTTTTCTGAATTCATTTCTATGTTGTCACCTTAAAAGTAAAATCCTTAAAAAGAAAGGTCGTCAAAATTATTCATATCACAAATACGCGAGTTGAAAAGAAGCCAATTAGGATCTTTAACGGAGACCACTTTTCAAAATATTCCCAAATAAAAGGGTTTTCATTTTAAAAGCAATTTTCAAGGGAGAGTTTCAGAAAAGAAGTATTTTAGCTGTTTTAAACAAACTATTTCTCACGAGAGTTCGAAAGACGACTGAAACATTATTTTAGTTATAATCACATAATAAGATCACTAATTATAAGTAAAATATAGATAAAATGCTTAAATGATACAAAGAGAAACACAAAAGGTTTATAAAAACAACCTTTTAATATAAAGATCGACAGATGTTTCAACGCTCCAACGGCACCAATATCAGGATATACAACGACAAAAAAAAATATTCTCGCAAATTTTGAAAATAAAATTAAAAAACAATTGAAAGAAATTGTTTTTTAAATGTATTTTTTAATTTTGCGAGTATATTTTGTTTATCATTGTATATCTTGATCTTGATAATGCCGCCATTGGAGCGTTGAAACATACGTCGATCTTTATATTAAAACGTTTTTATAAGCCCTTTTTGTGTTTCTCTTGGCATCACTTAAGAATTTTATCTATACCACTATCAAAAATATATTCGTCAAAAAACGTAAAAACCACAGGCAACAAATTGCCGGAACACCCTTGTGGTTAGAAGAGATTTTTTTGTTATTTGAAGAAATTTCCATCTTTTAATTGGCAAATTTCAGGGAACTTTTAGCATAGGTTCGCGAATTTTTCGTGTTCTGATTGGTAAAGGACATACGTAAAAATTACGTTTCTAATACGAAAAAGTACTAGCAGCACAGTTACCGGAACACCCCTGTTATTTCACGAAAGTGCAGCTATATTTTGGAAATTTTCAGGAAATTTTACGCTAAATTGTAGAATTTTCTGTATTTTGGATGAAAAAGGTCGAATGAAAGCAGAAACTTTCGCGATTTAACGAAATATAGTCAACGGAAAAATTCCTTTATTTCACGGATTCTTTTTTTTTTTCGAGAGTGTATTTTAATTACTTTAGTCTTTACAATGAATAAAACAGGACATATTTTAATTTAAAAATATTGAATAAATCAAATTACATACTGAAAATCTACTTTTTAGACTGAACGCAGTGCTTTCAGAATTTAATAATAACATGTTTATTTTCATAAAAAAAGAGAAAAAGGCTTTGTGAATTGTTTGAACTTTGCAAAATTTTTTAAAAAATGGATTTTGAAATGGAAAGTTTTCTATTTGTAATGATTTTGTACTACATTTGTTTATTTGCTTGTGAATTTATTATGTGAGAAATAGGCAGATTGATATTAAATATTTTATTGTATTTTGTTTTATCCGTCAACTAATTAAATCCTTACCTCTGATAGGTAAAGACACGTTAAGTTTAAGTTAACATTTTAAAATTTAAAATTATCATTTCAAAGATAGAGGAATTTGAAGATAAAGAAAAATTAATCTTTTTTAGTTAAATATAAAAATAAACAGTAGTTAATCTTTTTTTTTTTTTTTTTTTTTTTTTGGATAAATTGCCTGGATCAATCTTAAATCTCTCTGTGTGCGTTCCAAGAAGTTTTTAACTAGTTTTATGCAGGTTTAAAATATTACCTGTACACAATGATTAAAATGCCCCGTGCGAACTCATTTTCTTCTGACCCTTTTCTAATTTTTCAAGGGCTACAAGGATTTTATGCTTCATTATAAATGTGTGCAACAAATGTGTAAAAAAAAGTATAATATAAAAGTTATAGTTAAAAAACATAAAACATTCGGAAAAACTGAGAAAGATTGTCCAATATGCGAAAAATATTTCTGCTATTTTAATAATAATTATCCTATATATTATTACGAAAAGGGATTCCGTTAAGATTCACATTCAGAAAAAATTGATCTATTTGCGCATGCATCAAACTAAATCTAAAATGTATTCAGTATTATGGCACGCTAGAACAAAGTAAGGGGGGGTTGAGTATTCTAAGGCGCTGGGTATTTTCTGAGGTTCTCTCTTTTGATTGTCGGTTCGATACTTACTCTGGACTGAATGATTTGTATTACTTTATTGACGATGATTCATTTTAATGGTGTCATATTTTACTTCAGGGGGTGAAGTTACACAATTTAATTTTTATGCTTTATAATTAAATAAATTTTAACAACCAAGACTATTATTTCAAATACTAATTTTATATTAAAAGTATTTAAAGTAAAATATTGTGCATGTAATTATCAAATAATTAATTTGAACAGATATACAATTTTTGTTATATTTGGTAGACCATTGTAATAAAAGAAATATAAAAGGAGAGAAAACATAAAAAAAAATCATACAGCAACACTAAAAGAAATTATATTGATATCCATGATTTAATAATTAAGCAATGTATGAAAATGTAAAATAAAATATATGTATTATAAATCGTTAGCTACAAACAGCAAATTTTAAGTTCAGGATTTTACAATCAAGCTGATAAGATTCAGAAAAAATGACCTATTTGCGCATGCGTCAAATTATATCTAGAACCTATCCAGTGTTATGGTCATGGACATAGAAATAGATAAGGACTTCTAACGAAATATCCTTTCAAAGAAGAAAATCGTTCCTCGAAAAATGTTTCAAATAGGTGGCGCCTGTGTAGGACAGTTGCTCTATACGTCACCAGTTCGTCTGCTTGACAGCCATCGGCCTTTGAGTATCCGATATACAGTTTCGATTTGTTGTTGTAGGTGGCACAACGATAGCAGAGATGCTCGCCGGTTGCGCAGAACTGTGCGCGTAGCTGCCATTTAGTTCGAAAGTCATAAATCGATATTAACACTATTTCGTTAGAAGTCCTTATCTGTTTCGATGTTCATGGTTATGGCATGCTAGATCGAAGTAAGGGTGGTTGAGGGGTCTAAGGCCCTGCGTTTTTGCTCAAAGCTCTCTGTTTCAACAGTTGGTTTGATACTCACTCTGGACAGAATGATTTTTGTTACTTTATTGGCGATAATGCATTTGAATGATGTCACATTTTACCTCAGGAGGAGAAGTTATACATTTTTTAATTATTATTCGTAAGCTTTATAATTAAGTAAATTTAAACAACCAAGATTATTTTTTTAATTTCTAACTTTTTATTAAATGTATTTAAAGTAAAAGATTGTGCATGTAATTATCGGTTAAAGAAGTTGGACTGACCTACAATTTTTGCTACGTTTGGTATGACCATTATCAAGATGTCATGTATATACTAAGTGAAGTATGTGATTACTTTCATAAAAAAAGAAAAATAAAAGGAGAGAAAACAGAAAGAAGAAAAAATTTTCATACAGGAACTCTTAAAGAAATTATCTTCATATATATGATTTAATAATTAAGCAATGTATGAAAATGTAAAATAAAATTCAAGTACTTAAAAATATATATATTATAAATTGTTGGCTGCAAACGGCAAATTTTATGTTCGGGGTTTTACAGTCAGGCTAAAATAAAATTAATTAAAAAATTTAAAGCTCGCGTAATTTTTTTAAAATTAGAAAATACTAAATATTGATACTTAAAAATTTTTTTTTAGTCTGCAGTAAGTACAAATAAATCATCCATTAATATTTTTAGTTAAACTCTTGCTAAAAATCAAGCATAATAGGATGGAAATTACAAGGTTAAAATTCTTTCACTTCGTTAGTTGAGTACACTTGACTCACAACATCATCTATCGTCTTATATTTATAGGAATCGCTTACGCAATATAACAATTCGTCATGTTTTCATCACGTAATTAATTTAAAAGCAACTAATTAAAAATTAAAACATGTTTCTAAAGGAACTTTCAAGATATTTACCGTCAAATCTTGGCAGGTACTATCTAGTATATATTAAAAGGAATTCACAAATATTCGTTCGTTTATGAGCTGAGTTGGAACAAATCAAACATTGGTTTTTAACAATTTAAAACAAGTTGGAAATTGTACGTCAAACGTTACAAACGAGGTGAGTTCGTACTATAGCTAGTTATATAAATATTCAGATCTTGATGATTTTTAATTTTGTGAAATGAATTATATCGTCTGCAGATTAATTTCTGTAATAAAATAAGTATCTCGGTCGCTTGACGATTAAACTTCGAAAGCTCCTATAAAAATAGAGCACCGATTTAAATAAAAAATCAAATTTCTTAATAAATATTTTTATTAATATTTTCTAAAGTTTTGATTCGATTTTTAAAAAAAATGAAATGTCTCGACAAAATTCTGCAAAGATAATATATCTTAAATTTCAAACCATTCGGTTGGGTAGTTTTTGCGTTGTTATATGCGGACGGACGGACAGACAGACGGACGGACGGACGGAGACGGACGGACGGACGGACGGACAGACCAGACGACAACAATAGGTGCTACGTATTTATATAATTACGAACGCACCTAATCACACTAAGAATTTTGTATACATTATTTTCTTTAACGAAGTCTTTTTATTGCACTAGGTGCAAATTTATATATTTTATTTTAAAATATGTTTTTATGCACGTACTAAATGTGCGTTTCATATTAGTCATTGTTTAAAGAACTTTTAAATGACGAAGAAAAATCTTAAATTGCACCATTCTCTTAAGACTAAATAACTATCACAAATTTACATTTTTGAAATTTTAGTTTATTGTGTTTCTGAAAATGTATATTTCACTAATTATTTTAAAGTGGATTTGGGTAATAATTTCTAAGAAAAATCAATTGGCAACTGTTTTTCGAAAAAAAAAAGTTTACGTTATAAATATAAATGACTGAAAATTTTTTAGTAGAATATTGAATAGTTATTTTCATGAATATTTGTTTTTTGTTGATTGAACAGGAATCAAATTAAACAAATATAAAATAAAAATAGTTACTTTAACAAACACTATCTTATAAACATTCAATGTTTACCTTGAAAATCAGGTCTAATGTCATGACTGCAATTTATATGGAGTGAGTAGGACACGTGAAATGTTAATACGTGAATGCGTCAAATTTTATTTAAAAATAATGTAGTTTTCTTTAAATGAAAAATGACGGCTTCAATGGAAAATATTCTTTCACGTGAAAATGGACAACAAGAACGAAAAATCATGCGTCAAGCATAGATTATGTAGCACTTTCCAACGCTTCCAAAATAATTTTACAAATCATACCGTTTAATAAGCTAAAAGATAACTTCTAAGTAAACAATTTGGAAAACGCATAACATATTTAAAAACATAATTTCAGGAATTTCCAACATATACAATATTCGGAAAAATATCCGAATACTTTTATTCAGCCCTGTATAGGATATATAGAATTGTATATATACTACATAGGATGCTAAATTTTAGTTCAGTTAGGAAACGTGTAGCACATTTTAAAATTCTCCGTCTGGAGTTTGTCAATAAACAGAAATGTGTTCGCGAACTTTTGTGCTGCCCTGTATAGGATCTACAGAATTTATACACACCACGTAATAGACAAAAAGCAAGTTAACATTAAAATCGCGTTCAGTAACTTAAAACGCACTTCCAGGAATTATTGTTAACAGACAGTAGATAATTCCTTTGCGTGTCCCTGTAAATGAACGATGACTGCTATACACACAATATTCCGTAGTAAGTCTTTTGTAATGCACCTTAGTGATCTATATAAATTTCAATGCGTTTAAAATAGTGAAACATTATTTAAATAAACCGCAGACGATTTTTCTCCATAGACGTAATGTAACGGAATTATTTTTACTGTCCCTGTAAAATAACTATAAGTGCTATGCACACCCTGTTCCATATTAAGCTTCTTCTAATGCACCTTAGTGATATATATAAATTTCAATGCGTTTAAAATAGTGAAACATTATTTAAATAAACAGCAAATGTTTTTTCCCCATAGACCGCAATGTAACGGAATTCTTTTGAGTGTCCCTGTAAAAAAACTATAAGTGCTACACACTTCCGTTGAAATAGGGAACATGCTATAGATAACGATAATAACATATAAAAATTGCAGAGCAATCCGAGCATATTTACGGGAGTTAGAGCACGGACAGACGGCAGACGGCAGACGGCAGACGGCCAGACGGCCAGACGGCAGACGGCCAGACGGCAGACGGCCAGACGGCCAGACAAACCGAAGTCATAAGCACTTTTCAACTAGGTTGGAAAGTGCTAAAAAGAAACAAAGCTATTTAATATGATGGAAAGTTTAACTCTTTGTGACTTAACAACTAACGATTTGAAAATTATTTACTCAGATCTTAGAAAACATCATTTAAAAATGTAAAAATAATTTTATAAATTTAGAACATAAATATAAGAAATTATTGACTAAAAGATACTTTTTTCATATTTGCAATAAACGAAAAAAATCACACATTTCTCATCAATATTGTCAAGTTTATAATACGTAACTGTAAAGTATACGAACTAACCTTTGTAAAATACACTGCTCCAAACAATTAAAGGATATTGCAGTTTTAGGTGGATTTTGTATCTGGGAAACTTTTTAGCTGATTGATACATGGTCAACAGACATAGTAGGTTATATGAGAATAAATTACACATGTTTGGCAGAAAAAAATGCATTTTATTGCGCATTTGTGTACAAAAGGAAAAAAACACAATTTGTGCATATGAGAAAAAAAGAATAAGAAAAGGTGTTTTCTTCAAAGAAAATCATTTTCAGTAGGGGGTATGGTTTCCACGGGCGGCCAGCAACATTGAACACCTTTGAGGCATGGACTCAATGAGGCTATTAATGACGAGTTGGGGTATTCTGCCCCACTCTTCCAGAAGAGCTCTTTCCAGTTCTTGGAGAGTTTGTGGGGGTTGTTGGCGGCCAGAAACTCGTCTTCCTAGAGCGTCCCAAACATGCTCGATTGGATTCATGTCTGGAGAACACGCTGGCCATTCCATTCGAACGATTCCTTCCTCGAAAAGGAAATCCTCCACCAGGTTTGCACGATGTGGCCTGCAGTTATCGTCCATTAAAATGAAGTTATCTCCGATTGCTGCAGCGTAAGGGACTACAATAGGTCTGAGGATCTCATCCCTATATCGGCGACCAGTCAGAGCTCCATCTCGAGTGATGTAGAGGTCAGTGCGCCCGTCAATGGAGATGCCACCATACACCAACACTCCTCCACCGCCAAATCTGACACTTTCGTGCACGAACGCAGGATTATTCCTACTACCACGGTCCCTCCAGATGAAAATACGCCTATTATCCGGATGCACAGAAAAACGGGACTCGTCAGAAAAAAGAATATTGCTCCATTCATTTCTCCTCCAGTTGACATGTTCGGTTGCCCACTCCCTGCGGTCGCGACGATGCCTTGATGTTAATCTAACACATACCATCGGTCGGCGAGCATACAGACCTACAGCATGGTGCCGGTTTCGGACAGTCTGAGTTGAAATCGTGGTGCCTGTAGCCCAGCGAAGGTGTTGTTGGAGAAGAGTAGCGTTCATGTTTCGGTGTCTCCGAGCTGTTAACGCTAAATACCGATCTTCATTGGGCGTTGTTGCCCGTCTACGACCTTGCCCTGGTCTTCGGCCTGCACATCCACTCTCCAAAAAACGGTTCCAGATCCTGGAAATGACACTTTGTGACACTCCAATGGCTTGCGCTACTTCGGCTTGAGTTTGGCCCCCTTCTAACCTACCAACAATTCTCCAAGCTTCTGAATCTATCAGATGACTTCGCTGAGACATCGTACTCATCGAAACAAAGCAATCACTGAATGCCGATCATCCTTGTCTTCATTCTCTTTTTTCCAGTTGAAAGTCAGATTTCATTCGCTGCCGCTGAAGCGACGTTTTTGACGTGGAACTCAAAATTTGCATACTCCACAGTTTGAAAACCAGAAAAATTTGCACTTGTGATTCTCTTCTTCTATTTTCGGCAAAAAAAAATTTGTTTATATCTTTATTTTATATAAAACTTCAAATATCCTTTAATTGTTTTGAGCAGTGTATCTATTATTCGATGTCTCCTGGCTTTTTAATTTTACAAAATTTACTAAGTTCATTTTAGCAATAACGATGTAAAACTGCTCAAATGATAAATAAAACGTTGTCTGTTGAGAATTCTAGGAACAATTTATATTAACTGATGTGCTGGAAGATAACAGCAATAAATAAAATCGTCTTTTAAAGCCCACTGTACACTGCAAAAAAACATTGTTGATATTAAAGTACAGGGTTATTGTAAATGATGGACCCATTTTCAAAAAATTGTATTTATTAAAGTACAAATACAAAATGAACAATCGTTATACCAATGAAAAGATTAAGTTTCAAAGTTTTTTTTAAGACATTATAAATGTTCAATGTGTCCACGTTTGCTGCACGGCAAACATCTACGCTATAGCGAAACTCGTCCCACACAGGAGTAAGCGTATCTGCTGTTACTGAGTGCACGGCTTTCAAAACGGTGATGGTTCCAGAAGCCGCCGGTAGCGGCGTTCTTGAGTTCGCAAGAAGTGAGCAAACGGTGGGCACATTGAACATTTATAATGTCTTAAAAAAACTTTGAAACTTAATCTTTTTATTGGTATAAAGATTGTTCATTTTGGATTTGTACTTTAATAAATACAATTTTTTGTTAGTCCATCATTTAAAATAACCCTGTATAATACGGGCATCCCAGCTGCTAGTATTACACCGTAAAATTAATGGTAAAATAAGTAGTAATCCCCTACCGCACATGCGCGTTGGTGTATTACTGCTTATTACTGTTAATTCTACGGTATAATACTGGCAGCTGGGATGGCAGTGTTATATTGTAAAATCAACAATGTTTTTTTGCAGTGTATAAGTAACATTGACTTTTGCGTATTTTTGATTTGGATATGTTGCAGATATGCAACACGAGGATATAAAGGGTTAAATTAATTATGATTGAAATAATTAATGATCTGTTTAAACTTTAATAAACCTGTTGCGAAACCTCCTGAGTTAATATCACCTTTATGCTACTGTAAGAAAAAAGCTCCACAAAAACATATTTTTGTAAACAAAGATATTAAACATCCCTTTAAAAATGTATAAAAATAGAAGAAAAAGCTGTTTGACTGCACTTCATTTTCTTCTAGATTACTATGAAAGAAGAATTCGATTACATAATCACTTGTGGAATCGATTGAAAACCAATTACAAAACCAATTACCTGCTCCAGATTGATCTTTAAAAAAATATGTAAATATATGGAAAGTTTATCTTAAACTTGGCTATTTAAAATCTTCTTGTTTAAAACTGAAATTTTCAATAACATACAGTTTCACTTTCTGAATAATTATTAAGATTGTTTATTATCTCTTTCAATATTTAAAGCATCTAATTTTGTTTTCTGTGTCATGACGATATAATCCGTTGAAAAAATATGAATTATTAAGATTGTTTATTATCTCTTTCAATATTTAAAACATCTAATTTTGTTTTCTGTGTCATGACGATATAATCCGTTGAAAAAATATGAATTATTAAGATTGTTTATTATCTCTTTCAATATTTAAAGCATCTAATTTTGTTTTCTGTGTCATGACGATATAATCCGTTGAAAAAATATGAATTATTAAGATTGTTTATTATCTCTTTCAATATTTAAAGCATCTAATTTTGTTTTCTGTGTCATGACGATATAATCCGTTGAAAAAATATGAATTATTAAGATTGTTTATTATCTCTTTCAATATTTAAAGCATCTAATTTTGTTTTCTGTGTCATGACGATATAATCCGTTGAAAAAATATGAATTATTAAGATTGTTTATTATCTCTTTCAATATTTAAAACATCTAATTTTGTTTTCTGTGTCATGACGATATAATCCGTTGAAAAAATATGAATTATTAAGATTGTTTATTATCTCTTTCAATATTTAAAACATCTAATTTTGTTTTCTGTGTCATGACGATATAATCCGTTGAAAAAATATGAATTATTAAGATTGTTTATTATCTCTTTCAATATTTAAAACATCTAATTTTGTTTTCTGTGTCATGACGATATAATCCGTTAAAAAAATATGAATTACTAAGATTGTTTATTATCTCTTTCAATATTTAAAACATCTAATTTTGTTTTCTGTGTCATGACGATATAATCCGTTGAAAAAATATGAATTATTAAGATTGTTTATTATCTCTTTCAATATTTAAAACATCTAATTTTGTTTTCTGTGTCATGACGATATAATCCGCTGAAAAAATATGAATTTTTAGATAGGTTTTCTCGAAAAAGTTAGAATGAAGAAATAGAAAGATAGTAGCTTAGATTTCTCTTAAAATTAATCCATTAAAGAAAGACGCAAGTTTAAGAATGATGTATGGTGTTGTATTGTTTTGTGTGTGTGTGTGTGTGTGTGTGCTAAATTAGCTCAGAGAAAATAAATATTACTGCCAAGAATTTTGATAAACTAAATGGTTTGAAATTAACTACAGTGAACTCCGGTTAGTTCGAACTTCCATGGGTGGTTATTTTTGTCCATAATAACCGATGTCCACATTAAACGACGTTTTCGTTTGAATAGTATAAAATAATGCCTTTCGTTGAATAACCTGAATTCAGTTTTTGATAGAAATTAAATAGGTTACAAACATAGTGCTAAAATAAACTAGTCGTTGGGGGCCACCGTAATACTTACCCCTCATTGATATGCATAATGTAAAATATTAAAATAAAAATGTGTAAACTACTTATAAAATGCATTGCAATTCAAATAAAATCGTGGCTTGATGACGTCATAAACTTTAAAGGCTCGATTACTGAATGGCTTGAAAGAAACCTCCTTATAACTCCAAAAATAATAATCCTATTAACTAGCGGTTTATTGCATCTGATTAAGCGTCAAATTTTCAATTACAATATATCTTTGAAGTGCAATTTGGATGAAATACAGGGTCATGAAAAATCGAAGAGTGTGAAAAATAGGATTCCAAATATCTCGGCAACTAATTATCCGATCGACTTCATGTTTTATGCAAAATTTATCTTTTTTTATTGTCTTTCATATTCATTACTTAAAATAAACAATTTCGAAAATTTTTATGTACCTTTTATCAGAACGAATATTTCGAGAGTCCGAAAAAAATAGTTCCGGTTAATCGAGGTTATTGAAATTAAATAGGCTTCTTCCCATTATTACATACTAAGTACATACCAAATTGCAAGTTTCCATCTCAATTTTTTCGGGAGATAGAGCGTTTACAGACACACAGACACACAGACGGACGGCAAATTTTTTTTTTTCTAAAATTATGTTTTTCGGAATCTCCAGTGTCTGAATCGTGTAAATCTGTCAATTTTTTTTTTCGATTTTCAAAACGATTACAAGACTTACCCTATACTACGTATGATGGGTAAGTAACAACTTTTCTTCAATTTAATAATTTTAATTAGAAAGTAAATTAGTGAATAATTTGTTAATAGAAAATAATAAATTACTGTGGACAAACAAAATATTCAAAGAATTTGCCCTACTTACATAATTTAACTGTAATTAAAGGGATCTCTTATCTTTCTTTGCGTTACGTGAACAAATGATCTTTACAGGAAAAGTGTTGATAAAAAATTATCATTATATATGATATCATATTCGTCTTTTCGACACACTCAAAAATTTGGTCTGTTATATTACATGTTGATTGGTAATGTAGAAGAACAGCCATTAGCAATTTTTGAAGCTCTCCCAGTTTTGGTGGTAGAAAGAATTCGTCCTCTTCATTATTGTCAATGGTAATTTCTCGATCTTTCATTAACCAAAGTTATATTAAAGTTTTTTTTGAAAAAAAAAATTATATATATAAGCAGTTCCGATTCTGCTCGATAAGTTTGTGAAAAAAATGCACTCATTATACAATCATTTTAAGCGATGTCTATAAGATTATTTTTTTTTAGGAAATGATTGGGGGAAACGAAATTGTTCTCGTTAACCGGATATACGTCTTAAGCGGTAATGCATTAACGAGAATCCGCTAAATTAAAAAAACTCACCAATTAAAATATTATTTTATTACCTTGAATGGACTTTATCATGTTGCAGATTTTTTATCTTTATCTAAAAGTATGTAAGTTATTTTTATTCATTCTTTTTTTAAAAGTTAAAATAACAAAATAATATTGTATTGTTCCTTTGTTTCAATTAATTTGCGATGATGATATACTCATTATAATCTCTGTTTCAATAACAAGGTTCGCACTTTATACGCAATCATCAGGAGAAATCTGTTTAGGCGATTTATAATTTTTACACATGTGCACATGACAATTTCTAAGATGCTATAAAATTTGAATGACTAATTTAACGATTAGTTATTCCTTAAACGCATATATTTTGATAAACTATTTTTATAAACAATAGATTACAGGACGTAATGACAGCATTTTCAAAATACTGCAATATTCATTGTGTTATTAATTAAACCCGAGAAATAATTATTCATAAAAGAGTAATCCGTGTTCAAATACATCTATATAATATTTATATATTTTATATATACCGAATTTTTTAAATATCGTATTACAAACTAAAATAGTTTGCAGTTATAATCACAGCACTCACAATCTGTTACATATGGAGTATTTTTATATATGAATGTGATCCAAAACCTTTTGGAATTCACTGCACAAAAATTTGTATAGAATCAGAAACATTTTTTAGTAAATATTATCATGTTTTTTTGTGGGGCATCAATTATTAAGTAAAATGTCTGGTTTAATACAAATTTTTGTATCCACCGATTTTACTAAATATGCTTTCCGGAAATATTAATTTATCTTTACTTATTTGCAGAAAATAAAAATTAATATTTACGAAAAAGTGAAAAATTCTTATTAAAACTATAGTTTTAAAAATTGAATTGATTGATGATTTAATTAATATTTAAAAAAAACGGATGTGTTTGAACCAATATAACGCATCTTAACTATATAAATATGTTTTAATATTAAAATGTGTAAAAATTTTATTGTTGTTGTAATTGTTTGTGTAAAACTTGGAAGCTTTTTTACAAACATGGTATATTTTTTTCAATTCTCTATTAAAACTTGTTCTATTTATTTATCTTCCATACTTTTACAAATTAATGATCTTCAGAGATTAAGTAGCACAAGCAAACACTATTTTTAAACATTCAATAAGCAAATATCAAATAACAACCAAATATCAAACAACTGATAAAGAAAACTTTCAAATATTTTTTTCAAAAATGTAGTTTTTTTAAAGTTACTAGCTGACCCGCCCGGCGTTGCCCGAGCCCTTGTAATAAACTTAAATCTCTTAAAAAACGGAACTCTGGCCACGGTCTACGATAGCTTCGGAACCGTATACCCGGCATGCTCGTACGCTCTAGAAAATCTTTTATTTCCCACTACCACCGCCAGGTAAGCATTCTGTTCTAAAAAAACCTCTTTCCGGACGAACTTCTGAGGCAGGTCCCCGCTGCCTACGTTACTGTATAGTAGGCGCACTACAAAATTGAGCTGGTTTCGAGAAGATTGGAACATTATTAGCCCAGTTATTGCAATAAGGCACAGTTAGAGAAAATAACCTTGAGTGAGGTGCCGAAGGGAGGAGATGTTCGAGTGTCCTTCAGAAAATGACTAATTAGGAGGCCCACTATGCAGGCATAAATATTCGTTCGTTTTGTTAAGCTAAGAACTTAATTACAAGGTTGGCTTAAACTTTTATTTGTAAATAGTGGTAACCGCTACTCATAAATTTAATTTAATGTTATAAAGGGTGACTATTAAGTTAAATATAATGTTTGGAATCACTTGCGTTGAAATCGGAAAGATAGTTGCTGATATATAGAAACGGGGCATAGTTAGAGAAAAACCTTGAATGAGGGGCCGGGGGGGGGGGAGGGTTGTTCAAGTACCCTTCAAGCAAATGACTAATTAAGAGGAGCACTATGCATCTTTCGAAATTCGTTCGTTTGCTTAAGCTAGGAACTTAATTACAAATTTGGCTTACCCAATTATTCGGAAATAGTGGTAACCGCTACTCATAAATTTAGTTTAATGTTATAAAGAGTGACATTTAAGTTAATTATAATGTTTGGAATCACTTGTGTTGAAATCGGAAAAATAGTTGCTAAGATATGAAAACGGAGCATAGTTAGAGAAAAAAACCTTGAAAGGAGTGCCGGGTTGGAGGGGTTCATCAAGTTCCCTTCAGCAAATGACTAATTAGGAGGACCACTATGCATCTTTCAAAAATCGTTCGTTTGCTTAAGCTTTGAACTTAATTGCAAATTTGGCTTAAACTATTTTTCGTAAATAGTGGTAACCGCTACTCATAATTTTAGTTTAATGTTATAAAGAGTGACAATTAAGTTAATTATAATGTTTGGAATCACTTGTGTTGAAATCGGAAAGATAGTTGCTGAGATATGGAAACGGAGCAGAGTTAGAGAAAAAACCTTGAAGGACGGGCCGGGAGGGGTGGGGGGGTGTTCAAGTGGCCTTCAGCAAATAACTAATTAGGCGGACCACTATGCATCTTTCAAAATTCGTTCGTTTCCTTAAGCTTTGAGTTTAATTACAAATTTGGCTTAAACTGTTATTTGTAAATAGTGGTAACCGCTACTCATAAATTTAGTTTAATGTTATAAAGGGTGACTATTAAGTTAATTATAATGTTTGAAATCACTTGCGTTGAAATCGGAAAGATAGTTGCTGAGATATGGAAACGGAGCAGAGTTAGAGAAAAAAACCTTGAAAGACGGGCCGGGAGGAGTGGGGGGTGGGGGTGGGGGCGGGATTATTCAAGTGGCCTTCAGCAAATAACTAATTAGGAGGATCACAATACATCTTTAATGATTGATTTATTTGGTTAAGCTAGGAATTTAATTTGAAATTTGGCTGACACTATTATTCGGAAATTCTGGTAACTGCTTTCTAGAAATGCACCTTGAAGCTTAAATGTAATTAGACCCTTGCCCCTCTTCATTCCCGCAAATATAAAAAACAATCTGTTAAATAAAGTTTTAATCTCCATCATAATAATAAATGTCATGTAAAAAAGAAAAAAAAACTTAAACCCGACTAATTTTCATGTAGAAAATATGCCTGCAAAATATTTCAATCAGTGGGACGTATGTGTAATTTGTCATGCACAGGTGGCGCGACAATCGCATGGCTCTTCTACGTTGATAACTTTAATCCATGTTCACACTATTTAGTTAGAAATCCTTATTTATGCATCGCTACTCTGGTTTATTTAATCACTTCTGTGAAGAATCGATGCAACCAACCAGTGAACCAACCAACCCAAGAGAATAAAAACGTATTTTTAATGAGAGTTCTTTGTGCATTTTAAATAATATTTCAGAAAGTAATTAAAATATTAAAATTCTGAAGTAATGTTGCAACAGGAGAGGGTTTGGACTACTTAAATCTAAATTTCCAGCCTTCTAGTTGGGCCAGATTTTCCTAGCCATCGCCAACAGACACACACACACACACACACACAGACACACAGAGCGAAACTTTCTTTTATTAGTTTAGATAATTGCTAGCTTCAGTTTCACTGCTCTGACACTGACCGCCATATTGGAGGCGGGGCTAACACAATCTTGTCTGTTCATTGGTCTGAACTCTGGAAACTATGGTTGTTGCCAACGATAAGGTAGAAATTCAGCCCTAATTCCTCGCCACGTAAGACAAATATATATATAGATGTTCATTTAAGTAAATCCTTCAGCTTCTGTTAAATAAGGATGCAATGGTTGCAATAACAACATAATAAAATCTACCTAATACATATTATAAATAAAAATCAGTTTAATAATATGCATTAACTGTTACGATTCGAACATATCCTTTTAGACTGTGGCGGACCATTCGGAGTATTCAACTAAATAATTAACCATAACTCAGAAATAATACTAAAAAACAATTTATTTAAAGATCATAACGAAATGCGGATGGCAATTGGAGCAAGGCAGTTAAATTACCAAATATCAAATTAAAGCTAAAGTACTAAAGTAACAACAGGTCGAGAAGCTGACACCAAGTACTTCGCTAAAATCTATCCCTAACTCCTATTGCATTTCGGAGAAAACTGTTACATAAAATGTCACAAACTAGCTCGGAAAATACTAAACAAAATATCTCTAGAAAAACTAAATATATCGTTTTAGAAAATGTCACTAATTTGAAGGGGAATGCCATGGGTACCGAATTTGCTTTTATTCTAAAGTAATTAATGCAACGTTTTACGATGTAGACACTCTTCTCAGCTGATGACGCGTATTGTTTATCGGAACGTCACTGGATGCCGGTACATGGCAGAATCCAAATTCAAAATCCGGAAGTAATAAAGCTCCAGTCTTAACTTCATTAAATGGCGAGATGTTTCTCCACTCCAACGATATTCACCTCAACCAACGTCTTTATACTATCCAGTCTACCTCAGAAAGGTAATTAACACATAACTGTGTAAAATAACCTTGGCCATCAAATTCAAGTAGATTCAAAAATACTTTTCGAAAGTAAAAGAAATGACAGAATTAGACGGCTCTTTCATGCACGTGTTAGAATCTAGACAACACGCTCACACATAAAACTCAACAATTCCCTTAATCTTACGCTACCTTCAGAAGCGAGTAGCGAGACACGATTGCTACAAGACTTCTTCATATACGATTCTATGATATCTCAAAGCTGCAAACTGTTGTTTCAGATATTATAACTATGCTTGATATTCAATGCTTTACAAAATAAAAAACATTAACACATAACATATAATAATTTTTTATCTTAAATGGCAATCACATACTATGACTTTTTTTTCTTAATTTTTACTAAAGTCTGATATACTTGAGGAATGCTGACAATTAAAAAAACGTTTCTACTACAAGCAAAATAAAATATTTCCATTAAAATCCTTCATCTGGAGCATTTTTTATAAAGAATCTGTTCATTTTAATTCAGTGGGAAAATGAAGAAATCCTTTAACTGGAAGAAAAAAAACTTAAACATTTTTCATGCTTGAACAATTTTATGTACAAGTTAACTTTTTTTTACGCTATACTTTTTTTTTTCTGAAATTTTTAAGAAATATTGAAATGTCACGAAAAATTATTTTTCAACTCTGCTATGTGTACTAAATATATTTTTTTTCTGCCAATTTCATATCTCCAACTATAATAAAGAAGCAAGTTTGTGTGTTTGTGTGTGTGTGTATATGTTTCTCTGCTGTGTTCTGAAGAGACCGCTGCACGCAGAGCTACGAAATTTTGTGAGTAGGTACCTTTATGCATGTAGATTTGCACCTCAAAGCCAGATTTTGGAATTTTTGAATAGATTTTTTTAATTAAATTCTTTATGCGATTTTTAGTGTTTTTTCACGTTTCGATGCGATTTTTCCACATTAATAAGGGGAATCCGGTTCCAATCATTTAGCCCAATATAGTAAATTTCATCCTCTTTTCAATACAGTTTATGCGAAATTCGTACAGCGATTTTTGAATTTTTGGCGATTTTGTTTCCTTCGACACTAAGAATTTTGACAGAATGCTTGATTGCGCTTCCATTTATGCCTCAGATACGAACAGAATCGTCATTTTTTTAAAATCTTTTTAGTTTGGAGAAAGTTGATAATTCTTTACAGATAAAAAATCATGATTATTAATATGCGAATTTTAGTGTTTCTTGATGTTTCGCTGCGATTTACCCACATTAGTAACCGGAATCCGGTTCCAATCTTTTAGTCCAGTATACTAAATTTCATCCTCTTTTCAATAAAGTTTATGCGAAATTCGAACAGCGAATTTTGATTTTTTTCCTTCGACAACAAGTAATTTTGTCCAGAATGCTTGATTGGTTCGGTGGTTGCTTCCATTTTAGCCTGAGATACACTCATAATAGTAATTTTTTTTAACTCTTTTTAGCTTGGAGAAAGTAGATAATTCTTTACAGATAAAAAATCTTAATTTTATAAAGGGAAGGGCAAATTATTTATTAACCCGATTTTTTTATTAGATTTTTTCTTTTAGTTTCATTTTTTAACACTTTTTTCATGTTTTGCAACGTTTTTTTGTTTCAAATGACGTCACAAATCGCCCACTACAAGTCAAACACCATTGGAGGTCAGTTGTGATTGGTAGCTGATAGAATTGTAGGCCCAGCTGGAAGTCAACCGGGCAATTGTGATTGGCAGATGAAATGGTCGTCAGCTGATTGCAATTCGAACAGCGAGTTGTGAATTTTTGCAATTTGTTTTATGCGATTTTTAGAGTTTTTTCATGTATACGTCATTTATGTATTTGATTTCAGAAATTAACATCGATAACTTTCTGTTTTTGTATGTAAAAAAAAAAAAAAACTGTCATTTTGTTTCTGTTTCAAAAGTTAATGGTAATTCCTAATTTTTAACGCCATTGGTTTAATTCTGTGTGTGGGAGGGGGGGAGGGGAGGGGAGTGTTCGGTTGTAGTTTAAATATCGCGTTAATGCTCTAATCGAAACTCCTTCCTTCTGCCTCCCTCTGCCTCCAAAATCAGAACTATTTAATTGTTAGTCCGATTCAAACGAAACCGTTTCTCAGTTCCTCAGGTACTAGATAAATTTCGGTGTCATTTTTTCAGCCCTTGGTTACCACTATTTCTGAACATTAATGACCAGCTGGTGGTATTTTCTCGGGTACTATGGGCCCAATTTCAATGAGAATTAGTTCATTCAACTTAACACGAACTAATTAAGATATAGATAACTAATTAAGATACCGATTTGACACCCCCTAGCGGTAAAGAATGGAACTAAAAGATTTTGCAGCGCGTGCTCAGCACGCCTGCTATACGGTGTCGTAGGCAGCAGGGACATGTGCCAAAGTTTCGATCGGAAAGAGTTTGATTTAGAACTGAGTGCACTTCTTAGCGGTGGGAAGTGAAACTAAACAATTTTGCATTTAAAATTTGTTATATTGAATTAACACGAAATAATTAAGCTATAGAAAACTAATTAAGACAAATTTTTCGCGCCCCCTGGTGGTGGAAAGTGGAACTAAAACATTTTCTGCGCGTGTACAGAACGCCTTTTATACGTTGTCATAAGCTGCGGGGACACGTTCTGGAGTTTCGTTTGAAAAGAGGTTTGTTTAGAACAGAGTGCACCCTCTGGCGGTGGAAAATGTAACTAAAGGATGTTGCATTTAATCTTGGTCCGATTCAAACGAAATCTTTTCTGACATTCTTCCGAGGTCTCCCAGGTACTAAATAAACTTACGTATAATTTTTTCTGCCCTTGGCTTTACCACCATTTATATATATTAAATCCAAGGGGGTTGATTTATTTTCTCAGGTTCTATGTGTCCAATTTTAATAGGAATCGGTTCATTCAACTTAACATGAACTAATTAAGATTAGCTAATTATTTCAGACTCAGATATGGTACTCCCTGGCGGTGGAAGTGGAACTAACAAATTTTTAGCGCATGCCGTAAGCAGCATGAACGAGTGGCGGAGTTTCGTTCGGAAATAGGTTTATTTTAGAACAGAATGCTCCACCTCGTGGTATAAACTGGAACTAAAAGATTTTGCAGTGCGTGCCTAGCACGCCTGCTATACACGGTATCGTAGGCAGCGGGGACACGTGTCAGATAATTTGTTTTTACCAAAATGCATCTCCCGGCGGTGTAACTAAAATATTGTCCTGCGTTTGCATCAAAAATAATTATTTTTATAGAAACCGCAAAACAAAGTTACCGATTTGATAGTCCCAGACAGCGAAAAAGTTTCATTTTCACTCATCCTCGAGTATTAAGAAAAGTATTGGAATATTTGAATCGGAACTCACAGTTTATTTTTCTGATTTCAAAAATGTGAATTTTGTAAAAATCAAACGGTAACTTTTTTTTTTAATTTTCTAAAATCTGACCCGTTTTGAATCAAATGATCCTGGCATTTGAGGTGGCGGTATTAAATTTACTTCCACTTCGGGTCCATTTCTCTATTTAATTTCCGAAAGACAGGTTCATACCGGGCAGAGTGGCCTACCATATGGCTTAAGCTCCACTAGCCCTGCCCGATTTCCGAAAGACAAAGAGTTGCCAGTAGAAGAGTTTCGTGCTGCAATTTTTAAGATTGATTTCGCATTTCGTATTATGTTTTGGTGGGACCGGGCAGCGCCGGGCGAATCTGCTAGTAATTAAATATTTTATAAGTCTATTGCACTCTTACCTTACTTGTATAATCTGAAGTCATATTAGACAAAGATTTTTGGCGAGTGATCGACATAATTGTTATCTGCAACTTTTGTTGAATTAAATTGGTTTTAATGAATAAAAAAATGTAAAAATTGATAATTTTAAGGCAAGCTTGAATTGTATAGTTGAAGTTTTGACTAATAGAGTTTTTGTTTAATGTATGTTGCAGTTAACATTTTTTTAGCAGTTGTTACGAATGATTATTAAGATGATTTTTACTTATTTACAAAGAATAAGACTATTATGGGAAATTCCACTTAAAACCACGCATATGAGTTTCACGTAAACGACGCTTAAATTATGAAATCACTAAAATTCTGAAAAAATTGCATATTCAAATATATAAGCCTGAAATACGAACTTAAATACAAATAAATATATTTTAATATTAAGTAGTTTATGAATATTGTTATTATTGCACTTTGGCTAAAATTTCATAATATTGAGATAATAATACTTAAAATTTCTTGATTCCTTTAACTGAAAATTATCACATGGTACTGTGGTACCACCATAGTACTGTGGCTTATACATACATACACACACACACACATTCATATATATATATATATATGTTACGGTCAATATGATTAATCCGGTATTATTAATAATGACCGCGGTTATTATACCTTACCTTACCTATTATACCTTAGCCGTTAATAATAACCGGCCTTTATGTCCAGTCATTATTTATAGTAACCGGTTTTTATTAATAATAACCGGATTAATTATATTGACCGTAACATATATATATATATATATATAGATAGATAGATAGATAGATAGATAGATAGATATATTATTTCCACATAATATGAAAAACAATTGTGCTTCAATCTGAAAAGACGTTTTTAAAAACTATTAATTATTAAAATATATTAACACATTCAAAAAACCTTTGAATGCATTGAAAGTATTTAACCAAGAAAACAACAAATAAATAATTAAGTAGAATTAACATAAGTGATATTCTATACGAAAACATTTTATAAAGCGTCTTTTCACATGCACGATTGTTACAGTTTACATAAATAGATTCGAAACATAAACATATTGAATATAATTTATTTTAATTAACCGGTAGATTAATAATATTCGCATGCTATTTCATTGCGATAATAATGCTTCTAGATTCTTTCATAAGCCATTTACGGATACAACAATTACAATTTGCTTGAAAAGGATCGAATAAGAAACCTTTTATGTAATAGAAATATTATTTGGAAAGAATAACTTATTAACGTAATACAATGAGTGTTTTACTTTAATAAAAGAGGGATTTCCGACGAGCTAACGCTATTTTAATTGCTAGCGACTCATAAATGCTGTAACATCTTTTTGACTCGGTAAAATAATTTTTGAAGCGTTTAAATAATTTTAAAATACAATCTTCCAAATGTCTAATTTGAAATGTACTAACTATGTGAAATATACTAACCGTTTGAAATACACAACTAAATAGTTATAAGGAATTAAAGATAACCCTTCTAAATTATTGCTGTATAAATTCTTACATTCTAATTAGTATTAAATTAAATATAAACATTTGCACAGCTGATGGGAATTTTTAAGTTTTTTGAATGGCGTACGCAAATGCATTCCTTTTCGTAAAACTAGAATGCAACATCTAAACAATTTCTGTCCTTCATTTTGTTTTTGAAACAATTAATTTTTTCTCTAAATATACTAAATACATTTTAAGAGCCGATGCTAGTAACGAAAAGACATTCACTTGCTATTGTTAAACCAGTAGCAGTGTTTCTTTTTATTAATACAATAGCTATGTTCTTTACTTGCCCGCAAAAAAAACAGTTTTGGATAGTAAACAGCTTCAAAGTTTTCTAATAGTGTGCAAATAGTAAAAAATTCGGAAATTGCTTTTTTTCGTTGACTAATGGGACTAATTTTGGTTGTTATTTTTAAGTGTAAACACCCCATCTATCATATAAAATTCAAGTTATCGTTTTAGATTTCTAGCAGATATATGATTTTGTCTGCTTTCACCTGTCTCATTTGGATGTTTCAACAATCACCCATGCATTGTTAGCGATATCTCCCACAATCAATGCAAACAATACGTAGGTGAATAATGGAACTTTGTATCAATCCCCATAAAAACAAAACAACACACACAGGCTGATGACGGGCTGTTAAAAATTTTCAACTCAAAACGCGTCCTGTGTTGTTTTTTTTTTTGGCAATTGATAAAAAAATTTATTATTTAATTACGATTAATTGTCAATTTGTCGTTACTGTTTCATCAATACGTAGATGATTTTGCGTGAAATTAAAAATTCTTTCTTTGCGTTGCAGCGGATTTTTAGCACTTTGTTGAGTGCTCTAAAGCAAAAGAATGATAACATATTAACCATGAATATCTAAACATGAGGCTTTCTGATAAGCAGACAATTCTATGGCTTAATGAGATACATGTGCAGACACTTAATAGATGTGTAAGGAATAATCCGAAATCGTATTTTCTATGAAAAGCTGATATGGGAAAAAAGAAAAAGGTGGTGAAATAAAGAGGTGCAAATTATCTGTGAAAGATTGAGCACTGAATCTGCTATTGTTTTAGTTTCTACTGGTGTTGCAGATATTAATATTAACAGCAGAACAGGGCATTCAGAATTGAGACTGCTAATCTTAACACATTCTTCTGTTCATTCAACAAGTTATTGCCATTCTATACAGTACATCTCGATTATTAACGTTTTCAATGATTTTTGGTTGTAATATGATAAATACGATGAAAAACAATTGAAAAGATGCTAAACCGGTCACCCAAGAGACAATTAGTGGCTTGCTATATTTTTTAAAGCAAAATTATAGACTGCATGACGTGTGAAACGTTTGTGTCCATTTCCGTTTTCTATGCATTGTTAAAAAAGACAGATGTTTCTTAATCAAGGAAAACATAACATAACCACGAATTATGCTTTACAATATCCTCTTTTGAGCAACTGATGATTCCAAAAGAGTTCTTTGTCTTTAGAAACCTCAGAAATTAATATATATTTTCAAGACTTAAGGAAGCATTTATAAAAGTTTCTTTTGGTGTTTCTGATTTTCAGAAACGTTTTCAAGTAGTTTTTATAGTGTATTAATCAATTTTTTGACCTAGTATATAGGTATTTTAGATGCTATTAAATCTCAAATAAACATTTCCATGTTCAAAAAATATGTTTTACCGACAAACGTGATAAAGGAACAACATTGATAATTAAAATTAATATTATATTTTTACTCTTGCATGGATAAATTCATTACGCAGGTGAAACTGTGTAAATGAGAATTAACAGCATCCTAAAATCCGATATGCTGGCTTCAGAAAACTGATTAATCCAGTATGAAAACCACTCGGAAACGTTTCCGAAAATCAGTAGCATCAAAATATTTTTTTTTTTATATATATAAATTATTTTTAATGTAGAAAATATATTGGTTTTTGTGGTTTATAATGATAGAAAAACACTTTTCGAAATCATGGGTAACTCGGAGGTGAGTATCGTATATTTTTGTTTGTGGTTTTATTAGATTTTGCGTAGATTAAGAAAAAAAAATACCGTAATGTACATCTTGATTATTGAATTTTTTAATGATTTTTGTTTAAGTATAATAAATGTGATTGAAAACATCTGCATAAAAGCTTAACCGTTCTCCCAAGAGTCCTTTTGTGACTTTGTTATTTAAAAAAATAATAATATATTAGCCTTGTACGTGTGAAACGTTTAATTGTGTTTATTAAACGAAGCTTTCGACAAACATTTTCAATTATTTGCAGTCGTTTTCTTTTTGTTTTATTTTCTTTCTTTCTTTTTTTTTTAATGCGTCTTCAAAACATAGCTAATTCGGCAATGCCGATAATTCGGCTTGTTGAGACTACTAGTTACAGTAATCTAGTAGAATTATACTAGTAGAGTTAGAATTCTAGTAGAATAATCCTATTTAATATATTAAAGTTTTCCCTTGAAACTATATGATATTTATACGAGCCAATCATATAATTTAGAGATAGAAGTGAATGATGTTTATTATAATACTGCATTTGAATTAGAAATTATCTTTACTAAGTATCATATTATCTCCTAAATGTTTTCAGGTAAATAACTTATTGTATTAGACAAAAGTCAGTATTAACTTTTTATTATAATTTTAAAAAGTAAAAAAAAATTAAATGTTTCAAATTCTAGGAAATTTTTGAGAGGGAATTCAAAACATATTATTTATTTCAAAACATAATTTTACTCGGTTATTCGTAAATTGAAACATTTTTGCATTTGAATTGTAAACGCACTGAATTATTTTTTTATTTATTATATTATATTTTATATTATTTATTTTTCAGGCACCTGAAATGAGATGTTATCTTTTGCAAAATTGTCACTTGATCACCAACAAATCCTGGTACTCATTGCACAATTCATCCACTTTCACCTTGAAATGAGATAATAACAATAATAATAGTAATAATAATAATAGTAATAATAATAAAAAATAGTTAATATAGCATAGTTCTGGGTATATTACGAAATAGTGTAACAGATTTAAAATCCATTAAAATAAATTACCGACATCATAACTAAATTAAAATGCAAAATTTTTGCGCGGCTCTGCGAAATAATTAAGAAAGCTACACACAGCGTTTTAAGAAATGAGTGATACGAAATGAGTGATACGTTGTGTGATACGAAAATACCTATAAATTTTACGACTACCTCAGCATATTTACAAAAATTAGAAAGCAGACCAGCAGAAATCAAAATACTTTTGTTAAAAATGGAAATATGTTATTATTTTTTAGACTTCCGAACTCCTTTTTAGGTGCGTTCGTAATTATATAAATACGTAGCACCTATAGTCGTCGTCTGGTCCGTCCGTCTGTCCGTCTTTCAGTCCTTCCACATATAACAGCACAAAAAATTATCCAACCGAATGGTTTGAAATTTAATATATATTATTTTTGTATAATTTTGTCGAGTCATGTGAAATTTTATGAAAATAGAATCAAAACTTAAAAAGATATTAATAAAAGATTTCTTTATACATATATTTTAAAGTACAATCACTACGTCTGATTACTATATTTTTACATATTCTAAGAACACACATTTTATCAGGCAGTTAAATACACTAAACCAACATCAGTGAAAAATTGACCTGGGCCAGGACTCGAACCTGGGATCTTCAGCGTTTTCAGTAATCAGACGTAGTGTTTGTACTTTAAAATAGATGTATAATTATTTCCGAACCGATGAACGGTTATTCATCGTATATTATGTCATCTGAAGCTGCAAGCTGTTGGCCGATGACTGTTCCCAACATGAATAAAGTGAGAAATTGCCTGTATAGGATGTTGATCTGGGTAGCTTAGTGGCAGAGCGTCACCACGGTACGCTGAAGATCCCAGGTTCGAGTCCTGGCCCAGGTCAGGTCAAGTTTTCACTCATGTTGGTTTAGTGTATTTAACTGTCTTATAAAATGTGTGTTCTTATATTATGTAAAGATTTCTTTATTCTATTAAATCCTGTCATAATTAATCTATATAACAAAAGCGCAAATCATGTGACTTAGGAAAACAAATACGGGCAAACCACTCCTTTTTTTATATGCCACTTGGTCGTTTTTATTCAAAATTATTTTTTCGAATAAAATTGCATAAAAGTTACATTTTTAGAAAGTTCGTTCCAAAAAAAAAATGTTTGTTTGAGAGATGAGTTACATTAAAAAAGATAACTTCAGTGGAAATTAGGTTAACAGTAAAATATCTCAATCCATTAAAGTAAATAAACACAGAAGATTCGTGCATTATGAGTCATACAAATATTAAACGATGGAGGTAATTATTCGCAAAGCAAGATCTTCATATAGAATTTTGCAGCGCTGTCTCGTGTAGAAGAAAATCGCATTTGTAAACTTGGCATACGTAATAAGGAAAAAAAGCATTCTCATTTCGCTTATAGCAGACGATATAATTCATTTCACTGAAATAATAAGGAGGATTTTTTTACATTGTGAAACTAGTTATAAAACGAACGCACCCCATTTGTCAAGTTTAATGTAAAATTTCCAACTTGTTTAAATAATGTCTTAGATATGCACTTCAAAAACTTTCGATTAAAATTTTGTATTCTTCATTAGTTACAACACTCGGTATCACGTCATGTCTAAAAATAAATATTTCTATCATATTTCTAAAGAAACGCTATCTATTGATAGGTTTCTTCTTTGAACTATTCTCAGAAACTATTCTCAGAAATTGCAAAATCACAATGTTTGTTTGGAATTTAAAAGTGTTACTTGTTGAACATTTGTTCAGATCAGCTGAGTGTACAATGAACATTTTAATTAATATAGATAACTATTGATTTATTTTAAAATTAAACATATGTATATATTAATTATAACTTTAAGGAAAGAGATTATATATTTGTAAGCAATAAATGTCTATATAATTTTTTCGTTATACACTGGTTTCCAAAAATTAAGGAAAAATCACAAAAATAGCGATAACTCGTTCAAAAAGAAAGCAACCCGTATGAAATTTGAATATATTGTTAAATAAAAGATGCTGAATAAAAATACCAAATGCAAATCAGTGGCACTGCAATCGCATTGCGTCATCTATGAGGAACATAAACATTTACGTTAGATAGTAAGTAGTTGTCGCTGTAAATGTACAACACAACTACGAAAAGGCTTTCTGGCCTGTACCAGCAGGAAAAACTACCCTTCCTATTCTTTTTTTTCGCTAATTTTACTGGAAAACACGAAGCTAAAATGCGTGGAACCCGATTACAGAAGATTAATTCCCAGTTCTTATCAATGATGTATGTGAATGATAATGTCAGCAAATTCGTCATTTATAGCCCAGGTGGCTTCATTTACGGCAAACTATTTTTGTCGCCAAGCCTGGCGAATATGAATATATAGTGTTGGACCGATGGGTACAACAAAGAAAAAAAAATGCCAGAAACCACGTTCACTAAAACTCATAAAATAAATTCGTTTATGGAGGAATCCTGCTGTCTTTTTTCAAAATATCAGCTACCCTAAAATTTCAAACTGCTATATCTCAGCCATCTCACAAAAATTGCTCCGGAATCCTTGGACCAAGGACGAAAATTTAGCAGAAAAAAGTTTTAGGATTTCAAATTTATTTGCACATATTTTTGAATTTTAAATATTTAAGTGGGTATCACACCCCCCCCCCCTCCCAGCGGAATATCCCCACATTGAACTGGGATCTACAGGCCATGGTCAAAAACATATACCTAAATTTTGGTTCAATTCTATGCATAACGTCATAACTTTTCCGTGATACAATGATGAAAATGGAACAAATTTCGTTATCACACCACCCACTTCTAGCAGAACATCCCCAAATTGAGGAAGAACCCGCTGCCTATAGCCAAAAACATAGAAAAATTCTTTGATTCAATTCTAAGCATAACTTCTCTTAAACTTTTTGATGATTCAAAAATTAAAATGGAACAAAAATTGCTATCACAACGCCCCCTTCCAGTGGACTATCACCAAATTGAAGGTGATCCTGCTGCCTATAGCCAAAAATATAGAAAATAATTTGGTTCAATTTTAAGCATAACTTCATACACTTTTCGATGATACAATGAGGATACACACCCGGACAGACAGAAATTTTGTAAAAACATGTTTTTTGAAATTTCTAACCCCAAAAACGTGCAAATCTGTCGAAAACTGGAAGTCGAAAAAAATTTCGATTACAATAATTTATTCCATTACAGATAGAAGAAAGTAAATAATATAAAATAAAGAGTGTAATAACTTTTTAAAAATACAATTTTATCAATTAATAGCTTAATATGAAATTAACTATGATTATACATTAAGAAACCAATTTAGAAATTATGAATAGATGGTTCAAATATTCCATTTTTTCTTTCTTGTTACTATGTCTTAAAAAAGAATCAAAGCATAAATTATATATTTTCCAATAATTTTATTACTCCGCACTTGAATTCGTTAAATTTTCTGTAATCGGGGCACATACCAAAGTAACGAATTTGGACTTTAACACGGCGGAAATCTTTTGGAACAACATAAATTGCTGTCATGAAATTAGGCGTCATTTTACGAAAAAATGTAATGCTTATAAAAAAGGGCTTTTCGAAAAAAAAACAGTTTTTACTTTTATATTGATTTGGTTATAACGAACTTTGCTTTTTAAAAATATTAACGCTACTTTTAGAAAACTTGGCAATATGCAAGAGAAGCATTATACTGAAATTAGAAAAATGAATGTAGCAAATATTTGATAAAATTTGAACATTTGTAGAAAAAAAAACTGCGCATGCGTGACAGATAGACCATTCTTCCTTTCGTAATTTATCAATCAACTATATAGGGCAGCCTATTTAAATGACCAGACAAATGTAGCGAAAATTAAGGAAATTATCAGCTATGTAATGAGCTTTCATATTTGTTTCATAATATTTTCTGGAGTTGCTATGGATTAAAGTCGATAAAAAAAAAAAAAAAAAAAAAAAAAAAACGGCAGCACGTGGATCAAATACAAGAAACACTATTTTTTTTCAGAATTAAAGTAGAGAATTCCTTAATTGTGATTTTCAGGTGATAAGAAGATATTATCGTATTTATCACCATAATTTACGCCCCCGAATATTTTACTCACCTGCTACTTTAAAAAGAAAATTCTGGTAAAAAACACAAATTCGCGTTATTTTTGCATGCAGAATATGAGCCAGTTTGAATCAGAGTTTTCAGTTTGGGTTCCGAATTCATAACAGAAATTACGATTCGTAATTAACGCAGTAAATACGTAGAGAAAATAATTCGGATGTGTTTTGCATCCCCCTATGTTTGACACCTAAAAAGTGGCAATTAATTAATTAAAAAATGGCGCATAATTTCCGTTTAAAATCTTCTTCCACGAGCACATGCAACGGAATCTTCAAGATTAAATAGCCGATTCGAAATATACACTTTCTGCTAAAGAGTATCCGGAAACTTTAGAGTTTAGTTGTTTTTATGAACATATACAGAAAAGCTCGCCAAATTGTTCTGTAAATTCTGGGATGCAAAGAACATATTTAACCTCATATTTTTAATGCTGGATACAAGAATTTCAATTAAGAGATCTATAACAAATTGAATAAAGAAAACAATATTTGAAATCTCGCTGTATAATAATAATCTCGATATTATCTGTAGATGGAACAAAATGTTTATGATATAAATAATTGCACTACATGAAATACCATTTAATATAGTATCTATTACATATTTACCTTCATTTGTAAGCATGTATGTGTATTTAGTAGATTAATAATATTCATGTAATGCAGTGAAATTGTCATGTGATTTTTATGAAGATGGCAATTTCTGAAAAATCCCTTATCATTCAATCATGTTCAGAAAGTAACTGAAATATATCTCACTCCACTGCCAATAACTTCCTGAATTTTCGCAGTATTTTGGTAGCCTTGTTATATAAGATGCCCTACATAGTTAGCTACAAAATTATGAAAAAAAATTATCTATAATTTGCGCATTCACAGTTAAAAATTATTTCATATAAATTGTCACATTTTATCAACTATTCAATATGATCATTTTATAATTGCAATATAATGTTCCTTCGCAATTTGTGATATAATCTGAAAATGGTATTAAAATTGGCATGTTTTAAATAAGAAACATGTGGATTTGTTTTTATTTTTTTAAAAGCAACGTTTATATCCGCATGAATATACCTGTACTTTTTACACAAATCCATACACGAGTCGTACACAGGGACACACATATAATCATTTGTTCCAGCTACAGATCATATCGAGATTATTATTATACAACGAGATCGCAAATATTGTTTTCTTTATTTAATTCGTTATTGATCTCCTAATTGAACTTCCTGTAAGATAAAGCTAGGATAGTCTGCGCACAATTCAGTATATTAATAAAAATACATATAAATATTAATTTTTTGCTAAACTATGCATGATTAATTTTGACTTTATTTGTTTTTTATGCATTTCCATTGTTATTTTGTGGTTATGTTGTAATTTAATAGAATAGTTGTAATAAAACCAAGAAAGTTATTTTGCGCAATCTGTCCTTACAGGGTTGGTGTGATTGCGCACATGGGTAGGAGAGATTGTTATTAATAATAACTACAATTAAATTGTTAACAATAACAATTACACTTAAATGGCATTGTTGTAAGGCTTTTGTGAATAAATATTATTGTATTAAAAGTGAATATTTCAACCTAATGGTGCAATTCCTGACATTCAGTTCACCCATCATCATTGCCCAGTATTTTTTTAACAAACGAATTTATTGCCAAATTTAGTTTCGATAATTATGTGTTTTTCAAAAATTATCACAAAATTGATTCATTCACATGTTTTACATGTCATTTGTAATATATTCAAATTTACCATTAAGCTGCGTAATCTCTCCTAGCATGAAAACTAATGGGAAACAATGCGCCATCTCTCCTTAGCAGCAGATGCGCAAACTCTCCAATTTTGGTAGTGGAGATTATGCTGCCTTTTATTTAAATATGGCCGCTTCTAAAACGAACCAGTGGTGTTCGCACCGTTAGTCTATGTTAGTAGCTTATGGGAAATCGTTTAACTTTAAAATATTTTGTAATACTGATACTATATAGAAATTCTGACGAATAGTTATGAAAATTCAAGCACTTACTTTCGGAAAACAAAACAAAATATAATGCTTTATCCTAGACGCTCGAAACAATCGACGTACACATTCAAGTAGACACTGCTCTACTGCTGTTGTACAACTAACTGGAATCGCTGCGCGCTGACTCTACTCCTTCCCCCCCGATTCTCTTTGTGCGCAATCTCTCCGACCGCGTCATCTCTCCTGGCTTTACCTTATCCGTCATTCCCTGAAAAATATGAGATTAAACATGTTCTTTGCATCCCCGAATTTACAGAACAATTTTTCGAACTTTTCTATATATTTTCATAAGAACAACTAAACTCTAAACCTTCTGGATACTCTTTAGCAAAAAGTGTATATTTCGAATCGTCTATTTAAACTTGAAGATTCGTTTGCATGTGCTCGTGAAAGAAGATTTGAAACGGAAATTATGTGCCATTTTTAATTAAATTAATTGCCACTTTTCTTGTGTTAAACATAGGGGGGATGCAAAACACATGCGAATTATTTTCTCTACGTGTTTACTGCGTTAATTACGAATCGTAATTCCTCGTATGAATTCGGAAGCCAAACTGAAAACCCTGATTCAAACTGACTCATATTCTGCATGCGAAAATCACGCGAATTTGAGTTTTTTACCAGAATTTTCTTTCAAAAGCAGCCGGTGAGTAAAATATTCGGGGGCGTAAATTATGGTGATAAATACGATAATTTCTTCTTATCACCTGAAAATCACAATTAAGGAATTTTTTACTTTAATTCTGAAACAGAAAATTGTGTTTCTTGTACTTGATCCAAGTGCTGTCATTTTTTTATCGACTTCAATCCATAGCTACTCTAGAAAATATTAGAAAAGTAAGGAACAAATAGACGATTCTTTAAGAAAAGGTATTTGTTAAGTAAAGGTTTTTTTTTTTAAAGGCAAGATATGAAAGATGGCAAAAAAAAATGTGTGAGAACAAACGAAATGAAGACATGCGAAAAAGAAATAAAGATTACATAACATCAAAAACCGATATCAGATGACACAAAAGCGATAATAACAAAATGAATTTTAAAAAAATTGAAGATACAATCAAACGCTCTAAAGAAAAAAAATTCATTTAATGGCATTGCAATCATGCATGATATTTTAGATAATTTTCACAGTTTTCATAAATTTTCAAAACATTAATGATTTGATGATGCTGCTGATAAAATGATGACATGGACGATACTGAGTTCATATTAGAAATTCTAGTGAAGCATAATATCATTAAACTAGAATTTCATAAAATTTTTCTTCTTTTTTTTTTTTTTTGAAACTTCTAAATGAAAAAACATCTTATCCATTCAATCTTTCATTTTAAAATGCGCAAAATAGTTTTACTTTTTCTAGGAAAACAAATCGTTTCTTTTTAATTTTCGCTCTTTGGCATTCTAAATAATAAAAATGCGTCAATACATTTATAATTTGTTTTACCAAAAAAAATCATATTTCTTTTCTTCAGATAAAACTGAAAAAAAAATCACAACAATAATAGTATTTGACATGTTTTAAATTCAAAATAACGAATTAGTAAGAAACTGCATCAGACGTTTATTTAAAAGTCACTTCCAATTAATTACATGCAAAAGAATTTCTCTTACCGCGAAGTTTTTCTTTTTAATTATGAAAAAAAATCCTATGTCTTTCATTGTTTTTAGATTATTTATTTTTATGTCGGAACTAATTTGATACACTGTTGAAATAGTTAAAACCAAAGTACGCAAAAGAAGAAAGTGAAAAGATTGAACTCTGGTAATAAATTAAATTTATGCACGGAAAAAAAAGTATTGCTTTGATTTTTACAAAGTTCTTGGTATTTATAGTTTATTTTATCATAACATGCAATGCAAATTGAAAAGTTAATGTATAAGTTAAAAGTAAATAGCAGTACGATAATTTTATTACATATTTAAATTTAAATCTATAAAAAATACAAATTTACAAGAATTTTGGATCAGTTGTTATTAAAATATAAATTATTGAAAAATGATTGAAGTGTTAATAAAGAGTCATGTTTATTTATGAATATTAATATATTTTGTTTCATATGATCGGTCATAATTGTTCGTACATAAAACATATTTATCATAGAACTGTTTTTGAAATATTAACGTTAAATAATAATGTAAATAGTATTAACTCATAAATAACAAAAATGAAAAACCATGCATCAGGCATGGACTATTAAACTTTTTCCAACAATAACGGAATATTATTAAAAAATTTCATTTTTTCATACAATGAAATGAGTTGGATAATTAAGCAAGTTAAAAAAAAAAACCTCACATAACTGAATAAAATCCATTTTCAGCAATATTGCTGTCCATATCTGGCAATGTGTACGAATTCTTTCATGTTGCCCAATAAAATTTATACACACCACCTAATACACTCAAAGCCAAATACACTAAAGCCCACTTCCAGCAATTATTGATTTTAATCAGTTCTGTATTATAAATTACAGGGAAGAAAAATCATGCATTAGGCATAGACTATTAAACTTTTTCCAACACTAATGGGATATTATTAAAATTTTTCATTTTTCATACAATGAAATGAGATAGCTAAATAAGCAACTTAAAAAATTATCTGTGTAAAAATCCATTTTCAGCAATTGCTGTCCATATCGAGTAATGTGCGCTAATTATTTCATCCAGCCTTGTATGCGATCTATAGAATTTATACACACCACCAAATACACTCAAAATTAGATAGGTTTAACCCTTTCAAGGTCGGTGGTTCATTTTTGGACCACCTTATTTTAATCTCTTAATGCCACATTGGCACCAGAATTTTGGAATGAAAATTTTCCTTTCATTAACCCTTTCCGGCGCAAACAAATTCTGTACGGAAAATGGGAAATTACTGACTGACACCGGAATTTACAAACGAATTTTTTAGAAAATAAGAACTCCTTATTTTAAGCTTTCGTTGTAGAAACAAAATTTTATTAAAATATTCTTGTTTCCGAATGCAAGTTTGGAATTAAAATTAGGTGTGCCCTGAGTGGGACCACTGTGCCGGAAAGGGTTAAGTACGTGAAGAAAAGCTTTTACTTATTTACAAATAAATTTGTTTGTAAAATCTGGTGTCAGTCGAACATTTCAGCATTTTACGAATAGAAGTACTTGCCCCTAAAAGGGTTAACAAGTATACTACAGGCAAAAGTGCACTTCCAGAAATTATCGATCTTAATCGGTTCTGTAACCGAATACTTTTACGCGTCTCTGTAAATGAACAATAAATAATTTTCACCTACATAACCTATGTTGTAGTGAACTTGAGTGATTTCATTTTGTTTAAGGTATCATAACATCATTAAAATGCACCGCAAACGATTTTTTTCCCATAAATCATAATATAAAGGAATTAGTTTGTGCGTTTCTCTAAACAAACTATAAATACTACTTATTATATACTGCCGAGAAAGCATGTTGCAGTTCATCTCAAGAATACTTATCAATCTCATTATGTTTGAAATAACATCAATAAAATTTGATATTAAGGCCAACGATTTTCCGCACAGACCATAATGTAATGTAATTCTTTTGTGTGTTTTTTATGTCTAAGTTACTTATGGTTTTTTGTGTGTAAACGAATTTTAAATGCCAAACATTTGATTTTCAATACCAAAGTTCTATAGTAAAACCCAATATCGTATAAAAATTCCATGGCAATCCGAGTATATTTACGGGAGAAAGAGTACGAACAGACTGACGACAGACAGACAGACTAGCCGAATTCATAAACAGTTTTGAACTATGCTGGAAAATGTTAAAAGCATAAAATATTTTCATCCCTATTTGAATCTGCATGGTAAAAACTAATAAACAGAAATATGTATTTTTTTGTACTATTCTGAGCATTGTTTGTCATTTTATAAGCGCAAATATAAAAACTGGGACGTTGGATGCCCGTGTATCAAAATAAAAACTAAATATGTATGTCTTACTTTTTAGGGACTAATAACTTTTTCTCTATAAATGGTTTATTTATGGCTTTCCAGAGAAGCATTACAGCCAAATGAAAAATATCCATTATATTGTTATTTGAATAATCATACGAGTACTTTCGATGAAATTTTAAAATACATTTCTCAATATTGACGCATTTCTGAAAACATTTCTTAAATTCATTTTAAAGAGAGGGTTGTGCACATTTTTTTTTTTTTTTTTTTTGTAATTGAAGCATTACAAATTGGATGTAAAGGAAAACTGGAAGTTCATATTGAACTTATCAGAATTTAAACATATAGAACTTTACTCAAACTAACACAAAGTAACAAATGTGCAATATATATGTACAAAATGACAAGAAACTAGCTTATTAGAAAACAAATTTATTCTAAAAATTTAAGAATTCTAGTTATGACAGTAGTTGCATGCAGGATACGAAGACGATTCGGAAACTAATCCCCGTTCGGATATATAAATAAAAAAGCATGCCTAGAAAACATATTTTATTATGTACATCGTAAAATTACAGAGTTGCACTTCTGTTCAACATCGTCGCCATTTAAGTTTAGGCATTTGTCAAAGCGTTTCACTAATTTATAAGTTCATCTACTATATATATAAAACACAAACGTAAATTTCGTTCCGTTCCTTTATAACTCGAGTTCCGCTGAATGGATTTTGATAGAACTTGTGCTGTTCGATAGATAATTTTTCAGGGAAGGTTTTAGTATATAACATATTGTTCTACATACATTAGTTATAGAATTATGATAGAAAGTTCTGTTGTTTTGGACGAAAAGGTTGCCATTGCTAATTTTTTGGCGACGATTATTGTTGCAGAAATAATTGAAAAGGCTATACATCTCGAAAAATAAAAGAAAAAACTGTTGCTAATTTTATTTTTAAAAAAAGGAAGAAAAAAGAAAGAGAAAGAAAAGAAAAACAGTTTTGATGAGAGATAATATTATAAAACGAAAATATTTAATTTAAACATGATTGGGAATGTTCATAATGCTTAAAAAATTATTCAATGGGCAAGATTGTTATTGAAACAATATTTGGCGATGTATCTTTTGTTTTTGGCGATTTTGATTTTACTTTTGTCCCCAAACAATTTGATTTTAAGCCAAAAAGTGTTTTTTCAAGTGTACGACATCATTTTTGGAGTATTTGTTTTTCTACTTTTCGGTTAGCCGGGCACCAGTGTATACATGTATATATACACACACACATATATACATATATATCTACACATTTACATATATATATATATACATACATATATATATACACTTATATGTATGAATATATATATACATATGTATATACATATTTATTTATATATGTACATATATCACTGGCGCTCGGCTAACCGAAAAGTACCTTTTTTTTTAATTCAAATGTAATTTATATTAATAGCAATATACTTCTATTTACTTCTACCTTATATATGAAATTTCGTTCCGGCTGCTTATAACTCGAGTTCTGCTGAATGAAATTTCACAGAACTTAAACTGTAAGATAGATAATTTTTCAGGGAAGGTTTTTAGTGTATAACATATCGTTCTACATTGCTTAATTATAGAGTTATATGGGGGAAAGTTCTATAATCGGGTGAACACGATTATGAAAGATTAGCCTTTTGAAAAAGTTCTACTGGACGGATTTTGATGAGAATTGTATTGTTAGTTAGATGTTATTTCCGGAATGGTTTTAGTGTACTACATATTGTTCTACGTTGCTTAGCCGCAAAGAGTTATGTGTAAAGGTTATATAGTCAGGTGAACCAGATTCCGAAAGTTTTCACTGGGTGTAATTTTTGCGACTTGCACTGTTAAATGTTAAGTAAATATTTTTTAAGGATGGTTTTAGTATATTTCATGTCGTTCTATGTTAGTTTTAGAATTATGTGGAAAAGTTCTATAATTAGATGAACCCTATTATCAAAGATTAGCCTTTATAAAAACTTCTACTGGATGGATTTTGTTAGTTAATTTGTTTGCATCGTTAGTTCGATAGTTTTTAGTGATGGTTTTAGTATATTGCATATAGTTTTATCGTTCTTTACCAAACCCTAACTGTAAATGACCAAATAAAAGAGCTGGTCCTTAGCAGCTAAAATTTTGACTGCCCATTAGAAAATTTAATAGCGCAATGGCGTCATTTTTCAGTAATGTGGAAGGATATTCCAGGTAAATATACAGATTGCTTTCAAATACAAGGTCAAATTAAACGATGTATTTAATTTGATTCAAGGTTCATTCGTAGAAACCGACGAGCGCAGCGGGCGCAGCTTGCTAGTTCTTCATAAAATTCAGCAGCCAGGCTATGAACTCTTTTCACGGAAGTTCGTTATCGTCATCGAAGTGCGCAACATATTCATGTAAGTGAAGAGATGAAAATCAATCGGTGCCAGTCCGAGCTGTAAGGGAGATGATTAAAAATGTTAAATATGAGATGATTCCAAAGTTCTTGAGTTTTTTGAGCGCTGTGAGGATGAGCATTGTCATGACGATAAAAAAACAATGAGTTCAATTGACGATGATTGTCTGCTGCTGAAACGCCCTGTGCTCGAAGAAATCGTATTACAGCACGTACCTTGCATGTGGCGGAATTTTCTGTAGCAAAATTCTCGTTTTGAGGTTATAGCATGCGTATTAACGAAATAATGAGACTCACGCCGTCAATACTGGAGGCTTACTGAGAAAGAGATCACATTGATGTAACATTAGCGGCGCTCCGTCCACTACTACAAGCGCCACGCTACAGCGGCGGGTTTTTATTTAACTGGCCTCGTATTTTTTATTTTATGTACATATGTACAGTAACATCATATACATTTTCAGCTTTTTTCTTTAATTCCGACATGAGTTTTATCTGTATGTTTACAAAATATGGATTTTTATTTTAAAGTTGTTTCACTTTTAGAGTAACTTTTAAGTGAAAAAAAAGGAAATTTAACAGGAAGTATCTAAATTACGCCTTCATCTTATTCATCGAGATCTTTACGTGTATTATTTTGTACAAAATCAATAACGCAGAACAAATTACAGAGCACTTGAACATTGGAAAAAATCATCATTGTTTTAGTACTTTTCACTTTGAAATCATAGTGTAATGAAAGCATTGTAATCATAATTAAACACGATTATATATATTTTGATATATGTTTACATTTTGAGAGTCTCTGAATTCGTTTTACTAATTTTAAACGTTTTTCATATGTATGAAGGTGTATATTAAAATGTTCTCATGTTTTTGGAGTTTTTTCGATGATGTTGCCATGTATGTATGTGTGGGGTGAGCACGATAACGTTAAAATTGTGCTTCCGACTGAGCATCCATTTGGTGATTATTTTATAGGCCACAACCGTAAGAGCTTTATCCATTTTCTTACAAATCAGACAACTGGTTTGGAATTTAAACTATTTATCAAACATTTTTCAATACTTCTGTGACCAGAGAATACCGATAAAGGTTTTTTCTTAACTTAATTATTTAAATAAGAAATTTTATTGCTTATGGTCATCATAGTTTATAGAATAATGACATTTGATCAGAGTGTGAATGAATTTAGTACCACATTTTTTTAATTAAAAAAACAAAGTAAAAAGTAATTGGGTGTTTTTTTGGTCTCATAAAAGTGTGAAAATTTACGTAATACATTTTATTGAAGTAAAAGACAAAGTCTATTCATTTAAACAACTTAAAATTACCATTAGTATGGCTATGTATATTCAGTTTCAGTATTTATTACTTTTTAGACATGGGTAAGGAAAGTATTGTAGTCGTGATGTACAGCCTTGGACAAAATTATAAACTCAGAAAAGTTTAAATTTGTTTAAATCATAATATAAATAAGCTTAGCTTCACATTAATAAAATAAAGATAAATATTTATAAAAATACATCTAAATTTAATATAACTCATAAATAAAATGGAGCAAATAATTTAAATAAAAAAATACACAACTTAAAAAAAATATATATTATTTGAGACCTGGACAAAATTATAAACTCAAAGTTATGAATTTCTATATTCTGGTATTTTTGATCTGAATAAATGCATTTTATGATAAGAAACTAATAAATAGAGACGTTAGGGATCAATACATTTCAATACATCAATGCATTGTTTTGATTTTTCTCAAAAACATGTGTAATTTTAATATAGCACATGACTAAACCGAAAACAGTAAATTACTGATTTTAACAAATAAACATAATTTGAATACTGGTGCTAAGTATTAATGCACACATTCAAAAATGATTTGCACTGTCATTTTTCTGAATTACTTCGAACATGCGACTCGGCATAGATTGAACAAATGTTTCCAACTGCTGCATTGACAACTGATTCCATGCTGAAAGTATATGAATGTGACTGATCATGTGTACAGAACATACCAAGGTCTCCACCGGGTTCGTTGGCCAGCTTCATGCGCCATCTTGTTTCAAAATGGCGGTCAGTTAATTTTTTTAAATCTTTTTAAAATTCAAAAAGATTTATAAAAATTTATAAATGGAAAAAGTTGTTTCCGTTAAGTCTTAGATTGTGATTCAAGGATTCCGGAACACTTTTAGCGTTTTGGCTTTATCTTAAAAAATGGCTGAGATATGACAGTTTGAAATTCTAGGGTAGCTGGCATTTTGAAACAATCTAATTTTTGTCATGCTGTAACTCTTATGCTGTAATTCGCATTCAAATTCAGCATTAAAGAAAATCGGGATTTAATCTTCTATAATCTGGTTCCAATTATTTTAGCTTTTTAGGTGTTTGAGTAAAGTGAGTTGAATTTTTAAACACATGGACACTGAAAGCTACCCTTCCCTCCCGGTACATGCCGGAAGTACTTTTTAATTATCTTCTCACTGACAACTTAAATTATTTTCCGAGATATAAATACTCATCAGACTACATATGTAACAGCAATATAAAATTATAAATTGCGGCTGTATTTTTGAATGTTATGTCCAGTTTTCTGAATATGCACTCTAGAATGAAAACCAATTAAAGTGAACCACGCTAAATTCAATAACTTTAGGTACACAAATTAACAAAATAAATCTAATACTTTATTGAAGAAGTTATTAAATCATAAAACTTGCATGAAATTAATCAAAAAACAATTAATATTTATAATAGGATACATTTCCCTATTTATTACAAACAAAGTTAAGATGAAATATACAGCATTAAATCTCGGCATATTTACAAGCTTATATTCGCTTATGTCGTGTTGCATTTTCGTAAATAAATGCAAAATAGTTAGTGTTGTATCAATAGTCATCATTGTCATTTCATCATTAATTTCATTTTAATATTCATTTATCAAACAAAGAACATTAATGTCATTTCAGATTTACCTAAGTAAAATTCTCAAGGGAAATAAATTCGTAATTTCATTGTGCAAGTAAAACGAAAGACTTTAAGCTTTGTTAATAATAATGTGTAGCTTGATGTTTGCATGCAAAGTGACAAAACTATTTATAATGAAAACATAATTAATAATAGTATGTAAATCACTGTGAATTCCTGAAGGAAATATCTAATTACTGTGATGTAAATAAGTAAAATCCTTACTCCCTTAAGAGATTAGAGGTGTGATTCAATAACATTGAATTAATTTTATCAAGCTCAAATTAAATCTCAGGAGAAGGGAAAAATATCTACACTACCTTATTTACATCATTTAATAGACAACTGTTAATTTTGATATGAATTAACGTACTTCAGAAAAGCTAGAATTTTTTAACAAAATGTTCTAATTCAAATAATGTAATTAAATCACTTGTTAACTTTAAATTAAAGTGTAATTATTGCTTAAAGTGATAAAAAATAACACAAAAGGTTTAAAAATACCTTTTAATACAGATTACATATGTGTCCTTAGCTGAAACGGCGACATTTTCAGATCAAAATGATAAATAAAATAATATCGCAAAGTTTTTGAAAATGATTAACATAAAACACGAAATCACATGGCCAATGTAAACAGGTGCTTAAATTGGTCAAACTGGAAAACGTGAAAATTATTATTAATTTTTATTTTTATTGCTTTTTCAATCTGTAAAGCATCGGGGACCAAATTTTAGGTAATTCAAAAGAAGCCGATTCGTTGCAAATATTATCGTTTTGCAAATACATTCGCGAATATATATGCGAAACGATAACATTTGCAACTAATCGGCTTCTTTTGAATTATCTAAAATTTGGTACCCGATGCTTTACAGATTGAAAAAGTAATAAAAATAAAAATTAATAATAATGTTCACGTTTTCCAGTTTGACCAATTTAAGCACCTGCTTACATTGGCCATGTGATTTCGTGTTTTATGTTTATCATTTTCAAAAACTTTGCGATATTATTTTATTTATTATTTTGATATGAAGGCGTCGCCGTTTCAGTTAAGGAAACATGTGTAATCTGTATTAAAAGGTATTTTTAAACCTTTTGTGTTATTTTTTATCCCTTTAAGCGAAAATTACACTTTAATTTAAATGTTCCAATTCATTTACACTTTTTACTAAACACTAATTTTCTTATATTCAAGCTATTGCGTAGTCCAGGGAGACAAAAATAATCATGTTCTATTAATTCTGGAGCAAATAATCGTATAAAATATGTATCAATCAAGTGGGAATGAAGTCTACTATTTAATTTTAAATTATTATTAAAATTCGTTCACATTTTAAAACTAGCCCGATGTGCCAATCCCAAAACTTTCTTCTATCTCATAGAGGTTTGACATACACCAGAAACAAATCAGCATCAATATATATCATGTATATGTCTAACATATGCCTATGTCATGTATAATATATGTCTAACAGAAATTGAAGTTTGATGAAATTCCGTGCTAATGCACGTTTGTGAGTTAATAATTAGTTCTTGAGATATGACTATCGCTAAAATTGTGTAAGTCCTGAAAAATGCAGCATAGCAGCGCCACCTATTGGAAGATTTACACCAAAACATAATCAGCGTCTATTTATGTCAAGTTCTAACGGAATCTGAAGTTTGCTAAAATTCGTGCATTAGTTCTTGAGATATAGCTATCGTGAAAATCGTGAAAAATGTAGCATAGCAGCGAAACCTGTTGGGGGATTTACACCAAAAAAGAATCATCACCAAATTATACCATGGACTAGCTGAAGCTAAAGTTTTATTAAATTCCGTGCATTAGTTCTTGAGATAAAGCGCACAATTTTTTTTTTTTTTTGTCACATACAGACAGACTGAGAGAATCACAGAGATACAGACTCAGATGCTCACAGGCACTTTTTCAAAACAGTCAAATAGAGTTCAAAACCTTCTAAAATGTATAAATCCATCGAAAACCGAAAGTCGAAATTTTTCATGAATCCAATACTTTCTTCATAAGATAGAAGAAAATAAAAAAATGTACCAATTTTCATTTCATTTTACCGTCTAGCTTTACAAGAATAAAACATTGGATTCGTAAGAAATTTCGATTTCCGGATTCCGACAAATTTATAAGTTTTCGAAGATTCTGAACTTGATTTGGTTGTTTTTAGAAAATGTCTGTCGGTGAGTTTGTCTGTGTGTCACACAAATTTTGTGGACGCTATATCTCAAGAACTAATGCATGGAATTTAATCAATCTTCAGACTATTTTAGGCCTTGACATAAATAGATCCTTAGTAGGTTTGGATGTGTGGAGGCCAACAAGCGTATCTGCTACGGTCTGTTTTTCACGATTTCCGCGATAGCTATATCTCAAGAACGAATAAATTGTTAATTTTTTTGAAGGCGATTTTATTTATATAGAAGACAGTTTTGTAACGGTCACAACTTACTAATTTTAAATGCTAACACTCACTTTTGACACTTTATTTTAATTCCTTATATCAAATCATCCTGGAACGCGTACGCACATTTTTACTTTCTTCAAGAAGAAAATATTTGATTCATGAAAATTTTAGACTTCCGGTTTTCGACGGATTTATACGTTTCAGAATGTCCTGAACACGATTTGACTGTTTTTAGAAAATGCCTGTTTGTGAGTGTAACTTTGTCTGTATGTGACAAAAATTTTGTGGGCTCTCTATCTCAAGAACTAATGCACGGAATTTAATAAAACTTTAGATTCAGTTAGTCCCTGATATACATTGGTGCTGATTAGTTTTTGGTGTAAATAGTCCAACATGTAGCGCTGATATGCTGCATTTTTCGCGATTTCCTCATCAGCTCTATCTCAAAAACTAATGCATTGATTTTCATCAAACTTCAGATTCAGTTAGACCTTGATAAATAGACTCTCTTTACGTTTTGACATAGATATCCTAACAGGTTTCACCAAAAATGTGACTTGGCACTTTCTTGCCCCGACTCCCTCATATGTAGGTAATAATTATGCTTTTTTATTTTGTTTATGTTTATGTATAATTTTCTTACTATCATTTTCTCATTTTAAAAAACAGCACTTTTAAATCGCAAATATTAATGAATATTCAAATATACAAAAGTTTGTCAAGTTAAAAAGTACTTTCAATAGAAAAAGATTAGCAATAAATTAAAAATAGAATAAATGTAGAATTTTAATTAAACCAAAAAGATGCACCTCGTGCAGTTAATTATTTTGCATCAGAGATTATTCTTAACAGACCGTAAATATTTTTTTGTTATTATTATTAAATATGTAAATATTTAACGTACGTTTTAATATTACACGTCAAAAATTGCGATTGTAAACTTATGTTTAATTTTCATTTCTTCGTAAACAAATATAAGATCATTATCTGTACCGAGAAAAAGCATAATCTTTTCATTCGGAAACAGAACAACAAAACTGCTTGTGAAATTTTATTTTACGTGTTTGCTTATATTTTATTAACAAAAAGTCCAAAGCTATAAAGAATTTCATATATAACCATAATCTCCACTAAATAATATGGAATAAGATAACTTTTCTAAAAATAACTTTATTCATTTCAGCTAACACACACTGAATACTGGATTTTAAATACAAATAAATTCGCTGAGTTGTTGCCATTTAAATTTTTTTAACTCACGAAATTCATCAATATGAGAGAAATCTCAATGTAAGTTTAATAATACTACTCATTTTTTACAAGATTTAACAGATTGGAATCAATCAGTTAAATCAGTCAAGATTAGACTCAATTAGTATTAATGCACTATAAAGTATATACTAACGAATCTCTTTCTCTACTAAATAGCTATAATAAATATATTGTTAATAACAAATCTAAAATTATTTATCTATTATAACTCAAATGCAAAATAAACTGTTTTTTCATCGTACTTAACGTTCATATAAATATTTAATGCTTGAGAAATTCAGAGCAAATAGGAAACATGGTAAATAAAGATCTTTGGGTCGAAGATATACAATATTTGCAAATGAATATTCACCCTTATATAGGATTTTTCATGGCATAAAATTTTTTTCACAGCATCGACGATAGAGGGCAATACTACTGGAGTGCCGTTAAGTTATACTACATATACTGCTTACACAGTGCAAAATTAAGAACAAAACAGGCCAGGTATTTCAGTTATTAATATCTAAGCAGCATATCAGTATCTCAATAATAAAAAAATAAATCTGGCGATTTGTTTTTGCTCTGAACTTTTTTCCCCTCTCTAATATATTTAAAAGATTAACCGTCAGAAAACTGTTTAGTAAAATTTAGCTGACATGTTTAAAAAATCGCTCATTTGTACCTCGCTTGATTATTCCTTCTTTTTTATTTCATTAATAATCAAATACAAGAAATTCTTGAAAATCGCATTTTATAAAATATGTTGTGCGTTGTTACAGCACCACTCAAAAACTATGGTATTTTTACTGGTATGAAATTTAATACGCAATTTATCACATAGGCTTTTTTTGTGCATGTTGGTGTAGAATAAGACAAGAGAGTATCGAAAAACTAAGTTTTCTACACATTTTGGATTAAAAAATAATATACATTTTACAGGTTTTAATCTAGAAATAGTCGGGATTAAAAAAAATCCTGAAAATTATGACACTTTAGCAGAAATGTTACGACATGTTTCTCTTTTATGAATCGAAATACACGTTTTTTTTTTTTCTCGGGATACTAGTGTTACACCGATAAAAATATTTTTACATTCAAAAGTCTGAAGAATTACGTAAATTGTATTCAATCGCAGCAATATTTTTGAACTATTTTTCTTAATCTCAGTACGAGTGGAATGACAAGTCAATGAAAATATGAATGAATAGATTTCCAATTAAATAGTTTCAAATTAAAAAAATTAAAGTATGCACTCTCTTTTCAATGTAAGGTCATTTTAATCTGAGGTTACATTCAAGTAACGAACAAATATATTTTTTAGTTAAATTTAACGCCATATCCCAATAATAATATTAAAAAAAATTCGAGGTCTCAATATCTGTATCTATGGAAGTGAAAATAAATGGAAATTATATAATTGAATCGGTGATTATTGAAAGTCCCTTTTTTTTCATTTTTTTTAATTTTAAAATGGTTTCAATGTTTTTTCATGTTTAGTGACCGCTTCGTGAAGAAAGGAACTCAGTCCAGGTACTGCCTATGCATGATTGCGAGGGAGGAATTTAAAAGTTGAGTGTTGAAAGGCACTATTTCCGTGATTTTTGGGAAATGTCAAAAATTGGGACTAAGTTCCTTTCAACAATCACGTATTTAATTACTTAAAAGTATTAAAAAAATTACTAATTACAAATAACAACAGTTTTCAAAATTCACAAATTAAAATGGACGCTTTGCTTAAAATGAGATTCTTCGTAGCCACGTGCGTAAATACTGTTCATTAAAATAAATACAGATACTAAGAAGTACTTTTTAACAAAAAATATAACCAACGATTGTTTCTTACCTGCGTGGTGTTCTGGGAATCCTTTTGTTTAATCTAAACTATAGTACAACAAGGGGCTAATTATAACTACCTGAACTTGAAAATTTTATTTGCACTCATCCCACAACTTGAATAAGAAAGAAAATTAATCCATATAGTAATGTAAATATGAAATAATACATTGTTTTATATATAAATTTGATCTTTTATGTAGAAATATAACTATTCATTTGTATTTAAATATACTAGGGCCTCCAACCCGGGCTTCCCGGGACAGAAAATATATGTGAAAACTATTTTTTTTTTAACTCAAATAGATTTTTTACATTTAATAATTTTTAGATTACCCCCCCCCCCCCCTAACAGAATGACCAAAGAACCCAAAGAGCACTTTTATATGAAATATGTCAATTATATATTTAAATAAAATTTTGAAATTAATTAAAGTGGTAGTTTCGTATTGACCTCGTGCCTGAAGTTACAGCCGAGAAAATCGCTAAAAATCCCGTTATCTACAGCAGTTTTTTTTTATTCTGATAATTTCAACGGTTTTAAGCGCTTATTTCAATTATATGTCTGTTAAATTTGTGTTTTATTTATACTATTTTGTTGATTGATTAATGAAGTTTTAATTTCGTTATTGAAATAGTAGCTGGAAACTAATGCTGAACTTTTTATATTGTTTAAAGTTCAAATGGATTAATATTTAGTAATCGTCTGCAAGCGATTTAGAGATAGATTTTTTTAAAATCATGCTTGAAATTTAATTTAAATGCTATAATAAATGAGTAAATTGCGATACAGTTTTCAAACAAATTGAATTTGAAAGTCGATTTTTATCCCTACATAACGGTGTAAAAACTGAAAGTGTGCAATGTTTAGAAATTATAAAAATTGCAGTAGCAAAAATTGTAAAACTAAAATTTCATCGTCAAGTGTTGCCATTTGCAAAATGACGTCAGCGTTACGCACGGACACGTTTGTCCTTTATAACATAGATAGTTTTTTTTCCCTTTTAAACAATATTTTGGACATTCTTTTGAGAATATGGGTTACCAAATCTGATCTGCAAGAGTTGAAAGCGACCCGAAACCAAAACAAGAGTCAAACCGACCAGCACCAAAAACATTATTGCGGACTCGACCCAAACCGCGCGTATGGTCGCGTTCCTGTAAATTCGTGCTACTCGACCAAATGCAAAAATTTAATCGACATTCATTTTAAATCTCATTGTTGTCAATATCGCTTATATTAACGCGTAGTAGATGATGATATATATTGAAATGTTTGAGGTGTCTTTGTAAAAAAGCTATACACGATGCGTCGACTGCTTTAAAAACTTAAAAAAATAGTGTTGTGTAGCATCATTTTAAACATTCGTGACAACTTGTCAATTTGTACGAAAGTTAAAGCATATAAAATAGAAAAAGACATGAAAACAGAGATACGGGTAAATATATCGATGTTGTTCCTGTCGTGTCCATAACAAATGTACAACAAATAAAATACGCCCAATGTATTTCCTTGGCCACATCAACATTTTTTTCGGTGCACGAAATGTTCCTGAGTTGGGCAGTGTCAATCTTAAATAGAGTTAGAAGGTGTTCAAGAGACGGTTGTGTAGTTCGGTAATATACTTGCACTCTGTACATCTTCTGAAGCCATCTGGCTTGAACTTTATGCCTTTGAAGTGTCTTTTTTTTAAAACAGGCTATTGTGTCTTTATTGCAGTTTAACTCAGGTATTAAAAAGTTCTTCTGAAGAATGAGGTTGAATACAGATTTGACATCTGAAACTTGGCAAATAGTACATCATTCCACTGGATGTCAGCATGGTCAGGAATCTATTGGAGGATGCATAATTTCTGTGTTATACGTTTATGTATATAAGAGTAGATATTTCGTAAGTGAGTTTTGTTGCGACACTATTAATAGTTTCTTGGACAGATTTCATATCTATCTAACAGGCTACACATCATTTTTAGATACTAATGATATTAAATCCGAGCCATGTGCAGAGACATTTACAACAAAACATAACATAAAGAGAATTATGCATGGGAATACAGTCATAAAAAGTTGTTGCAAGTGAATTCTATAACCTTCTTCGTTCACAGTCGGTCAAAAATCATCCACAATTGAATATGTTAAAAGATGCAAACGCTATACATTAAAATTGAACACTTAAAAAACGTAAAAAAATTAACAGTCTTCTATTATTAACACATTTATTATAAGTAAGAATATAATTTTCACTTCTTGTCAGTAAGAACAAAAATCCTGCTTGGTACATTTTAAGAACCCCAGCAATTATTATTATTAACAAATTATTATTATTATTAGCAATTATTATTAGCAAAGCAACGGACTTCGGTAATAATAATATAAATCTCTAGTGTTTTCAACTACCATGATATTGTGAAATATTAATCCAACATTAGCTTCCAATAACCGCAAACAATTTTGAAGATTTTTTATGTATTTAAAATTTTAAATATCATTAATATATGGAAAAACCACTCAGATGTCAATTAATTATATTATTTTGTACATAGTCGAATTATTTTATGGTGAAACATAAATTAAATTTCAACAATTAAAATAGAAAGAAAGAGAAAAAATAATCGATGCCATTTTGAAACTTTAAGAAATATAAATGTATATCGATCTGAAGATCATTAGTAAATTTCATCCAATTAAAAAATATATTTTTGTAATGAGGGTAGATAAAATGTTATTAATGATGTTGTCAGTTTAAAGTAATTAAGAATACTTTCTCTTCTTAAAGATGGGATTTATTTTAATTGAAGTTGAAAACAATGAAGCGGAGCATTTCTGACACAAATTGCCATGCGTCTAAATATAAGTTAATTACCTAAAGGAAATCTTCATAAATAAAATAGTTATTTTTTTACAGATAAATCCCCATTTACTAAAAGTTTTGAAAGAAACATCGAATGGAGGGGTTTATTTTCACGTTATTCATTTTTAATTTCGTGTAATTTAATTTTATGTCATACAGAAACAAGTTGTGTTAATAGGAAGTTAAGTTTTGTTGTGTTAATGTAAATAGTATTTGCTAATTACGAGTCATATACCTTAATAGAAGTCTCCATTTAAATGTTCATAATGTTTTTATATGTCAAGAGACACGATTCTGTTGTATAAACAAATTACATTGATTGCTAAAACATTCATTACATAATGAGGGAGTTTTACAAACGAGTAAAATGAAATAGAAACTATTATGAGATTTCTAATTTGATGCACTTAATTATTAGCACATTTAAGCTCTGTATTCTATTTTAAATGCTCTTAATTAATTAATCTCAAGAATATATAATTATGTATTAGTGTATAAGTGATATAAATGATTTTGATCATCTGGATCTTAAGCTGTTTTTATTAATGCCGTTGTGCTGAATTAGATGTAGCCTAAAATGATGACGTAACGTTGTTTTAATCTCATTATATTTTATTTAATAAGTTTCGATTTATTTTTTTACTTCAAAATTTTTTTTATCCAAACTGGTAGTCCAAGATTTGAAAGTCATCGTGTTACCGCGGTTCTCTAGATTGTCTTTTGTTTTTTACTATGTTTTTAATGATTACTCCTGTTTCAATATTAAAACAGAAGGGTGCAACAAACGATAGTGTCAACAGTAAAATGTTATAAATATGGATTTAAAATTGTGTATCTCGGGCAGCACATAAAATAACTGTGATCTACAGATTTAGTATGGCAGGTAATCCGAGTGCAGTGCAGTTCATCGGAATGGTCGGATAACTCAAGAAATATACATCGGATTGAAAAATGGAAAAATGAATGTTCAACATTTTTGAAAAATTTTTAGGGATATCAAAGTTGCCCTCCCCCCAACTCTGCCCCCTTACTGGGGAACTTTTAAATCTTGAATAATATCCCCCCTCCCTTTTTACTTACCCATCATACGTAGTATAGGGTAAGTCTTGTAATCGTTTTGAAAATCGAAAAAAAATTTTTGACGGATTTACACGTTTCAGACACTAGAGATTCCAGAAAACATATTTTTAGAAAAAAAATTTTGCCGTCCGTCTGTGTGTCTGTGTGTCTGTGTGTCTGTGTGTGTCTGTAAACGCTCTATCTCCCGAAAAAATTGAGATAGACACTTGCAATTTGGTATGTACTTAGTATGTAATAATGGGAAGAAGCTTATTTCATTTCAATAACCTCGATTAACCGGATCTATTTTTTTCGGACTCTCGAAATATTCGTTCTGATAAAAGGTATATAAAAATTTTCGAAATTGTTTATTTTAAGAAATAAATATAAAAGACAATAAAAAAACATAAATTTTGCATAAAGCATGAAGTTGATCGGATAATTAGTTGCTGAGATATTTGTAATCCTATTTTCCACACTCTTCGATTTTTCATGACCCTGTATTTGATCCAAATTTCACTTCAAAGATATATTTTAATTGGAAATTTGACGCTTAATCAGATGCAATAAACCGCTAGTTAATAGGATTATTATTTTTGGAGTTATAAGGAAAAACCTCTTTCAAGCGATTCAGTAATCGAGCCTATAAAGTTATGACGTCATCAAGCCACGATTTTATTTGAATTGCTATGCATTTTATAAGTAGTTTACACATTTTTGTTTTAATATTTTACATTATGCATATCCATGATGGGTAAGTATTACGGTGGCCCCCAACGACTAGTTTATTGCAAATTCGGATTCTACGGAAAAAATACGTAACTTTTGTATTGAACATTTTCTTCGGAAAATCGTAGATAACTCTGTAATCGAGTAAAATGCAGTGAGAATCGTCTCCATTGAAAAGTCAGGAAACGGTCGAATAACTCGAGAAATATACATCGAATTGAATAACGGGAAAAAAAATGCATGTTCAATAGTTTTGAAAAATCTATTTAGGGATATTAAAGTTGCCCCCACCCAACTCTGCCCCGCTGTTGGGAAAGGGTTGCAGTTTTGAAATCTTAAATGATACCCCCCCCCCCCCCACATTTCTATTGCAAATTCGGATTCTACGGGAAAATCACGTAACTTTTTTATTTAACATTTTCTTCGAAAAATCGTAGATGCCGCTGTAATCTAATAAAATGCAGTTAGAATCATTTCCATTTAAATGTCTGGAAACTGTCGAATAACTGGAGAAATATACATCGGTTGAAAAACGAAAAATACGTGTTCAATATTTTAGAAAAATGGCAACTTTTATATCCCTAAATAGATTTTTCTAAAATTTTGAACACGTATTTTTTCGTTTTTCAATCCGATGTATATTTCTTGAGTTATTCGACCGTTTGCAGACTTTTGAATGGAAACAATTCTTACTGCATTTTACTTGATTACAGTGCCATCTACGATTTTTCGAAGAACATGTTAAATACAAAAGTTACGTACTTTTTCTCGTAGAATCCGAATCTGCAAAAGAAAAAGGGGGATTAACATTTAAGATTTCAAAGTTGCACTCCTTTCCTAACAGTGGGGCAGAGTTGGGTGGGGGTAACTTTGATATCCCTAAATAGATTTTTCAAAACTATTGAACATGCATTTTTTCCGTTTTTCAATCCGATGTATATTTCTCGAGTTATTCGACCGTTTCCTGACTTTTCAATGGAGACGATTCTCACTGCATTTTACTCGATTACAGAGTCATATACGATTTTCCGAAGAAAATGTTCAAAACAAAATTTACGTATTTTTTCTGTAACATCAGCATCTGCAATAAAAAAAGGGGGATTAACATTAAAGATTTCAAAGTTGTCCCCCTTTCCCCCCAGTGTGCAACTTTGATATCCCTAAATAGATTTTTCAAAACTATTGAACATGCATTTCTCCATTTTTCAATCCGATGTATATTTTTGGGTTATTCGACAGTTTCCAGACTTTTCGGACACCCTGTACATGTGTTTTTGTGTTATTTCAAGAGTTGATTATGAAATAAACTTTTACTATGTATAAATAAGTTTTTGACTTACATATATATAAAAATAAAAGGATACCAGGAGTATGAAAGGGAGAAAACTTTCTTTATATATAAAAAGTGGAAATTATCTATTGAAAAATGTTATTAGAAAAGATACAATCTATCTATTTTTCGCTTTTATTTCTGTTTCTTCCTATTTGGATAAACATATCATGATCCGTAGCAAATAAAATATAGTCCATTAGATGATTTTCTTTGAATAACTTGTATTAGAAATTCTAAAAAGATTGTAATTGCAATATTTACTTCCTATTTTAAAATTCATGCCCAATTTAAAATCTCAGCGGGAAATAAAAACAATAACATTCAATTTCCATCGTTCTCGTATATTTAACAATGATATTATCTTATCCGTAGCTCCGTTTAATAAATCTTTAAATCGTCGTTTCGTGTCTTAGTGCAGTTACATAAAATAGCAAGTTTTTGTAATTCACTTAAGTAAAAATGCTTTTATGTTACCTTAAAAATACACAAATCTTTATAAATGGCTGATCAATAAAGTTGTTAACACTTTCCAACATAGTTGAAAAGTGTTTATGGATTCGGTTTGTCTAATAGAGGTGTACCACGAGAAGCTTACTGCAAATATGGTGTGCATAGCATGTTATCGTTTATCTACAGGGTCACAAAAAATAATTCGGTTACAGTACTCTCTATGAGCAATCATTGCTGGAAGTGCGTTTTTTATTGCCGCATGCGTTTTTAAATTTAACTAATTCGATTCGTATTACTTGCTGTGTATGACTTCAATAGATCATATACAAGGTTACACATGAAAATTTATTTTTGTTTATTGACAAAACTCCTGGAAGGAAATTTTCAACTGCGTTTTGCATTCTGAACTAAGTTTCAGCACGCTATGCAGTCTATATATATACAAATCTATAGATCATATACAGGGCTTTAAAAAAATTGAATACTTTTCCAGCTATGGATGGTAATGACTGAAATTGGATTTTCAAATGTGTTACGCGTTTTCAATTTTTTGTTTAGATATCACTTTTTACCTTATTAAAATGGGAAATTTTGTTACAGTATTCCGAATATGTTGAACGTGTTTTTTTTTTTTTAATTTATGCTTAACGCATGATTGTTCTTTCTTGATTTAAAATATTATAGAAAAAGCGTAAGCTAAAAGTTTCACTAAATTATAAATATGGAATTTAAATTAAATAAACATTTAATACTTTTTTAATTAATTATTTACGTTAAAAAAGCGTCGTACCGGCAGCATTCTTCACTGCACAGTGCTAATATATTTCGTTTTATATGAAAATAGCTCCATTCAAGCATCGAAACTCTAAAAATATCGTATATCAGATAATATGCCCAAAAACGTAGATTAAAACCTGAAAACTGCACTTCATGATTGTAAAATATATCAGTAGGGAACTTATATGTTGCATGGAAATATAAAATGACGTAAAATCGTTGGTCTCGCAGGAATTATTGTAAATGAAACAATGATGAATCGGGTTAATTAAAGTTGTAATATCACGACTTTGCTTCCCTCAAAAAACAACGTTATGATATTTATAAGTATAACATAGATCACATATTATAGAATATATATTATACTTGTTCACCTTTTGGTGGTGAGTAGGCAATGTAAATTGCAAAAATGTTCAAAATAAGGTAAAAAGTAAGATTTTGTTAATAAAATACTCCTCCGATTAATTTTCAGAAATTTGTTATGTTTACAATTTCAACAAGATCACTACATAAAACTGAATATGTGTACTTTTAAAATTGAAGGATCTTTGAGATAGTGCTAGAAAATATAACACAGATGATAACTGATATAAACAGTTGACATTTAAAAAAAAAAAAAAAAAAAAAAAAAAAAAGATAATCCTTAAAAAATTGTAATCTATACTAATATTATAAAGGAGTAAATCTTGTTTGTTTGTTTGTAGGGGGTAATCTCTGGAACTACCGAACCGATTTCAAAAGTGATGGTGGCAAATTGATGGTAACAACACCTGCTCCAACATAGGCTACATTTTATGTCGGTGCCACTAACCCCAGGGGGTGCAGGAACAAAAAACATTCTAAAATTGCGATTTTTCAGTTATCACACTGGCTGTCAAGCCCTGAGAGCTTGGCAGCCGGTTCTGTATGTATGTATGTACGTACGTAATGCGGTAACTCTTCATAGAAATATCCGTTTTCCTTCAAATTTTGTTTATAGGTTCACTGTGTTAAGGCGCTTCCCTGATTAGTTTTCGGGATTGATTGGTTAAGTGTAAAAGGAGGGGAACAAGGGGCTAATTCCCCCCCCCCTTAATTTATATAAATGGGTTTTTCATGCAGAATTATTCCGTTTTCCTTCAAATTTTGTTTATAGGTTCACTGAGTTAAGGCGCTTCCCTGATTAGTTTTCGGGATTGATTGGTCAAGTATAAAGGGGGGTAACAAGGGTCTAATTCCCCCCCCCGCTTAATTTATATAAATGAGTTTTTCATGCAGAATTATTCCGTTTCCCTTCAAATTTTGTTTATAGGTTCACTGAGTTAAGGCGCTTCCCTGATTAGTTTACGGGTTTGATTAGTTAAATATAAAGGGGGGGGGATCGGGGGGCTAATCCCCCCCTTAATTTATATAAATGGGTTTTTCATGCAGAATTATTCCGTTTTCCTTCAAATTTTGTTTATAGGTTCATTGGGTTAAGACGCTTCCCTGATTACTTTTCGGGATTGATTGGTTAAGTATAAAGGGGGGAACAAGAGGCTAATTCCCCCCCCTTAATTTATATAAATGTGTTTTTCATGCAGAATTATTCCGTTTTCCTTCAAATTTTGTTTATAGGTTTAGTGTGTTAAGGCGCTTCCCTGATTAGTTTTCGGGATTGATTAGTTAATATAAAGGGGGGGGGGATCGGGGGGCTAATTCCCACCCTTAATTTATATAAATGGGTTTTTCATGCAGAATTATACCGTTTTCCTTCAAATTTTGTTTATAGGTTCATTGAGTTAAGACGCTTCCCTGATTACTTTTCGGGATTGATTGGTTAAGTATAAAGGGGGGAACGGGGGGCTAATCCCCCCCTTAATTTATATAAATGGGTTTTTCATGCAGAATTATTCCGTTTTCCTTCAAATTTTGTTTATAGGTAACTGTGTTAAGGCGCTTCCCTGATTAGTTTTCGGGATTGATTAGTTAATATAAAGGGGGGGGGATCAGGGGGATAATTCCCCCCCTTAATTTATATAAATGGGTTTTTCATGCAGAATTATTCCGTTTTCCTTCAAATTTTGTTTATAGGTTCACTGTGTTAAGGCGCTTGAATGATAATTTTCGGGATTGATTGGCTGAGTATAAAGGGGGGAACGGGGGGGCTAATCCCCCCCCTTAATTTATATAAATGGGTTTTTCATGCAGAATTATTCTATTTGCTTCAAAATTTGTTTATAGATTCATTGTGTTAAGACGCTTCCCTGATTAGTTTTCGGGATTGATTGATTAAGTATAAAGGGGGGGAATGGGGGGCTAATACCCCCCTTAATTTATGTAAATCGGTTTTTCATGCAGAATTATCCCATTTCCTTCAAATTTTATTTATAGGTTCACTGTGTTAAGGCGCATCTCTGATTAGTTTTCGGGATTGATTGGTTAAGTATAAAGGGGGGGAACAAGGGGCTAATTCCCCCTTATCTATACTAATATATAAAGTAGTAAAGATTGTTTGTTTGTTTGTTTGTTTGTTTGTAGGGGGTAATCCCTGGAACCACTGAAGCGATTTTAAAAGTGATGGTGGCAAATTAATGGTGACAATCCCTGCTCCAACATAGGCTATATTTTATGTCGGTGCCACCACCCCCAGGGGGGTGCAGGAGCGAAAAACGTTCTAAAATTTCGATTTTTCGTGTACTGAAGGAGATAGAAGCATCAAATTTGGTATGGTAGTTACTTATAAGATGTAAATGCTCTCTAAGAACAAATTATAAAAACATTCGCAATTTAAAAGCGTGAGATGAGGAAGAAGCGCTCTAAAAACATTCTAAATTACAATTTCTATGGAATCTCTGAAACTACAGAACCGATTTCAAAAGTGATGGTGGCAAATGGATGGTGACAGTCCCTGCTGCAACGTATGCTAAATTTTTTGTCGGTGCCACTGCCCGCAGAGGGTGCAGGAGCGAAAAACATTCCAAAATTATGATATTTTCAATAATGAAGGAGTTAGGAACTTGACATTTTGTATGGTCGTTACTTACAAGATTTAAATGCTCTATAAGAACAAAGTCTAAAAAAATTCGAAATTTAAAAGGCTGAAATAAGCAAAAAATTTTCTAAAAACATTCTAAATTACAATTTGTATGGAATCTCTGGAACTACTAAAGTCATTTCAAAAGTGATGGTGGCAAATGGATGGTGACAATCCCTGCTCCAACATAGGCTATATTTTATGTCGGTGCCACTACCCCGAGGGGGGTGCAGAAGCGAAAAACGTTCTAAAATTGCGCTTTTTGCAATGCTGAAGGAGCTAGAAACTTCAAGTTCGGCATGATTGTTATTTATAAGATCTAAATGCGCTCTAAGAACAATTTCTAAAGAAAAATGATCTAATGATTCTGCGATTTTTCAACTATTGAATTTCTAAAATTGCCAATTTTCACAATAGAGTACCATAGCGAAACCTTCACGCGTAAAAAGATAATGATAAGGGCGACGTGTCCTGACGTGTATATTGGCTATAGCACGAGTCACAAATTATAGTAACCTTATTATTCTATTAAAATATAAAAGTGAATTATGAAATGTCAATATTTTGTTTGATTAAAGGTTCGTTAAGAGAAATTGACCAGCGTAGCGGGCGTAGCTTGCTAGTTCTATATAAATCATATATTCTAATACGAGCAAATCTTGTGTGTAGTTATATATATATATATATATATATATATATATATATATGCAAATTTTATCTTAAAAACGGCTCTAAAGATTTTGCCGAAATTTCGTATCCTACCGTCTTGGGGCACCAGAAAACCATTGGGCTAGGTCACATGTTCGAGAAAATTCGTTTAGTGGGTCATTTGGGGTCATTTGGGGTCATGGTCTAGCTAAATGTATCTAAAAAACGGTTCAAACGATATTGACGAAATTTTGTATCCGACCATTTTCAGGCACGAGAAAACTATTGGGTTGGGTCACATGTTCGAGAACTTTCGATTAGTGGGTCATTTTTGGGTCAACGCGGGTCAAATTAATTTTATTTATAAAACGGCTCTAACGATTTTAAATAAATTTTGCGTCCTACGAGTTTCGAGCACGATAAAATCATTGGGTTAGGTCACATGTCCGAGAAAATTCGATTAGTGGGTCATTTCTGGGTCATTGTGGGTCAAGATCTAAAAAGCGGCTCAATTTACACTAAATTTTGCATCCAATGGTTTTCGGGCACGAGAAGACTGTTGGGCTAGGTCACATGTTCGAGAAAATTCAATTAGTGGGTCATTTTGGGTCATTTTGGGTTATGGTAAAGCTAATTGTAACTAAAAAACGGTTCAAAAGATTTTAACGCTTCGGGCACGAGAAGACTATTGGGCTGGGTCACATGTTCGAGAACTTTCGATTAGTGGGTCATTTTTGGGTCAAAGCGAGTCAAATTAATTTTATCTAAAAACGGCTCGAACGATTTTGAAAAAAAATTGTATCCTACGAGTTTCGGGCACGCGAGAATCATTGGGGTATGTCACATGTTCGAGAAAATTTGATTAGTGAGTCATTTCTGGGTCATTGTGGGTCAAGATCTAAAAAGCGGCTCAATTTACACTAAATTTTGCATCCAATGGTTTTCGAGCACGAGAAGACTGTTGGGCTAGGTCACATGTTCGAGAAAATTCAATTAGTGGGTCATTTTGGTCATGGGTCATTATGGGTTAAGCTATTTTATCTTAAAAACGGTTCAGAGGATTTGAAATAAATTTAGCACCCTACAGGTTTAGGGAACAAGAAAACTATTAGGCTAGGCCACATGTTCAAGAAATTTCGATTAGTGGGTCATTTTGGTCATGGGTCATTATGGGTCAACCTATTTTATCTTAAAAACGGCTCAGACTATTTACACTAAATTTTGCATCCTATGGTTTTCGGGCACGAGAAGACTGTTGGGCTAAGTCATATGTTCGAGAAAATTCAATTAGTGGATCATTTTGGTCATGGGTCATGATATTTGAACTCAAATTTAATTTTGACCGAGCATAGCTCGGTCTTCCCTGCTCGTATGTAGTAATGCACAAAATGCCACAGAATATATTAAAGGTACCGCTTAATTATTTTGTTTTTCAATACAAGCCTCGAATCAAACAAACCTGGGGTCGGAGCTCTACTACCTTCAGTATCTTATAAAATCTGATGAGACATAACATCAGATACATTAATAGTCACTACGCAGTGATTAAATCTCATCCAGCACATTTAAAGCTGACATGTTTATTTATGCTTCAAGACGCGAGACATCAAATAAAACTGGTCTATTAATAGAGATGTTATCCATGCATATTAATACTTACGCATTCACCTATATAGACATTCATACGCTCATGAGTGCTCTCCTGTACGAATTTGACGGAAAATATAGCCACATTTAGCGACAAAAATGAGTTATCATAAACATATATGCAAAATGACAATAACTGGCTAATATTGTGATAATCACATTTAAATCCGATTTTGATTATAACTAAGAATCTTTTTGTCCATGCCAAAATGACGCATTTTTAGCTCACAGGCTATCAAAGCCTGAGAGCTAATGTGCCCGCCCGTTCTGTATGTATGTATGTACGTATGTATATATGTATGTATGTACGTAACGCGATAACTCATGATAGAATTATCCGTTTTGCTTCAAATTTTGTTTACAGGTTCATTCTAATAAGGCGCTTCCCTGATTAGTTTTGGGAGTTCATTGGTTAAGTATAAAGGGGGGAAAGGGGGGGGGGCTAACTCCCCCTTAATTTAGATAAATGGGTTTTTCATGCAGAAGTGTCCGTTTTTCTTAAAATTTTGTATATATGTTAATTGTGATAAGGTGCTTCCTTGATTATTTTTAGGAGTTCATTATTTAAGTATAAAGGGGGGGAAACGTGGGGCTAACTCCCTTAATTTATATAAATGGGTTTTTCATGCAGAATTATCCGATTTTCTTCAAATTTTGTATATAAGCTCATTGTGATAAGGCACTTCCCTAATTAGTTTTGGGTTTTCATTGGATAAGTATAAAGGGGGGTAAACGGGGGGCTAATCCCCCTTAATTTAGATAAATGGGTTTTTCATGCAGAATTATCCGATTTTCATTAAACTTTGTATATAAGCTCATTGTGATAAGGCACTTCCCTAATTAGTTTTGGTTGTTCATTGGGTAAGTATAAAGGGGGTAAACGGGGGGCTAATCCCCCTTAATTTAGATAAATGTGTTTTTCATGCAGAATTATCCGATTTTCTTCAAATTTTGTATATAGATTCATTGTGGTAAGGCGTTTGCCTGATTAGTTTTGGGTTTTCATTTGTTAAGTATAAAGGGGGGAACGGGGGGGTGTTACCTCCCTTAATCTAGATAAATGGGTTTTTCAAGCAAAATTATCCGATTTTTTTCAAATTTTGTGTATAAATTCATTGTGGTAAGGCGCTTGCCTCATTAGATTTTGGTGGTTTATTGGTTAAGTATAAAGGTGGGAACGGGTGCTTATCCCCCCCCCTCCTTAATATATTGTCGATTTCTTTATTTTTCGAGTGGCATTATTCTTTGAAAAAATAGCATAATGTACAATTAATGTGAATAGCCTGTGAGCTCAATGCCCTCAGTTTAACTGGGCAGTTTTCTTTATTTATTTATGTACTGCACATTTTCTTCCCCATGCTCGCTGTCTCAGTAATACTGACACATATTCACATATACACACGCACGACTGTCTTCCTGCGCTAAATTGTCACTAATATTGATGATATTTGGCGAGATATTCTCAAATTGAGGACAAAAATAAGTTGCTATAAGCATTTTCAAATTCACGATAAATGGTTAATTTCACAAAATTCTGTGCAAGTACGATTTGATCATAACAAAAAATCTTTCATAATCGCGGTTAATGTCCATGTTACACATTTTGGATTCAGTGTTTTGGCGCAAAACTGCATTTTAGTTGCCAGGGATGAATGTTAGTGGAAAATATTTAATTTTATACAAATTATAATGTTGATCACATCTTTTTAAATAACCATACTTTACTTATACTATTAAATAATATGTTTTCTTATATAATTTAATTTTATGATTGTTTGTGCTGTCGTATATAATATATACATACATATGCGTGTATAATTGTTTGAACATTGCCTTTTATAAATTGGAAAATAAAGATGGATTGAAATAGTCAGTTCGACGATGAGTTTGAAATTAAAAATGGATTTAGTGCGCTTCATAAAATTTATGTATTACTTCAAATCGATTACGATCACATTCATGGAAGTTTTCACTCCGGCCGCAATGCGGTCTTAAATACACACATAATGTTTTTCCATATAAAAATAGTTTTATTGTTTAATGTAATTTACTAGCTTTCTTAACTACTTTTAATTACAAGAGGAGCTCCAACACAGAAAACTTTTCGTTAAATATAGCTATAATGACATAATTTAGTGAAAACGAAAAGTGCGTGCGGTTTTCATTTAATATTAAACAACAATATATTCAATTAGTGGTCTGAAAAGCCAAACTCATTTCATCTAGTAATAAATTCTACAAGATACTCAAATAGAAAATGTGTAACCCACACATATTTAGGTATTACGTAAAAGAGAATTGTAAATGTAAGTATCTAAGGAATTCAATTACTGTACATATCAATATATTTAATTATACAAAGCTTTAACTGAATAATTTACTAACATAATGCTAAAAGCCACTAGCTAAACGGAATCGCGTGTAGTAAATCATTATTTATTTATTTTATTCAATGATGACATTTTTATTTGCAAGTATAAAAGAAAATACATTCCATACATTACAATTATACATTACAATAAATGCATTACAATTCCATGTGTAATGATGGAAGGTAGATTCGAAAATATTAGCTTTAAAAAAATACAGGAATATGTATAACAGATTAATGTATCAGGGAGGACATTTCAGCTCCTCGTGTGACAACCCTATTTTTACATTACGAACGCATAGTGTAAGTATTATTGTAAACATGATCCTGTATGTATTTATGTGTGTGTAGATGAAAACGATAACTCCTAAATGGAACTTCAGATTAAATGGTTCCAAATATTCTATACACCACTGTCGCAACAACTGTATGTATTTTTATACAAATCGGTCGATTAGATATTTGACCCATTCTAAATCATTTTCTAAACAATTTTGAAATAGATTCTGTTGAGAAAATCTCCAAGGAAATGTGACGGAGTATAACTGATACATATTGCGGCGATATAATCAAGCATTAGTTGTGCAAGGGTAATATCACCAGTCTCAAAACGGGAAGTCCAGTGTTTGAATAGAACGGAATGTACAAAGAGTCCATAACTTTGCGACCCTATTTTAAACTTGCTTTCAGACGAAACTATTGTTCTGAAAATTATGATATTTTGTGAAGAACATAATGAAGGAGTGGGAATTTGTTAATGCGAAAAAAAATTGCTAAAAATTTCTCCACCCAGAGGGCTTTTTTAATAAATTACACATTTAGCATACATTTACGACATTTTACAAACTTTATTACAATAAAACATACTTAGCAAAAAAAAAATTTTCACGGCCTGTTCTTGGCATTTCCCAGAAAACACTGCGGTGAACTGTAGAACAGGCTATCTTACGATTCCAGATGGTAGCTGAAAATATTAAAAGCTGAAAGTAATAAAATTTGTAAACTATCGTAAATGTATGCTAAATGTGTAATTCATTAAAAACGCGCTCTGCTGGTGAAATTTTGAACTAATATTTTATTCGCTCAAACAAATTCACATCCTTTTATTATGTCATCCACAAAATTTCACAATTTTCTGACCAATAATTTCGTCTGTAGACAAATTTAAAATAGGGTCGTGTAATTATGAATACCCTGTATATATGCAAATATATATTTATATATAACTTTCAAGAACAGTGTTCGAAAAGTCGAGTGGAGTCACCCCACATTTTCTAAATTTCTAGGTATGTGGCATGTAATTATTTTGGAACAGATGTCGCAAACGAAAAGGGGTTGGCGCGATTTGTGTTTGCGCGTCATTTTGGCGAGAAAACCGGATCCATATAAATTCATCGATTGCATGTTAGACCGACAGCAAAAACAGCATGGTAGTTTTATTTTATTATGAAACAATTTATTTCAGTATGAAAAATTCACAATTTATAAGAAAGCACACACATTTATTTGATTATAACACACATACAATTTTTATTATAAACACACACAAAATATTTTATTATAAAACACATACAACGTTTAATTTATTATAAAATATACGCATCGTCAAAAATATAATAATCTCAGGTATTCATACAAGAGGTCTTTGATTAATTGTCTGAGTGCAACGAAGACTCATACACAGCGCAGTATTACTTTGCCCCATATATAGCTACGATGGATATTAAAACCTTTCGTCAAGCATAACTCAAAAAATATTTAACGGATTTCGTTCAAATTTTTACAGCATGTACCTATAAAGGTGACAACGACGTCTATTTATTACCAAGAATAAATGTCAAACCGTTTGGAAATTATATTAAAAAAAAATAGATAAAAAAGCACAATTAAAGTACATACGTCACGAAATTATTGTGCGTACATCATTTTCACCGGCGGGAGATTTTCGTAGACAATCGGAATTGAAAAGTTCATGGAGTACATCGAGCAAAAAAATATGCACGCACAATAAAGTATATTTCAATTTAGTAGAAATCGAAAATTAATCTGGATTTTTTTCTGTTAGAAAGAAAACCCCCGCAATAACTTGGTAGACTTGGTATTAAAGATTTGGCGCAAATCTCAGCAATAGCAGCTTTTTTTATTTCGCGTGGGTAAATTTAAAAAAAAAATTCTTTGGTGTTTAAATAAAAGGTTTTGATTTATGCATTATTTATTTTTTTTTCTCTTTTTAGCATTTTAAATGGGATTAATGAAAGGCATGTATTTTAAATTAAATGTATGAAAGGTTTATATTTAAATGAAATGAATTCAATATGAAAATGTTATAGGAACAATATTTGGCGATTTATCAACTGCGTCAGGATAACATAAAAGTACCAATATATCGAACGGTATGTAGTATGTGAAATGAAACAATTATATTATAATCACCCATCGTACAAGAAAAAAAACTAATATTCTGCAACAATATAATAAATTATAACACCTTGTAATAGTATATTACTTTTAAATGCTAAAGGTGTAAAATTAACAACTATAATATAAATTAAAATAACTTTTATTAGTTGTTTTACATGTTTCGACTCTTTCCGAATCATTTTCAAAAACAAAATGAGTTTCTGATGATTGATTGATTAATTGATTGATGATTGATGAATGATTAATTAACAATATTGTTTTAACTCTATAACAGTTACAATAATGATATTTAATGCTCCGATTGGCTTTGGGACCAATTACGAAAGTTTCTCCTAAAAAAAAAAACTGCAGAAAAAGTCTTTTACATTTGTTTCGAGTGAAGCTCGGTCTACAAGGTATTAGTTAAGCTTATTAGTAAGCTTTAGAATATTCTCATTTTGTTTTTGAAAATGACTCGGAAAGAGTCGAAACATGTAAAACAACTAATAAAAGTTATTTTAATTTATGTTATAGTTGTTAATTTTACACCTTCCTTTAGCATTTAAAAGTAATATAATATTCTGCATTCAGAGGGAAAAATCCATCTCCTGTGCCGTAAGATTTGGCGAGTTCTTTTTTGGTGATAAGTTTTTCGATGTGATTGTTGGGATCTGAAGGATTTGGCTTACTTTTTCTAAATCTTATTTTTTTGCAGATGTAGTATTATGTAAATATATTTTTTTGCACATATTTCTCTCTCTCTCTCTCTCTCTCTCTCCCTCTATATATATATATATATATATATATATATATATATATATATATATATATATATTAAATTGTAATGGCATTTGGAAAAGAGATTTCTACCTTTCTATCTGTGCCTTCGGAAACATTAAAAAATATAAAAAAGATTTACATATATCAAGCGTATAATGTTATATTTTGCATTTTTATACGGATCACTTCTCCATTTTTAGATTTTAAATGCTATTTATTATTTACTAGCTGTTTATTAATTGTTTACAATTTACCCCCCCCCCCCCCCCGACAATAACAATTATTTATCACAAAAATGCCTCTTAGGTTTGTTAAATAAGTTTGTTTATGTATTTTCATTACTTATTAAAATATCGAATATGGCGATAAAATTTTATTTTAGCATCGTGCTTAAATTTTTAAGATGTGCAAAAACATCCTTTAATAAACGTATGTTTGTAAATATTTGAAAAAGATGTTTTACCGCTCTCTTGAAAAATTTTGTAAGATGCTAAAACTACCTTTTGGCACCATTTTAAATTTTTTTCGCCAACGGACATTGGATACGAAACTTTTCCCCATTCAGATACACAGGCAAGGCTGGTCTCAAACAAGAGTAAAGCTAGCAACAATATTGTTTTAACTCTATAACAGTTACAATAATGATATTAAATGCTCCGATTGGCTTTGGGCCCAATTACGAAAGTTTCTCCTAAAAAAAACTATAGAAGAAGTATTTTACATTTGTTTCGAGTTAAGAACGGTCTACAAGGTATTAGTTAACAATACAAACAACACTAATGGCATGGAGGCAAAAGTTTTAATTTAAATGTATATATTTAAAACCCTCCCCCCGCCCCAAAAAAAAAAGTTACAGTAATAAATTTAAAATGGCGTTAAGCCACGCTTTCTGACATAAGCAATTGGCTGCAAACGCGATAACGAAACTTTCACTTAACTTAATAACATGTAGCTAATATAGCCCTCAGGGTACTTTGCAGTTATACAGACCTTGTGGTTTTTTTAAAAAGCTTGAGACAATTCAGTTTTAAGAAGTTGAGATTTACTGTCAAATGATATAAACAACTATGAACACAAAACTGATGAATTATTATTCAGGTTTATGTATGTATTTAAAAAAAATTGCATCTGATTACACTTATTAGATCAGGGGTTCTCAAACTATGGTACGCGTACCAGTACTGGTACGTGAAGCTCTGGTTACTGGTACGCAGAAGTCCGTTACTGGTACGTGAAATAAAATACAAAATGCGGCATATTATTATTATGGAATCGAAAACGGCTTGTCTTTATTAACTTGGAAATTTTCCTAAAAATTTCAAACGTGATTTGGATCTGTAAACGCTTTTTCTATTTTTTTTTGTTACCAGAAATGTTTGTTATGGTAGACTTGCTGAAATTCGCACACAACGCTTATGAGGCCGGCCTGGCAGCATGGTTGGTAGCGAAGGCAACAGCCACGGTGAGGACCCGTGGTTCGAATTCCGGTAAGGCATGGATGTCATTGTGTGTGTGTCTTCAGTGCTGTCTACTTCCTTGTGTCTATCCCGTCCCCAAGAAGAAGATTTATGTAATTTCTCAAAGTTCTGTATATATTTCTGTGAATAAAAAATATGGATCATTCGAGACAACAGCGTTGTAGCTTATAGGTCTCAAAGCAAGCTCTGTTAAATGTACCCAAAAAACAACGCTTATGATACAATAAGTTTTCCAGAATTAAAAACACAATTATCCTTATATATTATTTCTTCTGTCAACATCCCATTTTCTCAGAAAATATGAAACGCAGAACAACGAATGAGATACCATATGAAAGGTTTTAGAACCGGCTTCTGACATAGCCCACTTAACAATTCGTTAAAACATGTTTTTGATTAAAATTTGCTGAAAATTAAAAATTAAATCGGCATTGTTTTAATAAAAGAAATGAAAGGTTTTCCTGAAATTATTGTTGCCAAAAAAATAAAATACCACATTATATGATGCTCAGCAATTATTATAAAAAAACACCGCACGGGTTTATTTTATACTTATGATTAAAAAGCGAAATTGAAATTGAAATGTTTAGATTTATATTTCCAAGTCCCATGTTTTTCCCGAAGCGGATGACGTCATCCTCTAATGCAGTCAAAATACGATTGTTAATTTTTTTTCTCGCGCGTGCCTTTAGCAATATTGGATCAGTTTTTACTCTAACTTTGATGGAATAAATTAGATGATATTGTGGCTTGACTAACAACTAAATGTTGTTTGCAAATATTTTTATCCTTGCTTTTTCTTTAGAAATTTCAACCTGCATCATAATAAATATTACATATTGATAAAAAATTATACTTCTCTATTATCCCGTCGACCACTTTACATAACAAAAAACTATCGCCAAATAAACGGGAGAACGTTGCCATTGGAATATCAAAAAATAAATAAATAAATAAATAAAATATAAGAATTTTAGGACACAATGTTTATTATAATAAAATAACTACTAAATCAGTAAAACATAATGAAAAATACACGCAAATGCCGAATGTAAAACCACTAGATGACGTAACAAACACGCATAATGATTCTGACATCAAGTAAATGAGACTGCATTTTTGGCGTTTAATCTTACAGTTTGGCGGTAGTTTTTTGTTATGAAAAGTGGTCGGCGGGATAATAGAGAAGTACCTAAAAAATATTAGATTTCAGTAACGTAATTTTGAACTAATTTTTTTTCGCTTAAACAAATTCCCGTTTCTTCATTATGTCCTTCACAAAATTTCGCAACTTTCTGACCAATAGTTTTGTCTGTAGACAACTTTAAAGTAGGGTCGTTTAATTATGGACACCCTGTATTTATAGCTATTATCTTGGTTTGAGATTGGCTCTGAAAAAGTACTGGGCCTTGGGCTCCACATGACCTTAATTGGGCTCTGGAAATTAGTTTCTCATTTGAGACACCCTGCCACTGTATCTCACGAGAGAGGAAATAAGTAAACTTATTTAGCTCTCATCTCCTGTGATGGATTACTGGAGTCCACATTCAAAAAGATGAATGTAACAGAATTTTCGCTGACGAGAATATCAGAGTACCGTCTAATATTGTCAAAGTCTGTTTGTGTTTAAGCACAACATATCTCTGTGAGTGTTCTTTTGTGCCCTTTGTTGTATGATAAACAAATACAGGAATAAACTAAACATCGAATCTGACTTATTACTAAAACTTCTTAATATTGAGCCAGACATGAGGAAGTTGTGCTTGATGAAGCAAGCCCACCCTTTTCTTTGGCCTACTACCACATCATATGAATAAGTATATGCCAATATGTTATTAAGTATTGTGGATTGTTTACTATACCAAAATAATGTTATTTTGATATTGCATGCATTATTAAAATTTAATGATGATACTTCATTTTACTTGAATGTTTATTATAAAGCAGTCAATTTAGCAATGTAATCATTCACTTTTTAAATGCAGTAAAATCTGCTATGAAGGAAATACAAAAGACCGGAGAGATATTTCGTTTTAGACAGGTTTTTTTTATTAGCTTTACGTTTGTTACCTGGTGGTACGCAGAAGTATGAACTACGATTTAGTGGTACGTCGGTCTAAAAGTTTGAGAACCCCTGTATTAGATAAATCACTTCTGTTTGCATTTAATAACTGATAAACGGCTTCTGTATATTAAATGAATTGTTTAAATATTGGGAAGAGGTGGCGAGAGGTAGAAAGACGAGTAAACAAACGGGTAGACAGACGGGTAGTGAGATGGGTAGAGAGAAGAATAGCGACATAGGTAAGCTGACGGGTAGCGAAACGAATATTCAGACGGCTAGAGAGAAAGTTAAAAAGAGGGTTGACAGAGGGGTAGCGAGATGGGTCACGAGACGGGTAGCGACACCGGTAGACAGGAATGTAGCGAGAAAGGTTGCGAGACGTGTAGCGTGGTAGATAAAGAGACGAGTAGAGAGATGAGTACAGAGACGAGTTGACTGACGGGTAATGAGATTGGTAGCGAGACGGGTACAAAAACAGACGGATACTGAGACGGGTATACAGACGAGTACAGAGACAGTAGATGGGTACGGAGATGGGTAAGAAGATGGGTAGAGAGGCGTATAGCCAGACGGGTAGAGAGACAGATAGACAAGTTGTGAGACAGATAGACAAATGGTTGGCGAAGTGGATAGAGACACGGCTAGACATACAAGTAGTTAGACGGATGGACAGACGGTTAGAGAAATAGATTGGCGGGTAGCGAGACCGGTAGAGAAATATAGAGACAGGTAGCGAGACGTGTAGAGGGATAGACAATCGGTTAGAGAGGCGTGCAGAAGAACGGATAGAGAAACAGACAGATTGTGGAGAGACAGACAGACATGCATAAGAAAAGTCTGCGGATTGGCGCAGTAAAGGCGCAGGGGGCAGAGCCTCCTAGAGAATAATCAAGAAGTATCTGTTAAGCTTAACTTTGAAATATATATAATTTTTCAATTTTGCCGATATGGATATTTAATGTAAAAGTTATTTTACAGAAGTCATCGAAAGATTTTTTGTATACTTTAATAGTAATTTAGACTATAGTTTTGCAATCTGGTTTGTAGCAAAGCATGCTATCAATGTGGTTTGAAGTGTAAGAGTTTCTATAAACAGTTATACAAATAATAGATATAAAATCAAGGAAGAAATGTTTTAAATTCACACAAAAAAAAGGTGCAAAAATGAAATTAAATTTGCGTTAAGCCACGCTTGATAGAATAATCTATTGGCTGCAAATCCAATTACGTAACTTTAAAAAGCTTGGCGTTTTAAATGATCCGGCGTTTTTCTTTTTTTTTTTTTTTTTTTTTTTTTTTTATTAAGTTTTGCGCAATACGCGCTTAAGAAAATGAGATTCTTTGCCACATGTTAAAAAAAATTATGACAACACATCTGATGAACGGTACTTCTTTTCTATTTTTTTAACAATGTATATGAATTTATATATGATATTTTGTAATTCTATCATTTAATTTGCTCTTTTTCTTTATATTGTAATTGTTAACCCTATGTTCTCAGCAATATCACTCAGACTAATCCCTTTGAGGGAAGTCCTAGTACATACTATCCGGCCTACCGGCCAAAACCCCCGAATTGCCACGCATCAAAAAGTAAATAAATAAATAAATAAATAACGGCACGTTGCACAGTGGGGCGTTTTGATAATCTAGGTGGACAAAATTCATTATTCCGATTATCTCAGAACTTAACATGACAGCGTATACTGGTAGCTGAATGTCTCTTTTGTCGAGATCCGTACGAGTTTTGTCGAAAAAATCCGATGTGTCGATTAACTACGACCGTAAAGAAGGCAGTTGATTTGAGAGACTTTCAACAGTTGCATTATTTTTCTGTAATTTTGAAACAAGTCGTGACTTTTCTGTTTTATTTAAAAGCAGGAGTTTACTGACATATGTCACATGTTTGTCACACGATTTAACCTATTGTTGTTCGAAAATAAGCGCCATCTTGTTTTCAAACTTCATCTTGACTTTTAATACAGTATTAAGCATTATTAAGCAATAAGCATTTTTTTAAATCAAAGTGCCATTCTTAAAGTATTGAAAACTTAAGACAGCTCCTGCGAAAGTTTGCGAATCATTAAGTTATATTAACTTGAAGTGTGCGTCTGAGTGTTTAATTCAAATCTTGCAAGTCAATTTTCACCACTTTTAATTATCCGATTGAGCTAAAACTTTGAATACATGTGTAGTTTCAATGACAATACAACATTATAATTTAAAAAATAATAATAATATAAGTAATAATATAATAATAATAATAATAATAATAATAATAATAATAATAATTAAATAAGCCAAATATTTATCACTGTTTGGTTATTTTATTACTGACGAGCAGGGAAGACCGAGCTATGCTCGGTCAAAATTAAATTTGAGTTCAAATATCATGACCCATGACCAAAATGACCCACTAATTGAATTTTCTCGAACATGTGACTTAGCTCAACAGTTTTCTTGTGTCGGAAAACCATAGGATGCAAAATTTAGTGTAAATTGAGCCGCTTATTGGATATTGACCCACAATGACCCAGAAATGACCCACTAATCGAATTTTCTCGAACATGTGACCTAGTCTAAAGATTTTCGCTTGCCCGAAACTCGTAAAATACAAAATTTAATCAAAATCGTTAGAGCCGTTTTTTAGATAAAATTAATTTGACCCGCTTTGACTCAAAAATGACCCCCTAATCGAAAGTTCTCGAACATGTGACCCAGCCCAATAGTCTTCTCGTGCCCGAAAATAGTCGGATACAAAATTTCGTCAAAATCGTTTGGACCGTTTTTTAGATACAATTAGCATGACCATGACACAAAATGACCCAAATGACCCAAATGACCCACTAATTGAATTTTCTCGAACATGTGACCTAGCCCAACAGTCTTCTCGTGCCCGGAAACCATTGGATGCAAAATTTAGTGTAAATTGAGCCGCTTTTTAGATCTTGACCCACAATGACCCAGAAATGACCCACTAATCGAATTTTCTCGGACATGTGACATAGCCCAATGCTTTTATCGTGCTCGAAACTCGTAGGACACAAAATTTAATCAAAATCGTTAGAGCCGTTTTTTAGATAAAATTAATTTGACCCGCGTTGACCCAAAAATGACCCACTAATCGAAAGTTCTCAAACATGTGACCCAGCCCAATTGACTTCTCATGCCCGAAAATGGTCGGATACAAAATTTCGTCAAAATCGTTTGAACCGTTTTTTAGATACAATTAGCTTGACCATGACCCAAAATGACCCAAAATGACCCACTAATTGAGTTTTCTCGAACATGTGACCTAGCCCAACAGTCTTCTCGTGGCCGAAAACCATTGGATGCAAAATTTAGTGTAAATTGGGCCACTTTTTAGATCTTGACCCACAATGACCCAGAAATGACCCACTAATCGAATTTTCTCGGACATGCGACTTAGTCCAATGCTTTTATCGTGCTCGAAACTCGTAGGACACAAAATTTAATCAAAATCGTTAGAGCCGTTTTTTAGATAAAATTAATTTGACCCGCGTTGACCCAAAAATGACCCACTAATCGAAAGTTCTCGAACATGTGACCCAGCCCAATTGACTTCTCATGCCCGAAAATAGTCGGATACAAAATTTCGTCAAAATCGTTTGATCCGTTTTTTAGATACAATTAGCTAGACCATGACCCAAAATGACCCAAAATGACCCACTAATTGAATTTTCTCGAGCATGTGACCTAGCCCAATGGTTTTCTGGTGCCCCAAAACGGTAGGATACGAAATTTCGTCAAAATCGTTAGAGCCGTTTTTAAGATAATTTTTGCATATATATATTGTAAAGAATTGGGCCTCCTCATCCAGGTGCGCGATGTGTCATTCTAGCATTTCCTGTGAGTACACTTAACTGCATACCTTCCCTCGCTATTTTTGCCTTGAAGACTAGCAGACGCCGAATTCTATTGTACTGTGAGCGGAAAGTTCGGACAGTGATGTAGTGGTAAGGCGTTACCCAAAGAGGGGTCTTATGCTTTGATCCTTGCCGAGTTCGTGGGAAAGAGTTCATCTGCGAGAGAAGCGATCTCTGCACTCGATTTTTAGGTTTGCGCCCGAAACTTTGCCCTTTGTCTTAGAACGTCCAATGACGGACTTAGTGAAAACGAAACAGAGGGATCTCAAGGCTGCTTAGAGGCTGGAGAGTTTCGAGGGGCCCGCCTCGACAAAGCCCCCGCCCCTAGAAGGAGTTCTCCTGCGAGGATGAAAAAGTGAGAGAGGACAGTTTTTCGGATAGATCTGAACGAGAGTGGTGACTCTCTGGAGTGAGGTCTGACCTCTATTTAATTGATACAGCAGGTATCAGGTGAAAATCCCAGCGAAGTGAAAAAGCACGACAAGTGCGATAGTGAGAGTTCTTTAACTCTGAAGCATCGTGATTTAGTATATTATTTTTCCGAAGAGAAGGAACGGACGAGCCCTGTTCCGAATGAACTTTCTTTAGAAGTTACGACTGACAGTAATTTCCTGAGACTTTTGATTGATCGAGTTGCACTGAGAGTCAAGAGGTCATTAATTTATAAGCGATTGACTCACGAAAAATAATTAAATGCTGTAGATAACTTTCTTGTACATAATTTTATTAGAATTAATATTGGTATGCAATAAATTCTATTTTTTAATTTATGCAAGATAATTCTCTTTACCAATGATCTGATCTCGCTACCACTCAACATCTTAATCAGGTCGGTATAGAGGAGTTACTACAACTGGTGGCTTGCGGTGATGGATTAATTAGCAAAAATTAATGACATTCTCTAAAGACAAAGAGTGGACTCTGAAATTTAAATCATCAAAGTGCTCCAAGAAAGAGTATCCTTGCGACTTGTGACCTGAGTCTCCTTAGACGCCCCTGTGGATCAATACAGCATCAGAAAGAGAAATCTACCCAGAATTCTGGAGAGTGTTCCCCCACCAGAAAGAGAAATCTACCAAGAATTCTGGAGTGTTCCCCCATCAGAAAGAGAAATCTACCAAGAATTCTGGAGAGTGTTCCCCCATCCGGAAGAGTCCCCATCCGAAAAGTGTGATAGAGAACCCCGTCTGTGCTCCTGAGAATCTCTGAAGTCTGTGCTTTTGACGCCCTGAAAGACTCTTAGTAATGAAGGTAAGCTCTTTTTATATTCAGAGTGGCTTTAAGTGTTAATAGTGTTTATATAGGTGTTGTAGGCTTTAAAAGAAAGTTGTATGTTTATTTTTGTGAGAGTAAATTTTTGAGAAATTTTTCCGGTAGAAAAAAAAAAGTATTATGAGATTCTTCCGAGATTACTGTAACTAATTTAATAGACAAATTTTGTAGTTAAAAATTAAATTATTGTTGAATTAATTTAATGCAAACTGAGAGTTGTGCAGTGTTACAAAATTTTAGCTGAATCTATAAATGAGAGTTCATTGAAAAAAAAAGTATCGAACGCATTTCATATTTTACGATAACAGAGTTGATTTTATATGTTTTTTGTGAATTATTCTAAATTTTTTAAGAGTGGATGCAGAGATTAAGACCACCATTGATTTAAAAAAAAAAGGAATTGAATGAGACTTTTGCAATTTATAATATTTTTACTGTGCTTTTTGAATTTGAAATTGTTGTTTTGTGTAAAATTGATCCCATATGTATTTTATAACCAAATACCAAGGTGAATGTGGACGATAGGATAGGGTTGCTTATCTTTATATGTTGCATATTTCCTATATTATTGCTAAGCGTACTTTTTTATGAGCGTATATTTTGGTAATATTTTGACGCACTTGGTAGGATTTGATTTAATCTTATTGTATTGTTTTATATTTGTGGGAAAGATAATTTCTAATTTTATACTTTAAAAATGTCGGAGCTTAAATATTTTAGGAAAGCTGATTTGCAAACGTTAGCTTACGAATTTGAGGTCATTTTAGAGGAAAATGATACTGTACCGAAAATTATAAAAAAAATAGAGTCGTCAGAGGGTTTTGAGAAAGAGCTAGCTTTAGCACAAATTAAACTTATAGAAAAAGATAGGGAAAATACAGTGGAGCGGGAACATGAGTTGGCTAGATTAAAAGCAACACAAGAGTCAGACGACCGAAGTACAGCATCCAGTAGTGTCTCAGTGAGAACGAGTAATTTACCCCTAAAAACAATTATGCATCGCTTTGATGAAAAGAATTCGGATATTTCGTTGTTTTTGAATTTATTCGAGAGACAGGCAAAAAAATGTAATCTAAATTCGGTTGAGTTGGTGACGAACTTACTATCATTATTACCTGTGGGAATGGCCGAGTTAATTTTAAGAGAACCCGAAGACAAAATTGATGATTTTCAATATGTGAAAGAAAAACTGTTAGAACGCTATCGTTTGAATGCAGAGACATACCGACAAAAATTTAGTCAACATCCACGAAATCTTAATTCAGTTTGGAAGGATCTGATTTTCGAACTTAATAGTTTTTTAGAAGGTTGGCTGTCATGCTTACAAGTTTCGGATTTTGAGGGTTTGAAAAATTTGCTTGTCACGGACCAAATCAAACGGAGAGCGTCTCCAGAAATGAGCGAACATTTTATAGATAACTGGGCGGAGATTAAAGATCCCGAAGAGTTAGTGAGGCTTTTAGATGCGTACGAGGCAATCAAGCGCCCGTCAAAAAAAACTTGGAATACGAAACTCCCTTTAGAGAAGAAATTTGAAAGACCCAGAACTTTTGATAATGTGCGAAACGGTAACAGAAATCCGGAGATTAATAATAATTGGAGGGATCGCGATGATCATAAAGAAAGGGAAAGGGTTTACGAAAAAAGGCAAGAAGTCAAGTGTTACGCGTGTTTTCAAAGCGGTCACTACAAAGTAGATTGTCCGGAAATTAAAAAGAGAGATGTTGCGCGGGTTGGTCACTTAATAAGTAAGCCGACACCTGAAGAAACCTTCTCCCCTTATTTGAGTAAAGTGTTAGTGAATGGAATTCAGACAACTGCTTTAACTGACACTGGGAGTGAAATTGATATCATCGCATACGACTTGGTCAGTCAAGATAAATTGAATGGAGATCACGTATGGATTAAAACTCCGCTGGACAGTAAATTATACTGTTTACCTATAGCAGAAGTCACTTTAGAAATTGAAGGCGTGGGGGTCATTGAAACCAAGGCAGGAGTTAACAATAGAAATTCAGATATGTACTACTATTTGTTGGGTAATCAATCTCAAAAGTTATTAGAGCAGGCGAATATAAAACCCGAGTTAGTAAATGCAGTTTTGACGCGGGCTCAAAAGAAAAAAATTGACCATACTCCAAAGCTGGAAGATAAGCGAATTATGTTTTCCGATAAGGAAGGGGAGAATGTTCACCGACGCGATGAAGCGGAAACTTTGAATCCGGTAAATAAAAAAATTATGATTTCCGAGGGGGAAAAAGAAATTTCTAGCGGGAATGTTGAAGCGAAAACTTTGAATTCCGAGGAAGAAAAAGAAGAAGATATTTCTAGCGGGAATGTTGAAGCGGAAACTTTGAATTCAGTAAAAGAAAAAGAAGGGGGAATTTTTCGCGAGTGCAGTGAAGCGGAAGCGTTGAATTCAAAACTAGAGGGTGAAAATCTAGAAAGCCCTATTGAATTGGTTAGTGTAGATAAGGGATTATCGCCTTCTTCGATATATGAGAACTCTTCGATCTTAGCAAACATTGAAAGAGGGGTTAGTAAAATGGAACATGACAGGTATCCATCATTCGAAGAGATTACAGGAACAGGGGAATTTGAAGAAACGCGTTGTAATGCGGGAGATTCTGTAATAATGGAAAAAGCCAGAGACGAACGCATAAGTGGAAGGGCGCGAGTGCTGGTCCCATTGCATTGTCAGGTGGATATTTTTGGCACGTGCCTAGAAAATGTGTCCTTACACTTAGGGGAAGCGAAAGTTAAAGGAAATGTGTCAGGATACTTTGACTTTGGGAGAAGTTTGATGAATGATTTAGCGACCGCATTTCTAAAACGGTTCTGTGTTAAGATGAGAGATTCGATAAGCGATAGTATTGCATGTTGGCATCGAAAAGTTAGAAAGCTTTTGAAAGCGTTAGTATTTGGAGAATGGATAAGAGAAACGGAGGAAAATGAATTAGTGACGGAATATGTGTTTAACCTCACGAATAGATTAAAAAGGTGTCAGGATTTAGCCGTTGAGAACATGACTACTGAACGAGAAAAAAGGAAATTTTGGTTTGACAAAAAGGCGGTAGAAAGAAAATTTAACGTGGGAGATGAGGTTTTGGTTTTGGCGACCAGTAAACCAAACAAGATGTCAGTAAGTTGGATAGGACCGGGAAAAATTGAATCGAAAATCTCGGAAACAAATTATATTGTAAATGTTCCTAGGAGGCGACAAAAATCCCAGATTTATCATGTGAATTTATTAAAGCCTTATAAAAAACGGGTGGAGTTAGTAAACATCTTAACGCGAGTGATAAACGAGGTTGATGATAAACAAGATTTAGATATAGTTTTTCCCTGTGCCGATTCCGAAGTTTACAAGTTCGATGAAGTCGTAAGAGAAAGTGATTTAACAACTAGATGCACTTCCGAGCAATTGAGACAATTGGAAAATTTATTGGACCGTTATGGGACTGTATTTTCGAATGACCCAGGGCGTACCGATCTAATCGAGCATGACATAGAATTGTCGGAGTTAAAACCCGTTCGTTCGAGACCCTACAGAACATCACCCAGACAAACGGAAATATTGCGCAAAGAAATAAAGCGAATGTCAGAAGTAAATCTTATAGTAGAAGGCAAATCTGAATATAGCTCTCCGATTATTCTCGTGGAAACACCAGGAAAGGACCCGAGACCCTGTATAGATTACCGCAAACTAAATGCCATCACAAAGGTAGAATTTTATCCTTTACCCAATATTGAAGAAAGAGTTGAAAAAGTCTCTAGTGCTAAGTATATTACGGTTTTAGATCTAACGAAGGGCTACTGGCAAATTCCAATGACCCCGAGGGCTCAAAAATTAACGGCTTTTGTTACAAGCTTTGGGTCCTATTTCCCTCTGGTCATGGCTTTTGGACTCCTGAATGCATCCTACAGGTTCTCAAAATTTATGGATATAGTATTGAGAGGGCTTGAGGAATTCTGTTTACCGTATCTAGATGATATGGCGATTTTTTCAGACAGTTGGGGGAACCATATACGTCATCTAGAAATAGTATTAAAAAGGGTTAATGACGCGAAACTAAAAATCAAATTGGCGAAATGCAAGTTCGCTCAGAAAACCGTAAACTATCTTGGGCATATTGTAGGTGAGGGCAGACGGAGGCCAGCTGAGGCGAAAGTAAGGGCAATTAAGGAATTACCGGTTCCGAAATCGAAAACTGAAATTCGTAGATGTTTGGGAATGGCTGGATATTATTCCCGGTACATAAAAGATTATGCAGTGATTGTAGAACCATTAACGAGGGCGCTTAAAGGGAAAAATAAAAAAGAAAAGATTGCATGGAGCGACGAAATGGGAAAAGCCTTTGAGACTTTGAAAATGAAACTTACTGAAGAACCGGTGCTTTACGCTCCTAATTTTCAGAAAGAATTCATAGTACAAACTGATGCTAGTGACTTAGGTATTGGCGTGGTTTTGGCTCAAAGAGAGGGATCGGAAGAGCACCCCATAATATATTTAAGTCGAAAATTTACTGATAGTGAGAAAAGTTTCTGCGCCACTGAAAGAGAGTGTGCAGGGATTATTTTTGCGATAAAAAAGTTAAGGCATTATATTGATGGACAAAACTTTTCTATCGAAACCGATCACAATCCCTTGGTGTTTCTAAAAAGAAATTCTGGAAATAATCCCAGATTATTAAGGTGGCCCTTAGCTCTGCAACCTTATAATTATGCCATTTCTCATCGCGCAGGCAAAGACATTCCGCATGTTGATTGTCTGAGTCGAGTTTAAGGAGATTTCTTGATAAACTTTTGTATATAATTATTTTAAGATTTTTTATTTTTTATTTCATTATATGTTCATGATTTCTTATCAGAGCGCGAAAAAAAAAAGGAAGGTAGTATTATCTTATTCATGTATGTTTTATTTCTTGCCACTCTGATGTAATTTGAGCTTGCAATTCTTTATCCGACTCTTAGAGATTCTTAGTGTTTCACCCTTATGAATCGTTTGAGGAGGGGGTGTTGTAAAGAATTGGGCCTCCTCATCCAGGTGCGCGATGTGTCATTCTAGCATTTCCTGTGAGTACACTTAACTGCATACCTTCCCTCGCTATTTTTGCCTTGAAGACTAGCAGACGCCGAATTCTATTGTACTGTGAGCGGAAAGTTCGGGCAGTGATGTAGTGGTAAGGCGTTACCCAAAGAGGGGTCTTATGCTTTGATCCTTGCCGAGTTCGTGGGAAAGAGTTCATCTGCGAGAGAAGCGATCTCTGCACACGATTTTTAGGTTTGCGCCCGAAACTTTGCCCTTTGTCTTAGAACGTCTAATGACGGACTTAGTGAAAACGAAACAGAGGGATCTCAAGGCTGCTAAGAGGCTGGAGAGTTTCGAGGGGCCCGCCTCGACAAAGCCCCCGCCCCTAGAAGGAGTTCTCCTGCGAGGATGAAAAAGTGAGAGAGGACAGTTTTTCGGATAGATCTGAACGAGAGTGGTGACTCTCTGGAAAGAGTGAGGTCTGACCTCTATTTAATTGATACAGCAGGTATCAAGTGAAAATCCCAGCGAAGTGAAAAGCACGACAAGTGCGATAGTGAGAGTTCTTTAACTCTGAAGCATCGTGATTTAGTATATTATTTTTCCGAAGAGAAGGAACGGACGAGCCCTGTTCCGAATGAACTTTCTTTAGAAGTTACGACTGACAGTAGTTTCCTGAGACTTTTGATTAATCGAGTTGCACTGAGAGTCAAGAGGTCATTAATTTATAAGTGATTGACTCACGAAAAATAATTAAATGCTGTAATTAACTTTCTTGTACATAATTTTATTAGAATTAATATTGATATGCAATAAATTCTATTTTTTAATTTATGCAAGATAATTCTCTTTACCAATGATCTGATCTCGCTGCCACTCAACATCTTAATCAGGTCGGTATAGAGGAGTTACTACAATATATATATATAACCACCCACAAGATTTGGTCGTATTAGAATGCTTACACACTAAAATATTGTTGTAAAAGTATTTCTATCTCTGAAATGTGATTTTTGAAATGTAAAGCTATGTAAATACTCGAATACTTCGACCGTTATTCGATCGATTGCAAGTCGATAAACATTATGGATGTTTATTTTGCTCTATAGCTCTAAGCTAAAAGTTTTCCATTTGAAGTTTTGAAGATAAAAAATTCCTAAAGGGAAAAAAAATAATATTGGTCATAAAGCTGAGACATTTTATTTTTCCTTTTTCAGAGTTGAAAAGTGTTTATGAATTTGTATGTCTGTCTATCTGTCTATGCTTTAGCCCACATGTATGTACTCGGATTCCCATTGGGTTGGTATATGTTATTAAGTTCTACAATGGCATCATTAGTCTTGAAAACGTGTGGCATTTATAGTTCATTTACGGAGAGAATCCAGAGAATTTCGTTTCATCACGTTCTATGAGTAAATGTTTGCGGTATATTTTAGTAATATTATACAATTTCAAATATATTTAAATGTATAGATACAGATGACGTGCACTACAAGGTGCTTACTATCGAATATGATCTGCCATCATCGTTCATTTACAGGGGTATACCAAAAATTCGATTATAGTACTGTCTATTTATAATAATTACAGGAAGTGCATTTTCAGCTGTGCTACGTGTGTTTAAATTTAACTAATTTTTTTTCATATGGTGTGTATAAATTATGTAGACCACATACAGGGCTGCACAAAAGATATCGAGTACATTTTCATTTATTGATGGAAATTGCTCAAGGGGAATTTTCAGCTGTGCTATGCGTTTCCTAACTGAACTAAATTTTAGCAATGAAGTTTTTTTCAATTATTCTGATTGTGTTGGAAAGATTTTTATAATCTATGCTTGACGCATTGTTTTTTGAGTATTGTGTTTGTTTATCAATAAACGTAGAATTTTGATAACAAACTTTTAATTTTGTCGGTTTATTATCTCATTACAATTATGTTTTATATGCACAAATATTGAAAAACACAAAAAATATTGAAGAAATATAATGACTTTTTAAAATAACTTTTGTTATAATAAATTTAAGTTACCGCCACTTACTTTTATATTCGCACGTTTTAGGATATTCAAAGCATTTAAAATGTTTGAATACCTCAATTTTCGTACATTTATGGTCTATAACGACCGTTACTGAACATCATATTTAAACAGATAATTATTTTCATTAAATAACGCTAATATTGCTTTACGAAAAATATGGTAATCTCCCCCATGGCGCATACGAACCCTGTATTTGTTATCATTTAAAAATTTTAAATGTTCGTTCATAAAACGTTATTATAATTGAAACCCACTTATTTGATAAAAATAAAGAACACCGATACTACGACAATATTTCAATAGGGTTATGTCTATAAATTTATTTAAAATGTTTTGTTAAGTTTGTTTTCGTCATTTACTTATTTATTATACATTTAAATTTTATAATGAGATTTTTATCTTTTCATTTGAACTATAATTTAATAAAACAGGGACGAAAATTCCCGTGTCAAGAATATATTATGAAACACTTTCCAAAAAAAAAAAAAAATCAGAATATTGTAACATAACTTCACAATGTATTAAAGTGGGATATGTTGTCTAAGTAAACAATATGGAAAACTCGTAACAAATTTGAAAACCCAACAGTCGGAAAATTATCCGAATTCTTTTGTTCAACTCTGTGTATGATTTAAAGATTTATTTGCATAATGTATAGTATGCAAAAATTTTGTTCAGTTAGGAAACTCATAGCACAGTTGCAAATCCCCCTTCAGCAATTTCTGTCAATGAACGGAAATGTACTCGAATTCTTTTGTGCAGCACTGCATATGATCGATAGAATTTATATGCACAGAATAATATAAAAAAAAACTAAATTAGAAAACACCTACCACAACTGAAAACGCACTATATATATATATATATATATATATATATATATACCGGGTGAACCAAAAGTTTATTAAAACTTTAAAAATTCATACAAAAGGAAGAAATTATGATAAAGAAGTGCGGTTTGCAAGAAAGGGCTCACAAGGTACTCGGATTTGTTTTATCTGAACTGAAAGTTTCAGTTTAAAAAGTCACCTGTAGATGGCGCTAACATGCGAGAGATTCAGCAGAATTATGCAAATAAATCCTGTAATAAAAGACCGGGATACACGAGGATTTCTCATTCGCTTTCAGAATGCTATCATTATCCGATCGAAGTGATCGGTGTGATCGGTGAAGTTGTTCTATTTGAACGGAGAGTCAGCAACAGTTGGGTTGCGCAAATTTCGCACGGCGCGGCGAAAGGACTTAACACGAAGAATGTGGTCTGGAGGTCATGTTGAACAATTGGTATTGCAAGAATAAATGGATGGAGCGTACTGTTATCCTATTAATTGTGTTTCAGGTTGTCAGCGCCCTCTACCAATGACTTTTTTAACTTTTTTTTTTTTTTTTGCTGCTAAAATAAATCCGAGTAATGATTTTTTAAAGTTTTAACGAACTTTTCGTTTACACGATATATATATATATATATATATATATATATAATTGTGTCTTTATTTATGAGTTTAATAACAAACTCTGGATTAAAGTGTAACAAAGTATTCAACGTGATGAAGAGTTCTTATTTCTCGAGTAATAGAAAAACACTTTGTGCACATATACATCTGTTTATGTTTGTTTTTAAAAATATCTCTTTATAGTAACATAAAAATACTAGTAAAAATATTGACAATATTCGTGAAATTTCAGTAAACCTTAACTTTTGTCACTTATTACTATATTTACTGTGTGCTTTGTATACTTATATATACCGGTATAAGTCATAGCTGACATACATGTTTCAGTGATGTTATTCCTGTTTTGTATGGGAGATACAGACACTCAATAACGTTTCATGATTAATACAATGATTTTTAATTAATGATTAATACACTTTAGCTTCTAGATTATTACATAGTATACATGTTTCAGTGATGTTATTCTTGTTTTGTATGGGAGATACAGACACTCAATAACGTTTCATGATTAATACAATGATTTTTAATTAATGATTAATACACTTTAGCTTCTAGATTATTACATAGTATACAATTTAGCGAATACATACCATTAAAGAAAAGTTAAATTTCTAATTTAAGAATAGATACCTTGACATTTTAACAGCTCGCATGAAATGAAAAGTAAGAAATATATTGCAAATAAGATATATTTATTATCTATAATACATATACATTTCCTATAATATATATTTATTATCTATAAAATATATTTATTATCTATAATATATATTTATGTAATATATATATTTATTATTATATTAATTATCAATTTAAATTTCGTAATAATGTTCCTACATATTATTAAAACACAATATAAATAAAATATATACAGACTCATGATTTTTTCAATTACATTATACTACTTTCCGTCGTAGGTATTCAGACCTGTAGATAAAAAAGTATTCACTGGATTTCAACTAAATTCGTGATAAGGCATTATACTGAATAGTTACGAAAAGTTGTTAAAAAAATCAATGTTTTATTTTGAAAAACAACAGTGATGCAAGCGAAAAATTCCGTCTTGTGTCATAGATGACCCGCGTTTGTAATTCTAGTGTTCAAATAGCTTTCAACTGCTATGATTTTTTGCCGCTAGTATTTCTGTGTAGTAATCTTTGCTTTATTCAATTGCAGAGCTACGTATTTGGATTGCAACTTTTAACTTTTTTACACCTAAAATTAGATTTGGTACTTACGTATTATCTGGGCCAGGAGATAGATCGCCAAAAATTGTTGTCAATAGCCAATCTTGTTTATCGTTGCCAATAATGTGCAAAACAGTAATTTAATATTGTTAAATATGTAAAATTGTTTAAAATGTTAAATATAAAATAAATAAAATAAATAACATAAATAAGCAATAATAAATAAATAATAAAAAATAGTAAACTATAAATTATACTAAAAGACTATACACTATAATAAATAAATAAACTGTGTACTAGTCCAAAAATAAGGGTTATTGTAATTAGTATAATTGGCACCATGCTTGGCTCAGTTGTATCTGACCTGGCCCGGATAATACGTAAGTACCCTAATTTTTCTGTTTCGAGTTATCCATGATTCTTAAAAGCGTTTTTTAGTATTGGAAACCTCAGAATCCAATTTAATTTTGATACTGAATGAATAATTTATAAAAATAAAAATTTGCTTTTGCTGCTCGGATTTCCGAAAACTTTTCCGAGTAGTTGTATGAGTAGTTGTCCCGAGTGTTGTAGGGTGTATTAATCGGTTTTCTCAAACCGAAATATCGTTTTTTTGGATGCTATGAATTCTCCGTTAAACATTATCAGCTGCGTAATTGATCTTATACATCAAAGTTTTACAAAATAATATTAATTTTAATATTAATACTGTTAATTTATCATATTTGTCTGTAAAGCATGTTTGTTGAACACGGAAATGTTTACTTGAGAATCTGTAGCATCCGAAAGACCTATATTACGTGTTGAGAAAACTGATTAATACATTATAAAACTACTCGGAAACGTTTTCGAAAATCAGTGGCAAAAAAAATAACTTTGTTTTCATAAACTCTTCTTTAAATCTCAAAAATATATTGATTCTGAGGTTTCCAACGATGAGGAGCGCTTTTCGACAAACTGGTTAACTCAGAAGGTGTCATTGTATATTTTATTTCGTGGTTATATTATATTTTCCTGTACTTTTAAGAAACATCTGTCTTTTTTACAGTGTAAATGTGAAGGTTTCGAATGGAGTAATATATTATTTACCCATCGTATGTAGTATAGGGTAAGTCTTATAATCGTTTTGAAAATCGAAAAAAGAAAATTTTGAAGGATTTACACACCTCAGATACTGGAGATTCCAAAAATATAATTTTAGAAAAAAAAAATTACCGTCCGTCTGTCTGTGTGCCTGTGTGTGTGTCTGTAAACGCGCTATCTCCCGAACAAATTGAGATAGAGACTTGAAATTTGGTATGTACTTAGTATGTAATAATAGGAAGAAGTTTATTGAATTTCATTAACCTCGATTATCCGGACCTATTTTTTTCGAACTGTCGAAATATTCGTTCTGGTAAAAGGTTTATGAATTTTTTGAAATTGTTTAATTTAAGAAGTGAATATAAAATATAATAAAAAAAAACATAAATTTTTCATAAAGAAGGAAGTCGATCGGATAATTAGTTGCTGAGCTATTTGTAATCCTATTTCTCACACTCTTCGATTTTTCATGACCCTGTATTTCATTCAAATTTCAATTCAAAGATATATTTAAATTGGAAATGAGACGTTTAATCTGACGCACTAAACCGTTAGTTAATATTATAAACAATTTTGGAGTTATAAGCATGTTTCTTTTACGCAAGTTAGCAATCGAACATTTAAAGTTTATGAAGTCATCAATCCGCGATTTTATTCGAATTGCAATGCATTTTATAAATAGTTTATACATGTCTTTTTTTCATATTTTTTATTATGCATATCCATGATGGGTAAGTATTTCGGTGGCCCACAACGACTAGTTTTTAATAAAAAATTACCTAAATTTTTGAAAATAAAAAAATTTCATGAACAACCAAGCCTTGTTTCCCCTATATTTTTATTTATCGAACTCCACCCGAAGTTACATAATCCTTTCTAAAATCGCTTCTCATTGATTGAGATTTGTCGAAAGTATAACAGCAATATTATGGGATAATTTATTTCTGAATTACACATTAAAAAGTTGGGCAATTAATTTAATTCATTCAACTTTTGAAAGTGCAATCTGTTTAAAATATAAGAGTTAAGTGATTTAATTTTTATTTATCGACCTTCGAAAGTAAGCTGGCATGTGAGTGGTATCTTTCAGAAATAACTATGTGTCAAATTTAATTTTCTTTAAAATAATGCAAAACAATAAACGTTGAAACTAACAATATTCGGTTTTGTCGTTGTTTTAACCAATAAAAATGCACTTATATTTTTATAAATATATGTCAGTAAGTGTATATGCATAAAATACAAAATAACAGTTTATATTTTATACAGTTTTCTCGAAAACAATTTTTCATGAAACATGAAGTGAACGACTACATTAGAAAAACATTACGTAAATATTTCATTCGTATACAGAAATAGACATCGTTTATTTCACTAAGAGCACATTTTATATCAAGATTTTAGATAAAACACATTGAAAGTGGCTGTCACGTAACTAAATTATAAATATCTAGGTTTTGTTTTGTCAATTATGAGCACAATTCACATTTTTTGACTGAAAATATACTATTCTTATTAGTTTGATCATATTTTGACCGAAGCTAAATTTTATATTATAGCAAAAGTTTTTTGATAATGACTCACTATCTAAGAATTTCCAGTGTTGCACGTGCAGTGTTATACTTGTTAATCAATAATTCGACTCAAAATCGCTATCAGTTGAGTTTTATTGTTTTAACTCTTTAATACAATAACTACGATCAATCACTACTTGAAACACCGACCTGATGTTCATTTTTCGATTAATATCCAATTCTAATCATATTCCTCCATTTATTTTTTTTTAATGTATGAATTATTTATTAATTGCCAATGTTTAACTTAGAATATGACAAAGATAACTGCAGATACTTCAGATGAGAAAGTTTGTAAAGTTATTTCTTGCATTAACCTAACACTCATTGAGTAATTTATAGTAAAGAATTTCACAATGTATGAAGAAATATATTTGATCAATGTCTAAAGATATTTCTTACAAATTCTGGCCTTCATTTTTCCTTCAACAAATATGGTTGCGTATTTTTCGAAACACAATAGTGAGTACTGGTAAAATCTCTCACAGATATAGTAGTTTAACAATAACAAAATATTTTTTCAATAAACAATAAGGGAAAAAGAATTTCTTCAGAGTGTTTCGAAAGTTATAAATGTTCAAATATATTTGAAATGCTTTATCTTAAAACCTATGACAAACATTTATTTGACACACGAGTTTCAAAATAAGAGTCGGCAAAGCAGACTTACAAATAGAAAAATATTTTTGACTTATTACATTTTATATTTTAGAAAATTTATTATTCCCTGAATGTTTGGTATTTAATGTCTGATCAATGTTATTCAATTCATAAATTTTATTTTAAAAATATATTATTTTACATTGCAATTTGTAATAATGTATTTATTTATTAATTGACTGGAAAAGTTTCAACTGTATTAAATATAGATAAAACCTATATAATAATGATAATGTGAACAATTTACAGGGTGGCCGTAATTAAAATGATAGTACTCAGCGTATTCTGTAGCGCAATCTAATTGCGAGAATAAATACAAATTTTGTAGATAATTAAACAACCCATGAGACGAAGTAGTAAAAAGAAAGTTTCAAAAGTCACCTCTACGGGATATGTGGTGCTTTTAAATTTTGGCAACCTTAATTAAACTGACATTACTCAGTGTGTTCTGCAGTAGGATGTATTTGCGAGAGTGGAGGCAAATTTTGTAGGATGATTAATCAAGACGGGGATGAAAGATTCCGTGAAAAAACAGTGCTAAATATCTCCTAGCAATGAATTTTTGAAGTCTTGTTTAATCATCCTACAAAATGTAGCTCCGTTCGCACAGTTAGATCGCGTTATAGAACACGCTGAATGCAGTTAGTTTTTTTTCGATCTCTGACCAGGCCCCTACCTGCCAGGCTTTTGCCAAGCTTAACGGCTTGATACCTGGCAACTGGGCGAAGGTTCATCTGCTCTCCGCTTGGCGAAGATGTGTTTGTTAAATCTATAGGCCGACGTCGCTTCAGTGCGTCTTCTTGATTTAATTGTTTTTTCTTAGTTGACCGGTTGCTAATTGATTTTGGATGAGACAGTTCAGCAATGCGCAGTGTAGCGGTGTCATGCCGGACGGGTGTGACATGCTGGGATATTTACTATTTCCTCGCTGCATCGCTCATCCATACGTCATGCCATCGTTACTCGAATTGGTCTCGTAATTTAGAACCTTGATCTGGTGACGAGACCTTCACCTGACTAGGCACCCCTAAGACTCCTATAATAGGAGCTGACGCATATCTAATTTGTTTCAGATTATTGGTACCCAGTTCAGCATCAATCTACCGCAGCCGGAACTGGGGTTGCCTAGACTCCTCTAATAGAACACGTTCTGATTAGCTTGGTTTTTCGACTGGGCTCCAAATCGGGTGCCAAATCTGCGAGGATACGTCAGCCTCTGTTATAGGAGTTCTATGCACCCCCAGAGGTGTAATTCACAGGGAACTTGGAGGACTTTACACCCACGAAGGATTTTACATGCTCCTGGCGCCATTATCGTACATGATGAGTGCAGATAGTTTAATGATGACTAACTTGCAAAAAAGGATGCTTCAATCAATTTTTATCAATAATTTTCGCCTTAATTATTCACAGAATTTCTGTGATTAAACAAGTTTAAGTTTTCTGTTGGAAATTATACACAGACTGTAGTTGACCCACGCTGATATAGAAGATGACAACTGATATGCTGATATGTTGTACTAAACTTTAGCTTAATTAACGCTATATTATTCATTGTCAATGAAACCACTTCAAGATCAAAGCCTTCAATTTAATCGTAACATTAACTGATCTGCATTTATACAAATCTAGGTTAACAAATTACACTTATACAAGTCTTGAAAACCAAAGATTCTTATACTAGTACATTATTTATACAAATCTTTTAAACGTTCTTCTCCCAAGGACTTCTTACTTTTCCCCTGATATAGAAATAAGGTAATTGTTTTTTTAAAGACCTACTAAGAACATTTTGTTTTTATTTAAATAAAAATTGGATTTATTTTTTCAGAAATTTTAGTCAAATTAATTGAAACGGTCATTTCAATTAGGAAATTCAATTCTGATAGAACTAGATTAAACTAGATGAATTTTAACACAATTATTTCAAATTGGTAAAGGTAGAACATTTATGAAATAACTGGATTAATGAATCGAAGTTCAATGTTCTATGATTAAATATTTATGGTAATTTTAAATTTAGAATGAAGGAAATGATAGCAAATATGTTTACTAATAAATGTCATGAAACTTATTCAGATAATCTATTTATTACACCCTAAGTAAATGAAGTTTGCTTAATGCATTTTTTCTTCGTAGTGTTATCTTATTATTATTTGATTTAAAATAAAATCAAGTTGAAGAAAAAATTCTACATTTGTCTTTTTTTTTATATGTACAACAGATAATAAGGCGCTATCCATAAAAATCGTTATCCACTAATGGTATTATTTTTTCTATGAAGAGATAAATAAAGCTGCTAACTTTAAAAGAATTCTTTTATAGATATCTTTATTTTAGTATTTTGCGGATGTATAAAAAAAAATATAAAATGTATCGATGCATGCGAATGTTCTTTCTTATCACTAAATGCTTATCGAAAGAAGTTCTAAGAATTAATGTATACCCTTAGGTTTAAATTTCCCGAGCATTTACTTTTAAGAAAACTCCTTATTGTTCTTTTGTACCCGGAAGAAATATACTAAATATTTTCCTGTGCTAGATAATGTATAAAACAGTTAACTGGCATTAAAAAATTTTAAACTTACATATTTTTTAAAAATTTATTATTGAAGTAATTACTTCTCTTAGATGATAAACATTTTTAATAATTTTATACATTAATAATTTCACGATAAGTTGTAAGCAATCGTCAAAATAACATTATAAACTATATGACACTAGTATTATCTATTATTTTTTTATTAATTGTTTTCTTAAAAAAAAATATATATATATATATATATATATATATATATATATATTAAAAAAAAACTAAATATCATATTGATCTGTAACGTAATTTTTAACTTATACATATATTGACATCTTTCATTTATGAGTTCTATATTCTTTAAAAAATAATCTAAAATTATCTTATAGCAATATTCTGTAACTCATGTCTTTAAATGTTAATGACTAGCGAGCCTCTGTTCACGACGTTTTTAATAGGTTTTCGCTAAACGACAATATAATTATTATTGTTGGTTTGTTACATGGAAATATAAGCAAGTGTTGAAACTTCTGATAAAATACTATTCTTTGTTTTTCTTATTTTTATAAATTTACAAATAGCACAAGAATTGAAACATGCTAGTGCACTGACCGCGTTCCTATTCTTTATATATGATTTACATCTTTTTTCCTCTGTTTTTTATTTTTAAGTATATTGTTCAGCTCAAAAAAAATCATGTCAATATTTCTATTTACAATCAAATTTCGTTATTTATACCATCTATCGTGAAAGATTTTTGATAATCTTAGAAACTGTTGTTAATTGTTGCAATGTATCACATAAATTGTAATACATTTAATCTACAAACATCCAGATTAGTTGTTGAAGGTTTTCGAATAATATTCTTTCAAGAGAAAAAAAATAAAAAATCCATTCTTCAAACATTTATTTTTTTAACTTAATATATACGTTATTGTTTCATAAAGCTTGGCTTTTATTCTAATTAAGCACTATTTATTTGTGAAATTCAACTCAAAGTACATAACCTGTGGCAAAATTATCCCATTTGTTACTTGTAAAATTCCTCTGAATTTACAAAACAAGGTTCTATGTTTACAATCGTCTGCAATAAACTTTAACATCATTAAGTATTGCTACTAATGTTAGTAAAATTATTTAACTGCGTTTTAAATAAACTAAACTCCAAATGTGACATTTAAATAAACTTAAGTTTCGTTGATAATGTTTATTTTAATTTAAAGCTTGCTTCATATATTCTAAACACGAATTGTTAAATCAGAATTGTAGGCAAATTTACATCCGTGAGAAATTAGTTATTCATTCACATTTGGGCGTCAAAATCTGCTGCATGGTTGAACACGTTTAAAAACATCAAAGTAACAAAAAGTAATTGAAGAAATGCAATGCTTTTCTTTGCAAAGTGCTTGGAAATTACTCAAGATTTGTTAGATGTAACTATTTTGCAACCATGGTCGTTAGACGCTACGTAGAAGGATGCGCGGTAAAACAGACTTTTGTGCTTTCCAATTTTTTTCGAACAGGTATTGACTTAAAATTTTATATGTCAGGAATTTTTTTCTATGATACTCAGGATCATACGTGCAACATGTTTAATATACAGTACGTTACATAATAATAGTTCTATCCTTAAAAACCCATTTAACTTCTGACAAATATGAACATTGTGTTATGAACAAATGGTAAACATTTTCGTATCTAAAACTGAGAGAATAAGAAAAGAAAAATAATTTTACAAATCATTTATAAAATATAAAAAAATTAATTTTTTTACTTAAAAATGAATTTTTTTTACTAATAAGAAAAAAAATGAGTTTTTTTACTTATTAGACGCTGCCGAAAGATAGTTCAACTTTCGATTTTATAAAATTTAAAATAGAGCTCTTTTTGATTTATGGAAATGTTTATTAAAATCAAGATTATTCGTAGCTCTTCAAGGGTCTCGACTCTAAAATGCAATTTTATACTTGTCTTCATTACAGAATAGCAAATTTTAAACTTCAGATTTAATGGGTCGAAAAAACCAACTTACTGAATAGAAGAAAGGTGATATTGCAGTTAATAAGTAGAGAAAAGTTATATTACAGTTATTATGTTAGGTGTTAAACCAAATAGTACGAATTTTAAAGGGATCATAGAACGTTTTGAACAATTTTTTGCGATACTAAATGATTATGGGACTAACAAATCAACTGGAAGACCAAAATACTTTTTTATTCAACAAACGAGAACGACGCTAAAGAGGTAAATTATGACAAATGATCTTCAGCAAAAAGAAACTACATTCCAGCCTCCAAGTCTGTATTGTCTAAGAACTTGAAGAAATATTTTTTTTTGTATAAAAAAGAAAAACAATTTTAAAGTTAAAAAATACAAAGAAAAAGAAGGTATTAACTATTTGCACAAGACATATATAATGCCTTGGAAAGAAAACTAAAAAAGACTAAATTTAATTGACGAAGTGTTGTTTAATTTAGAACGATCAGATGTTTGGCAATTTTACTGGTATGAGTTAAAAGAAAATACTTTTTTCTCCATAATTTTAATTTAGATGATTTCATAATGCTTTAGACAGGCTTGATGTCAATGAAATGCATGCATTGTACTTTTAAATAAATATATTAATGCTAGAAATTGCCAAGAGATATTTTGTAGCCACTTGTTACTAGTTTCTATCGAAATTGAAGGGCCCGTTTTATATCTCAATAAGACTATGTCCCGATTCATACCGGAAATTCTATGCTGACAAGGGTTCCATCCAATTGTGTGCACATTATTGATTGGCCTACTTTAGGTCTTGATTAAAACATCATAGAAAACCTATAGGAAAAACTGGCAAGATCTGTATATTCTAGTGGGGTAGAATAAAATTGCACAAGTCACAAAAAATAGGTTATTTTCTTTCAGTGACGCATTATCGCCTGGTAACGCGTAACAAATTTAATGCAAAACCAGCTTTTACTACAAAAATCATCAATTATATATATTATTTCTACTGTCAACATTCCTTTTTCTAAGCAAATGCAAAACCCAAAACGATAAATGAGATACCACGTGAAAGGATTTTGAACCAGCTTCTGACATTGTACACTTGTGTCGTCTAGTTGCAAAACCGGCCAACTCCTCAAAATTTGAAAATGTGTTTTTTCAGCTTTTTAAGTTCTAAGTATACATTTCTACCATCTGGAAACAATAAACAAGCCTAATCCTGTCAAATCCCTGCGTTATATGCGTTTGAATATCAGGATGTGCTCCAAAACCGGCCAAATCCATCAAACGGTGAGGTTCAAAAGCGGCCATCTCCATATTCGATAAATGGCGCTTCTGCTTCTTCCTGCAATAAACTCTTACTTGTTGATTAGATTAACGTTATAGTGTTTTATCTCGCCTGTGACTGCTCCTCCTTGGTGAAAACAAAGTTTCTAATAATTTAGTTTCATGTTTTCTACGACTATGGAAAAGTATGTGGAAGAAGTATTTCCTAATCAATCAAAGAAGAGGAAAAGTGACCCTACCACGCGGAAAAGGAACAAAGCCAAAAGGTTCAAAGGTAATGTACACCATGTGATAACCAGGGGCGAATTCACATGTTTTTATGCTCTAGGCCAAAATACTTTTTTGCACCTTCCCACTTCGCTTTCATAAAACTGTAAGTGTATTTTATTTGATAAATTTAAGAATTTTTTAATCTATTTAATTTTTTAATAAAATATTCATCCATTTAAATTTTTCATAAATTTTAGTATTTTGAGGACAGCTGAAAGAATACATTTGTGATTACATTTTAATAATTTCTGGCATTATTTTTTTCAGGTACTGCCCTAGTGGTAATCGAAGAAATCCAAGCTGTGGGCAATGTTCAAAAACTTACCAATGCTCCTCAATGCCTCCTCAACGTAATAATTCGTGAAACTCTTAAAATTTTCATGTGGATCTATCGTTTTGCACCACACTATAAGTTTGAACATACTACCATTGGAATTCATGGATTTAAAATATAACAAACGTGTAAAAGAAAGTTAATTAATATTTAACATAAACGACTAATACAAACAACAATTCTAAGTTTATTAAATTTTAATTTTAATTTGTATGATTGTTCGCATGAAATAGTTGTTTGTATAAAATATGTATTTTCAGAAAAGTAATGATATTCAATTACACTGATTACCATAAATTAATGGAAAAATACAAAATACTAATTATCGAACATACATTAAAGTTAATTGAAATTGGTCAAAAGAAAATGTTAAAAATGACAGGTGTATCAAATACGCCATACTATAATAGCGCAACCAATAGATGTGACCTCAATATGACGCACAAATGGTCAAAAGCGTCACAATAACTATAATGAAATGAAATGAGATATTTTTTTGGTCTAATCATTATTCTGGAGTGACTCTCATTTTGTGAGGTCAACGCCCCTACAGCTTTATGACGAGTCACAAGTTGACGTTAAAATGGCTTCATCTTGTGAATCTTTTGCGACTTTTATTTGGAAACCCAGAGTTAAATCCCCATGGCAGTTGATGGTGACTTCACCGTAGAGTTTCCAAACTGTCTGTCACCTGAGACGTCATTGTGAGATCATTTGATGACACATCAGTATGCAATGATCAATATATGCTTGATTATGCTTATGCAATGATCAATGTATGCTTGTGACTTCACAGGGGAGTCTCCATATGACGATTACAGGAGACTCCCAAGGTGACTTTCATCGTATCGTCACTCGGTCATTTTGTCAGAAAGTAACAATCATGGTGGTAGTTGAGTCACCAAACTAGATTAATAATGAGACGAATAAAAGGTATCATGCTTTGGATCACCATAGTGAATGTGTCACGTGTCACCATTTGTGATGTCAATGTGACGTCACACCCACTGGCTGGGCTCTTAAAGAGTACCTATTTATTACATCTTCAGTTATAATCCGTTTATTTTAATACTCACAGATAATTTTTATGTTCGAAAATTAATAGTATGTGTCTGTAATTTAATTTATGGACAAAAATGAAAGTCTCCATTTCATTTAATTTAATAATTCTGCGGTTAAATATTAATAAAAATATTATTAGGAAATATTGGAACTCAAAACTAAGGACAGCTATAAACTCTGCTGCAATTATAATTTTATTCAAAAAATACATTTTAATTTTTAACTAATGATTTATAATCATAGCTCAACAGAAGCATAACATGTCTTATATTTTTAAAAAACATACCGAAAACAAAACATACAAAAACGGAAAATCATGCGTCAAGCATAGATTATGAAACGCTTACTAACACATCCACCTGTAACAAAACTTTATCGTAAAATAAGGTGAAAAAAGCTATGTTAGTAAAGAGTCTCGAAAATATATAATACATTTATAAATCTAGTTTTAACTTCCATAGAAAAGAAATCGTCAAGTTATGTGGTGCAGACGTGTATATGATCTATAGATTTGTTTATATATTACATAATATGCAAACTTTAGTTTAGTTAAAAAATTCATCTTTAGCAATTTTTGCTAATAGATGGAGATGCACGCTATTTTTTTTGTGTGGTACAGTCTTCCATATTATCTACAGACTTCTGTACTCATAACATATTGAGTTAAAATTTAATTCCGGTAAAAAACGCATAACACAACATAAAACGTACTTCCAGCAATTATCATCCATAAACGACAATGTATTTTGTTTTTCACGTAGCCGTGTATATGAATATACAGTAAAACCCGCTTAAGAAGTTTTCCAAGAAAATGGAAGGCAAAAACGTCTTAAACGGGAAATTAAGAATGTTTGAAACAATGATTAGTTTAAGTTTTCATAGTCAGGAGAGGTCTTTTACATTGTTAAAATAATACATACATTTATATAAAGTTGAGTTTTACTTAAGAAATTTAAACTGATTTGCACATTTTAAAAAATCTGTCAATCAAGTAAAAATGCATAATTAACTTAGAAACTCTTTATTTAATCCAATGTTTGAAGACAGAGAGGGGACATTTCTCTTTAAGCATCATTTGATATGCATTTACAGAAAAAATCGGTTATAGTTTTTTGTTTATGTTTTTTTTCGGCAATTTTTAGTTGATAACAGTCCAGTTGTCTTAAGTTTTTAAAAATTTCCTCAGGCACATTTTCAACACTTTCGATAAAACGGCGAAAAGTTTCTAGTCCTTTCACAGCATCTGAAAAACTAGGAATTTCCACGTGCTCTTCCTCAGTGTCACTCAGTTCTTAATCTTCTGTAACCTCACAAATATCATCTACTGTAAGCATTTCACATGGCAATATCTCGTCATCTACTGACACATACTCTTCAAACGATGCTGTGAAATCCATCCTTCTTTGTAACGTCTTCCAATCATCTTCAATGTCCAATTCATATTCTTCTGTTGATTCTCCTTCCAAAAATCCTGCTTTCTGGAAACAATTGGCAATTACAGATGGCGTTATTAACTCCCATGCAGATAAAATAAAATGAATAGATTGCAAAACGTTCACTTTTCCTATCTCTCCAGTATTGTCCAGTTTTTCAATCATCCAATTCACAAGCCGTTTCTATAGTGCTGCTTCCACTTTAATAACTCCCTGATCCATCGGTTGCAAAACCGAAGTCGAGTTCGGTGGTAGGAAATGCACTTTTATGTTAGTAAATTTACTCGTGTCTTTGGAATGGGCGGCGCAATTGTCTAGAAAGATGATGATGTTCCGTTTAGCTCTCCTCATTTTAACATTTAATCTTTTCAAATAGGCTTCATAAATTGTAATCGTCATCCACGCAGTTTTGTTATTTTCATAATCACAAGACACTGATTTCACATTTTGAAAACATCTGGGTTTCTTGGATTTCCCAACAACCAAAATTGGCAATTTCTCGGAACCGTCCATGTTTGCACCCAATAAAACTGTAAGTCGTTCCTTATTTTTTTTTACCTCGTGACAATTTTCACCTTCATATGCATACGTTTTATCCGGTGAAAGATTATAGAAAAGCCCACACTCATCCATGTTAAAGACATCTTTAGGATGGTAGCCGGTTATCAAATCTGGTAAGATTTGTTTCCATTCTTCGATTTCTTGTGGATCGACGCTTTTACTCTCACCTTTTATAGAATTGTAACTTAAACCAGCTCTTTTTTTCATTCTATCAATCCATCCATTTGAAGGTGCAAATTCAATCTCTATTTTTTTGGCAATTTCCTCAGCATTTTCTCTAAGAATAGGTCCACTTATAGGAATATTGGCGGATCTAGCTTGCTTGAACCAAAGTAATAATTTTTCTTCCATAGCTTCATATTTTCCTTTTTTCACTTTTTAATTTTTCGAGATTTATCAGAGGAGTCGTTTAATATAAGATTGCGTTTTGCTACAATTCCATTCAGAGTAGTCACCGGTATATTCAATCTCTTAGCAATTTCAACTCTTGTTACGTTTGGGTTGCTATCAACTTCTTTCAAAATTTTGATTTTGTCTTCAATTGACAAGGCCTTTCTTTTAATTCCCTTGTCCGACATTTTGAAGAGGAAAAAATAAATAAGAATTTTTTTCGTGAATTTTCCAAGAGAGATTTGACGCTTACACTCACTCAAAACTCACTCCAAACTGAACACATCTTTGGTTTGGAATGAACCAAACATAGCTTTGGTTCATTCCATTCCTGGAAAGGGGTGAAAGAGATTCTATTCTAAGAGAAAGCAACTGGTAAACTTAAAGAACTACCCCTGAGTAGGAGCAAACCATTTCTCTTTAATCCCTTATCAGTCACTATTGTTGCAGCCATAAGGGACTCGGACTTACCCTCTCTCTACATTTCATCAGAAAATCTGATATGAAGGTGAAATAAAGGTGACGACAATCCTTTTCAATCTTAAATGTGCCCTTTTGATTAGTGAAGAATATAGAGAAAAGCTTTTCCAGTACAGAATGGGGGGCGAAAATCCCTCAAAAGACTGAAGTAAACTTGTTTTGAAAGTAAAATTAAGGGGAGAAAAAACTTCTTAAGCGGGAAAAAGTTTGGAACTAAACTTTTTAAACGGGTTATTTTAACATTGTAAGAATAGGAAGAAAATGGGAATCGAAAATATAAACTTCTTAAACGGGAAAACTTCTTAAGCGGAAACTTCTTAAACGGGTTTTACTGTATTTATATTCCACAAATTTCTACTAGTTCAGTAGGGAAATGCATAACATAACTAAATACTATCCTTAAGCAGTTTCCATTCTGATAGTCAGTAATACTTACGAATTCCTTTGTGTAGCCCTATACATGAGCAACAGAATCCAGAATTTATACACACCACGTACAATGCAAATATTTAGTTAAATTTAAAAACGCAAACAGAAGTTAAAAAAGCTTTTCCAGTAATTATTGCTATTATACAGTACTTTATTCGAATTCTTTTGTGTGTCACTGTAAATGAACTATAAATGCAGTGGACATCATACTTTTCACTAAGTAACTTATAGTATACCTCAGTAATGCATATAAATATCATTATTTTTGAAATAGTGTAACATCATTAAAATAAACTGCAAACGATTCTGTAACAGAATTATTTTGTGCGACTCTTGAAATGAATAATAAATGTCTTCAAACCCATATTCTACAGAAACCATGTTTTAGTGCAATTCAGAAAAGCATATAATTTTCATTATGTTTGAAATGGTGTAACATAGTCAAATTGTACGTGAGACGATATTTTCCCATTGACCGTAATGTAATGGAATACTTTTGACATTCCCTGTAAACTTACTGTTAATGCTACATACTTCATTTAGATAGTGATCGTTCTATAGTAAATGTCAGTAACATTTAAAAATTTCAGGGTAATCAGACTATGTTTACGAGATTTAGAGCACGGCCAAATTGCCAAACGGAATTCATAAACACTTTTTAACTATGTTGGAAAGTGTTAAAGAAACTCATATTTTTGAGTGTTTTCTATTTTGAAGATTTTTTAAAAATATTTATTTGACTATTCACGAATGTTTTGTTCCTTATTGTTAAAGCGAAAAGACATTTTACTAGGAATAAATCAATCTTTAGAGACTGAAAAGACCGCAGTCTCTATATATTTTCCCTCTATCATAAAAGATTCTCTTAAACTCACTATTACACAATAAATCACCTAACAATTGAAAATGCGCTGCTTGAGCAGCTTCTTTACCAGTTCAACATGAAAACTATGAGGTTTGTTTTCAAAAGATAAGATAACAACACAAATGATTATTTTGTCAAGATATGTATAAATATATATATTTTTAAAGCGATTTTTTATATAAATATTTCTTTTTTAAAAAAAATTCTGACTGTATTTCCGAAACAAGCCTGACACAGATTTTTTATTAGAAAAAGGTACAAAAGAACTGCTGTTTACTTTTTATTTATGCTTATTTATGTTGTTTACTTTTTATTTACTTTCTTTATTTTTGCTCTTTTTCTTTAAAACTAGAGCGATAGGAACTTTATTCAGAAGCTTGTTTATGGAAATTTATACGGATTCCTCTAGAAAATAAGCGTATACTGTATAGCTCTGTCAGAGCACAACTCTCAGATATTTCTAATGCATTTTGATTCATCCATTCTAAACTATTTTTTTTAGTTTCAATTGCAAGTTGATAGAAGAAAGAACAATACAAACATTTTATATGAGAAAGATAAAAAAAAAAAAGGTAAATTTAAGATTTGCCGAAATTCAGTTAGATTCTGTAATAGATAATATATGTAAGAATTAATAAATTGAAAAAAGTTTATTAATTTCTTATCGATCTTTTTTATCCCTTTGTTTCATATGCAACTCTCTCTATATATCTCATCATCATCATCATCCTCATCATCATAAACCGTTTTTGATCTACTGCTGGTCTAAATCGGATTTTCCATTGTTTAATCCCTAGTGTTTTGGTCATCGAATTATCTCCTGTCATCGAATCTTTGGTCATCGAATTATCTCCTTTCGGATTTCGTCGCTCCATCCTACCAGAGGTCGTCTTTTTGGTCGTTTTAAATTTCGGGGATACCACTGTAGGATGTTTGCACTCCATCTATTGTCCTGTCTTTTTACAATGTTCCCTTCCCCTTGCAACTTTAACCGCTTAATTCTCTCGATGATGTCAAAAACTTTTGTCTGAGTTGTTATCCAGATTATCCTTTTTCTGTCTCTCCTAGTTATGCTGGCATACATTTTCCATGCTTTGTTGTGTTGTTTGTAGTCACCATCCGTTTTGTTAGCGTCCATGTTTCTACTCCATAAGTTATTGCAAACAAAATATGAGGCATGTTACTCTTCAGAATAATACTGGTCTTCCTTAAAGCATCCCAACCAATTCTTATTCTTGTGTTGATTTCACACATAATGCTGTTGCCTCGTGTTATTTCCTGTCCAAGGTACACATAATTCTGCTCTTCCTTAAACTGAGTCTTGTTGTAGACGATTTTATGTTTTGATGTTAATGGATTGAATTGTTATCCAAATTTATTTTTAACCCCACAATAATTCTAGCTTCTGCCAAATCTTCAGCAAATTACGGGACGTAAGACAGAGGTCGCGCCTGCCGACTGCAGGCATGCATCATCCGCCGATTCCAGGCTCGGGAGAGCCCATACGAGTCACGACCATGGAGGATCCGGTTTACCCGGTGACCCCCTAGTTGCTGCTCTTCGGCCGGAGAGCGAAGCGGGGGCGTACGCCTACCTGCACTTCAAGCTCTCTTTCCCAAGTGAGTTTGATGACATTTAGGTCGAAGCGACATTAGTGGAACCTTCCCTCTAAGGCCCACTAACTTTTCACTTAGGCGGATAGCGAGAGTGAACCCCAGCCTCGTTGCCGAAATCCCATAAGGGAAAACGGGTCCTCAGCCCAATGGTGAACACTCTCACTCCCCATTAATTTACCGCCCCTTCCGAATATCAAATCCTAGGGAAGGAGGAAGCGACTAGTTCATTTGGGGCGGCTAGCAGGAAGTGCTTCTCGCCAACCCGGAACCTCGAAGAAACTCGGTCCCTAGCGCATAGACACGCCTGGCTGGGTTGTCACCGCCGAATGGCGAACCATTCAACGGGTCATGCACATATCATATCACTACAAAAGAGCAGGAGGTGCTTCTCGCCAACCCGAGACCTCGAAGAAAACTGGTCTCAACGCATAGACACGTCTGGCTGGGCTGTTCCTCACCAAGGAGCACCCGCGAGGCATCGAGATCCAAGCGACGTGGTACTCCTGGGAGATCACGCTCATAAAAATGCACTAAAAACGGAAGAATGGAAGGACCACTACCTCTGAGGGACGCGGAAAATCCCCTCAAGTGCGCCAAAGAGACGGACCCGGTTGGAGTTTAGTAACGAGAAGGTATTGTTATGAGAGTTCTGCTAGTCCCAACCGTCAGGCACAGAAAGCTCTGACTACGCATAGACGCGCTGGACTGGTTTCGGCCCCAGGTTCAAAAAGAGGTTCAGTCGCCGTCATAAGACGAGTCACCGGCCCGGTTCCTCTCAGTCGAGCAGTTCCGAGAATGGTTCTGACTCCTCCCAGAGAAGGCGCTTGGGTCATGTTGGGTCTCGGCACCTCGACGACCGCCCACGCTCTTGGTACTAACGGGTATGAACGTTCTCTTTCCTGAACGACCCTGAGGGCGGCACACAACTACTCCAGCTACAAGGTAGAACACAGTGGGTACATGGGGTGCAGAGATGCTTTGACTCGCCACTCGTACGAGCCACACTACACCTTTCGCCTACGTTCCGCCGCCTGTACAGTACCGAGGATTGCTGCATGCCGCCTCGCGCACTGACAAGCGTCACTACGAAACCTCCTGCATTCCCTTGTCGTACAGAGTCCGACCTCTCCTCCATCTTGCCCTAGACAAAGGTGGTGACTGTCCTATCTCCGTTTGCTAGCCTTTGCTCTCACATCACCATCCAAGTCGGCAACACACAGTCAACCAACTAGGTGCGGGAATTCAGCCTATGCGGTAGTTTTTCGCCGCCCGAAGGCCTCAAGCCCCTGCAGCCGAGAACCGGCCCAAAGGGGGAACAACCCAGGTTCTGTGGGCCGCCAGTCGACCCACCACCCAGCGAAGTTGGCTATTCCGCTACCGCGCTACCACCCGCTCACCAACGTTGAGGTGGAGATTCGTCAGTCACCAGCTCCCGTCGTGTCGACGCTACTGCGCGCAATGCCGAGCTCCGGGTCTTCTCCCCTACTCAAAGGGTCGATTCCAGAACACTCGGAGGAGCGAGCGGGAATTACGGGACGTAAAAGAAACCTGTGTTTCAGAAATACTTTTTTAAATCTCGAAAGAAATTTCCTTTCTGAGATTTCTGAAGATAAAGGAAAGATTTACGGAATCTTATGTAACTTAGAAGAAGTTATAGTATATTTTAGTATATAAACATTCTTGCTAGATCAAGAAATATTTCTCTTTTTTTTTACAGTGTAGGGTTAGAACATTTAGTAGACACTTGGAATCTGAATAGAATATGTGTTTCAACTCTACCCGATAAAGAAAGACGTTGCGAAATATTTACCAATTATTTTTAATATGCTTCCATGATCGGTTTCATCCTTCTTCAATATATATATAATATATTAGACAGATGAAACTATAAAACCTATTGTAAATTCGTTTGCCTCCATCTCACGAGTTGCCATTCCACTACAAATTTCAGCTTAACGGCAGAATATGGGAACCTTGCTTTGGCGATCCAAAAATTCAAATCATCTCATTATTTTCGAATGTAACGAATTTTCTTGTTGGCGTTATTGTTTCATGATCTTATTCAACTTTGCCTTTTCCTGCAGTTTTAAAGTGCCATCCTGGTTTCTCGAATAGAAATACAAATAAATAAATATATAAATAAAAACATATATTGGAGGTACTTTTCCGGTTCTAACGATATGTTTGGTTTAAAAAAATATTAATATACAGTAATCCCTTAACATTCGCGAGGGTTACATTCCAGGAAAACCTCGCGAATGTCAAATCCGCGAATGTTGAGTCTATCTATCTGCACTAAAAAAGCAGTTACGTTCTATAAAATTTTAATTAGAGTAGCACAGTATTTCAAAGAACAAAAGGATACATGTATTAACAATAATTTATGCATAACATATATGTAGAAGGTGAATGTACACACATATTCATAAATAGAAAATTTATTTATTGAAGATAATTCTAATTAACTGACTGGAGAAATAATTACAACTAAAAAAGCTGTTTTTTTTTTTTTTTTTTTTTTTTTTTTTTTTTTTTTTTTTTTTGTAAATAAAGTAATTTCGATTGTCTCTCTATTTTCAAAGAGATGATAATGTATGCAGTTTCAGCTCCATACAGCAGCTTCAGCTGCATCTCTACGAGAACCTGCACAAGCACATTTTAAATTAATAAATTGAAGATGCCGTTACTTCTAATATCCCCATTGCAACGAGTATTCTGCTGTTGTTATTATTTTGCTTTCCTACAACACTCTCTCCTTTTTTCAGTAGACAACTGAAAATTGATTTGTAAATACATACTGAGAAAACACAGGGAAAACAATCTTTAACCACTGTAAATTCTGAAAAAGAAAAATATAATTAAAAAAAATCGCGAATAAACCAGTCAGATTCTCGCGAATGTTAAGCTTTTTGCATTTTCATGTTCGCGAATAATCTAAACTCGCGAATGTTAAGGGATTACTGTATACCATTTTAAAAACATTATTTTCTAGATGTCTTTTCCCGTAATCTCCAGAAACCTTTCTTCGTCGTTGTCTTCCCAGATATTGTTTCACGTGCTAAGAGAATTGTGCTTTTGGTAAAAGTTATCAGTACTGCAAGATATCATTTTGCTAGTTTTAAAAGATTAACAGGTGGAAAATATTTTTAATTAGGTTTTCTTAGGCACGTTTGATCATAATCAAAAGTTTAATATCTCCAAATGTAAACAATTAAATCGGAAAGCACTATAACGGAGCCCTTACTTTGTTTAAAATTATTTTTGTTTTATAAATATAAAATCATAGAAATGCGACATTCGTTTTAAAAAACAGACCGAACCACACACTGCCAAAGGAAGTGCGCTTCCACTTCGTTTGGATACAGTTTCGTTTAAAAATATAAAAATTATGCTAATTCGAGAAAGAACGCTGCCAAAGTTATCATGGCTGCCCCAAAATTAGGTTCTTTTTGAAAAATGTTTCGTTTAAAATTGAAAAAATTTTTGCTTAAATCATACAAATTCGTTTGTTTGCAAGATACGCTCCAGATACGTTTAGATAGATTTTTGTTTAAAAATAATTACATCATAGAAATGCGAGGGTGTGCGTTGCCATAGGCAGTTTGCCTTTATGCGGCAAATCCCTCACGGAGAAAAAAATGAGTGTATACTGTCACAAACTAATTTGAGAAATTAATTTTAATACTTCTTGATTTATAAAATAAAATCAGTGAAACAAATTGCAGCATCGAGTAATTATACTATTTATAGAAAATCTTCTTTTAAAGTCACATCTAACTTAAATGTTTCAGACTGTTTTCGAAATTTGTGAATTATCTGATTGGCTGAATAAAATGTTTGATAGAGGATAATTCAGTAGGGCAATATTCCTCCTATTCATTAAAAATGCAATATGTCGACACGCATATTAAAGTTTCGATAAAGCTATCGAAATTTTAACTTTAAAGAAAGCATTTCGAAACTTACATTCTGCATTCTATTTGTGGTATAAAAGTTCTAGCTGCAAGGTAATTGGCTTCGATTAAAAAAATCATTTTACGAATTTTAATATTAACTTTTATTCTTGCTTAATTTTAATTTGTTATTACTTAAGGCATTTAATTAACTGAGCTATTTTGACAATCTATCTAAACTATTAATACAAGTTAAGCGGAAGTATTTTTTTTACTCTTTTAATTTAACATTTAATTTTATGATTTCAATTAACACAATAGGAAATAACAGATTTTTTAATACTTAATAAGTCTTAAATCTATGTGTATAAAAAATTATGTATTTAGAATAATTTTCTATCTGTAAATATTTGAATGTTAAAAAAATTTTCCACCGGAGTTGAATTCTTTTCTTGATATGCATTTTGACCTATCTACTATCTAGCTATATATTTATCTAGCTATATGTAGAGATTATGTATTTTTTTTAAATACAGTTTATGTCTAATATGATAAAAAGTAAACTACGATGAATGAACATAAATTTGTAAATTAAAAGTCAAGAGCAGTGGTCGGAAAAACTACATTACTTTTGTAGCGAGCTACAAATGCAAGTAATTTATCGAAAATGTACTTAACAACAACTACAACTACTTCTTTTAAAAAGTAGCGGCTAAAAATTATACGGCTGTCCAAAAATTAAGGGGCAGTGACCGGACGCTTTCGCGTTTTACACGTTTTGTCGAATAGCTACTGAAATTCTTGACAAATTGTCCTTGAATTTCAAGGATGTAAAACACAAGTTTGACTTCAAGAACAGCAGAAACAGTATACTGCAATTTAAAAAAATTAAATATTGATTATTTGATGAGATATAGGTATTTGTATGAAACAATTTTTAACGGAGAGTACGCGAACTATACCGAAGATATTTTTTTCGTGATTTGTTAGTCAATTCTTTAGTGCAACTCATGTAAAACGACCAGTCAAATATCATAAAAACTCAGAAAGATGTCGGCAGTACAGTGAGCTAATTGACAAATTTGTGTTGGAGGGGGGGGGGATCAAATTTAATATATTAATCTTTTAATTGCAGTATACTGTTTCTACTGTTCTTGAAGTCAAACATGTGCTTTACATCCTCGAAGTTCCAGAACAATTCGTGAAGAATTTCAGTAGATATTCGACAAACTACGTAAGAAGCGAAAGCGTCCTGTCCCTGCCCCTTAATTTTTGGACAGCAGTGTAATTTTGTGTACCTATATTAAGTAAGTATCATCGATTTGTCGATTATTTTAAATATGTTTGAAATAAGCAATGAATTTTTCAAGCGCCCTTACATACGAACCCACGATTTAATAAAATAACTCTGTTTGAATTCCGAGATGTCAAGCATTTTATTAAATTAAAGCAATCTGTTAAACAAATGCGTTTTTTTTTTCTTTTTTGAACATTGTATAGTATTTCTTTCTGGTAGACAAATAAAAATTCCTTGTTTCATATAGATTTAATCAACAAACTTCTGCATTGCATATGAGGATAAGAGACAACCAGGAAAAAAATCTTTTCAATTTCAGGCTATTTTTATCCGGGAATGTGCAATAGGATGGAGTGAAAAAAATAGAGTTTACAATTTCGAAATAAAATAATGATTAAAAATTACCTCTTCACTTCCTATTTAAAAGAAAAAAAATAAGGTCAATCGATTAATGTCTTGTGTCCTCTACCAATACTTTGAAATTACAAAAAATGACAGCAAATTGTGACGTATCGTGTAAAAATAAAGTTCCTAATTTCGAAGTACAATAGTTAACAAAATTTGCCTCATCACTTCTTATTTAACGGGAAAAAAATTCAGGTCAATCGACTAATGTCTTGAGCTCTCTACTAGGCCCTGAAATTACGAAAATTGTGACGTATCGTGTAAAATAAATTTCGAATAAGTTTCGAAATACAATAGTCATTGTAATTTCAGGGCTTATTAGAGGACTTAAGATACTAATCGTTTGACCTGAAATTTTTTCTGTTAAATAGGAAGTAAAAAAGCAAATTTTGATGACTATTGTATTTCGAAATTAACAACTTATTTTTACATGATATGTCACAATTTGCTGTCAATGTTCATAATTTCAAGGCCTGGTGGGGTGCTCAAGACATTAATCGATTGACCTGAATTTTTTTTCTTTTAAATAGTAAGAGGAAAGGCAAATTTTAGTTATTTAGAAATTGTAAACTTTATTTTTTTCACTCCACCCTTGTGCAGTCATAGAATTTCGATCTCATCCGTCAACTTCGAAAGAAAAATTTTACTATGTTTTCCTATTATTATTAAAAAATACATAAAGTTTCTATTTCAAAAGAATATGTTCTCAGAAAGTAAATAATTAGAATGAATGTAAAAAGATTGCCCCAAAAACTAATTTTTAAGTTGCACGTGAATGCTGATTTTTTCCTGACTTTTCTAACTATCGAATGTCAAATGATCTCAGCGGGAAAATCTTTGTTAGACGAAGCTATAAAATGAAAATGTTATAATGGGTGTGGTGTACAAGGCGATAGACAATTGAACATTTTGAGGAAGTTTTTGCGCTTTCAGCACTTAGCTTAGCTTAGAGATGCTGATAAAATTTTGAATTTCTAAAATACGGATATTACTTTCTGAACGTTTTTTTATTCTGAAGAATACGATCATTCAGCAGATGGACCGCAATTTATGCTTTAATAATTTATAATCTTCTGAATTGAATAAATTAGAATGAGTTTACTCAAATGAATATATGACCGGTCTTAGAAATATTTAAAAATAAGATATCTGCAGAATAGAGTTTTAAACAAATTTCAATTGCAATTTAGAATTAATTTAATAATATTGAAGGTGGAATTGACCGAGCCATTAACTTTCATCCTATGCTAAGTGAGAAAGAAAATTTGATTTTGTTCTAACATGTTGGTCTAACACTTTCTAAAATTATACAAAGAATAGACTAGCAGACAATTAGTAACCAATGATCAACTAAACGACTGAATGAAGATAATCTGTAAATTTACCAAGCGAAATGTAGATTTAAGGAAATGAATCTTGAATTCCACGAAGTAAGAATGTTTTCCTTTAAATTTATCTTATGTACAAATTTGTTCGTAAAACTTAGTAGACGAATTTAACAATTGCATTGATGATGTGTTTGACAATTTTACAGTGTGCAGTGAAATAAAATAACAATGAAAGAAAAACGTTTGCATTTTGACATTTATTTGTTTTTATTTTTTAGGAATATGATCGAACTTTCTGATTCTGAAGAAAAAAGTTTTAAAATATTTTTCAGAAATCCTTTTGTTTTTGTTTTACTAAAAATAAAAAATAAATAAAAGAAAATCTTCTACAAAACACAGAACGTCAAATGTATGTATATACACATTAACCTTTTCGCATAGAAAAGTCCTTCTGCCGGATATCTTCTGACATGTTTGTGTTTGTAGTAAAAACAAACGATTAGGTAAAGCCTTATAAAAAGACATTCCTATAAATAGTGATATACTTTACAGCTATTTTTCCGATAACAGTTTTTCTAAACAAAACCAGAATGTATGAAAATACGTCATAATACATCACAGTAAAAACACATAGCTGTGTTTGCTTTTTATTTTTGTGCATGCCATTTTTAAGCAGTGTTCCATATTACAATAAAGAATAAGATATATACAATCATAGGTACGTTAGAAATACAAAATTTATCAACTATTACATATAAAGCTAAATGAAAATGATGCAAATTATTCTTGCTATCAAGTAATCCATATGAATTTTAGAACCATACTAAAGAAAGACGATTATAACAACTAAGGTTAAACAATAGAATCGTATAAATAAATTTACGTTATTTTATTTATTTTTGCAGCGTATAGAACTTGGAATAAAAAATCTGCACTTCCTCCTCTCGGCTTCACGAAAACTTTGTAGAATATTATACGTTCATATAAAATTATAATTACGCTAGATAAACACCTCAATAAAGTATGACGAATGAAAAAAATTCTTAAATAGGCTAAATAAAAAAAATTAATCTTGCAATCCATCAAATATCTTGGAAAATATCGTGTATATCTAATAAAATAGTGTGAAAAATCCACATTAATTTTATATTTCATAGTTTTGATTGAAAGCTACTCAATGAAGTTCTATTATTAACTTTGGATTTACTTTTCTGTATTTGGAGAAAACACGAAATATATAATGAGACATAAACTATGCTGCTAGAATGGGGTAAAAGTTATCACATCTGGACTGTACCAATTAGAATGAAAGTAGATATATAATAGCGGTTCTAACTTAGCGGTGTACGCGGTGTGACCTCTGTATACTGTAGAGGTTACGGCGGTGTGCGGCGGCGTGAAGGTGACTGTGCGGTGGAGGGGAGGCGATAAGAGCATTGGGCGATAAGGATTTTGGTAGAGATAAGGATGTTTGATAAGGGAATTATTTTAATTAAATTTAATTGGGGAACTTAGAAAATTTCGAAGCAATTTTTTTTCAACTATAGTAGGGTGGAGAGTTTGTAAATATTTTTCTAAGTCTGGTTTGTGAATTGCATTTAAAAATATGAATTAAAAATTGTCATTAATTAATTTTAATTGGGGAACTTACACATTTTTCGAAGCAAATATTTTTTCAACGAGAGTAGGCTATTTGTTATACATGTTAGAGTATATTACAGATGAATTTTAAAAGTCAAATCTGATTTAATTAAAAATGGTCATTAATTTTAATTGGAGAACTTAAGAAATTTTGGCGAGATTTTTTTTCCCTCAACGAGAGTACGCAGTTTGAATGTGCAGTAGAATGGTATATGCTAGTAATTAAAAAGGGTCATTAATTAATTTTAATAGGCGGACTTCAACATTTTTGGGGCAAACAGGCGCGTTTTAATGAATTCGATACAGATTATGGTAAAAAAATACAGGGTCCCGTATGAATTATACTGCACTCAATTCTAATAGCTCCCTCTCCCCCTCCCTTTTTTTCTTTACCCAGAGTCGATAGAAGTTAGCCGAACAATACACACATAAAAAAAAAATACAGAGTGCTACAAAAAGAAGAATTTTAACGTATATATAAAATAAATAAAAATGAAAAATCATGCCTAGCGCCATAATTCATGAATCACTTTCCAACATTATCGAAATGTTATGTGAACAAAATATAATTTTACCAGTTAGTACATAGTTAATTAAAATAGTGAACCGATCCCCTTTTTAATAAAAAGGGACCCTTCACAAAAATCCAATTATGCATAAGATCCCTTCCTAAAATCAGATAATTTACACTTTACCCTGTTTTTTTAAATTAAAGTTAGGCTAAAAGTACAGCTTACACATCGATATGTTCAAAATATAGAAATCCTTCAAAAGAAACTGTGAAAAGTTATAGATATTAAACCCTGCTCATAAAATAATGTGACTATTTCTGTCCCAGGATCCTTTACAAAATATAACCCTATTTGAATCTCAGAGGCCTTAACAAAATAATGTAAAACGTGTCTTATTTGAATCTCAGCGCCCCTTCACAAAATAAATCCAATAGATTCATGTTATATTATGACGTCAGAAATACGAGGGACATTGACCTTTCATAAAAATCCAAGATCCGCTGTTTGAATGAAAAACACCCTTCGCAATGTACCCTGTAAAAATATTTTAAGAAATAGACTGCTATTTTCAAATGAATTACGAATTCATGCAATGTAAAAATAGGTTTTACACGAATACCTTTTTAGTATAACGTGCAAAATATATATCTATATTTTAGAATTGAAATTAAGAAATGAGTGTTATCCCTTGGTACACATCTTCAATAGACACATCGCTGAGTCATATTAGCAGATAAGCGAAGATCTTGCTTTGACTTGATACGATGAATCACTCCCAATAAGAAATACCTGAGACTCGTAGTTTCTGAAAAATTTTAGGTTGGTAAATGTATGAAATTAGCTATACAGTTATTAATCTGTTAAGTTTTAAAAGGCTTCATTGAAAAATAAGAGCTAAGAAATAAAATTAAAAAGGATCATTAATTAATTTTAATTCGCGAACTTAAACATTTTTGAGATAAGAGACGGGTTTTAATGAATTTGATACAGGTTATGTTAAAAAAATACAGGGTCCCCTATAGGATATAGGAATTAAATTTTAAATAATATAAAAATACATTAGTTTATGCTTTTTGTATAGTAAAGTAGAGAAAAAGTCTACTAAATTGGGTTTTTACTTTTCTAACTTAAAAATTTCTTTCGAGGAATGAATAGGATAACTAACCTTTTGACTTTATTTTTATAAAATATATATATTATACTATTTAGTAAGTGCATTATTTCAAAAAAATATGGAAAAAATATATATAAAAATGTATCTTACCTAAAAATTTAAATCATGATGTACTGGACTTCATCCAAACTCGAATGTATGGTTGTCTTACAACAACTGAACGGTAACGTATTCGCTTATCTCTTAAAACCAAGGGATATTGTGACGTCATTGATAAGGCATGTGATAGAATGAATAGATATTATTGCATGTTTCCTCTAATTAAAAAATAATTATTTTTAGAATACATACTAACAATTTATGGAATGAGTGACACCACGTGATGGGAAGTTATGTGTGATTTATTTTTGTATCGCACAAGTAAAATTTATTAGGACACGATTAACCAATCATCCTTATATATTATTTCTCCTGTCAACATCCCTTTTACTCAGAAAATATGAAACGCAGAACAACGAATGAGATACCATATGAAAGGTTTTAGAACAGGCTTCTGACATAGCCCAGTTAACAATTCGTTAAAACATGTTTTTGATTAAAATTTTCTGAAATTAAAAAATTAAATCTTCATAAAAGAAATGAAAGGTTTTCCTGAAATTATTGTTGCCAAAAAAATAAAATACCACATTATATGATACTCATAGCAATTATTATAAAAAACACCGCACGGGTTTTATTTTATATTTATGATTAAAAAGAGAAATTGAAATTGAAATGTTTATACTGATATTTCTATGTCCCATGTTTTTCCCGAAGCGGATGACGTCATCCTCTAATGCAGTTAAAATACGATTGTTATTTTTTTTTTCTCGCGCGTGCGTTTAGCAATCTTGGATCAGTTAAATTACATGATATTTTGGCTTGACTAACAACTGAATGTTTTCTGCAGATATTTTTATCCTTGCTTTTTCTTTAGAAGTTTAAACCTGCATCTAATAAATATTACATATTGATAAAAAATGATACTTCTCTATTATCCCGTCGACCAATTTTCATAACAAAAAACTATCGCCAAATAAACAGGAGAACGTTGCCATTGGAATACCAAAAAATAAATAAATTATAAGAATTTAAGGACACAATTGTTATTTTAATTAATAAAATAACTACTAAATCAGTAAAACATAATGAAAAATACACGCGAATGTTGAATGTAATACCACTAGATGATGTAACAAACACGCATAATGATTCTGACATCAAGTAAATGGGAATGAATTTTTGGCGTTTGATCTTACAGTTTGGCGATAGTTTTTTGTTATGAAAAGTGGTCGACGGGATAATAGAGCAGTACCTAAAAAATATTAGATTTCAGTGCGAAATCCTCGCACGGGCCTTCTGGTATCTGTTTATTCATGAACCAATCCCATACGTTTATTTTAAAAGTATATGCACACGTGCGCCCCCTAGGATGGTATAAATGTGAATGTAATCAGATAATTTCCTCATTCTGTATGTTACGATCATTGTGCGAGTACGTAGTCAAGTGTTTTATTCGTTTAAACTAGTTTATATTTAAATTATTATGGAAAGAGATATGCATTCTTCTACGTTAAGTGATCCCGAGATGATTCAAGCCCTATCACCAGAATTGCAGGAACAAGACATGGTATCTTCAGTGCAACCCAAAGAAGCACACGTTTCGAATCATGATGTGAAACCCCCCTCATCAAGACAGGATAACCCAAAATTACCATTTGTGTGTACTACATGCAACCAAGCTTTTTCCCGAAAGTTTATGTTAAATAGACATATAAAATTTCATCTGAAGAAAAAAAACTTTTATGTGTACCATCTGTGAAAAACAATTTGTTCAAAAGAGTGATTTATTAAATCATGTGAAGATTCATTCAAAGATTCCTGTCGTCTTTAACTGTGATGTATGCTCTGAAATCTTTTCGAGAAAGTATGATTTACTCCAACATAAGAAGATTCACAAATCCCCCAAGCAATATAATTGTGATGAAGTCTTTTCGAGAAAGTGCGACTTATTGAAACATAAGAAGATTCATAAACCCCGAAAGCAAATGATTGTATCCAGTGTAGTGAAATATTTAATCGTAAATATGATTTAATTCGACATATAGATACTGCACACAAAGTGCTACCCAAAGCTATCAAATCATCATCTTTAAAAGATTTGTTATATGAGAAAGTGAAGCACTTTCAAAGACAAAATGCCCTTAATATATTTACTAAAACTGTAATTGACTCTAACGAGGAAAATGATAAAGATTTTCAAACATTTTTTAATAGCGTTCGACCAGACGTTTTGAATGAATTAAATTATCAGATTGAAGTTAAAAGGTCCATGAAATGGTATGCAACTGTAAAGGTTATTGTAAGTCGTGAATCACAAGACGGTTACGACACTGCCACTCCCTATTTTCATTCAAAAACTATACTTGAATTGACGAATCAAAACATACCTGACCATGTTGTGGATGCATTTGCAAAAATGATTAACTCGTTTGAGAATTTCACTAAACGAGGGTCTGGTTGGACATTAGAACAAATTTTGAATATAGAACTCTCTACAGCTAAATATGGCATGGCTTGAAAATTTTATACCTTTCTTTTGCAATATGTTTATTTATAACTTGCTATTGTAACTATTGAAATCAATCAATAAATGTTTTACGAGTGAAAAAGCCTAGAGTGTTTATTTTAATATCTGCATAAATTACTTTTGTCACATAACTTACTTATTAACATTTTAATAATTCACACTGGAAATGTAACAAACTATTTTTAGGATTTTGGATAAACAAAAATGTATAGATTTAATCTTTCTAAAACACTTATATATTCTAAATGTATAAGAGAAATAAACATTTTCATAATCTTTTCATATTGAAGAAACACAAATTTTGCATACTTTATACAAACACTTGCAGTATGAGAAATGATTGATACTATTACCCATATGAGAAAATGTATCATCAGAATATCTTATCTATGTGTTATATTTAACCAACAGGCTCGAACATGAGTGAATTTTGACTAGAATTAATCATTGAATGTAAAAATGATTTGTTTTAGATACAATATTTATATCGTTTAACATTTTAAAATATATACATAAATTAATCTTACCTTAATCACAAACTTGCAATCCCGTCTTCAATATATGACTACAGCATGAAAAAACACGCGTGCTACTTGTATAGCAATTAGGACAGAAATGATGTTCAGTACAAGTCCATTATCTTATCGTTAATCTATTGATTAGTAACATCACGTCACTGATCGCGATAACATTCTAGATAATATTTACTGATAAGAATAGATCTCAATTCATTTCTCCCAAAGCAAGTGTACAACTTGGTTGTAAGATCTAGGTAAGTACCCTTACTATATATGTTTAAAGTTATACTATGTGAATAAACATAGTTTAAATGTTTTTTTTTTATTTGTAATTTTATGTAGTGTAGGCAAAAAAGAATATACACAAAGTGTTACAATTCAAAGTCAATCTTTATTTATATAAAGTCGTCCATGGGAATACAGTGCGTTTAATAACAGGTGTTTTCTTCTTTTTTAGCTTTTAAAAGCATATTTTGAGGAGTTACAATCTTCTTGGATTTCAAAGACAAATATTTATTTTTTATCATGGTTTCGGGAATTCCTTCTTCTCGTAAAGCTTGTAAAAAGGACGTCGGGTGATTGACGGGAGGTTTTTTTGTTTGTACAAAAAATTAAATGAAAGAGTTCAGCCATATTGGCCCCTTCTAAGTTTTGTCCGTTATAGGTGACTGCTCCTTTTCGATTCCATTTTAGTTTGCTAGAATCCGACTTCAATAAATTCAATAAGGCATCTGCCTGTTTCCGCATAGGTTTGGGAACAGAGGATAGAATAAACTGGTCATAATCGTCTTCGTCTCGTTTCGTTCCACTAGAAGGTTCTTCTTTCAAAAATTCTTGTTTCGAAGGTTCTTGTTTCGAAGGTTCTATGCGCTCGTCCTCATCCTGTAGCTTCACTCTCCAAGGCAGGTTGTTTTCTTGCAAATTCATTTTCCTTTTTAAAAGCTCATAGTATTGCTGAACTTTTTGATGGTCAGGCAAAGGACTATTGAGTATCTTGGACATTGCCACATCGAACTCAGTCAATTGCTTTTTCTTAGGCACATGTCTCGTTAATTCCTCTTCAGGTACCAGAGCATATTTAGTAGCGTGCTCCATTGATAAGACCAGTTAAACACTGAGGGCAGCAGGGATTAAAATATTCAGAAATCCCCTTGTTGAATAATAAGCTTTTTTTCTGAAATAAGACACCTTTTTCGTACCAATTTTTCGTAATGTTGTCTTATATTTCCTCATAGACTTCTTTTGATAACATTAGAATATTTAGTACTTTGACATCATCCCCATATATGTATATATATATATATATATATATATATATACTGCAATTATACTTTAAGAGTCGCTTGATATCTTATTCTACAATCACCATTTGAAAAGAAAGAGTATGTTCTCAAAATCAATCTGCAAGGGAAAAAAATCCCTGACGGCTCGGCCTACAGGCACAGGTAGATTTCGAAGACGGAGACCGTGGGGCGCCTGTTTGTTGAGAATTGCGGAAGAAATGACCTTTTTGCCATGATGCCAGTTGGGTTCCATAAGGGAGCGTCCACTTCGAAATCTAACTTGTTCGCAGGCGGAGCCGGCAGGGATTTTTTTTTTTAATTTTTTTTTTTGCTATAAGAGTTGGTCCTATATAAAACTTGTCAATATAAAAGTTTTAGATAATAGTAAGAGGATTTATAATAAATTTAAGCGGATTTGCTATCTTGTAAATTGACGAAGCTATGAATTTTTTTCTTCTAACCCTCTCCTTCCCCCCCACTTGGAGCCATTTTTAATGATATCAAAAATTTGTTATACATAAATTTTCGGCCCTTTTCCTAGACGTAATAAGAACTTTAAACGGATTCGATACGTATTATAATTAAGACGTTATGGGGTTTTTTCTGTTTTCACAAAAAGCCCCCACCCCCCCTCCCTTCGTTCGATTTTGCCCATTAACGAACTTGACCGAGATTTTATGCCCGTTGATTTTATGTATCAGTTTGGAAGAGATTTGTGTAGAATTATTCGAGTTATCGTGTCCATAAAAAAGTGACATAGATAGATATAGATAGATAGATAGATAGATAGATAAAATTTTGAACTGAGGGTGGTTTTGGGTTCTGGGAGTCATGATCGGCGTAGATCTGCAAAAATTTTTCAAAAATTCCAACTAAGGGGAGAATGTAATAGGTAGTATTTCTTACAAAATCTACCTAAAAACAAACCTTTTTCTACACATGAAAAATAGAAAAAAAATCTTATATTAATAACAGAGAAACAGAATATATAGAAAATTATCATTATGATCTAAAATTTTTGCATTTCATTTTTATCATTTTTGTATAGCTTCAGTTACTATGAAACTCGTATTAGAACAGCTATTTCATATTTCTTCGTATTTTTAAGTTTGTTTTTTAAAAAAGAAATTTATAATTTCATGATATTTTATATGCAAGAAATAGGTTAATTTATAGATTTTCTGCATATAACGATAGATAATTTTAAATAAATTTTAGAGATTCAGGTACATTTGAAAGATCAAAAAATGTTTTTAAGTTATTATCTTAAAAACTATTAAATTCATTTCCACAAAATTTTAAAAGACTATTTAAAAATCCCTACTATTTTGAATATTGCTTTAAAACATTAAATCTGTTTTATGTTCCTTAATTTTAAGTTATAAATATATATTTTTAGCACTGTTCACACGGAAATTTTTGAAAGACGTTTAACAAGCAACATTCGAAAATTTTTTATAACAATATATTTACTTTATTGTTATTCATTGATTTTGATATTTATGCGCGTTTATCACGAATATGTGTCTTATCCTAACATTTTTCAAATAAATCTGTTCAAAAATGTTCCCTCGAATTTCTTTTTACTAGATTGAATTCTAAACATAAACTGATATTTGCTGCATTAATAAACACATTTATAATGTATAGAAATCATGCGTAAGAAAAGATGTTTTGCACAATATGGACATTTTTATAAGTATAGTGTGTATATGAGGAAAAGACTTGTAAAATTGATATTTTCAGCGCATTCTCGAAAGAGATTTAAAGCTGCTTTTGAAACTTTTCTTCATAAAATGATATCTTTCAGGCATATTTACTAAAACGTCAGAATACAAATTCGAAAACACCGTACGAAAAATTCAATTAATCTCTTTGAATACTATATTTTCCCAAAACATATTATAAATGCATCCCTTGCCACTTGTGTTCTGTAACATGCAACGTGTGAGAATGAAAATATAAGAAGCACTACAAAATATAAAATAATATAACGCTACATAATACGATTATGTAATAAACGATATAAATGAATTACAGAGACTGACTCTCACATTATGTATTCATAAGTGTACACATAATATATTGCAATTTACGAAAGTAATAGACAAACAAAACATAATCCAGCGTAGTGTAAAATGATAGGAATGACACAAAAACAAAGAAATCAGTTCAAATTTGCTATGCAAATGCTCATATTTGTGTTAAAATTATTACATGATATTCCAATAAATATTAAAGCAATAGTTTACAAAAAATGTATTTATTTTTAATATCCACTTTAAAGTATGTATTTTGCTAAATTTACGTTGGAGCAAAATGATAATAGCGCAGTAGATATTTCGAAACCGCGGCTCGTGATTAGGGGATATTTTTGCATATCATTTAACAAATCATTTAAAATAGATTCTGAGAGCATTCATTGAGTTCGCAAAACTTTTTGAAGAGGGGGAGAGGAAAAATACTTTCTGACTTTGAAAGAGGCCAAATTCTAGCTTATAGCAGCATCGAAATGAGACTTCAAAGAATTGCTAATAAAATTAAACGTTCAAAGACTGTCATTTTTTATTTCTTACAGAATCCGACTTCGTATGGTACAGCAAAATATACAAGAAGGCCGAGAATAGTATCTATCGTAACTATCTGAAAGTTCAATTGTTCGTACGGTCGCAAGAAAAAGGATGTCATTAAAGGAAACTGAAAGTTAGATAAAGACGCGAAAGGAAAAGGACGTATTTTTCAAGCGTCAACTAGATGGATGCTCCCTAATAGTTTGGGCTGCTTTTTCCTCAAGAGGTAAGCTTAGAATTGATTTTCTAGAAAGACAACAAAGTAGACATACTTATATTCACATGTTAGATCGCCATTTATTAAACCAAGGTGAAAGAAAAAAAACGTCCTTAACTATATTTTTCAACAATACAATGTCTCAACTTACTGTGAAAAAGACACGCAAAAAGTAGTTTGAAGACAATAAGATTCTCACACTTGATTGGTTGGCGAATAGTCCGGACCTAAATCCCATGGAGAACGTTTGGGGTATTATATCGCGCAATATCTACAAAAAAATGATCAAATGGTCCAGTATAACTTGAAATCAGAATTAAAATCTGCCATGTCCCGCATAGCATGCACAGTCACAGTGACGTCATTGTGACGTCACGTACGTCACGTCACATCTGTTACCAAAATGACACCACTTTGTAACGTCACACTGTGATCAAAATGTGAACGTCTTGAAGATCTAAAGAAAACTTAAAATAAACTTTAGAACATCTTATGGCATGAAGAAAATTACTTTTTGACAGCTTTAAAAATTTTTGTGACGTTGCAATGACGTCACTGCAAGTCATATGAGTCACGTAAAACCTATGACCAAAATGCCAACACTCTGTGACTTCACGGTGTGATCGGAGAGAGAATTTGGAAAAAAACTCATAAAATATAGAATTGAATTATGTCATGTACCTAAATCATTAATAAAAACATTGTCACACATTATTTAAATATATTGTATTTCCAAAATAAAATAATAAATAAATATTTGTCTACATATATGAGGCAGATATTTTTTTACAATTTTCATTGCCATTTTCATGAAATTTAACAAAATATACTATATAATACACAGGTAAAAATCCTCAAATAGAAATTTAGTAACGTAGGAAAGTTTTGGCGGAAAGTAATTCAGAAATAGATCTCCCATTCTAATAAAACTGTTAGCGATTTAGAGATTTGTTAGCATTTTAAATACAAACATTTATTTTTTTTCCTACCACCGCATAGAACTCATTTGCTAATTTTGTGATACTAAAAATATTTAAAAAATCTCCAATCTCTTATTATTTTGAGGGGCCACTCAACCCAATCATCAGCTTTCTGTTTAAAAAGTGAGGACACCATTTTTGCGAGTTCGACATCGGGGGTGCTCGGGGTGACCGTCGAACGCGTTCAAGATTTTTCTTGTACGAATATTTAAGGTGGTTCTCAACTGACCTGCTCCACAACGCGAAGCTTTCTGACATAATTTCTGACTCATTTTTAAACGCAAAGGCATAAAATGGGCAGGACTGACTATGGAAGCAATTTGGAATAGAAATGAGTTTTCCATTTTTTGATAAATAAATTACTTATCGAGTTATAAGCAATTCGTGTCACGTGACGACTGGTTTTTCTCTTTTCTTTCTCTGTTACGTCGGGTATTTGGTTCAAAACGCTGACTTTGACATTCTTTTCTGAAAGATCTTCTGATTTTACTAAAAAATGGAAAACGTCTTTCAATTACAGAGTTTCTGAATAAAAACAAAAGCCAATTTCATGCGTTTCCGAACAAAAACGAATTAAAAATATGTCATAAAGTATATGTCATTCCTATAGCAATTTATTCCAAAACTGGTCAGTGCTTAATAAGATATCACCTCTGTTAAATATATTGCTCTTTTCAATAGAGTGTAAAAAATGAAAAAATCGTATTTAGGAAATCTGATTGCAGAATAGTATTTATATTTATGTCGTAATTATTTTATAAAGACTATTAAATCCATTTTTATTTAAAATTTATGTTTACTTTGGACGCCTAAAACAAATGCAACTGATTAAAAAATATATAAAAATTTAAATTTTCACAGCTTATTTCCAAGAATATTAAACTCTCTCATATAAAAACAGAATATTATAGTTTTATTAGAAGTTATTTGTCAGCCATATAAACTATAAAGCATTTGAAATGTCTTTATTTAACTGTTTTCTTTCTATTCTTTTTCTGGAAACACCTGCTAGATGTTACTTTGTGGTAAACATTACTGCGCAGATCATGATCGCAGATGTTGAGGGCAGACGATTATTCTCATCGGCGGATTAGAGTGTGTGGTGCTTTTAAGTTTGTGGAAGTATATTGTGGAATTTATACCGTGAAAGTAAATTAACATTTTAAAGTGAATCATCCATTTTAACCTATCCTTATGTCTAGCTGGGTGCGTTATTAAGGTCTGCCTGATATTTGATATCTCAGATCTATGAACACACCTAAGCTGGACACTTTGAAAATTAAAGCAGTGGATTTGAGTCTCATTTTTCAATGAAAAGGAAGCAGTCAACGACCATTAAAACTTAATCCCTAGAACTGGTGGTTTTACTTATAGATTAGCAGGTAACTTTTAATGGCTTCGCAGTTTTGTTAATAGTGCATATTTAGTAATGGTACATTAATAGTGCATTATTTAAATGTTAAGATGTTTAAATCTTTTTTTTTTAATCACTTGTATAAAATTTTATCTTTAATGTTTTAAATCGTTTTAAATAGAGAGTTTGGAAAAAAGCTTAAAGTATTTACTAACAATATATATTCTAAATGTAAAGTGTTATTTATAACGAGGAATGTATTTATATTTTGCGTTTCTCAGTTCAATTTTCATAGTTATTCATTGTAATTAAAAACATTGCAATTTTTAAAACTATTAGTATTTGATTTACAATTTGAAAATTTCTTAGCTAGTGGAGGTTTTGAGAAATAATTTTCTGGTATATTTGAAATAATTGCGACAATTTAACTTATTACAAATTTAGTTGTCAAGATATGTCAATATTAGGTGCACAAAAATAATGAATATTGATGAAACAATAAAACAGCTATTCAGTTAAGGTAATTTTTCCAATTATGTTATCGAATTTTTTCTATAGTAAAAATTGATATTTAAGCTCTGCATTTAGTATTCTATCAAAAACTATAAATAAAATAATTTGTAAAGAAAAAAAATTTTTTTTTTTCTTTGCGTTTATGATCCGAAGTTTTAAATTTCATTTGCTTCGAAAAATGTTTTATTGGTTGATACAATGTTTATTATTTAATAATATCGCACAATAGGTAGATCTATTATTTAAATGGATTCCTAATATAAATTTTTCACAATGCCTTTTTAAAAATCTATACTTTTATTTTCATAAAATTTGTAATCAAATCCAAAATAACTAATTTTTGAATTCATTTTTATTCGGAAACACATGAAATTGGCAGGTGTTCTTATTCAGAATATATGTAATAGAATGGCATTTTCCATTTTTGACAAAAGATGTTTTAGAAAACACTATCAAAGTCGGTGTTTTGAACCGAATTTCCGACGCGCAGCGTCAGAAACGGAAAAAACGTGACCAAAATTGCTCTTAAGCATTTCATTTATCTAAAAATGGAAAACGCTATTCATTCCAAATCGCTTTAATAATCAGGCATGCAAGTGCCAAACGTTTAAAAATTTGTTCATAAATTTGTCAGAAAGTTTCGTGATACTGAACGAGGGGAAATATGGCAAAGTATACACATTTAAAAACTTCAATACTTAAAAGCAAAATAGCATAGTTTTAATTATTGTCAACATTTTTGGTGGTTACATAAAACAAATGGAAGTCGAAGTTATTTTTAAAAGTGGTTATTTGCACAATAGAATTTCATATTATTAAAATATTTAATTTTATTATAATTTTTAATGGATTCATCTATTATTTTTATATTAGTATGCGTTTTTTACATTTATAATTTTCTTGTTTAACGGCTACATTAGCCGGTTTCCCAATCAGATGCAAAGTTTTAATTTGAATACGAGTTGCATAAAAAAATGATTGCCGATCCAATCCTTATCGTCGATCTTATCCGTATTTGGTGAAATCTTGTTATCCGAATCTAAGCGAAATCATTTATCAGGTTCGGTCGGGTTGTGGGCCTACAGAATTTTTGTTGTTGTTGTTGGGTGAGGGTAAGATTACGGGTTGAAAGTAAATATAGTTTCAGTCAACCATCATTCATGTTCAAGTAGACATTCTATCATGTTCAAGAAGTATATAACCGGATTCGTGCATGACTCTAGATCCGAGCCGACATCAGAAATTGTATCGTAACACAATTTCTGATAAAATCTGGTTACTTGGTCGTATGCAAGATTCTATTCTGAACAAGACTTACAGTAAAAACATTATACCCGACTCGGGTCAGATCGGGTTCACGAAAATCAGGTCACACGACAACTAATCCAAATCTATTCTGTAGCCAAACAAATCCAAAAAGATCGATCCGAAGTTTCTGGATTGTATTCGGGTAAAATCTGGTCACCCGACCCGGTGCAGTGTCGTCACAAACGTCACAAACTTGAACCATAAAAAAATTTTGATCCGAACAATCCGTATAGGATTCGGGTAAAATCTGGTCACCCTATCCGATGCAGATTCGTCACATTTTTCACATTGAAGTCGCACGGTGACTTCACAAAGTAGTCACATTGTGAGGTCACAGAACGCCTTGAAAACGGCCATAACGACCTCGCATTTACGTCACAGTGACTTCACATCGACGTCACGACGACTGTCACAAAGTCACAGTGTGACTTCACAGTGACGTGCCGTGATGTCACCATGCCTTACGGGGTGTGAGGCATGATGTGCTTTATCAACTCTAAAACTCTGAAGTCACATACAGTCTACGCAACAACGCTGCATTGACAGCATTAAACATAAAGGAAGCACAATTGCCATGTCCTATTTCTCTAATTTACGGGAATTTTTATGTTCTTATCATTTTGCTCATATTGCATATCCAGCGAAAATTAAATGTATTATACAGCAATAATAATAATAAAAAAATATAACGTGTTCTTTATGTTTATATTGACTATTTAATTTGATAAAATCAATTTATATGTTTTATATGTAGATGAATGTAATTATATTTATTATTTAGTTACTTAAATGAATCGTTCCTGTCATTTCGCATTCCTATGCAGATGCAACGTGACATTTACAGTTAAAAAACCTCAATATTCATGAGGTACTATATTTGTATGCACGCCAAAGAATTTTCAAATGAGGAAAACTTTTTAATGGTTTTAATTTCAAATTGCTCTCTAATTATTCTTTGTTCATATACCATAATCGGGAAGGTATGTTCCTTTTTTCTACGACCAGAGTTCCTTTATGTTGCATAGAGTACCATGAAAATAATTTTTCTATTAATATGTAACAGAAAAAACTCTTTGGTGCAAATACAAAAGATGAAAAGTATGATTTATATGTATTAATAAAAGAAAATGCTTGTGAGTGTTTCTACACGATGGCTAGGGGAATCTATCGAATGCAGGCTACAGGGTTTCTTCACAATTAGTTCCAGGTAGACGAAGACAGGTTCAAACGTACCCGAGGCTCATACTTTCGATTTTTTTATTGGAATTTTCCTTTTTTTCATTTTTTTAAAAGGAAATGTTGCGTATTTTCCCGATTTTCTAAATTTGTCGTCGATTTTCAGCCATTCATAAAATCAATCGAAATTCAATCTTTTAGCTCAAAATAGTATATTTTATCTTGTTTTCAATAAAGTTTATTTAGAAATTGTAAAGCAATGTTTGAATTTTTTGCGATTTTTAAAAAAAAGTCCGCATTTTGCAAAAATTAAGACTTTGAGTTTTAGAATGTGATATCTGTTTGATACCTTAAAAATACAATGCTATATTTTATATTCCATTATGAAAAATAAACCATCTGGAGTCATTTACAAATAATAAAAAATATGAATAATTTGTATTTATACGAATTTTAAAGGCACAGAAAAAATGAGAATTTTCTGAATATTGGAATAAATTTCACACAAGGAAATTGTTTCGCGTAACTTTGTAACTTTGTAATTATAACTTTGTAAGCTTGTTGTTTTGACAACGGTAACGGAGTTCCTCGAGAAATCCTCTTAGATTACGGCAGTCTTTTGTGTGTGTGTGTGTGTGTGTGTGTGTGTGTGTGTGCGTTGGTCTACCCTTCAAAATCAGTAACTTCGTCGGATTAAACACCAACACAGTGAGTAACCTCAGACGCTTTGAGTAACTTTTGGTGGTTACTCAAAGCATCTGAGAGCGGATTTACGCTTCTTTAATAACCAGGATGCCAAATCTGCACTTTTTCGAGGTTACTCGGAGAAGTGATTTATTACCGTCACGAATACACACCGTGTGTTAATTTTTTTTTGCTCCTGGTTTCAGCGCCATCTGAGTGTGTGTATTTTGATAATCTCGAACCCCATAGCGTTCACAGATGCAATGGTTTCTGCAAAAATAAGCTGAAGTTACTCGAAGATGCGTTATTTTACCAATTCCTACACACAGCTACCTCAGTTATTCGATAATGTCACCTTCTGCCCGTATGTACACACGGCAATCTCAGTTACTCGATGATACGGCATTTTACCAATTCTACACACAACTTTCTCGTTACTCGATAATGCGATCCTCTGCCCATCTGTTCACACAGCAAGCTGAGTTACTCCATGATACGGCATTTTACCAATTCTACACACAACTCTCTCTTTACTCGATAATGCGATCCTCTGCCCATCTGTTCACACAGTAATCAAAGTTACTCGATGATGCGATATTTTACATAACCTAAAATACGCACTGGTATTATCGTAAAAAGGTCAGGGAAGGGGGGGAGGAAGCACAAGAATTAAGACGAGTGTTTTGTAAAATTTCTACATGGCCATCGAAATTAAGTGTTAAAGCAAATGTAAATTAAATACATAACTGATATCGTAATTTACATTGTTTCATATTTGTTGATTTAAGAAAAAAATATAATAACAATCAAACTAAGCTCTCTTAAAAATTGAAATGAAGCATAAATATCAGTGCATAAAATAGTTTCATTCTATAAACCGTCATTTTGATATTTTCTCTATAAATATCGCATAAACGCTACTTGTATAGTGTTGTAACTCTTATGAAATTTAACATACTTTCAGTTTTGTTCCCAGTATAGAGATAATTTCTGAGGATGCCCATGTTTAAGTAACTGTCAGGTTTCTGACTTTAACAGAACCTATATTGTATATTTCTAATTAATTTAATGAATTATATTTAATCATTATTATATATTACTATATTCTGATATATATATTTCTCTTTCTGTAAAACTTCCGTATGGGATTGACAATGGAATTTCCCTGATCGGATTTGATAATCGGTGAGTGAGTGTCAAAAAATAGAAATTTTGAGTTCCTATACTTTCTGAACTTAAAAGACAGACACATGAAATTTAAAAATTTGGTTTTTTTTACAACGTACTCTATATAAACCAAGTTTCAAGTTTTTGTTAAACTCCAGCGCAAAGATATGAGAGGGTCAAAAGTGCTCTGAGTTGAAGATAAATAAATGCTGCTGGGTTTTTTCTCTCCTTAGTTTTTTTACTTCAACAGAATGATATCGTTGTTTGTGGCGATAAATTGGAGCTATTCTTTAGAGTAGCCGAAAAAAACGCACCCGAAAAGAAGCGCACCCGGAAAAAAGCACCTTGAATAAAGCGCACCGATGAAACGTCTACCTAAAATTGAAAAGTTATTACAACATAAATATGTATATATGTATATATAACATCTAGAGATTGCTGAATAGCGAGTTTCATGCATCCAGGGGTTTTTTTCGGTTAATGTACGCGAAGCGTACATAGATAAGTTATTAACCGCTGCTTGAATGACTTTCATGTATTCTAGAGATTGCTGCACAGCGAGTTTCATGCATCCAGGGGATTTTTATTCAGTTAATCTACGCGAAGCGTACATATATAAGTTACTGACCGCTGCTTGAATGACTTTCATGTATTCTAGAGATTGCTACACAGCAAGTTTCATGCATCCAGTGTTTTTTTCGGTTAATGTATACGAAACGTACATATATAAGTTACTAACCGCTGCTTGAATGAGTTTCATGCATTCTAGAGATTGCTGCACAGCGAGTTTCATGCATTGAGGGGTTCTTTATTCGGTTAATGTACGCGAAGCGTACATATATGTTACGGACCGCTGCTTGAATGACTTTCATGTATTCTAGAGATTGCTGCCCAACGAGTTTCATGCATTCAGGGTTTTTTTCCTTTAATGTATACAAAACGTACATATATAAGTTACTAACCGCTGCTTGAATGAGTTTCATACATTTTAGAGATTGCTGCACAGCGAGTTTCATGCTTCGAGGGAATTTTTTCTTTTTGTTAATGTACGCGAAGCGTACATATATACGTTACTAACCACTGCTTGAATGAGTTTCATGCATTCTACAGATTGCTGCACAGCGAGTTTCATGAATCCAGGAGGGCAGTTTCGGTTAATGTAAGCGTACCGTACATATATAAGTTACTAACCGCTGCTTGATTTACTTTCGTGCATTCTGGAGATTGCTGCACATAGTTTAGTTTAGTTTAGCTTAGCTTAGATTAGCTTAGTTTAGTGTAGTTTAGTTTAGTTAAGTTTAGTTTAATGTCGCGGCAGAGGTATCTTGGCAGTGCAGGAAAAGCTACGAAGGCCTGTTCACTTACTTTGGCGCTAGTAGATTCCCCTAGTAGGAGATAGGCGATGATTTGTGGCGCGTAAAAAATTCCTTTTTGGATTTAATTTATAACATTTGTTTGCTTTTGATGTAAATCCTTGAATCGCCAGTTTATCGTTGTTTGGAGGAATAAATTTGCATGAGTTACTGTTATGTTCCGCACCTATTTTTTTTATATTTGTTAAAGAATTCCTTTTACAATGTTTTAACCCACTGTACTAAATTTTGTCATCTGCTATTTTTAAATTTTTAGCTATTTTTATGCGATTTAACCGGGTTTTTTGCGTTTCGCGGCGATTTTTCCACATTATTAAATAGAAATTTGGTTTTAAACTTTTAGTACAATTTAGTAAATTTTATACTCTTTTCAATAAAGTTTATTCGGAATTCGCACGAACATTTTTTAATTTTATGCGAATATTTTTATTTGAATTTATAGAATTTTTGGGCTTGCGAGGCGATTTTTCTACATTCGTAAAAGGAATCCTCTTTGTCTTTTAGTCTAAAAAAGATGGGGGGGGGGGGAGGGGTGGAAATTCCAGTTTTTGAAAGTATAAAATCTCAAATCTTCCGGTGTAGACATTTCAAACTCGCCATCCACTGAATTCAACGCTGGATAAATTTTTACTTTATAAAAAGCATGACTTTTTTTTTTTTTTTTGAAAATGAAATTTACTTGGATTTATTGACGTGAATAAAGTGTTTTGAAAGGAATATTAAACGAAACCTTTTGTTCGATCTTCGATCACACTTACCCCCATGTTCATAACATTTATCGGAAACTGAAAAATGCTATTCGATTCCAAATCAGTTCATTAGTTATGCTTGCAAATGTTATACTTTTACATATAAAAATTAATTCCAGAGTGTGAGTGGGAAAAAAGGTTTTTTTGAGGGTACACTTAAAATAAATTGGAAATAAAATAAAAAAAATTCAGAGTCGCGCCATGTGGTTGTACAGTTATTGGTCGCAAAAAGGCACCTCATGCAGGGCCTGATTAACGCACGGCCTTGGGCCCACTGATGATGGGGGGCCCCAAAACGAGTAAAATGATTTAGAAAAAGTTTCTTAAATGTTAAGTTCTATGCAATTATTTTCTCAAAAACAAAACAAAAAGATTTTCCTTAACTTGGCAACTGTATCATAATATCTAATAATAATCCTCGAAAAACCTTCCAGCTACTATTTTTATTTGAGTGACCCCAAAAAGTTTCTGGGTGACCTCATGAGTCAATGTTTCATGAAAGGACAAGTTAAGTTACAAAAACTCAAATAATCCCTAGAAAAGCGTGAATCCGTAATAGGCACAATAGTAGTAGGGAGGGAACCCTAGGAAGTGAAAAACTGGTTTGAGTTGACATGATGAAAGAGTTTATCTTTTGTAAACGGTTTGAAAATATGCGACAAAGGGACAATCTTACTTTTTGTCATTCGTTTAGGAAACAAAATCGGAATCAGAAACATACAATGTTGTTATATTTACGGCATTCGAGTTGTAAAAATATTATGCAAATACAATGTAAAGATAATTAAAAAATTATATCGGTACTACTTGGATTTCTTACAATGTCGCAACGGCTGGCGCTGGGAATCAATAGGCTTTTGTTAGACTACTCACTATTGGAAACGTGTACAAAAAAAAAAAAAAAAAAAAAAAAAAAAAAAAAAAAAAGAAAGAAAAATAAAACCTCGTTAACGCGAACACTCAATGGGAAACTTTTTTTATTCGTGTTAAAAGTAGTTTGTGTTATCCGAACTTAAATACATTACATACAACAGGACGGGGCAATAGGAAACAGTTTGTGCTAAAGTAATTCGCGTTAAGCGTGTTCGTGTTAACGAGGTTTGACTGTATATAGTTCACGAGCTTAAAATTAATTGTTTTCGTGACTACTTAACATGTTAAATTTAACATAAAGAAAAATATGAACAATCAGAATAAATTCCGAAAACAGTCCTTAAAACTTATTTATTTGTACAACTGGGCGTTTGACCTGATTTATTTCTACAGCTGATATTTTAGATAATTGATTATTTATGTATTACTATTAGACAGTAACGAATACGACACTTTTCTTTTAAATATACTGGTGTCCAGAAATTAAGGGGCAGTGACCAATTTCAAACGTTTCGTCGAATAACTTACTGAAACTCGTGAGAAAATCAAGCGCGGATCCAAGGAGAAGCTCATGGGGGTCATGATCCCCCTCTAAACGAAAAAAATTTCTAGTAGAACAATGCATTTTTTAAATATAAATATGTATGAAAGGGGTTTTCATTACTTTCTTTTTTTTTCTGCTTAAATATTTAATCTATCTGATACATTCATACGGAGTTATTTTTGCATAGAAATGCATGAAAATTGCAGAAATTATTGTTCAAGCTCCAAAGAATCGAACATTGTTTTTAATCGTTCTCTAAATGTGGTACATTGTGAATTGTACTATTTGATTGCTCCCTCTAGACGATGTTCCATGATTGCCGAGCCCCAAAAATCGGCTTAACCCTTTCAGGGGCAGTGGTATGTTTATGAAACCACTTAAGTTTAATTCCCAAACGCCACATTGGCACCAGAATTTCGCTAAAGTCTTTCCCATTTAATATGTATGTGAAATATAGCCTTTTTCTTATTTGCAAATAAATGTTTTCGTAAATTCCGGTGCCAGTCATTTATTTCAACATTTTAGTACTGAAAGTACTTTGCCCCTGAATGGGTTAAAATGCAAACTTTGAGATAACTTTCTAGAAAATTCTTTGCTTTTATAAGAAAATATGAAACTCTGATTTCTTTGTATCTGCATAAAACATGTACTTTTTATACATTTACGGACATACCTGCAAATTAAATTTGGGTATATGTCAGAAAATAGTCAATTTGGATTTAAGATATAAAATTTGCTAATAAAGATATGTGACCTCCCCCCCCCCCCAATCTCCATGGGAAAAAAAAAAAAAAAAAAAAAAAAAAGTAACCTCCCTCTAAATGGAGGACTGCATCCGCCTCTGGAGGAAATGACCGAAATGCCTTGTACTTTGAGGATGTAAAGAACATGTTTGACTTCATGTTTTTCAGTGAAGATTTTGAGGACAATTAGGGGGGGGGCAATAATAATTTTAATAATAAAATAATATTTTCGATCACCCAAGTAACGGAAAATGCTAAAAATGATAAAATGATCTGTCACTATAGCAGATGCCTATGTAGGTCCTGTTCAACATTTGTGTGCATTTGTGTAAGCAGTGGCACATCCAAGGGAGGGTTTAGGGTTAAAACTCCTCCTAGAGCTAAAATATATAGTTATTGCAGCTTATATGAATCACTGGTTTATCAAATAAACCGCTTTTAGGAATCAAGTAAACCAAAAATCAGTATTAGTATTTTTACATTAGTCAGAATCCACCGCCTTATAGAATCAAATTATATTCAACAAGGAACATATTCATTAAAACGGCGCTTACTGTACTTAAAAATGGAGAAAACACATAATAGCTAACTACCTGCTAAAACTGATCACTTATTTCGTAAAATAGCAGTTTTCGCGTCCTGTCGCACTGCTGTATAGTGGCAAGTCTTTTAACCGATATTTTTCTTTGCTTCTTTTTCCGAAATGAGACTAAACCTTAAACCGTCAAATTCCATGGGGAAAATATGATAAAAAACGCTAAAAAACATGATACATTTTGAACGTACAGAAATGGAATTTGAACTGTTTACTTGTTAAAGCTGGAGAAAATTTGATCTAAATTCAATAAACCCTGTCAAAGCAGAACCTGTCTATAACGGAATCTTGTCTTAAATCGAAATAATTTATGATCCCGATGAAAAGAAAACTTACAGTATATGTGCTAAGCAGGGGCGTAGCTTGAAATTTTTATTGGGGCGGGGGAAGGACCTGACTTTGGCGCCCTTTTATAATTTTCATTTTCTACTTCCCCATCCCACCCCACCCCTCTCTCACCACATAGTTATCAGCTGCGCTAGAGGTCTGCAGATGCCAAAATTTCTAGGCTCAGGCACGGCCTGGCGAGGCATATTTCAATTATTGGCGAGAATTTTCAATGGATTTGTCTGGGACGAGTATAAGTAAATGTATACTGCATGAGCCGATCACAACATCAATACAGAAATATGTCAAGCGTAGAAATCGGCATTATGGACACTTGAATCGTATACTTAATTGTTGGGCTTAATTGTTTCAGCAGACTCGGGCAGGCTGGGATCAGGCTTACATTATTTTCTATGTACTCAGACCAGGAGGAAACTGGGCTTAATTGTTCCCAGGACGTGTCGAATAGTTTCGTAATAGTAATAGCGATAATGAACTTCTATTAACAATCTTTGGAAGTATACTTTAATAAATTACAGAGAAACATTTTTTTTATTAAACAACAAAAAAAGTTAGGATGTTTTTAACCGTCATTTCATTTATTCTAAACTACATTAATTTTTTTAATGTCTTCATTAGAATGTAATAATCTAAGAGTCTAAGTGATCATTAATAATACTACTCTGTATGTTATAGCATGTGGCATGTATAAAGTATTCTAAAATATACTGTAAAATTTTCCCATAAATATGCATGCAGTATTCATTAAAAGAATCTTAATCGTACAATAAAAATTGGATTTTTTTGTAGAAATTGAGTTGGTCAGGTCGAGCCGGGCCTGATTTCATTGATTTTTCAACGGGTCGGGCCTGTTTTCACTGAATTTTCAACGGACCGGTCCGATTCTGTGCCAAACTTTTAGCTTTTAGACCGGACTGGGCTGGGCCAAGATAGCTTTCGTTCGGGCCGGACGTGTAAATTTTGGCCCGTGCAGACCTCTACCCTAGAGATCACGATCTGCACTGTCCGATTTCCGCACCCGGCCAAATGAAGTCAAACGTTCAAATGGGCCGGGCTAATAATAAAAAAAATAAACAGGCTAGGTGGTCTGGTAAAAAAAAAATATTTAAGGGGGACTACCGGCACAGATATACCAAATTTTAAAATATCGGACTAGCCGATGGAATATGAACAATTTTCAATAGACCTGGCTATGCCAGAATACGTTATAATTATGTTGCACAATTCGAAACTAGTTTGACAACATCAATACAGAAATGATATATGCCTAACGTAGAGATTTTCATCGGACAGTTACATTGTGTCTGAGCCGACACCTAATTTTTCCTGTCGACTCGGGCCGTATTCAGGCGTACGTTTTTTCTATATACCCAGGCCGGGCTGGACCTGAATTTAACTATTCCTAAGACGTGTCTGGCAGACAATTTTTTATTCAAAACTAAAATTGATAATGGATTTTTGGTAACAAAATCTTTAGAAAGAAACTTTAATGAATTCCGAAGAAATATTTTGTAATCTAATTTTTTAATTATAAAGCTTCAAAATTTATGATGGTTTTATACATTTTTTATCTTTACTCTAAAGTACATTTTTTTAATGAGTCTTTATTTGAATGTAAAAGTCTAGAAGTCTAAGTATTCATTAATGTTGACATTCTGTGCCCACATGTAATCCAAAATTTACTTTAAAAATTTCGCAAAAAAATATATACACATTTTTTTAAAAATAATTTTAATTATATGTTATGAAAAATTGGATTTCCTTTTATAGAAATTGAACCGTTACGGGTCGGGCAGAACTTTCGGTTTTTAAAACAGACTGGGCAGGACAGCTTTCGTTTGTACCCGGGCGGGTTCGACCCTAGAAATTTCAGCCCGTGGAGACCTCTAGGCCTCTTGACCACCACCTCTCTGAGCCGTTCTGTATCCTCTCTCCAGTCACTTCCATTTCTTTACACTTTCTTTAGATTATCAAAGGTGACCAAAAACTATTGAAATAAGGAAAGAATTGTACTTCTAAGGATCGAATTACATTACTGCCCTGCAATTGATTGCAATTCTTAAAATTCAAAATAATGTTCTTGTATAATTACTTGCAACTACTATTTAAACTAAACACTTTTTTATGGGTGCCTGACGGCACCCTTAAACAACATTTGGCCCCTTACATGAAAGTATTGGAGAACCGTACTAACCCCCACCAGTCAGTTCCACTTCTTCACACTTTCTTTCTACAACAAAGGGTTGCCAACAACTACTAAGATAAGAAGGGAATATTTGTACTTCTAAGGATCGATTTACACTTACCTGTCACGCAATTGATTAAAAATCCTATTTTCAGAATTTTCCCTCTTGCAAGTATACCTTTTTTTTTTTGCTGGGGGTGGGGGGTGGGGGGGGAGAGGATAGAAGTAGCAACAAATCTAAAATTAAACCCCTTATTCAAATTTTGTATGTTGAAAGTAATTTACTTTCTAATTTAAGATTTAAAATAAAGTTTTTGTATAATCACTTATTACTACTAATATACCCTTTCTTTATGGGCACCTGACGGCACCCTGAATCCTTCTGTGGTGCCCTACTTCTTGAAGTTAATGGGGGGGGAGGTTCCCCCCTCCCCCCCCTAAAGCTACGTCCCTGGTGCTAAGACGGAAACTCTTTACAAACAGACTTTTTTCCCCGACCCTATCGATTCCGTTTCCACAGGCTTAAATAAAATATAAACCGGTGTTATAGTTTAGGTATGGAGCAAATTTTCTTTCATTAGCCTCGCACCAGTGAAGTCCCGGCTTACTTTTTAGTTGACAGGCTATCAAAGCCTGAGAGCTAATGTGCCCGCCCGTTTTGTCTGTATGTGTGCATGTATGTACGTATGTACGTAGAATCACGGAAAAAAGCGCACCGGAAAAAAGCGCACGGAAAAAAGCGCACCGGAAAAAAGCGCCCCCGGAAAAAAGCGCACCCGGAAAAAAGCGCACTTACATCAGAAAAAATATTAATTTGGAAAAATGCCTACTGTAAATTAAAATTTAAATTATTTTAATTAATATGAAAACAAATTATGTTTTGAATGTGAATTTGATACAATTTGTCCTTAAAATGACATGCATTAAATGGATATAAGTTTTAGGTAGATTTCGTAAGAAATACTACCTATTACATTCTCACCTAAGTTGGAAATTTTGAAAATTTTTTGCAGATCTACGCCGATCAGGACTCCCAGAACCCCAAACCACCCCCAGTTCAAAACTTTATCTATCTATCTATCTATCTATCTATGTCACTTTTTTCTGACCACGATAACTGGAAAAATTCTGCATTAATCTCTTCCAAACTGATACATAAAATCAAGGGTCATAAAATCTCGGTCAAGTTCGTTAATGGGCAAAATCGAACCAAGGGGGGGGAAATGGGGGGGCTTTTTGTGAAAACGGAAAAACCCTCATAATTTCTTTATTATTATACGTATCGAATCCGTTTAAAGTTATTATTACTCCTAGGAGAAGGGCCGAAAATGTATGTATGACAGATTTTTGATATAATTAAAAATGGCCCCAAGGGGGGGGAAAGGGGGGTTTTAGAAGAAAAAAAATCATAGCTCCATCAATTCACAAGAAATCAAATCCGCGTAAATTTATTATTAATCCCCTTAGTATTATCTAAAACTTTTATATTGACAAGTTTTTTATGGGACCAACCGTTATAGCAAAAAAAAAAAATTAAAAACAAAAAAATCCCTGCCGGCTCCGCCTGCAAGCAAGTTATTTTTCGAAGTAGGCGGTTCCAACTCCCGCATCTTTTCGAAACTGATACATAAAATCAAGGGGCATAAAATCTCAGTCTAGTTCGTTAATGGGGGGGGGGGGGGGGCTTTTGAAAACAGAAAAAAACCCATAATTTCTTAATTATGATACGTATCGAATCCGTTTGAAGTTATTATTACTTTTATGTATGACAGATTTTTGATATAATTAAAAATTGCCTTAAGGGGGGGGGGGGGGTTAGAAGAAAAAAATTCCTAACTTCGTCAATTCCCAAGATTTCAAATCCGCTTAAATTTATTATAGATCCTCTTAATATTATCTAAAACTTTTATATTGACATTTTTTTATAGGACCAACTCTTATACCAAAAAAAAAAAATCCTTGCTGGCTGGTTTCGAAGTAGGCGGTTCCAACTGCAGTATCATCGCAAAAAGGTCATTTCTTCCGCAATTCCCGACAAACAGGCGCCCCTCGGTCTGCGTCTTCGAAATCTACCTGTGCCTGTAGGCCGAGCCGTCAGGGATTTTTTAGCTTACAGGCTATCGAATTTAGGTTAAAACGTCAATGGTAAAAATGTCAATAGGTAAAAGGTCATAAAGACAATACATTACTTATCATTGAACATAAAATTGAGATATATTATTTATTGAGATGTATATATGTTCAGTTATAGAAAACCGATTCTATGTTTTCTCAAGTAAAGCACGTGTATCTATAACCGTAACATTACTATAGGTTGCATGTATTTGCATTTCCAATGTCCAAAAAAGGGTGAAAGGTATTGCAAACGAGTTTGCAACAGAAGGAAGGGGACATCTTATTGTCTATTTCCCCTTTACTCGTTGTTACCCCTTTGTCTATTTGCACTCTGGGATTCAACATGAAAAAGGTGTTAAATAAGTTGGTTTTTGCAATGTAAAGGGGAGTGGAAAAAAACTTTGTCTCATATTGTCATATTATTCACTAGACAGGTGCGCAAAAACGAAAAAGCATCCCTTGTAAGCTCGAAATGTTTTTAATACATTCTGCAAAGAAATGTTTTATTTATTATCCATTATTTCATTGTTCAATTAACTACTCTGTATAGGCATTTACATAATTATTATATTTTCAGTTTGACTATCAAAACTATATTATGTAATTAATATAAATAATTAAATTTTCACGCCAAGTTATCTGACATGTATGACGTCATAATCATATATGATGTATATGACATTTTATAAACTTTATGACCAAATTATAGTCGCATTTTTCATTCTATTAAATACTATCATATGCAATTAATTCAGTGATATCCCATGATAGGTAATGATTCTAGGTTGTCATGGTGATTACGTCCTATTTAAGATTGATCATATTACTTCCGTCTTACAGAATTTAAAAACAAAATTTGTATAAAATTTGCGTAAATTTGTTTAATTATAGCAATCCTATAATCTACCAACAGTTTTTGGATAGATATTTCCGGAGAAATAGATGTTAAATGGAAACAAGTACAAAAAAAAAAAAAAAAAAAAAAAAGTCAATTCCTACTTTTTAACCATACATATATAAAATAAACCCGTGAAACATTAATGTCCCACGTTATCTTTATTGAACATTATTTTATAATCATCGTTGCGGTATTTTATTTTTTGTTGGCATCACTCATTTGAGATAAATCTTTCATTTCATTTATGAAAACAATGGGAGAAATTTTTTTCTCCCATGTAAAAATTAAAATTAATTAATTAAATTTAATTAATGAACTTTAAGTATATGGATAATATTTTAAAAAACTGTATTAACAGCAAGTGTCATCCAGTACAAGTTAAAAAAAATTTATTTGAACTTGTATGGATGAATAGAAAATATTTTATTAACGATTGAAAATTCCAACAAGATATATATATAGAGAGAGTGTGAGCTAATAGTAGGAATTTAAAAAGACTAAATATGGATTTCAAGGTTCTGAAATTTTCAAAGCTGGGCTTAAGTTTCCCATTGGAATTTTCAGTAAATATCACCAAAAGATAAAGTATTGCCAGTTTAAAATGTACTTATTTCATTACGGAAATTAATCATATCATAATAACAGAAGATATAATTCATTTCACTGAAATAATAACAGTACGAACGCACCTCATTTGTCATGTTTGGCGTACATTTTCCAATTTGTTTGATTTTTCAACGAATGAATTATAAGAAAATGCTTTCTTATGATGACTTTATGCGTGCAGAAATTCTATCCAAAACGCCAACTTTGACAGAAATTTCTAAAAGACCTTCTGCTTTTATTGAATAATGGGAAAAAAAAACTTAGATTTTACAGTGTATCAATAAGAACACCTGCCAATTTCATTTGTTTACAAACAAAACTGAATTCAGGAATGCGTCAGAAAATAGTCACTTTGGATTTCAACATACTTGAAAACATTATTCGATTTCGAATACTCGGGATCTTTGCATGGGCAACTGGGACATTTTCCCAGAAACTAGACTTTAATCATGAAAACATTGGTTTCGCCAGCATGATAACGGGGGAAAAAATTATTTTAAAATATTTATTTTAAAATATTTTATTTGTTTTGATTCATTATTGTTAAAATCTTTGTGTTAAAAGTTATTACGTAGTCTTTTTTACGTTCTTCCATCTTTACAAGAAGAAAGTATTGGATTCATAAAAATTTTCAACTTAGGTTTTTGACGGATTTGTACGTTTAAGAAGGTCCTGAACACGATTTGACTGTTTTTAGAAAATGTCTGTCTGTCTGTATGTGACAAAAAATTTTCTGGGCTCTCTATCTATAGAACTAACGCACGGAATTTAATAAAACGTTATATTAAGTTATACCTTGATAGAAATAGGTGTTGAATAGTTTTTGGTGTAAATCGCCCAACAAGTGGCGCTGCTATGCTGTATTTTTAACGATTTCAGTATTAGCTCTATCTCAAGAACTAATGCACAGATTTCTAACAAACTTCAGATTCCGTATTAGACGTTGACATAAGTCGTTGTTGGTTAGTCGTTGTTGGTTGTCCCATTCCCTTACTGACTTCCCGTTTGATATCCGAAGATAGAATAAACCGAAATATCCAAATATGATGCCAACTTTAAGTGTTAGCATTGAAATTTTTTTAAGTTTGGTACAATTTCTATTTGTAGATCATCTTTAAGCAAAATTTAAGTATTGCTTTAACTTTTGTTTAGATTGATGTCTGAGCTAAAGGTATTTTGAGGAAATTAAAGTTGAAGACTACGTTTTGTGCTTTATAAAGACGATTTCTCATCCGGCGTCAATTTTTGAATTCGACTTTTTTTCATATCTGATAATTTGCATCTATCCTTTTTGTATCTTTAACATTTTTGTAACAATTTTATGCATTTCTATTGCTTATTCAAAGAAAAATTCTTCTAAAGTTACAGAATTTCGTTAAAAACGCTTAAAAAATTCTTCTACAGTTGCACAAATTCGTTAAAAACGGTTAAAATAGTAAAATGCGAACATCATTTGGTCCATTCTCGACCGAAAACAAGAACCATTTTCCCAATGGTTAATAATAATAAAAAAAAGTCTTTATAATTCCTTTTCCAAGTTTGTGCAAGCTATTTAATAGAATTTTTTAATAATTCGCTCTCCCTCCCCCTGCATAATGTAACATTTTTAAATCATAAAAAAATATATATATTAAAAAGAACATAAGAAAAGAAAATGGGTGAGGATCGGAACATAAACATGTTTTTAAGGTGGTTCTCAAATGACATGCTCAACAACGAGAAACTTTCTGACACATTTTCTGACTCATTTTAAAACACATTGGCATAAAATTGGCAGGCCTGACTATTGAAGTGATTGTGAATCGAAATGAGTTTTCCATTTTTCGATAAATAAGTTATTTATCGAGTTATAAGTGATTTGGGTCACGTGATAACACGTTTTTCCCTTTTCTTGTGCTGCGGCGTCGGAAATTCGGTTCAAAACGCCAACTTTGACTGTATGTTTTGAAATATTTTGTGCCTTTACCAAACGTAAAACGTCTTTCGATTACAAAGTTTTAGAATCGTATAATCTTTTTATATTGGAATTCAAATTGACTATTTTCTAACAGATTTCTGAATTCAGTTTTGTTCATAAACACATGGAATCGGCAAAAGCTCTTATTTAGAAGCTATAAAGTCGAACAGTTTTTTCCATTTTTGAAAAAGGCAGGCGGTCTTTTAGAAAATTCTGTGAAAATTGTCGTTTTGAATATAACTTCTGCACGCAACAACCCGATAAATGTCATCATGGAAAAAAACTCATAACTTCATTTGTCCAAAAAAAAAAAAAAAAAAAAAAAAAAAAAAAAAAAAAAACTATTGGATACCAAATTATTTACATAGTTATGTCTGCATTTTTCATTTTTCATTTATTATTTTGTTCTGTGCTTATAGAGTGTCTCATTGTCAACCAAGTAACAATGTTCTCTTTTTTTTTTAGAACCACCATAACCAAAAAATTTAGAATCAAAATTTTAATTCAAATCATTTTTGGATTTTTTTTTTTTAATTTGGCGGTGACATTGTGTTTTCTTGTACCAAATCTCCAAATTTTGACTCATATTTTCTGTTTCCCCCTTAACTCTATATCCTCCTCCTTTGTAAAGGTAAAGATAATGAAAAATTTTCAATTTTCTAAAGATTTCATTTTTTTTTTTACTTTATTTCAACCACATGAAATCTCTGCATGTAAGTTTTATTTCTTTTAATTTCATGTCTACCCCCTCCTCCTCCCCTCGGCCAAAGTTTCCATAAATATATAAACGTTGTTGTCTTTATAAATAAGCTATCCACGTACCGTATGAAAGAAAGTATAGATTGTATTTTCTATTTAAAACCCCTCCATCACCACCCCCCCTTCCAGGGACCCTTAATGAATAGTTGACGTCACCGGTCAGCGAATACTTTTGAAATACATAACACCTATTTATTTGTTATTTGTATGCTTTAGTGTAAAGATATGTCTGCTTTCAATGTTAAGAGTATACAGATACAAGTGCTTAAATAGCACGTGGTTTACTTGAAAAAAACATAGAATCAGTTTTCTATAACTGAACATATATAGATCATATAAATATCTAAATATATATATTTATATTGTAATAACTTTGCAGTTTTAGGTGGACGTTTTATCGGTGCGCTTTCTTCAAGGTGCGCTTTTTTCCGGTGCGCTTTTTTCCGGTGCGCTTTTTTCAGTGCGCTTTTTTCCGGTGCGCTTTTTTCCGCCTACCATGTACGTAACGCGATAACTCTTGATAGAAATATCTGTTTCGCTTCAAATTTTGTTTATAGGTTCATTGTGATAAAGCGCTTGCCTGATTAGTTTTGGGGATTCATTGGTTAAGTATAAAAGGGGGTAACGGGGGGCTAACCCCCCTTAATTTAGATAAATGGGTTTTTAATGCAGAATTATCCGATTTTTTTCAAATTTTGTATATCGGCACATTGTGATAAGATGCTTCCCTAATTAATTTTGTGGGTTCACTGGTTAAGTATAAAGGGGGGAAACGGGGGGCTGACCCCCCACTTAGTTTAGATAAATGGGTTTTCCATTCAGAATTATCCGATTTTTTTCAAATTTTGTATATATGTTAATTGTGATAAGGCGCTTCCCTGATTAGTTTTGGGAGTTCGTTGGTTAAGTATAAAAGGAGGAAATGGGGGTTTAACCACTCCCCTTAATTTAGATAAATGGGTTTTTCTTGCAGAATTATCCGATTTTCTTCAAGTTTTGTATATAAGCTCATTGTGATAAGGAGCTTACCTGATTAGTTTTGTGATTTCATTGGTTAAGTATAAGGGGGAAAGGGGAATAATACTCCCTTAATTTAGATAAATGGTTTTTTCATGCAAAATTATCCGATTTTATTAAAATTTTGTATATAAGTTTACTGTTGTAAGGCGCTTTCCTGATTAGTGTTGGGGGTTCATTGTATAAGTATAAATGGGGAAACGGGGGGCTAATCCCCCCTTAATTTAGATAGATTGGTTTACATGCAGAATTATCCGATTTGCTTCAAATTTTGTATATATGTTCATTGTAATATGGTGCTTCTCTGATTAGTTTCTGAGGTGCATTATTTAATTATGTTAATTATAAGGCTGGGTGGATGAGGGGGTAATCCCCCCTTAATATATTGTTGATTTCTTTATTTTTCGAGGGGCTTATTTCAAATTCTTTGAAATAAGAGTATAATATACAATTAGTGTGAATAGCCTGTGAGCTCATTGTCATCAGTTTAACTGGGTAGTTTCTTTTTTTAAATTTTCTATAGATTTTGGGCTGGAACTGGTTCTTACCTATTTCCGCAGTCTCGGACCTGTCCAGACTGGACTTCATTAATTTTCAGGCCCAAGCCAAGTCAAAGAAAATTTCCGTGATCTTGCGTCATGGTGGAAGTTTTCTTGTAAAACTAATAGTGATATTGCATATTTGTTAAAAAATACTTAGAAATTAAATTTGTTTTAATAAATAACAGAAAAATATATAAATCGCAAGTGTAAAGTGTCATTTTTTTTACATAGAGCTTTAAAATTGCGATTTAAATTTATTAACGAACTTTTTCTTTCATTCGAACTTTTTCTTTCGTTACATTCATTTTTCAGTCCGCGTTCATATATGTCATTGTCTCAAAATGAACATTAATTTTGTTATTCTGTACTTCATAGATTGCGAACATATAATTTGCTGTGCCTTAAAATGGTTACGTAATGGTTACGTGTATGCAATATTCTGTTAAAAGAACTTAAATTGTAGGATGATATTGAATAAGAAATGTCGATATACTTTGCAGAAATGGGGTCGGACCGGATCAATAAAATAAGAAACAATAAACAGCACAAACCGGAACCGGGTTGAATATTTAGTTTTTGGTACGTGCCGCGTACGGTCAATAAAGCTTTCATAAGGGTACTGTCTAATTTTTAGCTTTTATAACGGGGCTGAGTTGGGTCTGGTCTTAGAAATTTCGGTCCGAGAAGACCTCCCTTGCCAACCAGAAACATTTACTGTCTCTTCTAGGGAGAAAATTAAAAAAGCAACATATTGTACTCAAAACATTAAAAGCACAACGCAAAAATGACATTGTGCAGTCATAAAATGTTGTCATGCACTGTAAAAAAAATGTCCTGAAAAAAAAAAAAAGAAAGAAAGAAACGGAAATTGTATTGGCAATCGAGACGCCAGTACTATTTCCGTATTTTAGCGGGAAAAAAATTCGTAAATTCCAGGAAATTTTTCGTGATTTCTGAAATATCCGTTTTTAAACTTCCGTTTTATAACAGATATCTTCCGTATTTTTTAGAAATTTTTATAATGTTAAAATGAACATTATAGGACAAAAAAAAAAGTTACTTCTCAAGAACAACCTTATAAAGGACAGATATACTGCTTTTTTTTTCTCATTTCTGAGTGAGTTTTGTGTAAACAACCAACCCTTGCTACGATGAGAATCGAACCCGCAATTTTTTTTTCGCTTACTGACCTAGAGGTCCCGACCACTACGCTAAGACTTGACATTCCAGCTTCTCAAATGTTGCTACTTATTTCAGTCGCTTTTTATGATGCAAAAACTTGAAGGTTCCATGGATTTTTTTCAACTGTTCCAATGTTTTTAAAATTTCTTTTCATAATTTTGAATATTTTGCTTTAGATAAATGTTACCAGATAAATGTTAACTTATTATGTATTATATGCGTAACATTGTATTAAGAGTCATTGTGTGATTGCATCCTTTTGTAATAGTAAAACATTTTCTCTTTTTGAACATATACTTTTTTAAATTATTTGTCTGATGATCTATTTATCAATTCCAATAAAAACAATAATTATCTAAAGAAGACGTATTTATTACATGCTATTAAAATAACTTTTCGTTATCTCTTATTTTAAAAAACTTACGGAAATAAACAATTTTATAATAAATTAAATTATTATAGTTGAGCTATGCTGAGAACTTTTGTGTACGGTTCTGTCAAACTGAATAGTTTTAATAATATTAAAATTAAAAATTGATTTTTAAAGACAATTTCGAAATTAATGATCTTGTGATAGGTAAGTTTAAATTTGGACATATTGATTTAGTTTAATTTATAAAATCAAAAGCTAAAGAAATAAATTATAAAGTTAATAAAATTATAAACTTCATTTTTATAAAAGTAAAGGGAAAATATTAATTATTGTTATAAATTTAAGGAAAAAATTATAAACGTTGTAAAAATATAGTTTATAAAATAATAAATTTTAGTTTAATTCATAAATTTATAAGCCAAATCAGTTTAGTTTAATAATATTTACATAGCGATAACTTGTAGAGATTATGTTATGAACATTTAAATAACCCAATATTGCCTCACGTTAGAAAAGTTAAAATAAAATTTTAAAAAATTAGTGAAAAAATAAGTCCTAATTTTGAAGCGCTATCAATAAAAATAAAAAGTAGATTAAAAAAAAAAAAAAAATATATATATATATATATATATATATATATATATATATATATATATCTGTAACTTATAAAAACAAAATCAGTTTCTAAATATCTCATTAAATTTCTATTTAATTATTTCTATTAAATTTCCATTAAATTTCTATCATCTAATTTCATTAAAAAATATAAATATTACTATTATTTTCCAAAAAATTACTGTCCAGACATAACCACGGTTAGATTGGGCCAGCATGTCGAGCCGGGTCAGGCCTGGATCCTTCAAGAACTCTAGTAAATACAACAATCTTAATTCCCATTTCAAACGAGGCGATTTCTGTACGCTAACCTCTAAAAGTTATTTACGGAAATAGCACTGTTTTGGAAGAAATACGGACATTGTACTGTTTTGAAAGAAATACGGGCAAAATCCATTAAATTTACGGAAAACTTTCTGCATATTTACGGATTTGAAATCTTCTGTACGGAACTATTGTCATTTACGGAAATTGTACTGTTGTTTTGGAAAAATGAAACCTCTCCGTAAAATTTTACTGAAAATATCTTGTATTTTCACAGATTTTTTTAGAGTGTGTGTGTCAGTCATAGAATCACAATGTGCACATAGAAATTTTCAGTCATAGAATCACAAATATTTGTGACATATAGGCTGTTTCAAAAAAAAAAAAAGAAAAAGAAAACGACGGGAGCAAATTGTATGAGATGGTAGAGCAAACTACAACAAAAAAAATTTGGCCAGGAAACCAGCGTCTCAATTAATTTAATCAAACAAAAATATAAAGTATCTACATCAAGTCGAACCCTAATAATTTATGCAGACAGTTAACTGTAATAAAGCTGTTTAATGGAATTTTCAACAGACTTAGTTTGCTCACGATATCACGAAAAATGTTAGAAATGCACAGTAATTTGATCAGTGACATCGTATAAAATTTCAACTTCATTCCAAAATATGGAGCGTCTAGTTCAGTGCTGTTTGGACGTGGATAATGGTAACTTCCACTATTTTTTGTGATATCATTCCATTTTATATAAAGGTTATTAAAAATTTGGTTGAAATAGCTTCATTATTGTTAAGGTTCAAATCCAAACTAGCTACTTTATGACATATTTTTTAATTCGTTTTTGTTCAGAAACGCATGAAATTGGCAGGCGTTCTTATTCAGAGACTTTATAATCGAAAGACGTTTTCAATTTTTGGTAACGGCAGATTTTTCAGAAAATACTTTTCAAAGTGTACGTTTTGAACAGAATTTCTAACGCAATAGCGTGAGAGCGTGAGAAGAGAGGAAAACGTGTTGCCAAGTGACACAAATCTCTTATAACTCGATAAGTAATTTGTTTTTCAAAAAATGGAAAACTGTAATCTATTCCAAATCGCTTCAATAGTCAGGCCTGTCAAATGTATGCCTTTGCGTTTAAAAATGAGTCAGAAAATGTGTCAGAATGTTTCGCGTTGTTGAGTAGATCAGGTGAGAACCACATTAAATTTATGAACAAAAATTCGTCTTCGGCTTGGGATGAAACACCCTGTATTTTTGATTGAACAAATGAGTTGCAATCCCGGTTTCCTACACAAAAATTGTTTCCTGTAGTACATTCTTTCACCCTTTAAAGCTTGTCTCATCTTTGTTGAAACAATTCGTAAAAATGTACCGTCAGCTTTCTGTTATTACATTGATGAATTTTGCGTTTTGTACCTCTAAGATAGTAAATGCCGTTTAATTGAATCATGTCTAAAACAGTGACTGATTCTAATAAACGGAAAAAAGTAGTAGTATGATTTAATTTATTAAAATATCTGATTCGATTAATCAGTGATTCTAATAAGAGGCGAGTAATGGACTACCTATAAATAACTACCCCCCCCCCCCCCTAGAGCCGAATTCTGGCTGCGCCACCCGAAAAGTTTTGAAAGTTTTCTTTCTAAGTATATATGCTATTTTTTTTTAATTTTTAAAATAAATACTTGATTTGTGAAGCTGTATGAATCCCATATTTTTTTCATGATATGTTGTTAAAAAACAAGGTAAATATCTCCATTCCCCAATATTCACTTTGTGAATATTCTTAAATATTGGGGTTAAAACACATTTGATAAAATTTTGATATAAACTGAAAAATATCACGCAATATACCGAATAATTTCGCCTAGAAAAAAGAATCATTATAAAAAAAAAGTTTGATTAGAATATTTAAAAGAACAGAAATTCTTATCTTTTCAAGTATTCTTTTAAAATTCAGATAATACATAATAAAAAAAGATAAAAATATATTCAGAAACACTTCAAATATATTCAGAAAGGTTTTAGATACATTCAGAAAAGTTTCCGATATATTATGAAAGATTTCCGATATATTCAGAAACTTTTCCGATATATTCAGAAACTTTTCCGATATATTATAAAAGATTCCCTATATATTCAGAAACTTTTTCGATCCGTAATGAAAGATTTCCGATATATTCAGAAAGGTTTCAGATATGTTCAGGAAGGTTTCAGATATATTCAGGAAGGTTTCATTACGAATCGGAAAGGTTCCGTGTTTTAGCCGAAACATTTTTCTGATCGAATCAAAAACCTTTCTGTTAGTATCGTGCAGCACAGGTCTCCGTTACTTTCAGAAACGTTTCTGAAAATTTTTTACAGTGTACATTTCTCTCATGGTAATAAAAGCTTTAACATTTAATGGGATATTCGAAATTTAAATGAAATAAAACATTTTTTTATACCATTGAATTATAAAATTATGATAAGGAAAATAAAAGCATTTTAGTAAGCACATGAGAAGTTTCGGTACACCACCTTAAGGTGGTTCTCAAATGATCTGATCAACAACCCGAAACATTCTGACACGTTTTCTCGCTCATTTTTAAACACAAATGTATAAAATTGGCAGACCTGACTATTGAAGCGATTTGGAAGCAAAACGAGTTTTCCATTTTTTGATAAAAAATTTACTTACCGAGTTATAAGCTATTCGAGTTATAAGCCCATGTGATGACCAGTTTTTCTCCTTTTTCACGCTGCGGCGTCAGAAATTCGGTTCAATACGTAGACTTTCACAGTATTTTCTGAAAAATCTTTTGTTTTTACCAAAAAATGGAAAACGTCTTTCGATTATAAAGTCTCTGAATAAGAACACCTATCAGTTTCATGCGTTTTTTGAACAGAAATGAATTAAAAATTATGTCATAAAATAGCCAATTTGAGAACAGACTTCAGATGGTTCTCAAATAACCTCTGCGCAACAACACGAAACCTTTTGACACAATTTTTGACTCATTTTTAAACGTAAAGACATAAAACTTGCAGGCCTGACTATGGAAGTGATATGCAATCAAAATGAGTTTTCCATTCTTTAATAAATAGATTACCTATCGACTAATAAACGATTGTGGTGACGGGTTGACACTTTTTTTGCTCTACTCGGGCTGCCGCGTCGGGAATTCGGGTCAAAACTCCGACTTTGACAGTCTTTTCTGATAAAACCTTTACCAAAAAATGGAAAACGTGTTTCGATTACATAGTTTTTAAATAAAAACACTTGCCAATATCATGCGTTTGCGAATAAAATTGAAATAAAAAATGTGTCAGAAAATAGTTTGTTTGCATTTGAGAAAAGCCTAAAGAAATTTCCATTTGGACCACCCATTAGAAATCTCATGGAAAGTTATATATTGTTAACGTTGTCAATAAGGATTACAGGAAATATAAGAGCTAAAGTGTGGATAAACTTATTGCACACTGCTACATTGATAAAAGGAAAACTTTCATAATTTCCTGAAAATTCCTGACAAAGACGTTTTAGAAATACCTGACCGATTTTAGAAATACCTGACCGATTTTTCCAATCCCTACATTTTCAAATTTTGATAAATTTTCGATCTTTAATTAAAAAAAAAATGTATTTGAATAAAACATAAAATATAATATTATTTAAAAATATTTAAAAAAGTAATAATTTTAAAAGTTAACAAACTTCATTGTTCGGCTCAAAGGTTTGTAATAAAGCTACTGGGTTTGTAATAATTACTACTGGGCCCCTGATTTTTCTGAGCCCCTCCCCCCCCCCAAATTGCCCTGTTTACAACCACACATTGCTATAAATCATAATAAAATATAATTAAAACCAAAATCAGTTTATATATATATATATATATATATATATATATATATATATATATATATATATGTATATGACAGAAACAGAAAAATAAAAATTTTCTCTTTATTTACTTATTTAAAACATTAGGTTTCTTTTCTGTTCATCCACCTCGTATATCAGGAATAAAATTATGAAAAAAATTAAAAGAAGAAAATGTTATATTTAATTTAACACTTTTAAGGAAACTGAATGAAATATCTGGAAAAGTTCTTTATTTGTTGTATGAGATCTGACTACAGTTTTTTTTAAAGACAGAATTCATTTATTTAAATGATTAAATATGAAAAAAAAAATTACCGTATATACTCGTGTATAAGTCGACCCCCCCCCCCCCCCCCCAATTCTTAAGCAAAATTTTGGAAAAAATTTAATTTTTCTGTATAAGTCGAACCACATTTATGGTAGTATGTTAAAAAATGATTTGTAATCGAGGATAATAATAATAATAATAATAATAATAAATTTTCATTAAATTAGTAAACTAAAAATTAGTAAATTAGTTTTATTACGTTTCTAATAAGACTTTTTTTTTAAATTCAACATTTTAAAATTGTATAATTATGTAAAACTGAAGAAGCTTAAACTATTTTAAAAGCTATTCGCATCAATTTAATGATTATTTACTTTTTTTTTTTTTTTTTTTTTTTTTTTTTTGAAAAATCTATTTAAGCTTTATTTTACAAGGGTAAACAACTTCTTAGACTGCTAAAATACAGTACTTCTTTGTATTGTAGGACTTTTAGGAGAGAAATCTAGAAGCATTCTTAAGTTGAACTCTTTTTAAAAAGGGGATTAAAATATTGAAAGGAATGCCCCTGTATTGAAAGGAATTCTATCCCAATAGAAAATGAGTGCAGAACAATTACAGGGACATTATTGTTGTAATTTTTTTTTTTATCAATCACCATTGTCCGATTTTATCTGTCTCTCCAACCTAGACCCATGTGTGATTTATTAAATGACTTGTTCATTCACCAATTATCTGCGAAAAAAATATGACTCTGGTATTTCACTACGCTATTTTTTTTTTTTTTTACTAACTCGTGTATAAGTCGGCCCCCCATTTTCAGCACCCAAATTTTGTCTGAAATTCTTCGACTTATACACGAGTATATACGGTACTTAACAATTTAACTGAATTTGAAAAAGTTAGTTCTCACGTTTTATAATACTTATATTACATTATTATTAATTATATTTTATAATTTTTTTTTATGATCCAGAAACCTTTTGAAGCAGTTTTATTATAACGAGCAAATGCTGGTTACGGCTTTATTCTCATTATAAGTGAGTTCAGCTGTTCAATTATTTAACGACATCTCAACTTCAGAAATATTGCACTTTTCGTCCTTTTTTTTTTAAAAAAAAAAGGGGGGGGGGGTAACATGGAACTATTAAAATGACAGTTTACTTTTTGAGCTTTGTATCAGAACATACTGCTACTTTTAAAACATAATTTATTCTTATTTAAAAATTTTAAAAAAGATAACAAAATTAAAATAAAGTTTGTATTAATCTCCGTACATGTAACGAGAATATTAAAAAAAATGTAAAATGAAAAATACCAATAAAAGTAAAAATAGGACATTACAACAAAAAACAATTATTAATTTGCTTTGGCTACTTATGCTACAAAAAACGAAATGGGACAATATTTCTGTACTCTATTCTTCTAAATCTCCAGGTACAAGTTGATGTCTTAGTATGGCAAAAGAAAAATTTCCCCCTCAGGAAAGGTGGAAAGAATTTGCTATACAAAAGGGTTTTATTTTGCTGGCCCACCTACAGGACAATAAGGAAAAGCTTATCTTTCACTAGAGATGGGGAAAAGAAACATCGCCTTGAAATTTTTAACGTGCATTTGAAGATCTGAGAACGCTTTTTTTGAATGGAATTTTTGCTAGCCGTGAGAATTTTTTGGGGGATAATTTTGAACTAGCATTAACCGCTTAAAGGGTTAACTACTAATTATATAAGCAGGGCTTAATTTCTAAGGAAAAAAGTACTGGAGCCCTAATATTCTGCAGTACTAACACCCGTAGCGTACCCCCCCCCCTCCCTCCGCCATCACTCCAATCTGCATATTTCATACATTATTTTCAAAATTTAAAGCACTGTTTTTTTTTAATTATTTAGCAAAATAAAAAATTTAAATACATCTATCTGCGCATACTTAGCTATCAACTATTCCACTTTTTAGATACTACTTCCAAATAGAAAACTTTGCCCAATCTTAATGTTAATTAATCGCAGAATTCTGCGATTAAATAAGCTCAGGATTATGATTTGGAAATAGTGTTAACACAAAAAAATATATAAACAGTTCGCAGCCATGCAGAATAGAAAAAGACTATTTCTGTTTACTCATTATTCTGATCAAAATAGCATTAAAATGATTTGAAGTGGAAATAAAGAAATTTTGAATTGACAGTTTGAGCTCGAGCCTGCTCAAACCCGATGACTGATATAAAAATCGAGCCTGTTTCATCTCCATCTCTTACGTGAGCGACACATTACATCAATTATAATTGTTTTGATACAAAAGATGGCAAAAGATTAGATATGGGAGGGAAAGTAAAGGGTCATTTAGGATTCGTTTTTCGGAAGCGTTATGGCACTGGGCTCCGAAGCGCAGTTTTTATGAGATTCGGTGAATTTTTGCCAATATTTAAATATTTACTAGAAACAGAGAAGTACCGGAACTGAGCTCCGGTGGGCTCCGGCGCAAATTAAGCCCTGATTATAAGTTAAACTATGAAAATTGAAAAAAAAGCAGCGGTCTGTAAGACCGCTAACAGCAGTTATAAGAATTAAACTTATTTTTAATCGTTGCAAAACAGACTGCAATATGTGTAATTTTTTTAATCCAACTCAAAAACTGGAAGAATGAGCTGAAAATTTCGATTGACATAGTTGAATCTTCCAGATATCAATTTCTATTAATTTTTCATGTTATTACATATTTTTTTTAGTTATTAATTTCATAATTTAAACAAAGTGGAATTTATATTCGAAAATATATATATATTGCAACCCATAAAAAAATTAACAGAAATTACTTTCTAGAAGCTTTAGCGAATCAAAAATTGAAGGTCATTCCGCATTACGTTGAGTAGTTTCGGAATTATGCTTAAGGGAAGCTTCTTCTTCTTCAGATTAAAAAAAAAAAATAGATTTTGCATTTTTTGCATTTTTTAAGTGTTTAGATTGTTGCACTAAAACAGTTTTGTGATCATCCAATTCCTTACAATCGTTTTGGCTCGTTGAAAATAACGTTATTGTAAAACTTTAAACTTTTTTTTATTGAAACCATGTTTTTTCAAACTGGGCGACCCTTTTCCCTAAGAACTATTCGACAAATTTCCTTCATTTTTTACTTAAACGAAAGTTAATCCTTTTTTCTGGAACTTATACCATCGAAAAGGGTAATTTCCATTGATTAATTATTTTTTCAAGCTCGCAAAAGGTATAAAAAGAAGCGAAAAACATGACATTTGTTGTTGAAAGGACAACCATTTTGTGAAAAATCAAATTAAATGTTGATATAAGCACCAGAGAATTTAATTACCTTTCATGATGTGACAACCCATCTTGTTTCAGATGTTTGTGACTGGAGAAAAAATAGTCACCCGATTGGAAGTTCACGGGAAGCACTTCCTAATACTCCCCGTCGCACAAGGCGTATTATTCTTTTTTTTTCTTTTTTTTTTACACACAAAAATTTAAATATATAAGTGAAATCTCAATAAACATATCGCGAAAAGTCCAAAAGGTAGTATCTGTTTTCTTTATGACCGAAAAAAAAAATCGTGAAAATCCCGTAATCTTAAGCCAAAGAAGTTGAAACTCCCTGCAACACGCATTGCAGTTTGTTTTGAAACTATTAAAAATGGTTTTAATGTTTGGAGTAGAAAAATCTACAGCTTTCAGTAAAATTCTTAAATTACGTTCCCGAATGACTCGACGTTTGGTAGATAAAATTTTCCAAGAAATCCAAATATGATGTAAAATTAACCGTTCGTATTGAAAATTTCAAAATCTGATAAAATTTCAGCATGAAGATGACCCTCTAAGCTTATTTTTTTAAAACCTAAATTGAAAAAAGTCATAATACCCAATCGAATGGCTATTTTCATTTTTCTGTGCAACAATATAGAGATTAAAATGTTTGGAGGATTCTTTCTCTATCTTTATGTTTTTTCCATTTGGTCGATTGCACAATTCAGTTATAGGGACACTTCTACTTAGATTTACAACTTGTTTTTTTAAGTATCTGAATTTGGGATACTCATAATTTTATTATATACATATATGTGAAGCAAACCCTCCATAATGGACACTCCTGAAAAGCAGAAATCTCCATTTAGCGAACATTTTTTCAATACCCTGATAACAATATACTCATGGGTGCAAGAAATCCATCCAAGTCAAGACTGAAAACTTACGGAGTGTTAGGAATAACCAAACGGAAATGGACTAGAAGATCTCTATGTCTTGCATTATGAGTAAAAATTGACATCTTTACAATAATTGAAAGTGATTTAAAGTTATTGATAGTAAAATTGCTAATATTTAAGTATATAAAAAGTAGAGTTTTTTACTATTAATCAAAAATATCTTCAAGACTGGGCATAACTGCTAAATTTATTTTAATTGTTTGTGCTGTTCATTACGTTGGTTTTTATTTGTCACGTATTTACTAAACACTACCGAATGAACATGTAAAACAAGGAAATTGTTCATTTTATGAGCGAACGGGGAGATTTCGTACCCCCCCCACCCGTACTTTTACGACACACTTTATACGCCGTATTTATACGACACACTTTAAGGATTTTTCATACTTTTATATAAGGATATATACACTTTTTACATACACACACTGGCGCGGCGAACGGGGAGATTTCGTACCCCCCCCCCTCCCAGAGCATTTAAAAGCTGAGAAGATGCATACAAAATCATTTGTATTAAGATATTATGTAATGTGTAAAAATAAAACTAAAAAAAAACCCTAAACAGCATAAACTTTTTACCATTTAACTGTTTCAAGGCTTCCTACTCAAAAAATTAACGAAAGAAAAGGTTAGGAGCAACTAGAGCGTCTATAGGAGCCTTAGGAGCAACAGCAGCAAAGTAATACCTATATTACTGCTACTGCTCTTTCTCCTTCCTTCTCATCTTTTTCCCTCTGAGGATTGAAGCAGATGCTCTTTTATGAAACCTTTAAACACATAACTGCTAGATTTATTTTAATTGTTTGTGCTGTTCATTACATTGGTTTTTATTTGTCACGTATTTACTAAACACTACCGAATAAACATGTAAAACAACGAAATTGTTCATTTTATGAGTGAACGGGGAGATTTCGTACCCCCCCCCTCCCAGAGCATTTAAAAGCTGAGAAGATGCATACGAAATCATTTGTATTAAGATATAATGTAATGTGTAAAAATCAAACTAAAAAAAAGCCTAAACAGCATAGTCTTGCACCCGCATGAATATACTATATTGCGCCTTTGAATAGAGCGTGAATTCCAGGTAATCAGCTATTCACAAGTTTTACTGCATCTTTTTAAATAGATAGAGGATTGAAATTTAAATGCGCTTGTCTCTATTTCATGTGGTTCATGTGGAGAGATGCACACAGTTATTTAGAAACAGTCATACAAGGTTTATTCTTGACTTTTAACAGCCTACACCAGTCACGCGAAAACACTCGCAAACTAATGTTAATCCTATGGCAGCGTTCTTTTCAAATATCTCGCAAGCATTTTAATATTTTAAATGATTTTTTTGCATAGGACACCTGAGATTGATACATAACGTTGTGCGTTTTTACTTTTTCGATTTTGATTGTAGTTTTTTAAAATGAGGATATACTGTACTTTTTTCAGAACCGGTTCCAAAAAGTGCTTGCATATAAAAGAACTATAACCAAAATTGATACAGCGCAAATGCACAACATTAGATACCTATCAAAGGTGTCCTATGAAAAATAAATCATTTAAAAATATTAAAGTGCAAGATATTTGTAAAAAACGCTTCCAAAGGTTTAACATTAGCTGGAGCCTTTCTGCTCGTTACTAGTATAGGCTCTTGAGCGTAGATTCTTATTTTCCATTTCCAAAAGATTTTAAAAATATGAGAAAACAGTAGCCCTCTATATTTATTTTTTGCTTTTAGTAGATGTAACTAAAGACTAAATTAATTTTAAGTTGCTATAAAATTTATACGACACACTTTAAGGATTTTTCATACTTTTACATAAGGATATATACACTTTTTACATACACACACTGGCGCGGCGAACGGGGAGATTTCGTACCCCCTTCCAGAGCATTTAAAAGCTGAGAAGATGCATACAAAATCATTTGTATTAAGATATAATGTAATGTGTAAAAATAAAACTAAAAAAAGCCTAAACAGCATAAACTTTTTACCATTTAACTGTTTCAAGGCTTCCTACTCAAAAAATTAACGAAAGAAAAGGTTAGGAGCAACTAGAGCGCCTATAGGAGCCTTAGGAGCAACAGCAGCAAAGTAATACCTATATTACTGCTACTGCTCTTTCTCCTTCCTTCTCATCTTTTTCCCTCTGAGGATTGAAGCAGATGCTCTTTTATGAAACCTTTAAACACATAACTGCTAGATTTATTTTAATTGTTTGTGCTGTTCACTACGTTGGTTTTTATTTGTCACTTATTTACTAAACACTACCGAATGAACATGTAAAACAACGAAATTGATCATTTTATGAGTAAAAATGTTTCAAAACCGATCTCAGATGAGGATCCTGGCTGCGGCACTGTACATATACAGTAAAACCTCTGAACAGTAGACAACTCGGGACTCCGGAATTTGGCTGCAATTCGGAGGAAAAAACTAAAACCCACAAATATATAATAGAGTTGTCGGGGGATTGAAAAAAGCGTTCGCTAAATATAGGTATCCGCTATTCGGGAATGCCCATTATAAAACTTTACTCTATTTAAAAAAACCTAAAAAAGAAAATTTAACAGAAGGAATGTTTTATCGTTTTCTTTCTTCACTAAGGAAAAGTTGGCACGCTATTTCCCAGTGAAAAAAACGCCCCTTCATGGCCCGGAAAAAGTGAAATCCAGGTTTACTCGGCCGGAATCTGAAGGTCCGGCCAAGTATAACAAGTCTAGGCCCAATCAAATCTTCGGAAGAAAGTTAAGCCCGTGCCTGCCACGAGTCAAATGAAAGAAAGTTGGCCCAAACTCTAGCCTGGGGCCCATTCAGATCACCCCCTTCTCCCCCCTCCCAGAATGTGGAAATATACGAAGGTAAAGGAATATTTATTTCATATTAGAAATATTCTGAAATCAATATGATTGTAAAATATTTCTAAAAGGTATACATAAAATAATTGCGAGACATCTATTAATCGGTCATAAACTTTGGTATAGTGCGCGAGTAAAGCTGAATGCCATATATATATATATATTTATTAGTAGATATATTGGAATTATAATAGTGATAACTAGCAACCCCCCCCCCCCCCTAAGGCATACTTAGGTTTTGAAAAAATAGATAAGCATTCAAGAAGATAAGATAAAAATAAATATAAAACTGTTTTCCTTCTTGTAAAATAAAATCTAAAAACAGTATTCATAAAAACAAACAAGTGCCCTTGAATCTTTTCTCCCTTACATGAGGTTAGCACTTAGCACAGGACCTGGTTTTTTTACTTAACTTCCTAGAATCCAGCGGAGAACTTCTACCGCCAAGGGTTGGTTATATACAAAAGGCCTTATCTGAGAACGCACAATAGAGTATTCTTCTAAGAAATGTGTCGGAAAGTAACTCCTTTGGACAGCCTTAAACAAATGTACAATATAAGTATTATTTGTAGTTAAAAAAGCCTCCTGGGTCCTGGACGCAGGATGGGGCCAATTTCCTTTCACTAGACTCCCAACGGGCATGGACATATCGAGACCTTTCAGGTACCAGACCAATCAATCTCATATCTGACATGTGTGTTGTTTATGGATTATCAGACTTGCTTGTAATCTCCACTCATTAAATAGCGACACAGTAAACTAAAAGTTACGTTTTACTTGACAATGTCTTGCTATTAATTACTTGTCATTATTTATAGTACCACTGCTCGTCTAAAATTCTTTAAAACAATTATAGTTTTAGTCACTATTAAAAATTTTTTCGGGGTCCAGCCAAAACTCTGGGGGGTGGGGGGGAGGTTCAGGCCCCCTCTGGACCCCACTTCCTACGCCCATGCCGGGGGGACACGCCTCCCCGTAGCTTTGAAATATCCCCACCGCAAGATTTGAGATTTTAAGCTTTCAACAGTCAAAAACTGAAATTTCTCCCACAGAACCTTATAATCCCCCCGCCCCCGAGAGCCACAGAAATTCCTCTCAGAGAAAAGTGTCTGAATTCAACACTGATGATATCAAAAGACAAAACCCTTCTCCCCCTAGAGATATCTTACGATATCAAGGGCTCGACCACCCCCTTCCCCCAAGATATTTCAGAAAATACTGTCAAAGCCGGCGTTTTGAACCGAATTTACAACGCTGCAGCACGAGAAAGCTGCAACACGATGTCTTTTTTAGACCCTGAGGAAATGATTGTCAAATATAAGTTAAAGGGAAAAGGGACCATGTAAAAATAAAATAAAATAAAACATAAAAACTTGTGTGTGTGTGCGCGCGCTTCAATGTTTAATTATTTTAATAATGCAGATAAATTATTGTAAAATGCTTGATATTCTTGTAAAATTGTGATAATTTTTTAAAAATAACCCAGTAAATCTATCAATGCGAATTCTATACACAATTGGACAGGCCCGTACAGAGAGGGTTAGAGCCGGTACAAATTACCAGGTCCCGGGTCTCCTACGGGGCGGACTTTTGGTACTGGTTTTTAGATAAATACCGACATATTTTTTACATAAATATTTTAATTAAAATAACTAACAAATAATAAAATTTAAAAGTCAGAATTTGCTTGAACGTCTTTACGTACTGGCTAGGAGGGGGAGGGGAGTGCTCAGGACGCATTTTACGTTCGAAACAAAATCCAGCTTTTTAAAAAATCAGCAGAACGCATATCTCAAAGATGTAGGCATTTATTTATTTATGTTTTATAGAACAAGTATTTTCTAAATTGTAAAACACAATAACAAACGTTGCAATAGCGTCAGAAATCGGCGACTTAACGGAGGAATTGAATTAAGATTTAATTATATTTTCGATATTTTAAATTTCTATAGAAGTCCTTATATGAAAAGGAGTTACCAATGCATCATAAACTGTAATACTACTGTAAAATACTGTAAAAGAAAAATAATAAAATTGTAAGAAAATACTATACAGATTTTCTAAAAAAGGACTATCCAACATATTTATTTTCTAATACAGTACAGGCTGTTTATAATGGAATTCTGCTGTACACGGAAAAAAATCATGGTCTAGCCAAAAAAATTCCATGCATTTATACCTTTTAAGACGAAAAAACCTATTTAAAATTGAATTTCCTATACGTTTTCGTCTAAGCAGGTTTTATTTTATCAGGCTTATGATGGGGGCCCGCATTGGAAATATTACCAGAGCCCGCGGTTTTTCTGTACGGCCCTGCAATTGGATAATTGTAAGTGAATAAACAGGGTTCCTTCAGTTTCAGAGAGAATACCAGTATTTTCTTATAGAATGACGAGTTTTTCTCTAAGTGAATACAGGTATGTAAAACACCTAAAGTCAGGGAAATTTCTTGACTTGTAGAGCCCCTGATAGTATGTTTGCATTGGTGGTAAATGTTCAGAGTGGAGAATATTCAAATTATATTGTAATCTGTCCCTTGCCATGAAATTTATTTTAGAAAATTTTATATTCAAATGAAATCAATATTTAACGCCATAGAAAGGCATTTTTTTTAACACATAAGAAAATTAGGTAACTGCAATTTGTTTCTAATTAATCTTTCTTCTCCAAATACAAAAGGTATGCTATTATTACGATAGCAAAAGCAAGGCATCTTCTATCATAGTGGTAGTGCGTCATTTTGCTTTCTTTTCCTTTTAAGATTTATTTAAGAAGTTTCATTCGATGGATTTCTGGATTTTACACCTATATGTATTATACTTTCTTGTAAGTCATTATTTATTTGCAAAAAGTACAATTTTGATGAACGATCAAGAAAAGGAAGCTTATTTACCTCAAGCAAATCAACAATTATAGTTTCAAGACCTTTCTTCTAGCATTTTACGCATGATTATAAAATATTTAAAACCTAGATCTAATGTTTCTAGATACTTGTCTAGTTATCTAGACAAAAAATAAATAAAAATAAAAATGTTCTGTTAAAAGGTAATGCTACACCTGAGGCATGAATAGTATAATCATTCAAATTTTTACATTGTCTGACAATTTTATATTTATATAGCGTATTTCACTACAATATTTTTACATATGCATTGCTGTTTAATTTCAATAAAACGTTGTTTAAAAACAATATTTAATAGATCTTTATTTATATCGCGCTTTATATATTTTATTTTTACATATAAAAGTATATTGGAGCTCAGCACGGTAGCGTGGCCAGGAAATTGTTTCCCTGGGAGGGGGGGGGGGGGAGCAGAATATTCTTTAAGGTTATAGATACAATAAAACGCACTAAGACAAAATTGCAAAGGACCGGTGAAAAATTATGTTTTAGACAGGTTTCCATCTTAGAAGGTGTAATTTTACAGTATTCTTTTCAACGCGAGCAAAATATTCTCGCGTTAAAGGTTTCATTTTAACAGGTTTTGCTCTCGTTACACACACACACACACATATACATATATATATATATAGATAGATATAGGTATTTATGTTATATGTACAGTAAAACCTGTCAAAACGGAGCCTACCTATAACAGAATCCTGTCTTAAATGGAAACTCTTCATGCTCCCAATAGAAGGATTACCATACATTATACCTACTAAGGCAAAAGCTTGCCTAAAGCGAAATATTTTTTTGGTCGCTTGCGATTACTTTTTCACAGATTAACTGTATATGTATATATAGGGTTAACCTGTGCAAATGGAACCTTTCTGCGGCAGAATCCTATTTTAATCGCAAACATTTCATAGTCCCAATAAAAGAAATACCATATAATTAAAGCTGCTAATACGGAAACCTGTCTAAAATGGCATTTAACCGATTCTTTGCAATTTTGTCTTAACAGCTTTAACTTTTTTTCGAATTCAAGATTAGTTAAATTATTTTCCTGTTAAGGGGGGGGGTGTTGCAGACCCCTTGAATTCTCCTCTGGGTGCGCCGCTGGATGAGCCCCACCAATAATTTTGAAAACTCTACGCCTATGACGCGTATACGAATGAAACGTTGTGTCAAAATGCGAAACGGGGACATAGAAGTAGATAGTGGGCGATGGGAGGTGCATAATACAAAAGAGTGGTCAAAGGGATTTCTGATGATATATAACATGATGTCGGAAAAACAGGGTGTCTGATAAAAAATAAAAAGTGCTGTCCCGGTGATAGGCATATTAGGAGGATGCGGGAAACGAGGTTCATAATATGAAAGAGTGGTCCAAGGGCTTTCCAATGGTATATCACATAATGGGTGTTGGAAAAAGTTTTTAAAAAAGTGTCCCCGGGAAAGCAAATTGTAGGTAGCAAAATTGAGGGGAGGGGGAGGCAAGGTTCATAATATGAATGAGTGGTCCAAAAGCTTTCTAATGATATATCACATGATGGGTGTCAGAAAATGTTAAAAAAGTGCTCTCCCTCGGAGTAAATTGGGGGGGGAGGGCAAATCGGAGGGAGGGGGAAGCGAGGTTCATAATATGAAAAAGTTGTCCAAGGGCTTTCTAATGATATATCACATGATTGTTCTCGGAAAAAGTTTTAAAAAGTACCTCTGGGAGCAATGTGGGGGTAAGCAAATTGAGGAGGGGGTTAGGTTCATAATATGAAAGAATGGTCCAAAGGCTTTCTAATGATACATCACATGATGGGCGACGGGAAAAAATTAAAAAGGTCCCCCCTGGGGGGGGGGCAAATTGGGCGGAGGGGAATAGTAGGTATATAAAAACACACTTGTATTCGAATGCAACGTTTCGTCAAAATTTCAAAGCAATCGGTGAAGAACTTTCTGAGATTTTAGATTTTGTACAAACGAACATTTACATTTTTATTTATACAGATTATGTCTGTTAATTTTTTATTTTAATTAATTTATTTTTATGAGCATAATTTGGATTCATTAATATAAATATAACTATTTTCTGGAATCTATAACAATTGAGGACAAACCAATCTATTGTATGATAAATCGAATGGCTGTGCAATGTCTATTAATCAGCAAAGGCATATTTCCTCAACTCTAACTAAACGTAACTAATACGAGTGCTGTAATTTTTTACAACTCAATGAGAAAACGAAATATAAAAACCTGTCATTCCCTCTCGTTTAAACTTTACAAATATGACCTTGGAGGAAGAGAATTATCTTAGTCCGTGATCGCTAGCGATACTCAACATAACTGGTAAAATTTACCGCTCTTTGAGTAATTATTCCAATCATCTGAGTTCGAGGTTAAAAGTTACTCAAATCACCGTGTGTGTAAGTTGAACCTGTTACTCTAAAGGTATGCAAAATATCCCTCGCTATTTTATTCAATAAAAAACAAAATTATAAAAAAAATATAAATTTCAACGTAGCCATATCTTTTATTCATGTGTATACCTATATATAAATTTCATTTTTAGCACTTGAATCACAATTCCTAACGTTACCCAAAACGTATGCGCAAACACGGTTACCCATATGGGAGGATAGACCAACCTGTGTGTGTGTGTGTGTGTGTGTGTGTTTGTGTGTTCGCGTGTGGCTTTAAGAAAAAATAGTGAAATTGCAATGATTTTTTTCCACTTTTTAAAAAATTAAATACATTGTGGAATTCAGATGTTGCAGTCTGTGGGACTGTTGCGAGTTGGTTTTGTTTCATTAGACGTGGTCCTGATCCGGGATTATTTTTTCTCAGCAGACTCGGACTGGGTCGGAACCAGACAAGATTTTTTTAATTTTTATGCATTTTATTTTCATTATCTATATCTTTTTGTTAGTCTCATTGCCCGGGATTATTTTTTCTTAACAGACTCGGATCGGTCCGCAACTAAACAAATGTTTATAGGGTTTTTTCCAGTTTGTTTTCATTATGTATAACTTTTTGGTATTCTCTTTGTCCGGACTAATATTTGTCTGTAGACTCGGAGCGGGCCGGAACCAGACAGACAGACAGACAGCGCCCACCCTAGGGACCAGCTTATGGCTAATGGCCAGGACGAACCCCTAAGCTTAGTGAGGGGAAAATATTACTATCCGACGCTAGCTACAATAGTTAAAAATTAAACTACAATTTTACAAAGGAAAAACGTTTTCCAATTTTGCCACAAGGATGGGCGAACGTTAAAATTATTGCAATAATTGATATTTTACATAAACTTTAGTTATAGTTATTTATATAGCATTTTGAGTTAAACATTATAATGACAATTATTTAAAATTGTAGATTTTGAATGCATTAATACGTATACAATAACATTTAGAGGTATAATATATTTTTAAAAATGATTACAATATATAATTACAATATAAAATTCAAACAATTTTATTTACACACAATAACATTTTGAAATGCACTATATACAGTAACCCCTCACCCCCAAGCGATGCACGGCAATCATTCCTCGTCACCAGTTTCTTTTAAAGTAATTTTCTCCTTATTTAATTGCAGAATTTAAAAATCAAATTTTACTGTTTTAAAATAGTGGTACGAAAAAGTATCTACCGAACATCGCGCATAAGTGATAGGTCACTGTATTTACAATTTGGTACTGGTACAATACATGAAACAAACGTTCTTTTTTTACATGCTTAAATATAAGTTATAAAATATCCTTTTTTTTTTTTTTTTTTTTTTTTTTTGTGCCGGAACCACACAAATCTGTTTTATTATTATTATTCATTTTATGTCCATTAACTATATATATATATTTTTATTCTCTTTGCCCGGGTTTAATTTTTCTCACCAGACTCAGACGGTCTGGAACCAGACATGTCTTTTCATTTTTTTAGCTTATTTTCATTATCTATATCTTTTTGTTATTCTAATTGTCGGGCCTTAATTTTTCTCGGAAGATTTGGACCGGGTCGGAACAGGACAAGTATTTTTATTTTATTCATTTTTTTTTCAATATATATGTTTTTTTGTTATTCTCATTGTCCGGGATAAATTTTTCTCAGTAAACTCGGACTGGGCCTGGACAGGTCACTTTATGTTTTATTCATTTTACTTTCTTTATTTATATATTTTTGTTACACTTATTACCCGGGTTTAATATTTCTCGGCGGACTCAAACCGGACCGGAAACGTGCAAGTCTTTTGTTTTCCTTTTATTTATTTATTTTTTTCATTATCTGTGTATTTTTGTTGTTGTTATTGCTCATGCTTAATTTTTCTCGACAGACTCGTGCCGCTCTCAAATAAATCACTGATTTTATTCAAAATTATAAATCATTGCTCGTGGATTAGTTTAAATTAAAAAATATACCGTGGATTAAAAGTCCTAATTCATCAAAAACTTCAAAAATATGCAAAAATGGGGTATTTTCTATAAACAAAATTCGGTATTTATATTGGGTATAAGTACTTGTTCAAGGAATGAAAATTGTAGTTATTCTATTGCTAAGGAAATGTAATAGAATAGACCGGTGTTATAGATTAGACGGTGTTAGCACATCGGTCAAAACAAATGTTCTTTTTTACAGAAAAAATATATTCTGATGGAAGTCTCTTTGCGAATATGTCCAAAAATAGCGAATAAATACTTCATAAAATCCTTGACAAAAAAAAATTCTAAAAGCTACTAAATTTGTAATTTTCACTAAGAATGTAATAATTAATGTTGTTTTTACATTGTAGACGAATTTCGTGTATAGCTAGTACAAATTTCTTTATTTCTTTATTTTTTATTTCATTCTTTTTTTAAGGTATTTTATGGAACATTAATGTAATCATATGATGACAAAGCCCTAGTGTCACAAAATTTGGCACAAGGATAGTTAAAGGTGCTAAAAGGTATGCATTTTGAATAAAATGATTTTTCTAAAATCCATATTTAAATAAAAAAAATATGATGAAAGAATTTTTATTAAATTTTCACATTCGAGATTTATTTTGATTGCACTTATCTTCACTTTTTAATGTAGCAGAATTTAAACGATTTATTCATTTTATACAATAAAATGTATTAATGCAGGCTTTTAAATGAAATTCGTTTCTAAAGTTTACCAGATTGATGATACTTCAAATAATTGTCCAAATTATCTTGTGCCAAACTTTTTACCTCCAAATCTCCATTCACAATTTTGTTTCTTTTCATACCAGAACGAGCAGGGAACACCGAGCTATGATCGGTCAAAATTAGCTTTGAGTTCAAATATCATGACGCATGACCAAAATGAACCGCTAATCAAATTTTCTCGAACATGTGACCTAGCCCAAGAGTCTTCTAGTGTCCCAAAACCATAGGAGGCAAAATTTAATCTAAATAGTCTGAGCCGTTTTTAAGATAAAATAGCTTGACCCATGACCAAAATGACCCACTAATTGAATTTTCTCGAACATGTGACCTAGCCCAACAATCTTCTCTTGCCCGAAAACCACAGGATACAAAATTTAGTGTAAATAGTCTGAGCCGTTTTTAAGATAAAATAGCTTGACCCATAATAACCCATGACCAAAATGACCCATTAATCGAATTTTTTCGAACACGTGACCTAGCCCAACAGTCTTCTCGTGTCCGAAAACCATAGAATGCAAAGTTGCTGTAAATAGTCTGAGCCGTGTTTTACATAAAATTAGCTTGACTCACAGTGACTCAAAAATGACCCACTAATCGAATTTTCTCGGTCATGTAACCTAGCCCAATGATTTTGTCGTGCCCGAATCTCGTAGGATACGAAATTTAATCAAAATCGTTAGAGCCGTTTTTTAGATAAAATTAACTTGACCCGGGTTGACCCAAAAATGAACCCCTAATCGAAAGTTCTCGAATATGTGACCCAGCCCAATAGTCTTCTCGTGCCCGAAAATGGTAAGATACAAAATTTAGTCAAAATCGTTTGCACCATGTTTTAGATAGAATTAGCTTGACCCTGACCCTTGATGACCCAAAATGACCACTAATCGAATTTTCTCGAACACGTGACACAGCCCAATAGTTTTCTGGTGCCCCAAAACGGTAGTATACAAAATTTCATCAAAATCGTTAGAGCCGTTTTTAAGATAAATTTTGCATATATATATATATATATATATATATAACCACACACAAGATTTGCTCGTATTAGAATATATGATATATGCATCAAAATACCACAAAAAACTGAAATCTTCATTAAAAACCTTAAAGTGGTTTATTTCACTTACAGCTCAAATTTAATACTTACAGCTTTTAATAGTTACATCTAACTGAATGCTACCAACTGATTACTACTAAACTTAATAGTTACAGCTCAATTTAATAGTATTAAAAAAATTTTAGCATAAGAATAATCTTAAACAAATATGAGAAAAGTCAATAGTAATGTATCATATTTTATGAAAGTGTAGGAGTAATTAAAAAAGTAATAAAACTGGAGAAATATATTGCCAAAAGAGTAAAAAGAAAATATCGCATACTATTCGTGTTTTATTACGCGTTAAAATAAATAAATGTGGATAAAATGGCATGGAATTTCCTCGGTTTTGTTATCGGACGAAATCAAGAAAAAATAAAATTCGACTGTAAAAATGCCTTTAGTTTAACATTGGTTGTGTTTATTTGCTGCAGGAATGTGACTCAATCAATGTAATATAAATAACAGATTCATCTGAAGTAATTAATATTCATTCAGATATCTCATATCAAACACATGTTGTTCTTGTTAGTTCAAAAGGCAAATGGGTGTAAGTCTGCTTTGTGAATGAGAACGTAATGTATCAATCGTTTAGTCTATCTGCCTGATATTAAAAGCTACACGCTAGAAGAGTTCTCCGTGATCAAATTATGGTTAATGGAAACCAAGAGGGTGCCACAACGCGTCTTCAGGGGGTCCGTAAAGATTTTACGTTGAATGTAAAATCTTTCATTTATCTAGAATATGAGAGACAAGTGGGTAACACAACGCGTCTTCAGGGGACCGTAAAGATTTTATGTTCAATGTAAACTCTTTCATTTATCTAGAATATGAGAGAAATCTTACAGGTAAAAGGAAACTCTTCAGGGGGTCCGTGAAGATCTCTCATTCAATAATAGATACATAATATATATTATACCTTATATATGTATATTCGAAAAATCAAAACTGATAAATTAAAAACTATGTCAGCTTTGATCCAGCTTTAGGCGTTATATTGAGGATTCAAATAAATTGAGACAGCACATTGTTATCAACTGACAAAATTTTTCAATTTAGTTTAAATTACTGTGCATAACATTTATGATAGAATTTATAAACATACTAGCTGACCCGCCCGGTGTTGCCCGCGCCGGTGTAATAAACTTAAATCTCTTAAAAAACGATACTCTGGCCATGGTCTCCGATGGCTTCAGTACCGTATACCGGGCATGCTCGTACTCTCCTGAATATCTTTTATTTCCCCTTTCCACCGCAAAGAGAGCATTCTGTTCTAAACAGACTTCATTCCTAACGAACTTCTAAGACAGGTTCCCATTGCCTACGGTACTATATAGTAGGCGTGTTAGAAAATAGAGCTGGTTTGGAGAAGATGAGAACATTATTAGCCGAGTTATTGAAATAAGGGACAGGTAGAGAAAATAACCTTGAAGGAGGTGCCGGGGGAACATTCAAGTGTCCTTTAGAAAATGACTAATTAGGGTGACCACTATGCATTTTTAAAAATTCGTTCCTTTGGTTAAGCTAGGAACTTATATACAAATTTGGCTTAAACTATTATTCGGAAATACTGGTAACTGCTACTGAAAAATTTAGTTTAATGTTATAGAGTGCGACTATTAAGTTAATTATAATGTTTGGTATCAGTTGCGTTAAAATCAGAAAAATAGTTGCTGAGTTATGGAAACGAAGCATAGTTAGAGAAAAAAAACTTGACGGAGGGGCCGGTGGGTAATGCATGTTCAAGTGAACTTCAGCAAATGACTAATTAGGAGGACCACTATGTATCTTTAAAAATTCGTTCGTTTGGTTAAACTAGGAACTTAATTACAAATTTGGCTTAAGCTATTATTCGGAAGTAGTGGCAACCACTACCCATAAATATAGTTTAATGTTATAGAGCGTGAGTATTAAGTTAATTATAATGTGTGGAATCACTTGAGCTGAAATCGGAAAGATAGTTGTGGAGGTATGGAAACGGGGCATAGTTAGAGAAAATATCTTGAAGGAGGGGTCGGTGGGTAATGCATGTTCAAGTAAACTTCAGCAAATGACTAATTTGGAAGACCACTATGCATCTTAAAAATTCATTCGTTTGGTTAAAGTAGGATCTTAATTACAAATTTGGCTTAAACTCTTATTCGGAAGTAGTGGCAACCACTACCCATAAATATAGTTTAATGTTACAGAGCGTGAGTATTACGTTAATTATTTTGTATGGAATCACTTGCGTTGAAATCGGAAAGACAGTTGCTGAGATATGGAAACGGGCATAGTTAGAGAAAAAAAAACTTGAAGTAGGGCTGGGGGGGGGGAAGGGATGTTCAAGTTCCCTTCTGCAAATGACTAATTAGAAGGACCTCTATGCATCATTAAAAATTCGTTCGTTTGGTTAAGCTAGGAACTAAATTTGAAATTTGGCTTCGACTATTATTCGGAAATACGAGTAACTGATTTCTAGAAATACACCTTGAAGCTATGAATGCTGATTTTTATGATAATTTAGTAAAAATGGAACTGGTTTGGAGAAGTTCGAAGCATTATTAGCTGAGATTTAAAATAGCGGTATTCTCTATATAAAACAGCAATTAAACGCTCCGGGTGAATCTAAAAATATTAAAATTGTTAAATGTAATAAGTTCTGTTTAAAGTAATACGGTAGATTTGGATTTATTAATAAGGGGGAGAGGGTCAATTAAGGGAAAAGTCACCGCCAGGTGGCACGCGGTCAAGTAAAATAAATACGATATTTAATAAAAAGTTGTTTACCCTTACTCCTCTTCATCCCCGCAAATATAACAAATATCTATTAAATAAAGTTTTTTGTATTAATAATTTCTATCATAATAATGTATGTCATGTAAAAAAAAACACCTTAAACCCAGCTAATTATCATGAAGGAAAACGTGCCTGGAAATGTTTAGCTTTTGCTACTCTCGTTTATTTATTTTCTTCTATGAATACTCTATGCAACCAACGAACCGAAGAAAAAGAAGCGTATTTTTGATGAGAGTTCTTTGTGGATTTTAATTAATATTTCAGTAAATAATTAAAATATTAAAATTCTCAGTATCAGGTGCACCAAGAGAGAACTTGGACTACCTAAATCTAAATTTTCAGGCTTCTCGGTGGGCTAGATTTTGCTAGCCATTGTAGACAAACACACACACAGAGAGAGAAAGCGAAAATTTCTTTTATTAGTATAGATTATCTTTACAATTATTAATGAATTATTGAATTTTAAATCTTTTTTCAGGTAATGATAAATTAAATTTTAGAATTATTTTGACATTTAGGGACACTGTGGATATACGATAAAATTGTAACTTGTTCTTAGGATACCGAGTGCAAATACCGTGCAAAGAAAGAGGATTAGGAATATTCCTTAATGTCAGTTTATGAACATTTAGAAACAAGTAATCTATACTAATAAATAAAGTTTCACTCTGTGTGTGTGTGTTTTTTTTGTCTGTCTGATTGTTTGTCTGCGATGGCTAGCAAAATCTAGCCCACCTAGAATCCTGAAAATTTAGATTTAGGTAGTCCAAACCCTCCCCTGGTGCACCTGAGCCACAGAATTTTAATATTTTTAAAATTAGAGTAGTTATTAATTAAAAACTAATCAAAGATCACAAATAAAAAAAATCAGTCTTCCGAAATCCGCGCGCGCATGCTCAGAAGCTCTTTATCCGTTCCTTCGTAAATAGAAGAAACAAACCACGCGTCAACCCGTTTCTAAATTTGCCATGGACGAACGGCTAGAAATACGGAAAAACCGTCTACAAATTCTTAAAGAACATATTTTTACGTCTCGAACGATCTGATTGGTTCGAAAAAAATTCACATTTAACCCTTTCAAAAAAAATCAAGATGCTTCGAATCCATCTTTTTTATTTTCTCCCGTTTTCCGAGTCTTGCATCCACCGGACTACAAAATATACGTCACCAAATTATAGAGCTAACTTTGAGCTTTTCAAAGCCACCTTTGGTTTTAAAAAATATGAAAGTTAACCCTTCAAAAAGGTATATTTTCTTTATGCGGTTTCACGATGTTTGCGATTTTGGTGATTTTCAAAAATTCGCCTCGGCGGTTCAGAGCAAGGTACGAAAAACTAAAAATATCAGACAATATCTACATTTATTCTGTTTTCAACATTTGTATTTGTTTTTGAAAAAACAGAATATTAACCCTTCGAAAAAAATTCGTGCGTAGGACTCACTTTTGCGAATTATGATTTTCTGTGATATATAAAATCTGGTTCTCTAAAAAAACCAAACAAAAAACAAACACACCTGAAGACATCCACGTTCTATTTGGTTCAGGTAGAATTCACGTTAACCCTTTCGAAAACGTTTTCTACCGTAAGTCAATTTTGAATTTTTAACGATTTCTCCTACCTTTAAAAATTCGAATCGGCGTTAATAAACAAGATACGAAAAAGTTCAAATACCGCGACTAATGTGCATCCCTTTGCTTGTTAAAATCTGGTTTTGAAAATTTTTAATTTTAACCCTCCGAAAGAAAATCATTTCCAAAACTCACTCACGCGATTTTCGTTTTTCGACCCAGGTTTAAAAATCGGCTTCGACTGGGGAAATGCGAATACGGACAAACAGACGAACTCCAGATTATAGACACGTTCATTTTCCTTAAAACGCACCGTTGGGTTTTTAAAAATATCTACACTTTCGAAACTATTTTATAACGAAACTATATTTTATAACGAAACTATATTTTATATTAACACTTTCGAAATCTATCGTTTACGTAACCCACTTTTACGATTTCCGCTTTTTTGGCAGTGTTTACCCGTGGTTAAATTTCAATTCTACTAGGAAATTTGATTGTGTCGAGTATTCTGAAAAGATCTCTTCCAAAACATATTGCGCCCCCTGGCGGGGGAAGGTGGGACTACAGGATTATCTCTGGTTCTATGGGCCCTTTTACGGCGGGGTTTGCCTCATTCGACTTGATTTCGATAGCGTTACAGATTTCAGTCATATTCGTATAGAACATATTGTTATTATCTCGGGCTCGGGCAACGCCGGGCGGGTTAGCTAGTGATAAAATAAAATCTACAATTTTCGTAATTGGGTAATTAGCTTAATTGTCTGCGAATTTAAACAATTTATTATATTCATTTCGTATATTTGTCAACATTGGGTAAAAGAATGGTATACAGAAACATGTACAAGTTAAAATAATTTTATATATATGTTTTTGGCTATAGCCAGCAGGTCTAAGTTGAATCTCGGAATATTCTGCTGGAACGGAGCACTATAATAGCGATTTGTGTGGCACTTTTTTATTGTATCAGCGAAAATAATATGAAGTTATACATAAAATTCAACCAAATTTCATATTCATGATTTTGACTACTGACGTTAGGTTCCAGTTGAAAATGGAAATATTCCCGCGGAAGGGGGCCCTGTGGCAGCGACTTTTGGCGGTTAACGATTATTACAATAACAAAGTTAACAATTTATGAATATTTTTCGACGAAAATTTGTATTTTTATGTAATATCATAGGCCGAGGTTTGGATAAAATTTTCGAGAAATTCCGCCTGGAAGTGGCGCTTTGATAGCAAATTTCGAAGTATTGTCATGTATGAGATAGAATAATGTTTTGGGATTAACACATTTGACTAGTTTTAAAAAGCATATTCCAGAATATATAGTATGTATTTAAAGAAAAAATAAACTGCCATTATAATATTTTTTAATTTGTGCATTGTCTTCATATTAAGTGTTATTAGGTGCGTTCGTAATTATATAAATACGTAGCACCTATTGTCGTCGCTTGGTCCGTCCGTCTGTCTGTCCGTCCGCATATAACAACGCAAAAACTACCCAACCGAATGGTTTGAAATTTTAGATATATTATCGTTGCAGAAATTAGTCGAGACATTTCAAATTTTATGAAAATCGAATCAAAACTTTAGGAAATATTAATAAAAATATTTATTAAGAAATGTGATTTAAAAAAAAAAAAGAAATCGGTGCTTTTTTGTTATAGGAGCTTCCGAGGTTGAATCGTCAAGCGACCGAGATATTTATTTTATGACAGAAATTAATCTGCAGACGATATAATTCATTTCACAGAATTAAAAATCAAGAAGATCTGAATATTTACATAAATAGCTATAGCACGAACGCACCTCATTTGTCACGTATGACGTACAATTTCCAACTTGTTTTTTAAATATATGCGTTACGAGCTGAACAGCATGAGAATGTAAACAGACAAAATTGAAAAATTTTAATTAAATACGTATATATACATATTTCTTTTCTTTTGTAGAAAATATTATTGATTTTTTGTTAAATTTTTCAAGCATGAATTATTTTATTGAAAACAAAATGTAAATTATATATAATCAAGAATTAAAATTAATTGTTTACTCTCTATTCTGATTAAAGGAATGCCATGTAATATTTAAATAACTCTAAATTTATTCTTTTTCATGTTACTACATTTCTATTTGTAAAAATTACATCATGCCTTAAGCCATCAATTAAATAAATTAAACTTTAAATTGAAATTTACTTTTATAATCATTTCTTTGTTTAATGAGATTTTATTTTTTAGACAGCGAGTAACAAAGGTTTCTTACTTTTTTAACAATTTTACAAATTAATACATAAATGAAAATAATTAAATATTTTAAAATAAATAAAATAGCTATAAATAATTAAATATTTCCACATTTTACAGTAAACATAAACTAAAACTCCACTATCATAAAATCAAGAACGAAAAGTAATGCATCAGGCATAGATTATGAAACTCTTTCCAACAGTAATATAATATTATTAAGAACTTTCTTCGTCCCGCAGTGGCGCAGACGATTAAGTTCGGTTCCCATCAATATCATCGAAAGTGAAGCAGCATCGACCAATGGCCAGTGCTTGGGAGGGTGAAAACCTCTCTCGACTGCGGCTGCTGTGGGACCGTGTACGTTAATGGAAGTTGGTGCACGTAAAATCTGTTCGTGGCTCCAATGTCCTCCAAGTTTCAAAACGATACCTTTGGGGGTGCCAATCCAGGTGCAGGTCTCTCATCTGGAATTGGTTCAAAATTAGGCTCTGGCACCACTTCTTTCAGAGAAGTACCATGGCACTTCTCTGACACGTTAACAACAACAATAACAACAACAACTTTCTTATTTTATACAATGAAATAAAATATCTAAATAAGTAATTTAGAAAACACGTAGCACATTTAAAATCCCTTTTCTATAAAGTAATGGATTTTTTTTGTGCTGCCCTGTAAACGAACAATAAGTGATGCAAACTTCACTTTAAATAGCGAACACTCTACAGTGAACCTCATTAACATATAAAAATTACATGTCAATCCGTGTATGAGATATCGAAATAAGCAAATCAGAAAACAAATTTAAAATCCATTTTCTATAAAGTAATGGAATTTTTTTGTGTTGCCCTGTAAACGAACTATAAATGATACAAGCTTCACTTTAAATAGCGAACATTCTATAGTGAACCTCATTAACATATAAAAATTACATGTCAATCCGTGTATGTGTTATCGAAATAAGCAATTCAGAAAACACATACCACATTAAAAATTCATTTCCTATAATGTAATGGAATTTTTTTGTTACCTTGTAAACGAACTATAAGTGCTGCAAGCTTCACTTTAAATAGCGAACATTCTATAGTGAATCTCATTAACATATAAAAATTACATGTCAATCCGTGTATGTGTTATCGAAATAAGCAATTCAGAAAACACATACCACATTAAAAATTAATTTCCTATAATGTAATGGATTTTTTTTTTGCCTTGTAAATGAACCATAGTTGCAGCAAGCTTCACTTTAAATAGCGAACATTCTATAGTGAACCTCATTAACATATAAAAATTGCATGTCAATCCGTGTGTGAGATATCGAAATAAGCAATTCAGAAAACACATACCACATTAAAAAATTAATTTCCTATAATGTAATGGATTTTTTTTGTTAACTTGTAAACGAACCATAAGTGCTGCAAGCTTCACTTTAAATAGCGAAAATTCTATAGTGAACCTCATTTACATATAAAAATTACATGTCAATCCGTGTATGAGATATCGAAATAAGCAATTCAGAAAACACATACCACATTTAAAATCCATTTTCTATAAAGTAATGGCATTTTTTTATGTTGCCCTGTAAACGAACCATAAATAATGCAAGCTTCACATTAAATAGCGAACATTCTATAATGAACCTCATTAACATGTAAAAATTACATGTCAATCCGTGCATGTGACATCGAAATAAGCAATTCAGAAAACACATACCACATGAAAAAATTCATTTCCTATAATGTAATGGAAATTTTTTTGTTACCTTGTAAACGAACCATAAGTGCTGCAAGCTTCACTTTAAATAGCGAACATTCTATAGTGAACCTCATTAACATATAAAAATTACATATCAATCCGTGTATGAGATATCGAAATAAGCAATTAAGAAAACACATACCACATTTAAACAGCCCTTTTCTATAAAGTAATAGAATTATTTTGTGTTACCCTGTAAACAAACCATAAGTGCCGCAAGCTTCCCTTTAAATAGTGAACATTCTATAGTGAACCTTATTAACATATAAAAATTACATGTCAATCCGTGTATATTACGTGAGTTACAGCACGGATAGACAGATCTACAAACATTTTTCAACCACATTGGGAAGTGTTAACAATGATGTTCGAAAGTGATAAAAAGTAAATTATGCATTTCAATGTTCAACAGGAAATGATAATTATTATATGTTTACAATCTGAAAACGAATTTATGTAATGATACTCCAATGAAACCTCTGTCGATTCGAAGAAATTTTAATGCAACCGCATAGAAATGTCTATTTACTTTCATTTTGTGTATAAAAAAATACGCTATCAATTCCTAGTAATTCACATATTAGGCAAGAAAATTAGGGTGTTATATGTTACCCGCAAGATTGTTTCCTTAAATTTTACATCAGCTTTAATTACACTAATTAAGAGTAGCGTCAATAATTTTCCACTATATTTCCAAAGTAATAACTTTTAACGATGTTTATCATTCTGAGTTTAAAATAATGTTAACATTAAGCTCAACACCATTTCACTACATATTTCATTGAGAAATTACACGATCTTGATGCTGATTTAACTTGTAAAATTTATGTTTTATTAAAGGTGAATTTTCAGTATCATCTATGCGTATTGTTAAGATGAAAACAACTTTAATTTAAAAAAACATAGTATATTCCTTTTATATAGACTATAAGGTGTTCATTAAGGTAAATTAATTATGAAGATGATCAAGGATTTTTGTAATTTTCAAATTTATTTAAAAAATTGTTTTTCTCTTTATTAATAAAATATCATTTCTTTTCATTATATATTTTCAGAATTTGGTACATCACAATTTCATTTAGTTTTAGATGACTAAGATTTTTAGATTGTTTTATGACAATGAAATATTCAAATAAGCAGAACATTAGATTTGGACAACATTTTGTCACATATCTCGGCAAATATTAAACATTAAAATATAAAAAATTTATATGAATGGACCAATATTGATATTAATTTTAAATGCTAAATTATTGTGTAAATTGTGGTTAAATGTATTAAGATTTAAATATTTAAATTTCAGCTTATTCTACTAATGTAATTAATAACAAAAATTAGTCATAAAAAGTTAAATATACACTTATTTTATATAAACATCTGACTTTAATTAATTCATATATAAAATAGATAAAATATTTACAGAATTAGATAGAATTTTAATTTTTCACAAAATATAAAGCAAATCAAAATTAAATTTCTTGTTGAACAAACATTATAGTCGTCTAAAGACTGTATCATAAGAGGCATTTTCGTTTTAATATTTAATGTAACACAGTATTATAATTGTTTCCTTTGATTTGGCTCAGGAAAAGCGTGTATTATGCTGACCAACGATTTCAATCGCATCTGAAAACTGTTTCTAATATTATACGTACTTAGCAAATTCAGGCAATAATAAAACTAGTCGTTGGGGGCCACAGTAATACTTACCCATAATGGATATGCATAATATAAATTATGAAAATAAAATATATGTAAGCTATTTATAAAATGCTTTGCAATTCGAATAAAATCGCGGCTTGATGACGTCATAAACTTTAACTGCTCTATTATTGAATTGCGTAAAAGAAACATCCTTATAACTCCAAAATTTATAATCTTATTAACTAACGGTTTACTGCGTCGGATTAAGCGTCTCACTTCGAATTAAAATATATCTTTGAATTAAAATTTGAATGAAATACAGCGTCTTGAAAAATTGAAGAGTGTGGTAAATATGATTCCAAATATCTCGGCAATTCATTATACGATCAACTTCATTCTTTATGCAAAATTTATATTTTTTATTGTCTTTTATATTCACTTTTTAAAATATGCAATTTCGAAAATTTTTATATACCTTTTATCAGAACGAATATTTCGGGAGTCCGAAAAAATAGTTCCGGATAATAGAGGTTACTGAAATTCAATAATTTTCTTCCCATTATTACATACTAAGTACACACCAAATTTCAAGTCTCTATCTCAATTTGTTCGGGAGATAAAGCGTTTACAGGCACACAGACAAACAGACACACACACAGACACAGACATTTTATTTTTCTAAAAATATGTTTTCGGAATCTCCAGTGTCTGCAACGTGTAAATCCGTCGAAATTTTTTTTCGATTTTCAAAGCGATTACAAGACTTACCCTATACTACGTATGATGGGTAAGTAAAAGAAGGATATGCTTATTTATTCTCGTAAACCCACTGAGCTTCATAATAGAATAGAGCGCTAACTCACCGGTCCACTTTCTGCCAAGAACACATCACACATTCTGTCCGCGCAAGTAATGAAGCCTGTACCATTCTTAACAGTAGCTGCATTTTTTCAAACTCTTCGGCATACTTTTAATCATTTTTATTTATTTTTACAGCTTTTTTCATATTTTTATGAGCAATTCTTATCAAACTTTTCATGTTTCTTGATGAGCTTACATGAGATTTTATTTTATACTAGGGAATCGAACCCGGGTTTCCCGGGTTACAGAACGCAGGCGAAAACCATTTTTCCCCCTAAATCTAATAGATTTTTCATATTTTTATTTGTCAAAGTTGCTGCATTTAGTGATTTTTTTTTACTGGTTTCTTTGCTTTTCTTGTGCGTGAAGTGCTCGTACATGCGGTATTCATCCAGTTTTTTTGGTACTAAGCGTTCTTACATGCGATATAGTGATCGCGACATTAACGAATTTCAAGGGTTTTGTTCATTTTTTATTTTTTTTTGGTATTATTAATACAGGGAGTTCGCTGCATCCAGTGATGCTTCTTTGTTAATTTATTATTCATCATCTTATGAATGCGATATAGTGATCGCGATTTTAACCAATTTCATGTATATTAGTTTTTCCCAACTTCGCAATGACCGTTAACATTATTTGTAATACTGATGAAATATGAATTAAAACGTTGTTTCTTACTGCTCATATTAACTTTTTATATGCATTTTTATTAAATTTGTGAAATATTTTTTTTTATATTTTATTCATAAAAATGCAATATCTAAAACTGTTAGTGTTATTTTCTCGGTAGTCAGTAATTTTTCGCTTTCTAAAGCAATATAAATTATAAATTCAACTTTCGGAACAAAAGATAGGTAAGATATTTGCTTACCTCTATTTTCCAGCAATCGTCCTCACTGTACCGCTAGGCCATGATTGCCAGCAATCGTCCTCACTATACAAATCCTTAGTATGTAGGATATCCATGTAACTGATTAAGTAATGTTAAAATATTATTAATTAATAAAACATATTCATAATACTGTTAAATTATTTAATTTACATAGCTTACATTTAATAGTTACATAAAATTTAGTTTTAAACATTATTTCAATTTAAGTTTCAGGGAAAACGACATAATGTCCGTTTCCATCGCGAATTAAAAAGAATCTGTTAAAGTTCTATAAAGCAGAGATGCAACAGTCTTAGTCCTTATATAGTGACATCATTTTTAAGTTCTTTCATTGGATGGTAATGACGTAAAGTCAATTTACGTCACTAATACGTATTTTAGTCTTTCACTTCCTTGTTCAGAGCACGTGTTGTAAAAACCTCTTCATCTTGCATCAGGCACTTTCATTTCCTGTTTGAAATTCTAGATAATTACTTTTTATCGGGATGAGTTTTTAAATGATGTAAATAAACTGTCATAGAAATTAATTCCGGATATTAATCTTTTGACATATTACCAACAATCTCCTCCTTAATCGCTGGAATTTGATTTCTTAAGTTTAAGTTATTTCTGTGAATTTCAAAGATAGGTTTGGGAGTGGGCTTGGTTAGGATGTCCGCTATCATGTTCTTTGATTCACAGTAATTTAGATTAATTGTACCATTGTCCTTTAGGTGTTTAATGGAATGATACCTTATATCAATGTGTTTCGTGCGACGGGTGTATTTTTCTGATTCGATCATTTTTATGCAGGACTGGCTGTCCTCATGCATAGTTATGGGTAATGTCTGTTCTAAGTTAAATTCTTGTAAGAGTCTAATTAACCATAAAATTTCTTGTGATGCATTTGCTGCTGAAATATACTCGGCTTCAGCACTTGACATGGCTATGCATGATTGCTTTTTGCTGATCCATAAAATTGGGTTTTTCCCTAATAAAAATAGGTTTCCGCTGGTGGACTTTCTAGTTTGCACGTCTCCAGCCCAGTCTGAGTCACAGTATACTTCAAGAGTTGGTTGCTGTGTTGTATTTATTTCTAATTTAAAGTTTTTAGTGTGATTTAAATAGGAAATCACTCTTTTAGTTGCTTTCCAATCCTTCTGTGAAGGGTTTTCGTTTTTTCTACTTAGGATGTTAATCGCAGCTGAAATATCTGGTCTTGTGACAGTTGAGATATATAAAAGTGCGCCAATTGCCTTTCTATAATCGATGTTGTTTGGCAATGGTATTTCTTCGTTATCAAAATTTAAATAGCCTGTTTCCATGGGCGTTTTGTATGGTTTCGCATCTTCTAATTTAAATTTTCTAACTAATTCTTCAATTTTACTTTTTTGATTCAGTTTATATCCTTCGTTTGTTTTTTCAATTTTAATCCCTAGGTAGTAGTTTAATTGACCTAAATCCTTTAGTTCATATTCAATCTTAAGTTTTTGTATAATTTCTTTAATTTCATTTTCTTTTGCTGATATTAATAAATCGTCTACATAGACGATAATATATGCTTTACTGTTTTTAGTATTACGTATGAATAAACACGTGTCTGATGTTGATGGTTTGAAATTTAACTTTTCTAATGATTCTGAAATTTTTATGTGCCAGGCTCTAGCTGCCTGTTTTAAGCCGTATATAGCCTTATTTAATTTGCACACTTTGTTTTCATGATTAGGTTTGACATAGCCTTCCGGCTGAGTGATGTATATATCCTCATCTAAATTTCCATACAAAAATGCTGTTTTTACATCGACATGATTTACTTGTAGTTTATGATAAGCGGCGGCTGCCAAAAAAGTTCTAATTGTAGTATGTGAAACCACTGGAGCAAAGGTTTCATAGTAATCAATACCAAAATTTTGCGAATAGCCTTTCGCCACTAAACGCGCTTTATATTTTTGTATTTTTCCTTTATCGTCTAATTTTGTTTTGAAGAGCCATTTCGAACCTATTATTTTTGTATTTGGCGGGGGGTCAACTAATGTCCAAGTTTTATTTTGGTTGTGAGATTCTATCTCCTCCTGTGTCGCTTTGATCCAGTTTTCTTTTTCTACTGTGTTTTCCATGTTTATTATTTCCTGCCAAT